>JASAUF010000480.1:0-1200000 GCA_030180095.1 Magnolia changhungtana | reverse complement strand
GAGCTTCTTAATTCGGTTGTTTCGGATCCTTTGCAACTAGACACCATTGAGTGGGTGGGGAGCAAGTTAGGAATGTTCTCGGTCAAAGCATGCTACAGATACTTGTCTTCAACGCCTTCTAGTATGCCTCCTAGTCACCCCTTCCATCACTGGTTCTACGGAGCTCATCCTAGAGTTGCTGCTTTTGTTAGTTGGTAGGCCGAAAGAGAATCCTTACTATCGACAATCTGCAAAGGAGAGCACTCGTCTTACCTAATATTTGCCCAATGTGCATGGGCAACGAGGAATCAATTGATCATCTCTTTATCCATTGCCCTTTTGCCACAAGAGTTTGGAATTTCTTTCATGGTTGGTCATGGATTGGGTTATGCCAAATTTGGTGGGCTTTGGTCATGGCATGGTGGGGGAGGTGGGAAGATGCGAAAAGCAATATGGTGACTCTTAGTCATGGTAATCCTGTGGGTTATTTGGGGATCTAGGAATGGTAGGTGCTTTCGTAATATCATTGAAGGGAAGAACGAAGTTATTTCAAGGATCAAAAGGCTGGTAGCTGATTGGGCAGTTTTTGTTAAGGCGGCTCCGACTGCCTTTTCTTTTTAATTGTTGAGTTGGGCTTGTATTCTTTGTGTTTTGGGGCTTTTTAATAAAATTATCGTCATCTTTCAACCAAAAAAAATGAAACTCGTGCTTCTTTTCTGCACCCTACCATAAAAATCACTCCTTAGCCTCTCCACCTCCTCTCCTTAAAAATAAAACATATAATAGAGCAAATAATTCGAAAGAGCCGCTTTGATCAATGTCAATCTTCCTCCCAAAGAGAGATGCCAAAATTTTCAACTCAACGGCTTCCTTTCCACTTTTTATATTACCTTATCCCACAAGTGCTTCCTAGGCTTGTCAATACATAAAGTGAGACTAAGATATGAAGGGGAATAAAACCCAGTGCTACAACTGAATACCTTCCTAAACTTTGTTCACCTCCTCCTTTGAGATCACAACTCTGAACATCTTGTTTTTTAGAATGTTCACCTTTAGGCCCGACCTCACTTCAACGTACCTAATGATTTTCCTCAAGTTATCCACCTCCGTTTCTTCTATGTCACAAAAGAGAATCATGTTAATGGCAAATTGAAAATGTGATATTTGAAAAGTGAGACAGAGATACAAAGACGGATAAGACCCAGTGCTACAACCGAATACCTTCTTGAACTTGTCCACCTCCTCCTTTGAGATCACAACTCCCAACATCTCGTTTTTAGAATGTTCACCTTCAAGCACGAGACCTCACTTTAATGTACCTAATGATTTTCCTCAAGTTATCCACCTCCGTTTCTTTTGTGTCACGAAAGCGAATCAGGTTGTCGGCAAATTGAAAATGGGATATTTGAAAAGCTTCTTTGTCAACCTTGAACCCATTGAAGAGTCCTGCCTCTAATCCTTTATTTAGCATCCTTCTTAGGGCTTTCACTATCTCTCTCTCTCTCTCTCTCTCTCTCTTTTTATTTTTTATTTTTTTAATTTAATTTTTAAGATTGAAAATTTTATTAAAGGAGCCAAAGCAACCCAAGGACAAGACAAAGGAAAACTATACAACGCACCCAACAACCACAAAGGGCCAAAAGGAAAAAAGAAGGAACGCTATACAACATCCTGCCAATGACACCAAAACCAAGACTCACACACACACAAACAAAATACAACGCGAAGCACCATCGAAAAGAACCCAACCCCAAGGCATCACAACAAAATCAAGAGGCTATCCTAGGAGGGGAGGCCGACGGGCTCTTGTTTTGTAACGCCCTGAAAATCGGTGGTCGAGTATAAACTCCACTCCCGAGTTCCAACGCATCACTTATGCAACATAGATGATGATGATTGAATGTTGTTCATATTATCGCAATAAACATGAGTGGGATTATACCAAAACAGCATATCATACTCCAGAGACAGTTAAATTACGCAAGCAGAAGACTGTGATAGCTATATAAAATATATAAACTGTTGTACGTCTCCAGAGTATGAACATGTTACCAGGTTAAAGATAGACATGTATACACCAAAAATGAACAAAAGGAATATACATGGGTGTTCCACAAGTGCAAACTAAAGTAATCCCTGTACTCCCGTCGATCAGAAGATGGTCTACATAGACCCGCCTGATAGTTGTATAAGGAGAAACCCTCCTCATCATCATAAAAGTCCGGCTCCGCTTCGCAAGTATCGCCATCATCTGAAACTCAAACAAGGTCTGGTTGGTGTGTACAACACCGTCCCGTAACGTGGGAGTGAGTGATCAACTCAGTGGAACAATAAAGCAAAGGTTAACATGTTATCAATTCAATCAAGCGGTAATGATAAAGCAGTAAATCACACATCCCTCAGTACTCTTATTAATGCAAGTATAGTATGTATGTATGATGCATGCCCTCGCCTGCGCTCCCTCAGCGACTCCTCACGTTCGCGGCATGCCACACTCCCTCAGTGCTTGACCATCAACGCCAAACGCACACGTATGCGGTGCATGAACGTGATTACCAAGTTCTTTATTAGTCATTTTCGTACAACAGGATTGGGAAACTAAGGTACCTCCCTTATATCACTTCCCAAACAAGGATCCATTCTAGGGTCGTCAGTCCTAGTAAATCTCATACGATATTGCGGTTCTAGGTTGCTGCAATGGGCTCGTTGCCAAATCAGTACAGGCCTAGTGTACTTTGATTACTACGGAAAGGCTCGTCGCCTTTACGCAGGTTCAGAGTATGCTCGAGGTCACTACAAAGGGCTCGTCACCAAATCAGTGTAGGCCGACAGCTTGAATACAGTGTCCCATACCACCGTATTCGGCTCACGAGTCTGGGTTGCTCACTGGTCACTACGGGGAGGCTCGTCGCCCCAGCGTAGGCCGACAGCTCGACCACGGTGTCCCATACCACCATGTCCGGCTCATGAGTCTTAGTGGATCGAGGTACCAAGGTTAACGGGGTTTCACTGGTAAGTTTGGTACCTTAGGTTCAAGCAGTAGCATCCAAACATAGTGAACATACAATGGCCAATCTTGTTATTAGACAATTTCAACTGGTACGAGCGTACGCTAAAGTAACCGACAAGGTACCACTATCGACAACCATCGTACGACTCGGACCCATCGAACGTGTCTTTTGTGGCGAAATGACCTCAGCCACAAAATCAAGGCCTGTTACCGATTGCCTGGACTATACAATAGCCCTAATCACATTCAATTACAACAAAATATCCTAGAAGATAGTTAAAGCAGTTATGAATCAAGATTGCAAATCATATAATCAAAGGTCCAATAATGTCCGCTTTAGGGCTGCCAGGGCTGTTGCATGGAATCGTTACACCGCTCCCCCATCACCCGTCACGGATTTGTTTCTGCATTTTATGGACTACAACTTAAACATAAATCCACACATGCATTCCATAGATAAAACAGACGCTATAATATACGGTACATGGAGGAAATCATACACATAGTTAAGGGAGTTGGGAATCATAGCTCAACACCCATATAAATTGTAATTTACTAACCACTTACTCATTCAATCATTTTAACAAACACGTACATCAACATACATGACGTATGTTGATCACACAGGTAGTAGGCCAAATCCTTTCACTAGGGAGTTGCCCCGTATACCACACACATATACCCACGACGGATAATCATGGCATGCATGAATCCGGGTTCCATACTCATTCAATCATTTCCACAAACACGTGGGCTACACGCTTAGACATATATACGTGCATTAGCCGTGGCGTGATTTAGGGCAAATCCTTTCGCTAAGGGTTATCGCCTATACAACCATCACATATCCATGACTGTTGGTCATGGCGAGCACGAATGCAAATTCTATACTCATTCAGTCATTTTCACAAACACATAGGCTACACAATATAACATACACAACGTATGTTGATATAACATGCCTTAGGGCAAATCCGTTCATCCAGAAGTTAATACTAGTAAGTCTAGCATACATATACAACAGTTAATCATGGCCAACACAATTTCAAATTTTATATGTATACGATATTTTCTATAAATACATGGAATACAGTATATTCAACATAATTAACGTATAACTGAAAAACGAAACGGACAATACTTTGTACATGTGCAATAGCATCCAGATCATGAATTTATCATTATCTAACATTGAAAGCATTGAAAACCATAACCTAAGCGTCTATAGTCCGCACCTTATGCCGTAGACGCGAAACGAAATCAGTTTAGACACTAAGTCTTTGTCAACGGCACCACAAACCTGCAGCAGGGAATAGGTTAGTTATTCCACCATCTGTTCTATTTGAATCTCTACAACAGGTTAGGGTTAGGATTTCTTACCCAAATACGGCGTTGGAAATACTGGAAGAACTACACGGGAGTGGTGTTTCAGCAGGTGGATTAGCAGGGAAGAATCCCAGGAAGAATCCCCACTTCTCTCTCTCTCTCTCTTTCTCTCTCTTTTCTTTCTTCTCTCTCCTAGGGTTTCCCAAATTCGTATGGGATGAGAGAGTGAGGGCTTAAGGCCCTTATATAGGCCCAAAACTGATGGGAATGGCCCTACGGCCAAAGTATACTTAGGTTAAGTCCAAAACTCATCTGTTTCGGCTCAACGGAGCACTTCTGGAGCCCCCCCTTGAGCCAAAGGTTGGACTTAAGCTCCCTGACCATGGATCTAGGTCAAGTTAAGTTTTCGTTTCAATCGGGTTTCCAGATCACACGTGGCGGACCAGTTTCAGTTCAACGGTCACTGAAACTCGATTAGGGCCACAAGTACACTGACCTGTGTATGAAATTTCTCCTGATCTGAGGGTGTATTTGGGTCAGATTCTGACAGTCTGATTGCTTATATTCGACCAGCAAGCGACAAGTCTCAGATTCACATTAATTTCTAAAGGAAACCACGTTTTCTCACACTCTTCGCTCCGGGTTCAAGCGAATAGCCTCGGGACACTATCTGGAGTTGATTTCCGAGATGGTTGTCAAGTCTAGCAAGGCGGTCTTGATTATATAATTTCGTAGTAATCGGACTTTCGACGTACGGTCCAGATCCGATACGGAGTTTTAATGTGCTCCCGAGAGCAACTGGGTAATGAGATTGATCCTAGATTTTAGGATATCCTAGCGTCACTGATTCTACAAGTTTTGGGTCTTGCAGATCGTATTTAAAGTGGATCAAGCGGATTTCGTAGCTAATCTAGGTTAGCACTTAGTTAATTTTGTCAAATTCCTAAAGGATTTGATCCTGAGTGGTTTCTGCCTGAGGTGATACTCGGGTTTTTGTACGGATTTTTAAAGTATTGTTCTTCATCACCTAAACTTTAGGATTCCTGCCTAATATGAAAGTACTTAAAAACATTTAAAGAACAAAGTGGTGAAAGGTGAAATGGGAGATTTGGAAGGAAATGGGTTAAAAAGGGATTTTGGCCTTTGGGATTGAGTTTTGAGAAATTAATAAGGTGTTAGGATCGACCCATTGCTTAAGGACGTCTAATTCCAAGTGGCAAAAATCCGGGGTGTTACACGTTTAGGGGAGAATAGCTTACCCAATCCTTGAGATCTTTGAGAAGAAGGTTAGGCATCTGCTTGGAGGAGGAAGAATTCTGAAGGCAGCGAGAGTTATGCTCTCTCCAGAGGGCCTAAAGGGAAGCCATTACCGTCAGGTGCCAAATGGTGGCAAAGTCGCCACCAACTCTTCTCCCAAAACTAGGCAAAAAGCAGTTTGAAAATCGAGTTGGGCATCACCCATTCGTGTTGAAGCTTGAGGGCAACTGACTAGACCTTGGAGGTAAATGAATAGTGCATGAAGAGATGGTTGATCGACTTAGCATTACGCTTGCATAGAAGGCAAACATTAAGGAGGATGAGGCCTCACTGTTGCTGATTGTCCACTGTGAGGGTCCTCCCTTGAGCTAGCAGCCAAACAAAAGCGCTACCTTACGGGGAGCTCCAACCTTCCAAATGAGGGCTGGGAAAGGCTGTTGAGAAGTGGAGCCACATGCGCGGATTTCGTGTCGCAAGTCCTTTCGCAACTGGAATGCGAAAGGAGTTTCGCAGATTTCGTGTCGCAAGTCCTTTCGCAACTGGGATGCGAAAGGGAAGTTGCCAAAACTATAAATTAGGGTCCCTAGGGCTATTCTAGGGTTAAGGTGAATATTATGAAATTATTCTAAGGTGTGGGCAAGGGATTTTCTCTGTACTTCCAAGGGAGAGGTTAGTATATTGCCTTGTAATCTTCGTTTCTCTTCATAGTGGAATTTTGCATCCGTGGTTTTTTACCCTAGTTTGGGTTTTTTCCACGTATATCTTGTCTTGTGGTTTGTTTGAATGCTTTTATTCCTTTCTAGTTTATATTTCTTCCTGTTTATCGTTTGTGGGTGAGGCCTGAGATTGGATCTAGCTTCTTTGCGTTGTTGGCGTCTTCAACAACCTGCATCGTAGCTATTGGTTTAGTTCTATTGGGAGCGATGGCAGAAGATGAAAAAACTAGAATTGAGAAGTTTGATGGTGCAAACTTTGCCTTCTGGAAGATGCAGATGGAGGATTATCTGTATCAGAAGGACCTCTACATTCCTCTAGGAGGAAAAGAGAAGAAACCAGAAAAAATGACAGATGATGAATGGTTTTTACTGGATAGGAAGGCTTTAGGAACGATTTGACTCTCTTTGTCTAAGAGCGTCGCCTTCAATATATCCAAGGTGAAAACTACAAAAGAATTAATGGAAGCCCTAGCCACCATGTATCAAAAGCCCTCAGCATCCAATAAGGTTCATCTTATGAAACAGCTATTCAACATGAAGATGTCAGATGGTGGGAGCGTGGTTGAACGTCTAAACGAGTTCAATACAGTCACGAGCCAGTTGGAATCCGTTGGCATTGTTTTTGAGGATGAGGTCAGAGCGTTATTGATCTTATCCAGTTTGCCAGACAGTTGGGATGGTTTGGTAATTGCTGTGAGCAATTCTTCAGGGTCAACAAAGTTGAAATTTGATGATATGGCCGGTCTAATTCTCAACGAAGAATCTAGAAGGAAGGCATCAGGAGTTTCAGGGGACTCAGGGAATGCTCTAAACGTTGAAGGAAGAAGAAGATCGCTGAACAAAGGAGGCAATAAACACGAGCGTTCTAAGTCGAGGAAGAAGTCCAAGGGACCGAAAGACAAAGACGGGTGTTGGCATTGCGGCAAGAAGGGGCACGTGAAACGTGATTGTAGGGCGCTCAACAAACAAGAAGGAAGCTCTCAAGGCAGGAAGGATTCAGTGAATCTGTCTGAGGAGAGCGACACAGAGGCGTTGATCCTGTCTCTTGATGCGAGGAATGAGTCTTGGGTTATAGACTCGGGTGCTTCGTTTCATGCCACTTCGTGTAAGGAAGTTCTGCGTGATTATGTGTCAGGTGACTTTGGGAGAGTCTACCTGGGTGATGATGAGCCGTGCAATATTGTTGGAGAGGGGGATGTTCATGTAAATCAGAAAGACGGAACGGTCTTGAAATTGAAGGATATCAGACATGTACCGAGTTTGAAACGTAATCTGATCTCAGTAGGACAGTTGGCCGATACCGGTTATGTGACAACATTCACCAGTGACTCCTGGAAGATCACAAAAGGTGCCTTGGTAATATCTCGAGGCAAAAAGGAAGGTACTTTGTACGTGACTTAAGGATCGTATAGTTCACTCGCAGTCGCATCAACTGGAGTGAATGGGCAGTTATGGCATCAGAGGCTGGGACATGTGAGTGAGAAATGGATGAAAGTGCTATTGTCAAAAGGGAAGCTACCAAGGCTGAAGTCTATTGACTTGGAATTCTGCGAGGACTGCGTGTATGGCAAGCAGAAGAGGGTAAGCTTCAAGAAGACGGGACGCGCTCCAAAGACACATCAGTTGGAGCTTGTACACACTGATGTGTGGGGACCGGCACAGGTATTATCTCTTGGTGGCTCACGTTATTTTATTACCTTTATTGATGATGCTAGTAGAAAACTGTGGGTCTACTTCTTAAAATATAAATATGATGTATTTGATGTATTTAAGAAGTGGAAAGTTATGGTAGAAAATGAGACAGGTAAAACAGTAAAGTGTCTCAGATCTGACAATGAGGGAGAGTATTGTGATAAGAGGTTTGAGGAGTATTGTGCAGCAAATGGAATCAAACATTAGAAAACGATTCTAGGGACACCACAGCAGAATAGTGTAGTTGAGCGCATTAACAGGACCATCTTTGAGCGCATCAGGAGCATGAGGTTACATGCAGGGTTGCCCAAGACCTTTTGGGCAGATGCTGTGAATACTGCCGCATATCTCATCAATAGAAGTCCCTCAGTACCATTGGATGATGGGCTACCAGAAGAAGCGTGGACTGAGAAGGAAGTGAACCTTGCACATCTCAGAGTGTTCGGTTGCACTTCATATGTTCACATTGATGCAGAGCACAAACAAACTGGATGCGAAGTCCAGGAGGTGCACGTTTATAGGCTACGGGCAGCATGATTTTGGCTACAGGTTCTGGGATGCAGAAAACAGGAAAATCATCAGAAGCAAGGACGTAGTCTTCAATGAAAAAGTGATGCATAAGGACAGTGTGTAGGAAAATAAGGTCGAGAAAAAGGAATTCGTAGAGTTGGAAAAGTTACCGGACATGGGTGTTATAGCGCCACAGGATGAGGCAGAGCCGCATACACCGGTTGTGAGGAGGTCTACTCGGGAGAGGAGACCCACGGTTCGATACTCACCCTCCTTACATTATCTACTACTGACAGATAATGGTGAGCTAGAGTGTTTTGAAGAGGCGTTATAGTCAGATATACGGGTTAAGTGGGAGCAGGCCATGGATGATGAGATGGACTCTTGAGTCTAATCGTACATGGGAGGTAGTCACTCTACCCAAGGGTAAGAAAGCTCTTCATAACAAGTGAGTTTAAAGACTGAAGGAGGAGCACGATGGTTCGAAACAGTACAAGGCCAGATTGGTTGTGAAAGAGTTTCAACAAAAGGCAGGTATCGATATCACTGAAATATTTTCACTGGTAGTGAAAATGTCTACGATTCGCATGGTCTTGAGTATAGTGGCTTTAGAGGACTTACATCTAGAACAGCTAGATGTTAAGACGGCCTTTCTTCATGGGGACCTTGAAGAAGAGATATATATGCATCAACCGACAGGATACGTGGCACCAGGTAATGAGAACAAGGTGTGCAGACTGAAGAAGAGTCTATATGGCCTGAAGCAGGCCTCGAGGCAGTGGTACAAGAAGTTCGACAGTTTTATGTCGGGAAATGGTTTTAGGATATGTCATGCAGACTACTGTTGTTACTTGAAGAAGTTTGATACGTCTTACATCATCCTTCTTCTGTACGTTGATGATATGCTTGTGGCCGGTTCAAGCATGAAGGACATCTCAGATCTGAAAAGACAATTGTCTAGAGAATTTGCCATGAAGGATTTAGGAGCTGCAAAACAAATCCTAGGCATGAGGATAAAGCGTGACAGGGAAAACAAGAAATTAGTTTTGTCACAGGCAAAGTACATAACCAAAGTACTTCATTGATTCAATATGGGAGGTGCTAAGCCGGTTAGCACTCCATTAGCCAACCACTTTAAGCTATCTAAGGAGCAAGGTGCAAAGACGCAGGAGGAACAAGACTACATGGCTAAAGTTCCATACGCGTTAGCTATTGGGAGTCTCATGTATGCTATGGTGAGCACGAGGCCAGACATTGCTCAAGCAGTGGGATTTGTTAGTAGGTTCATGAACAACCCCGGGAAGGAATATTGGGAAGTTGTGAAGTGGATCCTTAGGTACTTGGTAGGTACTAAGGACGTAGGGCTGTGTTATGGTGGATCGGAAATTAAGTTACAAGGCTACGTGGATTCAGATTTGGCAGGAGATATTGACAGCAGAAGAAGCACTATAGGTTATGTTTTTACTCTGGGTAGTGCTGCAGTCAGTTGGGTCTCTCAGTTACAAAAGATAGTATCTATCAGTATGACAGAAGCAGAATATGTTGCGGCTACAGAAGCATGCAAGAAGATGGTGTGGATGCAAGGTTTTATGGAAGAGTTGGGTAAGAAGCAAAGCGGTGCAAGTCAGTGTCACGATGACAATGTCGAGTGCAATAAACATAGCTAAGAATTCAGCCTTTCATTCAAGGACCAAGCATATTGCTATCAGATATCACTTCATACGTTCGTTACTGGAAGATGGATCGATTGCTCTGGAGAAGATTCATACAAGTGAGAATCCTGCGGATATGCTGACCAAGGCGGTCACAAGGGAGATGCTGAAGCTCTGTTCAGCTTTAATTGGTCTTCAGGCTTGAAGACGGGGAGGTGGTGCACTCCGGATGAAGAAGACAGGTTTATGGCGATGTGTCTCCAAGTGGGAGATTGTTGAGAAGTGGAGTCACATGCGCGGATTTCATGTCGCAAGTCCTTTCGCAACTGGGATGCGAAAGGAGTTTTGCGGATTTCCTGTCGCAAGTCCTTTCGCAACTGGGATGCGAAAGGGAAGTTGCCAAAACTATAAATTAGGGTCCCTAGGGCTATTCTAGGGTTAAGGTGAATATTATGAAATTATTCTAAGGTGTGAGCAAGGGATTTTCTCTGTACTTCCAAGGGAGAGGTTAGTATATTGCCTTGTAATCTTCGTTTCTCTTCATAGTGGAATTTTGCATCCGTGGTTTTTTACCCTAGTTTGGGTTTTTTCCACGTATATCTTGTCTTGTGGTTTGTTTGAATGCTTTTATTCCTTTCTAGTTTATATTTCTTCCTGTTTATCGTTTGTGGGTGAGGCCTGAGATTGGATCTAGGCTCACTGCATTGTTGGCGTGCTGCGCAACAAAGGCTCGACCGGAAGCTAAAGAGGAGGCTCTGAACGAGGGCATGAATGGATTATAGAGAAAAGTAGCGTGAGGCGGTTAGGGACCAATGAAAGGAGTCGACCATCCAAACAACAGAGGAGGCACCTTGCAACAGACAAAGGAGTGAAGGTGTTCCAATAATTTGTCACTCTCCCTCAGAAAGACCTCTTCTGCAAGGAGGACTCCATATCCCTGATCTAATGGCCAAAAAGCTATCAGCTACAGAAATGGAGAGATTGGGAGAAACTCTAGCTAAAGTTGGAAACGTTGAAGCCAAAGGACCGTCCGTGATCCATCGGTTAAGCCAGAAGGAAATACGAGACACATCACCAAGCCCAAAGGAAACATTTTCCTAGAATTGACGGAGGATTCTGGCTATGGCTTTCCAGATTATAGCCGCTCTCTATAAGGAGGAAGATTTGGTGAAGCATCCGCCCTCCTCAACCTTGTATTTAGAGGCACTAGTATCCCTCCACCAATAACCATTTTCCATGCCAAAAACGCCACAACCACTTCCCAAGAAGAGTATAATTGACATAAGAGAACTCTAATACCTACTCCCCCTTCCGTGTAGGTTCTACAAACTTCTGACCAACTTAAGAGATGAAATTTGTTGCTATTTGAGCTTCCATTCGAAAGAAAATCTCTCTTGAGCTTGTCAATTCTAGAAATGGAGTTTTGACATCGAAATAAGGAAAGATAATAAGAAGATTAGAAAGGGCCATTTTGATCAAGGTAAGGCGACCCCCTTAATGAAAGATATCGACTTCTCCAAGGGGATAACTTCCTTTCCATGCGCTCCAAAACAATGTTCTAGAGATGCTTGGAGGGCTTGCTAATTAGAAGGGGTTGGCCCAGGTAGGTGGAAGGAAATAATCTTGCTTTGCACCCAAAGACTTCAGCTAATATGGAGAGAAGAGTTAGAGATATTAATTCCTAATAGTTCACTCTTAAAAAGATTAATTAAGGCCCGATATTGCTTGAAAGCATCCAATCACTTTTCTCAAGTTGGAAACAACCGGGACTGATGCTTCACAAAACAATAGTGTCGTCTGCAAACTGAATGAGAGATAGAGTGGCTGTAAGGGGCCACTTTAAACCCGGAAAACAAGCCATTGAATTCTCCTTTCTTCAGCATTCTGCTGAGACTGTTAGAGGCTAAAACAAACGAGAAGGGAGAAAGAGGGTCTCCTTGTCTGAGACCCCTAGAGGACTTAAAAAAAAACTTTTAGGAGAGCCATTAATGACAATAGAGAATGAAGCGAAGGACAAGCATGAAGAAATCCTCATACGCCATTTATTACTACAACCAAACCTATCCAAGAGATGGTTAAGATAGCCCCAATTAACATGGTCGAAGGCCTTTTCGATATCCAGTTTGCAAACCATACCTCCTAACCCCTTTGTAAACCTAGAGTTGATGCATTCATGGGTGAAAAGGCCACAATCAAGGATCTGCCTATTAACCAAAAAGGCACCTTGAGCTTCCGAAATTACCTTAGGAAGCACCGGCCAAAGCCTGGTTACCAAGATTTTTGATAGAATTTTATTAGGGGTACCTAGAAGGTTAATAGGACAGAAGTCCTTAAGGCCAACATCACCATCAATCTCAGGGATTAGAGAAATAAAAGCACCCATAGCTCTAGAGATATTACCAGACGAGGTAAATTCTGAGAGAAATTCAATAACATTGATTTTAACCACCTCCCAGAATGATCAATGTTGTTGAATCGCATATGCGATTATGTGCTTTATGCGCATATGCATATATATATATATATATATATATTTGTAAAAAAAGCGAAAGAAAGGGAAAGTTTCCAAAAAAGTAAAAAAATATAAGAAACTAAGGGGAACTTTCCTAAGTTAATAGATAACTAATTTTACATATTTAAAATACATTTGAGAGAAATAAAATCAATTAAACAATGAATTAAACATCAAGTCATCAACATTCAACAATATAATTAACAGGTAATAAGTAATAACAAAATCAACAAGCTATTTATTTATTATTGTAGAAAATCAACAAGCTATCTTCGTTGAAATTTGAAAGTGTTTGAATCTTGATCTTCCAACTTCTAAGAGAGAGGGTGATGCAGGACCGAGTCATGAACTAAGTAACATGTGAGATCAAATAATCGAATTAAGATATTTAATAAAAAAACACAAACGTCGCTATATTCATTACAAATATCATGAAAATCAAAAGAGAGTCGTGCATAATCCTGACCTAAGTTACCAACATCGTAACACAAGATCATAAAATAAAAAGAAACTAGGATCTAATGGATGTAGGGACATCTAATTAGCATAGGGTATAGTCTATTTCAAATAGGAAACCTAATACAACCTAGGGTGAAAATTAGGGTTTGGGTAATTTGGGAAAGTAGTAAAATTAGGAATTTTAGGTGTAGGGTTAGGGTTTTGGGGATGGAAGAAAAAGGATTTGATAATGATGGCGGGAAACCCAAAGGGGCAGGTGGGATTCACACGTGTGGCTGTACAATCACACGTGTGGCGTGGGAGGATGGGTTTAGGTCGGTTAGGATTTGGATTGTGGATGAGTATGAGAAAGTTGGGTTTGGGAGAAGAAGATCTGGGATGGGATAATTAAAAACCCGAAGAAAATATCTGAATGGGGGAGAAAAGAGAGAAAAGAGAAGGTGTGGGGATAGATGGAGACCTCGCACCTCCGTTGATGAAAATTAGCTTCGCACTAATCTTCCTTCCAAATCGCATGGAAGTATCTTCAAATCGCATGAAGATGGGAGAAGAAAGCAAGAGTTTTTTTTTTTTTTTTTTTTAATCACAAAATCCAATGGGAGAGGTTACACGCCCCCCTCTTTTTATAGATCCAAGAAGTTTTAAAAATTACAATAATCACCTTGTCTTGTGAATTTTAATGAAATAGCCCTAGTCTAAATAAAATCAACTAAAACGCTCATAATGTGTCCAAATATAAAATAATAAAAAATTAAATCCTAAAATATGATAAAAGTCTAAAGTTGATGTGGACGATTAACGATCAATGGCCGATCATGTGATCCATGCGATCCAATGGCTCGATTGTCGTGTCCCTCCGATCTAACGGTCTGGATCACTCCATAAAGTAGCTCATGCGCATCTTCCCAGTGTGGGGTCTTCCAAATGCTCACACATGCACATGGGGTCTTCAACATGATCACGGGTATTTGCCTAGCCACAGAGAAATCGGTGCGGCCCACCTCCGATACGTACGTAAGGGTGTACGTGACGTGATGTCCTCATCAGAGGGGATGTAGGAGAGAGAGATTAAGACTTGGAAGTAGGAAATGTAAGAGAGAGGGGATGTAGGAGAGAGATTAAGACCACTTGGAAGTAGGAAATGTAAGAGAGAGAGAGAGAGAGAGAGAGAGAGAGAGAGAGAGAGAGAGAGAGAGAGAGAGAGAGAGACCACTTGGAAATTAGAAATGTAAGAGAAGAAGAGAGAGAGTTTTTGGGGTGAGAATATTGCAAATGGAGGAGCTTTGGAAGCCTTTTTATAGCAAAAAGTTGTTTTTATGCAAAAAAAAAGAAGAAGAAATTTAATGTGCCATGGCCAATATGCGATTGCATATGCTGTATGCGATCACATACATCACATATGCCACATATGAGATTCCTATGCCATGATCACATATCCCATGATCGCATATGCAATTTGCATATGGATATGAGCATATGTGGTCGCACACGACAACACTGAGAATGATTGAAAGAAAGCTAGTGGAAACCCATCAAGCCCCGAAGATTTATCTTTGTCGATTGAAAATATAACAGATTTGATATCTTCCTTTGAGAATGGGGCCTCAAGAGATAGAATCTTCGTCTGAGATGCAGGGGGAAATCGAGGTTGTCCAACCTAATTCTTATCTAGTCTTCTGCTGAAAGTAAAGAGGAATAAAAGGAAACAATGTGGTCGATTACTTGATGACGATCCTCAATGACAGAACCATTGACCGTAACCAAACTTATCTTATTTGAGCACGATCTGGCACTAGCAATTGCGTGAAAGAATCGAGTGTTTTTGTCTCTAGATTTTTACTAGAGGGCTCGTGATCTTTGTCTCCATTTGACTTCTTGTTGATTGATGAGATTGGCATATTCGGCTCAAAGGGATTCCCTGCGGGTTTGGTCTTCTTTGGAAAGGGGGCTCAACTCTTTCTACAAATCTAAGGATTGAATGGACACAATAGAGTTAGCAGAAGCAATATCAAGATCGTCCTGAATTTCCTTTCTCCAATTAATCAATTAGATCTCATGCATTTTAGCTTTTTGCTCAGGACAAAACTTGGACTTCCCGAGATTGAGAAGGAAGCTCACCACTCTGAAAATATAAAATAGAAATCTTCCTTTTCAAGCCACAGAAGTTCAAATCTAAAAGGTTCAGGGCCCTAGAGCTCTCCTCATCCGAATTAAGCAAGATTGGAAAATGATTAGAGGCGGGATGAGGAAGACCTCGTTGGGAAACCAAAGGGTTCCAACCAGTCCAGGGAGACAAGGAACCTATCAAGCTTGGAGAGGATGGGAAGGGACTGACCATTGGTCCAAGTAAATTTTGAATCTAAAAGGGGAAGATCAATATGGTCATTCCTCTCCACCCATTTAGAAAACGCTTTCATGCTTTTCGTAATGCGAGAGCCATTGAATTTCTCATAGGAGAAGTTCTCATAGAAAACATTGACATTTCCACCTAGACACCAAGGAAAGGACCATTTGGCTATGATCTCATTAAGATAATCCCAAAGGAGGGGCCTCATAGAGGAGGAACAAGGACAATAAATAAAAGAAAGAATCCATTTAAAACCAAAGGAGTGGTTCTTTAAGACTAAAGAAACTGAGAAGGATCCAACGAGGGAGTCTTCCTTCACCCATGATTTGGGTGTAAAAGTGCCCGAAAAGGAAAAAAAAAGAAAAAAAAGAAAAAAAGGGAGGTCCCAACGGTCTATTTTTACCATTGGGGCACATGCGATCGCATATTCTTCGCATAAATAAGTATGCCTCGCATGGATGACATATATGATCCAGTCCATTCTATTCGAATAAATTTTTTTTTTTTTTTTTGAAAGATGATAATTTTATTAAAGCAACCAAAAGACTACAAAAGACAAATCTAGAAGACAGGGAGCAAATTGCCGATGAAGCGATCCGTTACTTCAAGGCGCAATTCTAAGGTGAGAGGTGGAGCAGACCTACGCTGGACAACCTGGATTTGCCAAGTATTTCTGAATCTGATTCTACAAATCTGGAAGCCCCCTTTAGCGAGGACGAAGTGCAGAAAGCGGTGGTGGCGCTAGCTGGGGACAAGGCCCCGAGCCCGGACGACTTCCCTATTTTATTCTTCCAAGTTTTCTGGCACATTATCAAGGGTGATCTGATGGAGTTTATGACGTAGTTTTTTGAGAGGCAGATTATCTAAGGGTCTAGGAGCCTCTTTTATTGCGCTTATTTCGAAAGCGTCAGGGGCCGCCGCGCTCAAGGATTTCAGATCCATAAGTCTTCTTGGGAGCCCTTACAAAATCCTGGCTAGATTGCTTGCTTCTCGGCTGAATATGGTTATCGGCAGTGTTCGAAATATCGATACTATCGGCCGATATTATCGTTATCGGCCCCCAACGAGACGATACCCGAGCGATAACGCCCGGAAGATACCAAAAATGCAAAAATTCAGATATCGCACGATATATCGTGCAATATCTCGCGATATCACACGATATCGCCATGCGTATAAGTGGAGAATAAAAAAATTTTGAATTAGAAAAAAAAAGGAGAAATCGGAGAGTACCAGCGAAGATTGGTGATCGGAGGTGGGCCATTGCGATATATCTGTGGGGATTTCTCAGAGATCCCGGCGAGAAATCGGGCCAGATTGAGGAACTCCTTCCTCCGGAACGAGAATCGTCGCCGCCGCGATCGTCGGAATCTCTGTGTGCGTGAAAGAGAGGGAAAACGAAGAAGAAGGGCGCGGACATGGGGGTGAAAACGGGTTTCGATCCTGCGGTGGCTACGGAGTACGCTCTTATTGTACTCAGTAAACTCAGTTGGGCCAACCTTTAATGTATGTAGTCTATCCACGCCGTCCATCCGTTTTCCCATCTAATTTAAGGGGTTGATCCCTAAATTTAAGAATTTTAAGGGCCCACCTTAAAGGAGTCACTCTTTCCACTGTTTTCTATGGTGGGGTCCACTCAAGCTCTGGATCTGACCCATTTTTTGGCTCATGCCATAAAATGATCTCTTCAAATGTATAGACGGTGTGGATACAAAAAATACATCATGGTGGGACCCACGTAAGTTGGTCACGTGACATTGGGGCCGTCAATGACGGAAACAGATTGGATACTCTCCCTGACACCAGCCCGCGGATGGTGGCCGGTGCTCTGTGGGCCCCACAATAATGTATGTATTTCATCCATTCCGTTCATCCATTTTTAAAGATCATTTTATGGCTTTATCCCAAAAACTAGAGAAATATAAATCTCAGGTGGACCACACCACAGGAAAGCAATATTGATTGGATATCCATCATTTAAATCCTCCTAAGGCCCATTGTACTGTTTATTTGACATCAAATCTGTTGATTAGGTCATAAAGACCCAGATGAAGGGAAAAAGCAAATATCAGCAAGATCCAATACTTTTATGGACCCAAAAAGTTTTTAATGGTCAACGTTCATTCCACACTGTTACCTGTAATGTGGCCCAGTTGATATTGGAATATATCTAATTTTTTTATATAATATCATTTTATTGGAATATATAAAATAGATGGACGGAATGGATGAAACACATACATCATGGTGGGGCCCACAAAGCACCGACCATCAGCCATTGGCAGGTGGAGTAGCCAATCCGTTTCCGTCAATGACGGGGGACATGGTACGCTCGTACCGAGTAAACTCTGTTGGGCCACCGTGATTGCAAGTGGTTTATCCACGCCATCCATCCGTTTTTATTGATCATTTTAGGTGTTCAGCCCAAAATTAAACCATATCCACAACTCAAGTGGACCATACCACAGGAAATAGTGGAACTGTTAATTTCCACCGTTGAAACCTTTTTAAGACCCACAGTGATGTTTGTTTGTCATCCAACTAGATATTTATTTTTTCCCTTCATCTGGGTCTTTATGACCCAATCAACATATTGGATGTCAAATAAACAGTACAGTGGACCTTAGGAGGATTTTAATGGTGGATATCCAATCATTATTTTTTTCCTGTGGTGTGGTCCACATGAGATCATATCCCTATAATTTTTTGTATCAAGCACCAAAATGATCCGTAAAAATGGATGAACGGAATGGATGAAACAAATACATTATGGTGGGGCCACGGAGCTGAGATGAACTGAAATCACAAATATTAACCTGATTCAAAACTTTTATGGCCCCACGAATATTTCGACTGTGGATGTTCAATCCTTACATTTTCAGCCCATTTGAAAATTGGATCTTGTTCATTTTTGGCTCTTTGTTCTAAAATGATCTCAAAAAATGGATGGACGGAGTGGATTACTCACAAACATCACGTTGGGCCCCACTTAAGTTTTCAGCGCCGAACTTCTTGCAAATGGCTTGCGCAGGAAATCCGCGTCCTTGGATTCTCAGGACGCGTAGCCAAACCGGCTACTAAAGTGACGACACCAAGTTCTGTGGGGCCCACCATGATGTATGTGTTGTATCTACACCGTCCATCCCTTTGGCTAGATCATTTTACGGCATGAGACAAAGAATGGGTCAGATCCAAATTTGGAGTGGACCCCACCATAGAAAACAGTGGAGAGAGGGACGTCCACCATTGAAACCCTGATCGTGGGTCCACTGTGATGTTTATCTGAGATCCAACCTGTTTATAAGTTAAGACAGACATGAAAAAAAGGGAAAAAACAACTTTCAGCTTGATCAAAGACTTTTGTGGCCCTTAGAAATTTTTAATGGTGGGCGTCACTCTCTCCACTATTTTCTGTGGTGGGGTCCACTCGAGCTTTGGATCTGACTCATTCTTTTTCTCATGGCCTAAAATGATATCTTCAAGTGGATGGACGGTGTGGATACAACACATACATCATGGTGGGCCCTTCAGAACTTGGTGATGTCACTTCATGTCTCCATCAATCATAAGTATATTTCTCAAATTTTACTTCTTTCGTTATTCTCTGTCTTTTCAATGAATTGGTTGTGTTTTAATACATGATTGAAATATTTATAAATATCATGCATCCAATTTAAATATAGTTGCATTAGTTCAGTTAAACATCATATAGCTTAGGACCCTATACAAAGGAAACTTATTATGTCTATATTTTTTTTGAAATGTTATGATTTAAAAGTATGTATTAAGGGGTTTTTTAACAATCCCCAAAGTTTCATTAAAAAATTCAACCATTTCCCCAATGTTTCTCCATGTTTCCCAAAAAGTGCGATAAACTATGCGATACAAACGATATATCCCGTGCGATAACCGATACGTATCTGTATCTCAAGGGTGCGATACATTGTGCGATACCGATATTTCGAACATTGGTTATCGGTAAGATCATCTCGGGCAACCAAAATGCGTTTATCCCAGGTAGGCAGATTACTGACGGTGCCCTCATTGCTAATGAATGTTTGGACTCAGCGTTCAAAGCCGGTTCCAAAGTTCTTCTGTGTAAGCTGGATATCGAAAAGGCTTATGACCACATCGATTGGGATTTCTTACAATACATGCTTCGAAGGATGGGTTTCGGCGCAAAATGGAGACAATGGATAGGGGAATGTATCAGCTCTCCTCACTTCTCCATCCTTCTAAACGGCTCCCCCAAAGGTTTCTTCAAAGGTTCACGTGGCCTAAGACAGGGTGATCCTCTCTCCCCTCTGCTTTTTCCTATCACTGGAGAGGCTCTCTCTAGAATGTTGAATAAAGGAGAAGAGGAAGGTCTCATTAGAGGAATCAATATTAAGGGCATGCCAAAGGTAATTTCTCACATCCAATATGCGGACGATACTCTCATTTTTTGCATGTCGGACTATGAGCCGGTGGAGAATCTTCACTCTATTCTTCGGTGTTATGAGGTGGTGTCGGGTCTGAAAGTGAATCTGGCCAAATCCAAATTATGTGGTATAAATTTACAGCTTAACGAGGTGTCTGAATATGCTTAAAAGATGGGTTGCACTGTGGCATCTCTCCCGTCCTCTTTTGTTGGTCTCCCTCTATGTATAGCCCGCACCCCCCCCCCCCATTTCAGCTTGGGACAAGGTGATCAATCATATTGAATCCTATTTGGCCAAATGGAAGTGCCGCTTTCTCTCAAGTGGCGGTCGCCTTACTCTCATAAAGGCAGCCCTATCCAATCTGCCTGTGCATCTCATGTCCCTCCTCAGATGCCCTCCTCCTATCTTGAAGTCGATCGATAAAAAGAACAATAACCCTCTAGAAGACCCTCGCTGAAGAGATGCTCTTGTTCCTAAAGCATTGGTTATTTCTTTTAGCCTAGGTAGCCCATGAGATAGCTAGCAGCAGGTTCTCCATTTCCTCTTACCTAGCACTCCAGGATCCTCATGCCACATTCAAAAGAGTTGGTCTACAGAATTGGGCATTACCCATGAGATTCCCTCCAATCTAAAGGTCGCCCCACCACAGATTAAGGGTAAATTGGCAATAAATGAAGAGATGGTCAACAGATTCCTCGTTCCTCAAGCACAAAGACAGACATTGGGAAGAAGCATCCCTCTTTTCTTCAAATTATCGATGGTTAGGATTTGATTCTGACAAACTAGCCAACCGAAGGCAGCCACTTTAGGAGGAACACCATATGACCAAGCGCTTCCATGTGATAGCATCTAGCTGGATTTGCAGAGGCTACAAGGTGTCGGTAAAAGGATCTAACCGAGAAAGAACCCGAGCTTGACAAGGTCTAGTGCATGGAATCCTCTTCGTAGGGTGAGGGAGAATACTCCTGCAAACGAGAAATAAGGAGAGTAAACTTGTGGATCTCTTTGTCGATTAGATTTCTTCTGAATAAAGGAAGCTAAATTCCTCCATTTTCATTGTGTATGAAACAATCTCCCACTGAGATATTCAGATGAAGGCTGATAGAAAACAGGCCAGGGAAACATTTAACCAATGTGGGAGATCCACACCAGTTACCCAACTGAAACCTGATTCTGAGACCATTCCCTAAGGAGTAGGAGATCTTATCAAAGACAAGGGGAGCCATTTTAGCTATAGGTTTCTAGATGAAAGATGATCTGTACAAAGAAGACTCTTTTGTCCTCCAACCATGGGGAGAAGTGCCATACTTTGCTGCTGGAATTTGACACCATAAACTGACTCTATTCCAATACTCTAGATCCATTTACCAAGGTGGGCTTTTTTGACCATTTCCAGATTCTTAACTTCAGCCCCCCCCCCTCCTCATCGAAGGGAGTACAGACCTCCTTCCAGTTTAAGAGAGGGAATTTTCTGGAATCACTGTTATGCGATTGCATTTGAAACATTGCATGGATTGATGACCAGGGATAAGGAATCATATATCGTTATCGCCGATGTTACCGTCGATGCTCAGAAAAATATCGTTGATTGAGGAAAACATTGGGAAATAGGTGGAACATTTTAGTGAAACTTCAAGAGATGTTAAAAGACACCGTTTACACATTTAGGAATCTAAATATTGCAAGAAAGAACCCTACACAATGAGTTTCTATTTTGTAGGATCCTAAAGATGTGTTGTCGGAAAAAACGCAGTGTAACCATATCCAAAATGAGTTCGTATCACTCAAATACCGTAGAATGCAATAAAACATTTATTCTCAATATGAGGGGTAAAATGAAGGAAATTAGGTTTTCCCCAATTTCAACCATTCACCCACTCAAATGTTGATTTATTCACCACTAATTGATATTAATGTATAAGAATCATGCACAAACATTCTATCCATGCTAACAATGAAAAATTTGAAGTTTCTATGGATTTTTTTTTTGACATATTTGAGTTCTGGCTTTTCTCCACTTAAAGTCAAGATTTCTCCCCAAATCTAAGCTTTGATTCAACAAAAACCAAAAGGAGTGGTCAAAATCAGCCAAGGAGCAAAATCTACCCCAAAAAATCTCACAAAAAAAAAAGTATTTTTGGGATTTTTTTTTTTTTTCCGATTTTCTTGCGAATTTATGGCATTTTATGGAAGTATCTCTTGTATCAGCAATATTATTGCTGGGATTGCCGATGGGAACTTTAAATATTGTCTGAAGACCTAAATAGCTCTCTGGTATCGCCAAATATATCTGATAATGTCAAAATTATCGACCATATTTGGAAATTTCTATATTACTTGGGGTTTCAATATTGCTGACCTGGTGATCTGATAATATTGGCGATATTATCAATAATGTCATAGATTTTTGGAACACTATTTGGGCCAGCCCCCTGATGAGCTATATGGGCAGGTGGGGTTGGGTGCGGTTCAACCCGAACCCAAGCCAGTTATGTGAACAAGCCACACTGTCAAACCTGAGCCTAACCCACTACCCATTTAGCTTAGCCTAAGCCCACCTGAAAACCAGGTCAAGCCTGTTGACCTGTGGGCTGACCCGAACCATTGCTACCCCTACCTCTATGGAAAAAAAGATTCACTTGGGCCCATCTGGTTGAATGATTTTTTCGTTTTGTCCAAATCGTGTTCGTTATAGTCCTATAAGTCAGCGGGATCATTTTTATTTAAGGATAAATTTTGCATCTTGTTTCTTCATCATCCTATCTGCCTTTTTAGATGGAAACATTTCTTCATTAACCAGCCATCATTGAGAAAAAAGAAAATTTTTGTCTCAATTTTGCTTTATAGAATTTTGAAGCATTGCTTTGTGCTAGAATGGATGTGTGTTTGTTGCCTGCTATGTTGTTCGCGTCACTGATTTCATGCAAAACCCTCTGATGGGTCTGACAGGTTGAGAGAGTTGTTTCATCTAAGAAGCCATGCGCTACTGAAAAAATAGGTGTAAAAGTTAAGAGTGGAGATGATGTATGCCGCAATGGTTCGTTGGTTCCTCATGGAGTGACTGCAGGAGGACGTCCTCAGGGTTCTTTGGTGCGCAGTCCCCTAGATCCTGATAAAACACCAGCTGTTTTGGCTTCAAAGGGAAATGAGCTGCTAGAGACTGCCTTACGAGCCCTTCAGAAAAAACAAGATGAATTGGTATCTATTTGAGCTATGATATCTAAAATTTTTCTGCGATAAATTTTCTTACCTTTTTTTTTTTTTTCAATGAAAGCAAACTTGAAATATTCCTTATCCATCACCACTCTAATGAGAAAGTATGTTTCTGTTTGTAGTGTCATCAGCATCGCCAACTGGCAGATGAAATTGCCCAGTGTGAAAAAAAAATCCAAACAATCATGGGCGGTATGAGTTTTTCCCTTCCTCATTTTCATCATTTCTTTTTTTTTTTTTTTTATTGTTGCGTGCTTTCATGTTCATGTGTTTAATTGACTATCTATATCTTCGTTTCTGTTTGATCCTGTATCTAAAAACCTCATTTTAGTATCACATGATGAAATGCTTGTTTGTTTCCATATGGTAGTTGATTGCATGCTGCATGCAGATGATGTTTTAAATATTTTTTATAATATATAAATAATTCTATTATTTAGATATGACATTATGGAAATTCAATCAATTGTGATGTTTCGCAGGAGGGGGTTGCCTCTTGATTAATGTTCTCATAATTTCCTTTTGATGTTTTGTAGGAGGAGAAGACGGTTTTATGTTAGAGATAGAATCGATAATTGAAGCATGTAATGCTGCAAGCTCTAAAGTAGGTAGCCAGACTCGACACTCGCATCATGTCAAACGAAAGAGATTGTCTGAGGCCATTCTAATTTTACGGAGTCCTTGTCAGGCAAGTCCCCAATCAGATCCATTTGTGAACTTTCATGCCTTATATATATTATACACACACACACACACACACACACACGTGTGGGCGTGTGTTTGTGTGTGTGTGGTTTCCTTATTTGTATTATGATTGAAACTATTGCATATATCAATGTGTAGAACTAGTTCTTTGTTCTCTGTAATGCTATTATTTTTTCCTTAACTTGTTTTTTTATTTCATTCTTGAGGGGACACCTATTCACAATGGTTTGGCTAAGGCTTAGTTGATGATGATGATTGCGAGAGATACGCATCATGTGGCATCCTGTAAAAAAAGATGCCTATCATGTGATTTAAATGTTAGATCAACTTTCTCATTCTTGTAAGGGGTGGTTATGTGATTTTGTAACTACTTGGGAGTGTCAATCTTTGACATGATATGTGATTCCTATGCATCTTAGAATTTGAGTCTTCTGTATATTTCATCACATCTGGGGCCACCTTGCTTGATTTTACTTATTTGAAGTCTTGGGCATCATTGAAATATATGCATTCAATTGTACTGCAGGAATTGGATGAGATATGCTCTGAGAACAACTGGATATTACCAAGATATAGTGTTTCTCCCTCGAGTGGTAACATCAGTAAAACCTCATTTTTTAAAACTTTTATTCTTTGCTTTGCTTTGAAAATGATCTTATGCTTCTTAAGTGTATTTCTTGACTCGCAAGAACTAATAAATCCAAAGCTTCAAGCCAATGTGCATGTACTTCCCCTTATGTTTTTCAGGTGTCAATTATTTTTGGTGTTGGTAGTGGCTAACCATTAGTTTATCTTTCAATTCTCCACTGAACACTAGAAATCAAATGCATACATTGCACGAAATCAATATTTGTGGTTTTTTTTTTTTTTTTTTTTGGTAATGAGTATTTCTTATTATCGATTATTATTGTTTCCTCTCTCTCTATGTATGCATGCTTGTATGGGTGGATAGAATGCATGTAATGGATGCATGCATGCTTGTACGTGATGCGTGTCTGCATCTATGTATGGATGTATGTTTGGATTCATGCATGTATTGCATGTAATATATGTAGTGCATGCTTTCATTACCTGGGTAACACGTTAGTGGGTGTTGCCCTGATCGTGGGGTTCACATTGATGTAGGTATTGTGTATCCATGCCGTCTGCCAGTTTTTCCAGTTCATTTTAGGGCATGGTCCCAAAAAATGAAGCAGATCCAAATTGCAAGTGGATCACACCACAGGAAATAGTGGTCATTTAGAAACTTCCTAGGGCCCACCATAATGTTTGTTTGCCATCCAACATGTTGATAAGATCATATAGACCTGGACGAAGGGAAAGCTTGATCCAGAACTTTTGTGGCCCCCAAGAAGTTTTTAATGGTGGGCATTCAATCCCTATTATGTGGTCCACTTGAGATTTGGATCTGCTTCATTTTTTGGACCATGTCCTAAAATGAGCTAGAAAAATTGATGGGCGGTGTGGATATACAACACATACATCAAGGTGGGCCCCACAGTCAGGGCAACATCCACTAACGTGTTTACAAGAAACAATTTAGTAATTATTACCGCTATTGTATTTCCAAATTTATGTAAAGTGATCTTCATTTTTATTTATTTTAAATGTAAAGTGATTAAAAAGTAGAGATTATAAACTATCAAGAAAAATGATGGTTGTTACTGCTATTTTTGACAAAGCAGTAGAGGTTTTGAAGTATAGGACTGTAAACTACTATCCAACTCTACTTTTGGTCAAGGTGGGATCTCTTCAAGAAAAACCTTCTTGATTCTTGAGGGTTCTGAGTTGAATCGCTGCCACAATGCTGTAGTTTTGTTCCCTGATTTCTGCTGCTAGAACATAGGTCCACTCTTTTATCACCATACCTAACAACTTTTTTTTTTTTTTTTTTAACACCATCACTACAATGCTGTTTCCTATCTGAGACCCTAAAGCTCTAATGCCATGGAAATCCCCTGTCGTGCCCTCCCGAAAAAAATCAAGATTGCTCACACAACAGATGGGCCAAAATGATGAAACAAACAAAGTGCTTAAGACTTGGCCAGCCTTTCTTTTGAAATTCACCCCCTTTGAATAGTAGCCTTCCTGATTAATTTGTTCTTTTGATGAACTGATGAGAGACCGAGTCTTGAGAGTCCTGAAGCAGAAATGGCCGCTCTAGCAGAGATTGCAAGAATGAGAGCAATACAGTAAGGAGCAGAAGCACGTGAGCCTTAGCATCTTTCTAGGAAGAACCACAAAGCCTCTCCAAAGGCTGGGGAGAAGCAGATCAACAAGGTGGCTAGATGTCCGTGAAAAATCTACATAAAAAAACAAAGCTCTTACGGCTCAAGAGAGGAACACCACTGGAGGGTTGATACTCCCTTTAGCAACAGGGAACTGTCATTGGAATCAACCCGAGTTGTATCGGAGACGACGATAGGCAAAGGGATTTTGGAGAAGTTAGGTACCTCATCAACAGATGCTGCAGAAAGGACGGGAGAAACTGCAAAAGGGGACACTGGATGGACTGAAGTGGGACAGAAGCCTCCAACAACGGGCAAGTTGGTTCCCATTCCTCTGCTACCTACATTATTCGTTGAGAACTATCCGGCAGGATGGATAGAGTTGATGTTCAAAAGAGTCTTTGGTCGTCTAGCTATAGTGGCAGAGGTGGTTATGCCTCGACAGAAAGGATTGGGTGAACTTGAGGTTTTTGCGTTCGTCAAGTTGGAGAACTCGAACGATGTGGAGATGGTACTGAAGAACATTAAGGGCCTGTTTGGCCGGGTGGATTGGAAGGGATTGAATGGTATTAGGGTGGATGGCATGGATTTCGAGGTAATGATGGTGTTTTCAGTGGATTGTCTTAAGATCCATGGGATTGCACGCCCAGCTGATCCCGGGATTAAACCTTCCCATCCCTTCCAATCCCTCGAACCAAACATGTCCCAGGCAAATTTGAATGGATTAGGGTGGATTGGATGGGATTTAAAGGTAATGATGGTGTTGTCAGTGGATTGTCTTAAGATCCATGGGATTGCTATATCCCAGGATCAGATCACCCAGTCTGTTTGGCACGCCTGGCCAATCCCGGGATTTAACTTCCAATCCCTTCCAAAACCATCCAATCCCTTCCAATCTGCCCGGCCAAACGGGCCCTAATGGACTATGTTTCAACGGACTGAAAATCTCTGGCCTTATCCTCAGGAAGGCTTGGATGTACGGGCCCTATTGGAGCTGAACGTGTGGAAAGTTATGTTGGCTCTTGTAGACCCACTGAGACTTCTAGCGCCAAACGTGTCTCACTTCGCACATGACTCTTTCTAGGCCGATTTCACATGTGGTATAGACATGCCTAGATACAACACGAGTGACGATGAACCCATCTTCATTTCGAGAGACGCTGCCCTTTTTTCGGAAGCGATGCTTCCACTCCGGACTTGCGCTCTGTGATGAATGCAATCGCCATCCCGTTCTTCTCCTTGATAATGTGAGTGATGACCTTACATCTACACCGGAAGAGCTACTTCTAGTTTCAGTTTGTGAGGACCTTCCTTTGGAAGTGGCGGGGTGTGTTCGAGACTGTGTGCTACGAAGGATTTGCAGAGGTGTGTGCTGGACGTCAGTCCCTTGTGCACAACGGTGTCAATTAAATGTAACTTCAAAGGAGGCCTTGCAAGAAGAAGATGCTTTGTTGCAACAAAGCAACAAGCTAAGCATCTAGGTGGAGTCTATCAAGGGCAAGCGGTGGATGGATCTATAGTGTGTTGATGCATGTTGGAAGACAAGTGGGTGTCGTTTTCAGCGACATAGACGAGGACTACTATGATATGTTCCAGTTGGTAGAGGTTGGGGGTAGAAAGGGCCAAATTGTAATCTCGCCACTAAAATCTTCAAGCAACACTAGAGAACTAGTACGTATTCAATCCTCGTTTTCTGATGAAGTGGGCCAAAATTATAGTAAGGATAGATTGGGTCGCCGGGCAAGATCCTTATCCAAATGAGGATCCTAATTTGAAATGCGAGGGGCTTGTGATCTGAAGGTTTTGCTGGTGGAATCTTGGTGGCCTGGGATGCGTCTCTATTGATAAAATGCACTTCTTGGTCTGGGAGATTCTTGATATTTTTATTACTAAGGGGGACGTCTGATGCTTTTTGTTGGTTATTTACGGCGGTATATGGACCCAATGTGGCTACTCACAGGAATGCTTTCTTAAAGGAACTTAATCAAGCCAAAAGTATTGGCGATTGCCTTTGGTGTGTCTATTTTTTTTGTTCTTTTTCTTTTTTTTTTTGGGGGGGTTGGATTTAATGTTAGCTATTACCAAATTTACGTTTGAAAAATCTTCAAGGGGGGAAATTATGAAAAGCATGTCAGACTTCTCCAAATGGGTGGAAAATCACGAGTTGGTGGATCTTCCCTTGGAGGGGTGTATATTCACCCGGTCTAATGGTCAGGATGATCCCATAAGAACACGTGTCGACATATTCTTGGTGTTTGCCTCCTGGGTGGAGAAATTTCCTCTCTTGTCCCAGTGAGCTCTGCCTTGGCCAATGTCAGACCACTGTCCGATTTTTGCTGGACATGGTGGAAGAGAACTGGGGGCCGAAACCTTTTAGGTTCAAGATTGCATGGTTAGAAGTGGATGGCTTCTTGGACCTGGTTAAACAGTGGTGGAATTTTGCCTCAGTTGAAGGTTTTGCAAGGTTTAGACTAAGCCAAAAGTTGAAGTTGCTATAAGGGAAGATTATCGGCTGGAAGAAAGAGGTCTTGGGGAAAAGAGATGTTGAATCAGAGATTCAGAAGCTATGTTAGAACAGATCCAAGAGCTGGACATGAAAGTGGAGGGTGTGCCACTTTCGGAGGACAAGATACGTCTCCGTGGTAAGTTGGGTTACCACTATGCTAATCACCTCAAGGAAGAGGAAATCAAATGGAAACAATGGTCTCATGCTACGTGGAAAACATAGTTTTTTCATAGCATCGCAAGTGCTTGTGCCAGATGCAATAAGGTATCTAGTGTGGTGGTGGGGGACGAACGATGTGAGGAGAAAGAGAAGGTATGTAGTGCGTTGGTTAGTTTTTATAAAGATTTATTGTCCAATGAGGGCTGGAAGAGACCCTCCTTGGACAATTGGCACTTTGATTCTATGAACCAAGAGGTCGTGGATTCTCTTGAGAAGCTTTTCTTGGAAGCTAAAGTCAAGAAAGTTGTGGATGATTTGGTAGGAGAAGGCGCCAAGCCCGGATGGCTTCCCCAATATTTTCTTCCAAATTTTTTGGGAGACGGTTAAAAAGGATGTGGACTTTATGGACGAATTTCATTCCAAGGGAAGACTATCCAAAGAGTTAAGGGCTTCATTCATTGTTCTTATCCTAAAGATTTCTGGTGCCGAGAATCTCAAAGACTATCGGGCCATCGGTCTTATTGGGAGCATCTACAAAATCCTTGCTAAGGTGCTTGCTACTAGATTCTAAGGGGCCATCCAAGGGATTATCTCTAAAAACCAAGGGGCGTTTATAGAGAGAAGGCAAATCATTGATAGTGCATTAATTGCCCATGAATGCCTCGATGCAAGATTCAAGCAGAAAATGGGACGTGTGGTTTGCAAATTGGATCTAGAAAAGGCCTATGATCATGTTGATTGGGTCTTTCTAAAATACATGCTAGAGAGAATTGATTGCGAGAAAAGATGGAGGGAGTGGATTAAGGAGTGTACAAAATCCCCTAGATTCTCGGTGTTAGTCAATGGCTCACCCAAAGGTTTTTTTAAAAGCTCACGAGGTTTAAGACATGGTGATCCCTTGTCCCCTCTCCTATTTATAATGGTGGTTGAGGCCTTGAGCAAAATGTTGGATCGCAGTCAACAAATTGGTCTTTTCACCAGTTTCTCTGTTAGCAAATCTAGTCCACCAGTGTCACACCTTCAATTTGCAGACGATATATTATTGTTTTGCGAGGCGAATGCCGTTATGGTGGAGAATTTGAAGGCGGTGGTTATGTGCTTTGAAGTTGTCTTGGGGCTGTAAGTTAATGCTTCTAAGAGTGTGATGTTAGGAATTTGCATGTCGAAGGAGGTGCTTGCAATGCTTGCCTTGAGTTTCGGCTGTAAGGTGGGTGAATTCTCATATACATATCTTGGCCTCCTTTTTTGCATATGAAAACCAGTAAAGAACTTATGGGACACAATTTTGGAAAGGATGGAAAGTATTCTTGCTAAGTGGAGAGGTAAATATCTATTGTTGGGGGGCCCCATCACTATGCTTAAAGTTGTGCTATCCAGTCTCCCGGTGTACTTCATATCTTTGTTCCATTGCCCGAAATTAGTGTTGGAAAAGATTGATAGACTAAGGAGAGATTTTTTATGGCAAGGAGCTGAAGATAAAAGGAAATGTCATCTTTTGAGGTGGGATGAGGTTTGCAAGTTCTATAAGGAGGGAGGCATGGGCATTAAAAGTTTGGGTGATATGAATATGGCCCTTTTGGGAATGTGGATTTGGAGGTTTGGTATGGAAGATGGGATGCTTTGGAAGGTTGTTATCATAAGCAAATATGGACCGGTGTAGGGGGTGGTTTATGAAAGAATCTTCTATGTACGGGGCTTCACATTTGTGGAAAGGCATTGCTTCAGTTAAAGGAAGTTTTTGTCATGGTGTGCATTTCATAGTCAGGGACGTGAAAACATCCGCTTTTGGAAAGACCTGTGGGTTGGAGAGGATACCTTGGAGTCGCGGTTCCTGCAGATCGTAAGATTTATCTACGGACAGTGATGTGCTTGTGGGGAGGTGCTTTTCTTGAAGTGGGAAATATGTGTCTTGGCTCCCTCCTTGTCGTCTTTTCATGACAGATGAAGGAGAGGTGGGGGAATTGGCTACCTTATTGGATCACATCAGATTTTGTTGTCTAGTTCCTGGAGAAAAGGACAAATTATATTAGCAGTGGGAAAAGTCGGGTTGCTTTTCGGTCCATTCCTTCTACAGGTTGATTCAAGCACGCGACAGGGGCGACACTACTAGGGACATAGCAACCACCAATTTCATTGGTCTTACGGTGCCCCACCGAAAGTGGCAGCCTTTGCTTGGTTGGTGGGCCGTGGAAAGGTCTTGATGGTGAACAACCTTCGGAAGAAGAGGGGAATGATTATCCCAAATGTGTCTTATGTGCATGGCTGAATCGGAAACTGTGAGCCGCTTATTTATGCAATGCCTGGCAGCATCCCTTATGTGGAATGCCATCCTAGCAATGGTCCGGGTCAGGTGGACCTGTCTGAACTCCATTGAGTCACTTTTATTATCTTGGCATGGAGTGCAGCTCAAAGAGGATTCGAGAATTCTCTGGTGCCAATGTCTATTGGCAGTGTTTTGGGCCATCTAGGAAGAGAGGAATGGGAGATGCTTCAGCAATATGAGCCACTCCGTGGGGAATGTTGTGCTGAGAGTGAAAGGCCTGGTTATAGAATGGGCCTCAATCTTTAAAAGGGATTTTGATTTTTCATTTTTTTTTGTAATTATTGGGGTGGCTGCCCTTCCTTTGTACAGTTTTGCCCTTTGGGCCTTTTGTGTTAATTTAATTTAAGTTACCTTTCCAAAAAAAAAAAAAAACAACAACAAAAAACAGTTGCCTTCCTGATTGGTCACACTCTCTTGATTTCTAGACATTATCTGCTTTCTTTTTTAATTATTATTTAAAGAGTAAGACAATATCTACTCGGTGGGACCCAACTAATAGACATCTTAGATCTCTCACACGCATGCCTGTCTGGCACATATTATGGCATGTAGGTTGGTTGTCTTGTACACACCTGCCTACTTGCGTAAGATTAGAAAACCACATGCACTGTTTAACATGCTTATCTTTATATTTCTCTATACATTTTGCGGTCGTGTAGAGATTGTAGTTGTCATTGTAGTTCAATATTTATCTAACCCTTTTTCTTCTTCCAAAAATAAAATAAAATAAAATAAAGAAAAAATAAAGAAAAGAAAAATGAAAAGAAAAGAAAAATAGCGTTGGATGTGGACCTTTGGTGCATGTCTCTTCTTGACATCTATTTAGAAGACATTTGAATGTTAGGATCGCTCTATCTAGTGGTTGGTATAACTGAACCCAACTGAACACTGTAGACTTGCAATTCCTCTGCTTGAGGATCATGTAAAACCTTGTGAAAATATTGAATGCACGAGTCACGCAATAGACAGGTGGGTTAAGAATGGGTATATCTTCATCCACTATTTCAAAGAGTTATATGATAATCAGGCTGCGTATGATGCTTGATACTCAGGCACCCAGAAATTGTACATGTGGCATATATTATCTCAAATAAACTGACTATATTGTGCAGCCCACCGTCACCAAGTTACAGTCCCAAGATCAGAATTCCTAACCTCTTATTCACGGAAACTCGTCTATGGAAGTCGGACTGTTGGATATTTTTCATTTTTAACTGTCCGAAAAATGTCCCCCCCAGTCCTATAGAATAAGCAAATAAATTGGTTCATGATACATCTACATTGGTACACCACATGTGCAATTTCTAAGTGTCTGTGTATCATCCATCACACTGCAGATTATTGAAGTTTGTTTATTTCAAATGTGTTCCAAAAGAGAAAAAAGGGAAAGTTTACTGGAGTTGAATAATTCTGTTTCTCATGCAATTGTAGGAGGTTTCCTTGCCAGCGTGACCATCCAAGGAATGGACTTTGAGTGCTCAGGTTGTGGCGATGTGCGGAGCAATCCTCGTGAAGCGAGGGAATCGGCTGCAACGGACATGATGAGTAAATTACGCAGTATGGCAAGCCAACTCCAGTAAATTACAATTTTCAAAATAGTGAATGCATTTTCATATTAACTTGCCATAATATGTGAAATTAGATAGAATTATAATGAGTACTTCTAAACTAAATGTAAATGCCCATCACTACAATCCGTTCATGTTAGATGGTGATGGTGTGGAGCCCACTGTTAGATTGAGGTAAGGGGCCTAAGGGGCTGTTTGGATGGGCCCCCATCTCTGATCACCAGCAATTTGATTATTGCTTCCACGCTTTGAAGACTCTGTACCGATAGGATATGTGACAGTAATACGCTGTCTATAAATGCAAAGAACTTCAACAGGAAAATACAAACATGTGACAATAGTAGCATATGTGGAGCTTTTAGATACATAGGGTTGCATCTGGTCCGATCATGGCTCATGTCTGGCCTGTTGTGGATCAGTCACAAATATTACTGAGATTTTGAAAATCCCGTGACGTTTTCCTGGGAAATTCAGTGAACAACATATCACATTACTAATGTGAAGTTTTCAAAAATAACAAATTATTGCAAGGTTTTCTTGATATTATCGCTGGAAAGAAAAATTAAAATCTGAAAATCTCCTGAGAAATTCCCATGCTGAGAAAGAGATTTGTCACTATGCTTTGTCAGGTGGACCACGCTATAGATAAAAGTGGTGATTGAATGGCCACAAGTTTTAGATCAAGCTGATATTTGTGTTTTCCCTTCATGCAGGTCTGTGTGACCTAATGAACAGGTTGGATGAAAAATAAACATTCCAGTAAGCCCTTGAAGCTTTTAACGGTGGGGGTTCAATCACCACTGTTTTCCTGTGGTGTGGTCCTCTCGAGACTTTGATCTGCCTCGTTTTTAGGCTCATGCCCTAAATAATGAAAAAAAATTGGATGGATGACATGGATAGAATGCATACATCGTGGTGGGGGCCCACAGCACCATCCAGTAGCGATGTTGCTACTAGTAGTGTCAGTGTGCAATCCGCGTCTAAGGCTGAACATCCATTCGGGATGGGCTTCTTTGGCCCACAGGTCCTCACCGTTGTTGGTAATCTAGCCACACTATTATGAACCTGAGTGGCGGATGCACATGATATCTTCAACTCTCGACTTTGTACAAGTGAGCCATCTAATGGTCCTTAGCACGGATGGAAATTTATTGAAAATCTAGTAGATTGGAAGATCGAAGCTATCCAATCTTTTGTCTTTTCCCAGCTGAATGTGGATGGTCACTGTATTTTTCATCTTGATTATTTCATACAGATGATCTTCTAGGAATCCCTCATTCGTCCCAACATATTTTATTCTAATGCGTCTGGATGATCATATTCGATCCAGCTTCTTTTTACAGCTCTTCTTCACCTGAGTCCAAGGTTATTAACATGTGTACTGGTTATTAAAATGACTGGAACTTATTCACCTATTTGTAAATGTTATTAAACTGTGTTTGTGGTGTCCACTGTGTTGTGTGCGCCATCCTACCTGCACATCAAGTCCCACCATGATGACGATAAACCCTAAAAATCAGGTCTATAAATTCATTAGGTGGGCCAAACCATATAAAACAATATTCATCCACAAAACTTCAAAATTTAAGTGCTGGCCCACGTGATGGTTGGATCAGCATTATTTTTGAGGCATCCCTGGTGGAGAGGCCCTTTTAGATGGGCCCGTTTCCTACACAAACCACAGTGGCCCTACAAGCTGATAGCTTTTCTACAAACGGTGCAGAGGATCTAGCCTCCAGACAAAATACTGAAAACAGATGGTTAAGAATGCATACACCAACAATCCAAATTCAATGGAGAGGGTGTTAATGGTTTGGATCTTCCGATTCGGTAGAATTTCTTGGAATTGTCCTCCATGATGGGGGACCTCATAACAATAGCTTGGATAAATCAATTATTACCCCACGTCCAAATTATGTGGGGCCCATGGTTTATCGAATCCATTGGTCTGATCACCCCATCATGGATGAACCATGGCTAAAAAATCTCTTCATTCAGATGGTTTATAAACTGGAAACCACACTGATTTGATATGTCAAGTGGTTGATTGACGGACATTTAATGGTCGGAATTCAACAAACAGCACCCACAAATCAAACGTTAGGATTGTTCAATCCACCGAATTTTAGAAGATAAGAGACCAACAGCAGGTCCTGCAACTTGATGGGTTTAATTAAGTTAAACATCTGACAATCGTGCGATTTCAAAGTGCCCAAGCATCAACCGTCTCTCTGCCCTGTGTATCAAATGACTCACCTTTTTCTTCAAGATGCTCTCTTCTTTATGAAATAAAGAAATCAGCAACCAAAATAATGACAAAGGATGACGTGAAAATAAATGCCCCGTCAAAATAAAATGACCAAAATGTCCTCTTGCCCTTCACTACTCTTCATCCCGTATGTGCACCGAATTACCATACACCAAATGAAAACCAGTCCACCAACTAACATATACTATCCTTATTCTACAAATAAAGAATTAAAAAAAATTACCTGCAAAGTTCCAAAAGATCAAGGGGAAAAAAAGGTGATATCATAAAAATATCATATTGCAATCTACAGATGGTCACACAAGTGTACAACAGTCTTTTTCTTCAACATCCGGCAGCTTTCAAGAACTTGTCGTACGGGCTTGAAGGCGGTAGCATGAAAGACCGGTCGTAATCGCTGGTCTTGCAGCCTTGAACTTGCTCTGATTCAATCAGTTTTGAATCTAGCTCTGACCATTCCATCTTCTGAAAGTCATTGGAGAAAAAGAGATCAAAGGAAAAAAAAAAAAAAAAAAGAAAGAAGAGAAAAGAAAGAAAGAAGAGAGATGAGTATGATCTCAAGATTCCAAGATTAAAGGCTGATTTTTTGGATATCAGAGCAGTGGTAGGAGCATTTAAAAAAAAAAAAAAAAAAAAAAAAAAAAAAAAAAAAACACGCACACACACCACCACACACTCACGCCTTAGTGGGATTTCACCACCTATCGGTGGTCGAACCCTTGACCAGGTGTTGAAACTCTTAAGAGTTTACCACTGGAGCAAGAGAAAGGACCCAAAGGACACGTTGATCGAGTCGCCACCGGAGCCACAAAGGACTATCTAAATTGATTCGTTTCTGCCGATAAGCTCCAAGTGCATCATAGGAACTACAAAAATAGGGTTCTTTCTCTTTCGTATACTTATTATCGTCAACCGTTTCATTTTGATAGTTTATTCGATTACATGGATTATACCTATTTGAACAAATACCTCGACGATTCCCGATCGTTAATATATAGAGTCCAATAAGCATATCTTGAGTTGGTACGGAAATGGGAACAAGTTGAATTTTTGGCAATCCCCACACTGGCGAGGGTGTTTGTTATTATGAAAAATGACAGCCATGTATGGCAATGTTGGGAGAGTTGTACTGGACTTAGGCCCTCGGGTTCCAAACTAGGAGGAATTATATGATTATGGACCAACATAAATGTAATAATCAATGGATTCTTTAAGTGGGTCCATGGTTTGATGACCAAGACCGTTGGGAGAACCCAATCCCTTACAACAACGACCCAGATTGACAATAATGAAAAGAAATACAACAGCGGTCTAAATTCAACTGAAAAAGGGCCAAAAATATGCTGCGACTAGGCAACTCGAGGCAGGTCCACCCATAGTGAGGCCCATCATATCAACAGTCTGGATCAGAAAGCCATGTGCCCCACATGGACAAACTGAAAGCCATGTGATAGATAACACGAATATCCTTGGGCTGAGGCCAGTGTAGTCTTCTTGGATTCACTTTTTTTTTTTTTTTTTCTCTCAAGAAGAGTATCTAGAAACGGAAGTAACCAGAGGCACACAACAGATAACAATAACCAAAAGTGCAGACAAAAAGCTATCTGACAGCATGGGGAGTTTTGGAATTGCAAGATTCCAAAGTGGAAGCAGCACCCAGAGTAGAAGACTCAACTATGTCTACCATAGTCAAGAACGTATCTCAAAAAATACCATAGGCAGAATTCCGATTTTAACTACCTCATATGCAGAAGCAGAATCTGTCTTCTCAGTTCTTTCTGGTGAGCTGATGTGCATGGGATCCCGTTGTTGCTTGAAGCTTTGAAGTACCGACATCTTCTGCTGTTTTCCCATCACAAGGGCCTCACACTGGTTTTTCATTTGGTCATAAGGTACAGGTGCGATGGGAACTGGGACACTAGCGACTTGTCGGGCTGTCTCATGGACCTGTCAGCAGCAATATCAGCCACTAATCATTACTACAAAAGTGGATGCCCATACAGCTAGCCTCTTTCAAAATGAAGATGATAATTGTTTAGCTATCAAAACAGGCTTTATGCAGTTCAAATTTGTTAGAAATGTAAAATTTAAAACCCACGCAAGACCATGATCTGTTGTCACTAATTTGGAGTAGAGAACATGATTTGGCAGGGGTTCTATTTTAACTAGGGAAATTTGTCGAGATGTGTAAGATTTAAAGACACTGCATTTTCCACAAGAATACAACTGTTAATGGCCTGTTTGGATGTACATAAGTTATCATAATGACAAACTGGGCAGATTGTGTTCTGTCCACCCTGAAAAGCGGAAACTTCCAAACAGAGCTTTTGTTGGATTTGCAAAATTCAGGCTTAGACCCACAACTTGATATTTTCAAGGGCCAAATGCAAGGCATTCTTTAAGTGCCTCGACATGAGGCACTCAGCACGGCATTGAGGGTTGCTTACAGGTCTTCAAGTTAGTGTAAGTAGAAAACTAAAAAGATAAAATTGTTAAAAGAAAAAAGAAAAGTGCAGAGAAAAGTTCAGAAATGGAGAAACGGTATGACTACTCATACAACCATACAAATCAACATAATAGTAATAGAAATGTCCACAGAGTTTTCCAAGCCTTTAATTCATGTTACAGTCGCACCTACGAGTGTGGGTTTTAATAAGCTTAAGAGGTTGTCAAGACTACAGACTACAGAGAGTCTTAAATGACACTGCAGGCAGGCTTTAGTTTTGACAAGTGGTTATAAAGAAGAGCTTTGCCAGGCGAACATTTGTGTGTGATAAAGATCACATGCACACGAGTGCGAGATCCAATCCTTCCATTAGGTTGCTCTGACCTTGTACATCTTTTTATCAAAAATAAATCTAATCCACTCAGCATGTGGACCCCAATATTGGTAACAGTGAATGGGTTAGAAAACTTTGGCCAAGTTTTTGAGAACATGCATTTATTTTGCAACTTGTGGGCCACCTGACAAGTGGATCAACTTGATTCTTGGTCTAGGGCATCAATATAGTTGTGGCACCCTGAAGGATGAATTTGATCTGGGACCTATCATACCATGCTGGCACATGTGTGGCATGTATTTGAGCTTCATTGCACAACCAGGTGCCATTTTTAAAATTTTTTTGGTTGTTGTTGTTGTTGAGAGATTACATGTGTGTGCTTAACAAAGCTCCAAATAGAAAGTGTGGAATATATGAAGTGAATAATGCTGGGGCCTTCCTCTTCAATTTACCATTAGATCTCAAATGAAGATCTAAGCAACCTTCTTTTCCAGTTAGACAATCCCCTTTGGCAACCCTATATTATCGCAAGTAAAGATGGGCCCAACCTTGGTGCACACGGCACTGGCCGCTGAGAGTCAGTCAGAACATATCTCCCAGTGTCTTTGGATGGGAATCTAACCAAGGATTTAAGACTCGGTGACTCAGACTGACTGGTCCAGTCTTGAGTCTTGGCCCGACTAGGATGCGTCGGAGGGGTGACTCCTCTGCAATGAATCATGGTGCTGAACCGGATTGGGTCTGACCAAAGTCCAAATTGACTTGGACGAACAAGTCATATTCGACTCAACCGAGTCATCAATGCACGAATCAATTATTATCATCTAAGCCATATCCCAACTAATTGAGGTCTGCTTAGTCCATGAATCCGAGATGAATTCAAAATGGGAGTTCGAAGGTCACGTGTGTTGGGATTCTCGCCAACTGTCTTTGGATGGCTGTGCATGCTGTTTGCAGACGATTTTTCCCCAGTAGAAGGTAAGAGAATTCATGGTAAACAGTATACAAGTGGTAGACAAACAATATACTTACTGATTCTAACAGCTGATTAACGCTTAAGACATCGAGTGCATTTGTGGAGAGTGATGTTTTTCGGTCTGATTGACTTCCGCTCACCTCGGGGAAAGCATCATCATCTGTAAAGGAACCTGTAGGCATGATCTGGAGAAAAAGAGAGTAAAGAATAAAAGTGGAACTTGTTATGATAGCATCCTTCACCCACAGTGAGCACTAATGGCATCTGAAATGTTAAAAGAATACATGACATAAATGGTAGTACAGCGGGAACCTCATCAAAAGGTGGAAACTCTTGAGCAAGTGGGGAGCATGGTCGCGGCGTCTCCATGAACAATGGAGCTCCCAGCGGAAATGCATCATCAGGTGAAAATTCTTGTAGGAGTTGCTTTTTCATTCCCGACAAGTCCTCCTGCAACAGAACGTACTAAAAATGTCTAAGAGCATTCGTATTTCTGACTACGGATTAGTATTCCCATTTACCATCATTTCTTAAATAGTGACTCATACACCAGACACGCAGTATGCATGTAAGTCAATCAGATCATTCAAATCAGGAGGGGCCATTGTGGATGGAGCATATTTCAAAAATCACTATGATTGTAATCATCTAATATCGGGCATTGAATTTGTATTGGCCATTTCCTTTTCTACTGTCCATTTAATGGCCACCATATGGATGGCTAGGATCACATGATAGGTGAGAGACTTGCAGCTACACTCCATCCACAATGGGCCAATGATTTGGATGGTTTGGATTTATGCACATGTATACCATGTGTATGGTGGACAGGTCACCACCATTTAACAAACAGTGAACACCACATGGTAGTGTAGCCCGAGCATATATGATGCACTTGGATGCACATGCACACATTTTTCAAACCGACATGTGTGCATCAGCATGTATCATGCAAGCGCATGTGAGAGATGATGTTACCTCTGGTAATTTTCCATATCGTTTTGTAAAATGGGATATCACGGTCTCTTTTAAATGATCATCGTCCATTTCTGTTGCTGAGAGAGACTCCAAGGCAGCAGCTTCATCTTCCTGGGATCCATAGGCTGTTTCCTCAACAGCCTGCAGACTGCTATCTTCAATCAGTTGAAGATAAGGATCAACCTGTAGCACAAGAATATGCCATAATGAATCCCAAAACCCACTCAGCAAATACCAGAACTTGCAACTGAAAGAAAACTGACTACGCAGACAAATTACAGAAGAGGCAATGTAGGGTCATGATGAATAAGGATTTAGAATGTGAGTCATATGCCAGCGTATTCAAGTGGTACTGATGGTCAGGTGATATGGCCAATTATCGGATAAGCCCCATAATGGCCCCATTCGTGATCAAAAGGGACCGAGGTATGCCTGATTTTTTTTTTTTTTTTTGCAGATTGAGTGATCCTAACCATAAATCATCAACCTACAAATAGATGGTGAGTAAGGACATAGCAACAGTCCAGGATAAAGGCCAAAGATCCCAGGATCATCTAATCTTGAAGGCTTTTGGGGCCAACCCATCGACTATGGGGCCCACAACATCAATGGTCTGGAATATGGATCAGCTGACCAATCGTAAAGATTGGCTGAATCAGGACACTATATGCATCCTGATGGAGTACGACCCCATAATTCCTCACTCCAAAAGTGCAATTTGGACAGAGAAACAACAGAACTGTCAATGTTACAGCATCTTCTTATTTGTACCTTACGACATGCAACCTTATAATTCAAGGAAGGATATCTCATTATACAGCCAAAGCTTGATCTTACATCATCCTCAATCTTGATAATTAAAATTATAAAAGAAGTGCTGGTTTAAAAGCTTTCAAGGACAAGGTAGTGATTACAAACCGTTTTATCTGTGAGAGTTGCTTTAACAATGGGAATTAATTGCAGAAGATTCCCTGCTTTTGCTGAAAATATAAGCATTGATGATGCTAACATAACGAGAGACCTTCGACGAGATGGCTGCAAACAACCTTTAAATGATACGATAGAAGACAACATCAGAAGAATAATTCATTACAATATAAAACATAAAAAGAAATTGAATCTCCAAGGCATGAATCCTAATTTCTATTCAATTAATGTAACCTTTGAAACACTAAGCTAAATACTAGCAAAGTAGGTATCATTAATCTGAAAAGCACATACACCCCAATATTATATGGGATGCTGTTATGGTGGTACCGGACAGAAGTGGGGTTCACGTGATGTATTCACAACATACGACACAACCATCAGATGCGTCGCCTCAAGTTACCCCCATGCCCAAAAATCAGCTTAAACGAAAACTCAGCTGGGCCACCAAATGGGACAGGTTGATGGGCGCCTATCCTTGATTTGCGTGGGGGCCCAATATGTTGTTTATATGGAATCCAAAATGTCCAGATCCTTCATCTAAGGGTCAGCACAAATATTAGGCTGCACTGCAACTCAGGTGGCCACCTTGAGAATAAAGGGTTGGCATCCCGTCCCACCACCTTGTTCCCTGTTCGGTGGCCCACCATAGTTGTGAATCAAGCTGATTTTCAGGCTCTGGGAGTAACCTGAGCAGATGCATCCTATGGAAGGGTTGGATGCAATATACGCCACGTGGTCCCAAATATTCCTGGTACCACTATAAGCTTACCTTGGTACTGTTCCCAATGGAGCGCACCTCATATTATAACTTGAATTGATGCAAGTATATTCAAAGCCTATTCATATAATTTATAAATGTGAGAAGACGTGTAGAAACACAAGTAATCCATTCAAAAGCAAAAGAAGAATCACTAGATTTTATGTTTGGACACAGATTTTAATCGATTTGCGAGAAATTGGGAAATTTTGATTTTTTTCAATTTTCCATAACTCGGCCCATCTCCTCCAAATCTCGAAATCGAAGCTCCCAATCCATGATTTTTCATGCAAAACATGAAAATTAATAGATATGTAACAATTTGACACTGATTTAACATAATTTACAGGAAAAAAAAAATGATCAAAAATCGAACACCGGATCGAACATGTGGGATATATCCCACTACTTGTGCGTTTTGTATCGCACAAGTGGGATACAAGATATATCGTGGGATATGTCGGCCAATTTCATTGATACTTAAAACACTGAGTGGAACCATGTTGACATGCGAGAATTGTCAATGTCAGCCTCTGGCATGGCTGGTTCCAACGTCCAGTGAAAGGGGCAGGCTGATGCCTGGGGAGCAGCAATCCTAGAGATTTTGCCGATCTACCATTAAAAGCTGATGCCAAATTGCTAGGAGAAAGGCTCATGATGACGATGACATCATCATAGCCTTGTTCTAGCCATTTGGGTCAGCTATTTGAATCATGATTTGTCAAATATTCCTCTCAAGGCCCAATCCTCAGCAAGTGAACAAGCCTTCCTAAGCATACAACAAATTATAGTAATTTCCAAAATTAGTTAAAGAAAGAGATGGTATATCATATGAAAATCAAGAGACTTACAATCTTGTGCAAGAGCAACGATCCTAAGAGAGAAAGCCAACTGAAAACACCGAACCAGAGCAACATGGCTAGAGGCCTGCCATAGGGCCGTAGAATCATTACATGAGCACAGGGAACAACAACTGAGTATGAAATAAAAAGTTGGCAATTTCATCTCATAAAGCATGAAGGAAGAACAATCAGCAAAGGCACTCTTTAAGACACTGTTTCAAGTTTTAGGAAAATTAGTGGCAACGGTTATATTATACAAAATGTCAACAGCCTCCTAAAAAGAGTGTGACAATTATATGTTATAAGCATACTCATCCGGAAAAAAAAAAAAAAAAAGAAGAAGAAAAAAGTGTAAACAAACAAAGAAAAAAAATTGTGTTTAAGGCATGACCACCTCAGACCTACTGCTAAAACTTGAAAATGACATAAACCTCATAACTCAGCAGCATAATAATAATAATAATAATAAAATTTCATTGATTGCATCTTAACACAATAAGGTCCTCATATTATTTAGGTATGACCCAAATTTTGGCTCCACTCAGATGTATGAATGAAATGAATTGCAGAAATTCAGTTTAACAAGAGCAAAATACAAAACTAATGATATTTCCTTTCAACTCCAACTTGCAGTTATATTCCTTTCAAGTCCAACTTGGAAGTAGTGAAACCACAAGTTGGAGATTCATCCCCCTCAAGACACATGGAAATTACAATTTGGATATTATCACTTTATTGGAACAATTAGTGCAATTCAATCAGGTATTGCACCCAAATGTAGCATTAGTAATCAATTTCGGTGAACCAAATTGAGCATCGAAATCTGTTAATGGTAATGGTTATGGGCCTATGGCCCCTTAGTCTTGGGATGTGTTGGGAATATAATTTTCTTGTATATAGGGTATTCTTGGTATTTTTGCTTTTTGTTTACTTAAAGGCACTATAGTAATTTCATCTATTTATAAAAATATTGTAAAAGGAAAGTGGGGGACATGAGCCTAGTAATCTCTTCCTTTTTCTCAAGTTTCTTCTCTCCTTTTTCTCTTCTTTTCTTCTATTCTTCTGTTTTTCTCTTTTCTATACCAACTTACATAGTATCAAAAACATCATAGAAATGGTTTGCACTCCGTAATTCTTCCCAATCCAACCTAAGTTGGTGGATTTTTTTTAGGGCTTCCAAACACATAGGGGGCTGATCGGACCGTAAGGGAAATGCATTTCACAGTCCATTTGTGCAGAAAACATGTTGTTTTCTGCGTTGTTCCTCGAGTAGAAAAGGGAATGCTCATGAAAAAGAGCGTACATGCCTTGTCGAATTATGAAGGCATGCTCATTTCTCATAAGGTGATATTAAAATCATTTGTTTATGCTTGTTGAGTAAAGCAGAAGCAGTTACTTTGGTAGAAAATTCCGTCATGTTAAGTTATATGTGATGCAGGTTTGGTATTGATGTGGATTAGGGTGATAATGGGCTAGAAATCTCTGTATTATTTTATTGTGGAAGCATAGTTGGGCATGGATCTCCTCTTAAGACAGCGCTTTTCTTTTCATATTGAAGCAAGTTGATTGTGGAATATCTATGGAGCTCAAAAGTACAGTTGCCAGTTCCTCATCTCTTAGGGCCTGTTTGGGAGCTTGGATTTGGAGTGCATTGGAATCCAAATCGCAATTACATGGAATCAAGATGATTCTGAATCCTCATTTGTGTTTGGTTGAAATGCACTGGAATCCAAATCTTCCGTTTGGAAGCTTGTACTTGGAGGGCATTGGAATTCTTCGGTAAATTCACAGGACTTGGATTTTATTAACTAAATCATCTTTCGTATCCTATATTAGTACATATATTTGATATTTGATAGAATGATTGTAATAAGCCCATTAAAATATATGCTTTGGCCAAAAAAGAGGAAATTCCAAGCCTTAGGTGGGCCACAAATCCAAGGATCACAAACAAGCGACTCACCAATGTTTTTTAATTGTCTATTTAGATGTCCAATGTTTGAATGGTTCAGATCATTCTATTGATGTAGATTTTAGTGTTGCAACCGATAATTGGATTGTTTTAAGGTATCATTAGCGTGCCATGATACCTTGAAACAGTTTTCCCGTGATAGGTCATGTGGTTGATGGCTACAGTTGGAAATTCTCAGCGAGAATCCAAAATTATCGATGATATCGCCGATAATCCGGAGAGAAACGAAAAGTTGGGGTCTCGGTGTCACTAGTGTAGTGACATCAATATTATCAGCGATAAGATCGACATATCATTGACAATGCGAACACTGTTTGCCGCCATCCTTTCTAGATCTTGCCTCTTGAAAGGTGGAGGGATCTCCACTCCCTGTGAACAATGCAAAAGACACCATGTCCTCGAACCCCATATCGAACCAAGGCTCTAATAGTTCTTTTCTCCCTATTCCTGTCTATACTCTCCTGGGTATCCTGCTGATTATTTCAATCAGTTTCGTGCTCCTGCTAAATATCATCTTCAGTAACCTGGTCAATTGGCTCCACATGCACCGACAATTTCTCAGCCTCACCATGTTTTTTTTACTTCTCTGCAACATCCTTGTTGACCTTCAACATTGATGCCTCATCAAAGATGACATCTCTGCAAATGACCACCTTATGAGAGTCAACATCCCAAAGCTTGTAGCCCTTAACACCTTTCTCATACCCGATAAAAATGCACTTCCTAGATTTGGTATCCAACTTCGACCTTTGTCCACTCTGCACGTGAATGTATGCTGGACACCTGAAGATTCTCACCCCTGAGCAATCAACGTCCTTGCTTTTCCAGACTTCCTCTGCAACCTTGGAGTGTGGCACTATAGATGGTGATCGATTTACTATATAGCATGCCATGTTCACCGCCTTTGCCTAGAAGCTTTTAGGCAACCCTGTATGCAACCACATACTTCTTGCCCTCTCCAACAAAATTATATTCATCCTCTCTGTCACCTCGTTTTGCTGTGGGGTCCCTGGAGTTGAGAGGTGCATTGTTCCGTGCAAAATTCCATGAATCCTACCTCTCTGTACTCCATTTCGTTATCTAACCTGAAACACTTAACCTGTCTCCTAGTTTGCTTCTCCACTTCCACCTTCCATTCCTTAAACTTAGAGAACACCACAAACTTGTGCTTTAAGAAGTAGACCCAAACCTTCCTCGAGTAATCGTCTATGAAGATCACGAAGTATCATGCTCCTTCCTTAGACGGTATTGTCCCTTGCCTCCAAACATCGGAATGAATATAGTCGAGCACCCCGCTGCTTTAAGAAGTAGATCCGAACCTTCCTCGAGTAATCGTCTATGAAGATCACGAAGTATCATGCTCCTTCCTTAGACAGTATTATCCCTTGCCCCCAAACATTGGAATGAATATAGTCGAGCACCCCACTGCTAGTACGTGTAGCAGTCTTGAACCTTACCTTACATTGCTTCTCATAGATGCAATGCTCATAGAAATCCACCTTGCACGCCTTAACTCCCCTCAACAGTTTCTGTTTATAGAGTTCCATCATGTCCCTCTCACTCATATGCCCTAGCCGCATATGCCACAGACTAGTGTCATTTGTGTTGGATTTTGCATGTGAGGTGGCAGTGTCCTCACCTATAGTTGTGCTCCCAACCAACTTGTATAGATTATTGTCTTATGTCCCTTCATTAACACCATTGCACCTCTGGTGGCCTTGATTACATCACTTGATGCAATGAAAGTACACCTATTTGTATCTAAAACCCCAAGGGATATTATTATTATTATTTTTTTTCTAGATCTGAGACATGCCTAACATAACCTAGAGTCCAAATGACTTCGTTAAACATCCTACCTTGATGGTCCCTATTCCGATGGCCTTGCATGCTGCGTCATTCCCCATCAGAACAATTTCACCATCATGGGTAATGCATGGGCATTTTCGCACCGAGCTCGAGTGGGGTGGCTTGTGGGATGTAGGGGCACACTATGGGTGGGCGGCCCGTGTAAGGCGGGTGGCTTGTGTGAAGTCGGGGCCCACGAGAGGGGGGGGGGGGTGTTCATCCAAGGTCCTAACCCATGGGATGTGGGGCCTAGGCTATGAGATAAAGGGATTGATTCGCCATGCTCTATCAGTTCGAACTTTTAAAGCAAGTGGTAATTGTCTTGCATCAAAGTGGTATTAGAGCGGGAGGTCTCGTGTTCAAGACTCCTCACCGGAGGTGATTAATGCAGGGGCATTTTCACACTGGGCTTGAGTGGGGCGGCATGTGGGATGCAGGGGCAAACTCAGGATGGGCGGCTCGTGTGAGGCAGGCCCCAATCGTGTGAAGCGGAACCCATGTGAAGTGGGGCCCACGAGGCGGATTCGGCCGAGGTCTTAACCCATGCGATATGGGGCCTATGCTATGAGATAAAAGGATTGATTCGCCACGCTCTATCAGTTCAAGCTTCTAGAGCAAGTGGTTAATTGTCATGCATCAATAGGACTTTAGGAATCGAACCAAGTCTTATCCGGGTACATGTTATATGAACATCCTGAATCTAAAATTCATGTGTCTGAGAGATGACTGGTACTTGAAGAGACTGAGAGGAGGTCTCCTTCTGAGCTCTCTTCTGCTACACTAGTCGATTCACATGTGTTCCCTTTTTCATTGCTTTCTAGGTCATCCTTCCGTTTCTGGCAGTCTCTCTTGAAGTGCCCCTTTATGCCACAATAGAAGCTTCTGTCCTTTGCCTTCGATTTCGACCTAGAGTTTTTCTTCATATCGGATTGAGATCACTCCATGGATCTCCCACGTCCTGGATCCCCTTTCGCGACTAAACCTTCCGCTGAGAGTCTCCATCGCTCGACTTCTTCCTCATCTCATTTCAAGCGAGAGCTGCAATTATCTCTTCTAGCTTCACTATATTATTTCCCGTACAACAAAGTAGTGACAATATGGTTGTATGATGTGGGAAGTGAAGTCTTCTTCCTCAATCATTACTTCGAGCCTTAATAACTCGCTACATACCTTCATAAACGAGTTCATGTGCTCTATGATATCGGATCTTTCCTTCATCTATAGCCCGAAAAGTTGTTTCTTCACAAATAACTTATTTGTGAGGGACTTTGCCATATATAGATCTTCTAGTTTCTTCCACATCTCCCGATGATTTTCCTCATCTACAATGTTGTACATGACTTCATCCGAAAGATATAAACAGATGGTGCTCATAGCCTTCTCCCCGAGTTCGCTCCAGTCATCATCCGACATCTTCTCCGGTTTAGTCTCTAATAATGCTTTGCTCAACCCCTGTAATATTAGAATATCCTTCCTTCCATTGCCACATACTGAAATTGTTCTTCCCATCAAATTTCTGTATATAGCATTTCGACCCTAAAATCCTCGTTGAATTCCCAAAACGTCCTTAGACCTGATGCTCGTATACCAGTTTGTTGAGATTCAGACCCCTACTAAACCCATATTAACCCTAGGGATTAGAAATTTGGATCTAATACCACTGTTAATATGTGCACTTTGTGGAAGCACGTTCAACGAAGATACAAGCAGTGTTCGAGTTGTCGGTATCGCTACAGGTTTCACTTGCCAGAGGTAAATATATAATATTGTTATCGCCGATAATCGAAAATGCAAGAGAAACAATGGGAAACATGGAAATTTTGTAGAAATTTTCAATGAAACTTTAGAAGATGCCTAAATACACATTTGCATATTTAGGAATAACAAAATTGCAAAAAGAATACATACATAATAAGTTTCCATTTAATCGAGGCCTAAAAGCACGCAATGCCTTAAGAATTACTCCAATAGTAACAAAAATCCTACATCCATCCAACTATCACATCCCATCCCATCCATCCATCCCTCCATCTATCCAACCATCCCATGTATGCATTCATTTGAAACTTTTGTGGCCCCAAAAAAGTTTTTAATGGTGGGCATTCAATGACAATTGTTTCTTGTGGCATGATCCACTTGAGACATTAGATTGGTGGGTATTCATGTAATTGTCCTAGCTGATGAGAATGGCCTATCAATTGACATAAGGCATTTACACAGTGGGTCCAATTTGGTGAGTGGCTCGGATCTCACACAGATATTCGAGGATTTCATATGTAAAAGCCAATATTTAATTATTTATAAAAATGTATTTAGTCATCTGTTTATTAAGAATTTTGGATATAAATTTGTGAGTTGTGACCAATTCATTTAATCTCTAAAATGAAGGATGGATCGGATGGTCAAAATATTTCTGCATATGGGCCCAGTCTATCGATGTATGATGATAATCCTATTCCCAAATAGGCAATATGAACTCACTCTCCAAAAAATCCAGCTTGACTAGGTTGTGATCCAAAACCTGGCTATGAACACCGTTAGATCTTAACCGTAAGGTCCATCTAGGGCGAGGCTGCCCATCAGTTTTGCAAGCCGAGGCTGCCCATCTGTTTTGCAAGCCTATTTTAAGGCATGGTGCAAAAAAACTACGTAGATACAAATTTCAGGTGGACCACACCTAACACCATATGAAAGAGTGGCCATTAAATGGCCACCTTTAAAAACCTTTTTTGGGCCACAAGTTTTCCATTAAGCTGATATTTGTTTTTTGTCTTTCATCCAGGTTTATGTGACATTATCAACAGATTGGATGTTCAATAAATATTATGGTGGACCCTACGAAGCTTTTGATGGTGGGCGTTCGATGACCACTGTTTTCTGTAGTGTGGTCCACCTGAAATTTTTATGTACTTAATTTTTAGGAATATGCTCTATAATAATCTAGCAATACAGATGGACGGTGTGGATATACAATTCCTATATTGAGGTGGGCCCTACGGTCAAGGTCCTACCCACTTCAATGATTCTGGGTTCAGCCAATTAGCATTCCTCAAAATAAGATGCAGATGGCCTGCCAAAGCCTTTCGCAACGACTTCCTGCGACGAGAAGGTAAGTAGGGCCCACGGTGATTTTTGTGAGAAATCCACTCCGTCCATCCGTGTTGTGAGATTAATTTAAGAAATGGGCCAAAAAATGAGGCAAATCCAAAACTCTTTAAGTGTGCCGCAGCACAGGAAACTGTGAGAATTGAACCACCATCGTTGAAATATTCATAGGCCCACATAAGTTTTGGATCAGGTTAATATTTTTGTGTTTTCAGTTTATGCCAATAGGAATGACCTTATGAACGACATGGATGGCATATTAACATCATGGGGGACCTCAAGGAGGTTTCAACAGTAAGCATTTCCCTACCAAATGTTTCCTGTCATGCGGTCCACTTGAGTTTTGGATCTGCCTCATTTTTTTGTCCCATGTCCCAACGTGATCTGGAAAAATTGATGGACGAAGTTGATTTCTCACAAACATCAAGGTGGGTCCATCTAGCACCTATCTCAAGAAGTTCTTGAGAAAGCCTTTCGCAGGCAATTCACGTCCTGAAAATCAGGATAGAGTTGCGCGCCCAATCCAATGAAGTTCGTTGGACCCTGACCATGGTCCACCTAGATGCATTGCATTGTATATCTGTGTCGTACATTAATTTTGGCAGATCATTTTAGGCCACAAGCCAAAAAACTAGGCATATCTAAATCTTAGGTGGACCACACCACATGAACACATTGGTCATTGAATGGCCACCATTAAAAACTTCTTGGGAGCCACGAAAGTTTCAATCAAGCTGATATTTGTGTTTTCCCTTCATCCAGTTTGTGTTACCTAATCGAGTGGTTGGATGGCAAATAAACATTATAGTGGACCCTAAGAAGTTTTTTATGGTAAGCATTCTATCACCACTGTTTCCTTTGGTGTGGTCCACCTGAGATGTGGATCTAACTCATTTTTTGGCTCAAGCCCCAAAATGACCTTCCAAAATAAATGGATGGAATGGATAAAACTGATTACATCAATGGGGCACACAGAGCACTGAAGAAGCACATTTCACGATTTGCAACTCACACCAACATCGTCCCTGTAAAAATCGAAAGCGAAAGCTATTTGGGGGAAACGGGTTTCAAACCCACCATTTCAAAACCTTACATTTCTACCCAAATCTCTACCAAAAATCCACAAAAAAAATAAAATAAAAAATCCCTGAAGATTTGCCGAAATCCCTAATGCATTGAAATATGTCATATAATCGAAGAAAAAAAAAAAAGTTGAAGATTTTTTCATTCCTACAAAATATCGGCCCACAGTTGTTGATCGGTTCGCGACTGGTCCACCAAATATGGTTTCTGATCTACTAGTTCTCTCCTACAGGTACCAGAAATCACTCTCATTCTCTCTTGAATCTTAAAAAAATAAATCGAAGTGAAAGTTATATATATATATATATATATATATATATATATATATATATATATATATATATATATATATATATAAAAGGTACTATGCGCTCGAGCTCACGATAAGCTCCCATGAGGTCGAGCTATGTGGGCTCCACCGTGATGCGTGTCGACCATCAACACCGTGCATTTGATGGGTCCCCTTTAAATTATGGGATATCCCAAAAATCAGCCGTATACGGAACTAAGGTCGGCCATACCATCTAAAATCATGTGAAGACATGCCAAAAACATATAAAGGCACTTGGTGGGGCCCACCTGAGTTTTGAATGCTGCTGAAACTTGGTCTGAACCCTCAGCCAAGTGGGACACACATAATGGATGGGCTGGATTTGCAAACCACATCTCGGTGGGCCCAAAAAAATGATTATTAATGTTTTAATGGTGCACGGCCCCTCTCAACTTCTGTATGTGGTGTGGCCCACACAAGTCACGAATTGACTTGATTTTTAAGACCTAGGCCCACAATGAAATGGTGCATCTGACTGATGGGGTAGATGTTTGAAACGCATCACGGTGGGGCCCACACAGCTCGACCTCATGGGACGTTCCCATCAGCTCGAGCGCATAGTACCTTTTCCCTATATATATATATATATATATATATATATATATATATCGATTTTTTACATAAATACGTTGTCGCGACAACCCATTTTATCGTGAAAATGAAAAAAATCGCCGAAATTTGGGCGACTTTTGGCAGAGAAACGATATTAGTGGGTTTCGGTATCGTTGTGGTGGCGACACCGAAATTATCGATTTCTTGTCGACAATTTAAACACTGGATACAACAATTGAATAAAGCAGAATAACCAAACAATAAAGCAAGCTACTACAGAACACAAGATATTTAATGTGGAAAACCCTTTCGGGAAAAACCACGGCACAAAGTGACAGAGATAAACTATAATCAAAACCTTAGTTTACACACTCACCTTCTTCAATTACAGAATCACTCGATCTCCCCTTGCAATGCACAACCCCTTGAGAAAAAACCTTTCCAAGCCCTTACAAGTGTTTAGAACCATCTCAACCTCACGAACCCTTGCCCTTAGAGAGAAAACAATCATATTTTCAAGACCTAATCGCGATTTGACTTAAATACCCTGATTTGTGCTAATCTACATAACATGTTCGGTCGGACCAACCCAACCTGATTGCACTTTTTGGTCGAATCGAAAAGGTGCAAATCATCACAGCATGTAACTTGAAAATCTGCAAATTTTCAGTCTAACCGAAAATAATCTCGATGGAACCGAGATAGGACTACCCTACACAACATATTGGCAGAATCCAAGGCATCTTGCACAATAGCTTCTATTTTGTAAGAGAGACTGCCAGAAGTAGATTCTGGTGGTGTTACCAAACACATCCTTAAAATCTAGATTGTTGGTCATATGATTTCCACAACATAGAGAAAAACTAGGTGTATTATTCATTCTAAACTAAATGATTAACATTGTTTGAATCATGAAACTTTTAGTGTCAGTAGAGGCTTTCACACTACCAAGAAGAGGAATTATCGGGTCATCATGCATTAGGACCGATATCATTTCTAATGCGCGCATTCCTTAGAAGGAGAGCCATGTTTCATTCATCCCAACCAGTTTAGTTGACCAAGGTTGTTCATTAGATGGGCCTAGAGTTGACAAGGGATCCCCAAAAGTCCTCCAAATTATAGAAGATCCCAACTCTTCAATAAGTGGCCTACAAATAGACAAGGGAAAAAATAAAGAAACAATTTGGCAAGGTGGCTAAAGATGGAACGACCAAATCTTGCATTCTAGAAAATATTCAACCACTTTCATCCATGATGTAGCCTATTAGATCAACGGTTGGATCATTGAACCATAGGCCTCACTTGTAAGGAATGGCTCATCAGGATACTTGATGCGGGACAATTAACCACTTGCTCTAAAAGCTCGAACTGTTAGAGTATGGCGAATTAATCCCTTTATCTCATAGCTCAGGCACTACATGTCATGGGTTAGGACTTCGGCCGAACCCCCCTCGTGGGCTCGTGGGCCCCAAATCACATGGGCCACCCACCCTGAGTGTGTCCCCACATCCCACGGGCTACCCCACTCGAGCCCGGTATGAAATGCCCCTGCATTAATCACCCCCCGTGAGGAGTCTCGAACACGAGATCTCCCCCGTGGTCCCCAAATCACATGGGTCACCCACCCCGAGTGTGTCCCCGCATCCCACAGGCTACCCCACTCGAGCCCGGTGTGAAAATGCCCTTGCATTAATCACCCCCGGTGAGGAGTCTCGAACACGAGACCTCCCGCTCTAATACCAATTTGATGCAAGACAATTAACCACTTGCTCTAAAAGCTCAAACTGTTAGAGTATGGCAAATTAATCCCTTTATCTCATAGCCCAGGCCCCACATCTCATAGGTTAGGACCTCGGCCAAACCCCCCTCGTGGGCTCGTGGGCCACCAATCACATGGGCCGCCCACCCCGAGTGTGTCCCCACATCCCACGGGCTACCCCGCTCGAGCCCGGTGTGAAATGCCCTTGCATTAACACTAGCCGCACCCTGATGCACCAGGGCTCAATTATTCCTCCTACCAAAAGTCCAGACTCACAGAAGAAATAGAGAGGTCCAAAAGATCATATTCGGCAGGACTCCAGATTGCATCTAGGGTCAAAATAGGCAATAGCAGCTTAAGAAGGTTTGTATTAGATTGCATCGGCACTTCTAAATTGCAGCTTATGAAGGTTTCTATAAGATTGCATCAGCACTTTTAAATTGCAGCTTGCGAAGGTTTGTTACGTATAACCAGGAAAACCCGAAAAAAAAAAAAAAAAAAAAAAGCAAAAAGAATACAAAGGTGAAGGTTTTTATAAGATTGCATCGGCACTTCTAAAAGGTTTGTATAGGATTGCATCAGCACTTTTAAATTGCAGCTTGCGAAGGTTTGTTACGTACAACCAGGAAAACCCGAAAACAAATAAAATAAAATAAAATAAAAATAAACGAAGAAGAAGAAGAAAGAAGAAGAAAAGCAAAAAGAATACAAAGGTGAAAAAGATTTAGTCATTCACACAACGCAGTAGCAATAAAAGCAGCAGGAAATTTCACCTTGGCCTGAGAAAACCTTAAAGCAAGGTTGTAAGTGTGGGCCATTGCCTCAAAATTTGCAGGAGTGTTTTCAGGAGCTGTTGCCTGAGCCCATATCGACGAAAGAAGAAGACCAACTTGGTGACTACTCAACCGAAGTGAAGTCAGCTCCTGGAGAATGTGGAGATGGCCAAGAACAGTTACTAAAGATGAAATGAAACCGATCTTATATTGTAAGTAATCACAAATTGCAGAAAACAGAATGGAGTGTTTGCATGTTTCCGCCTTTAGAGCTAGGTGGCTTCACCATTTTCATCATTAAGACAACCTTGGGACCCACCCAAAGTAATGCAGCTCCACCTTTTTCATCATCAAGACAACCTTTGGACCCACCCAAAGATACTCAGAAAAGATTTTGGAATAAAAACTGTTCCAACGTCCTTTCCCGGTGCACAGCCCCGTATCACCATGAATTACCCATCCAATGGTGATTTAGAGTACATACAAATGGCATGTAAATTAGAAGTTGCTGTTATCTATCAAGGACGAGGTCAAATGGCTCATACCACCTTCTTAGATTCCATAACTATCCTTCCATCAGTCACTGAAGATAGAGGAGAAAGCTTAATGCTATGATGTTGACTGCGTGATGGAAGTGCTGTATAATGTTTTACATCTGTATTAGCATTCTGGCTTCCTTCCTCAGCATCATTGTGCCCCAAATTATTACTTGCCCCTCCATTGGCAGCACCTGTTTCATCTTTGCTTTCTTGCCTGGAAAAGGTTCTATTCCTTGACATATCCGAAATGCAAGCTGAAGAAGAGAAGCCTGACAGAGCAATTGAAAGAGTTCTGAATGGTGCTTGTCCTTTTGGTGACCCTGGAACAGAGGGAACAGTCCAAGGACAAACCAGCGATGGCACAAGCACAGCCGAAAGAATGCGATGGGCACCAACCCGTGTTTTGGGGTCCGGGTGGGCCATTACTAAGAGCAGCTGGAGAAATAGAGCTTCTGGGAAAGGCTGAAATACACAGTGAAAATCATCTGCAACTTAGTCTGACCGTTCACAGGGCTTGAACAGACGTAATCAAATAATCAAGACTAATAAACTACTACTTCATCTTTGCAGTAATGGACTCTTACCTTCTTGTTATATGACACATTTGGGACAGATGCTACTAGCTGTGCAGTACGATAAACAGCAGAAACAGTTGTTCTGGCTACAACAGGAGTGGTCGGGATACTCTCAAGCACAACAGCCATCATATCAAGAATAGGCCCAACATCCCCAACCTGTTAATTCAAGATGTCAGCTTTTTGTCCAGCAATGCTAAGGTGCCTATTTTGATATATAATAATCTATTGAACACCTAAGAGAAGATTTGCTAGGCCCAACACAGAGGGCTGTAAACAGATCAAATTCGAAGCAGAACTGTGCACATGCGAATCCAATACGATTATGAACAATAAAAGATATCTGAATTCAATCTGATTCATAATGAAAATTAAGGCATAACTTTGACACCAGCCGCCAACCTAACGCAACCCTCCTTTATCCGGGCTGGGGACCAGATTGTTGGCCATAGAATTCAAGTTGGGTGGAAGAAATAGAGATGTGCCTCTGCAGTTTTATGTGATCGCCATGTACCACTCAAACTGAAAGGGAAATTTATATGATAGCTATAAGACCAGCCACGCTTTACACGACAGAATGTTAGGCAGTTAAGGAACAACATGTTCATAGGATAAGTGTAGCTGAAATGAGGATTTTGAGATGGATGAGTGGAAAGATGAGGTGGGATAGAATTAGAAATGAATTCATTCAAGCATACTTAGGAGTAGCACCAATAGGTAAAAAGATTAAGGAAAGCAGACTTGGATGGTTTGCTCATGTGCAACAAAGACCAAGAACCATACCGGTCAGGAGTTGGTAGTTGGAACAAGTTGCCGGCTCTAAAAGGGCAAGGGGAAGGCCCAAAAGGATGTGGATGGACAAAGTAAGAAAAGACTTGATGACCCAGTGTTTTAAATATCGATGATATTGGCCGATATATCCCACGGTATATCTTGTATCCCACCTGTGCGATACGAAACTCGCAAGTAGTGCGATATATCTCACATGTTCGATTCGGTGAGCATTTTCAATTTTTGATTCTTTTTTTTCTTTTTTCTTTTTTTTTTTTTTTTTTTTTTTTTTTCTGTAAATCATGTTAAATCAACGTCAAATTGTTACAAATACATGATTTTTCATGTTTTGCATGAAAAAGCATCGATTGGGAGCTTCAATTTTGAGATTTGGAGGAGATGGGCCAAGTTGCAGAAAGTTGAAAAAATCAAAATTTCCTACTTGCTCGCAAATCGGTTGCAATCCTTGTGTCCAAACATAAAATCAAACATATATGTAACCTAATCTAGTGATTCTTCTTTTGCGTTTGAATGTATTGCTTGTGTTTCCACACGTCTTCTTATATTTATAAATTTTATGAATGAACTTTAAATATACTTGCATCAATTCAATTAGACAAAGCATAGATTAGGACCCCATACAAAGAAAACCTATTATATGCACTTATTTTTTGTAATGTTTTGATATATAAGTGTGTTGATGTGTTTTTTAACAATCACTGAAGTTTCATTGAAAAAATCGACCAATTTCCGTATGTTTCCAACAACAACGATACATTACACGATACAACCGATATATCCCATGCGATAACCGATACATATCTGTATCCCAAAGGTGTGATACGTAATGCGATACTGATATTTCAAACACTGTGATGACCTATGGTTCAACTGAAGGTATGGCTCTTGATAGAGTGGAATGGCGAAACAGGATTCATGTAGCCAACCCCAATTAATAGGGATAAGGCTTGGATGATGATGATGATCTAAATTTGATCCAATATCCGACGGATCATAAGAAGCACTATTTGCATTCAGTCCATTTTGAGCGTTAATGCATTTTATTTCCTGTTTTATCCAATGTTCTATTAAAATGAATAATGATTTTTTTCCCTAAACCTATAAACCTCGCATCAAAACCTAACTACTCGTTGCATCACCATTATAAACGGATAGGATTGGATCTTTATATGTGTTGAATCCGGTCTAGTAGGATCAAATTCAGACCAGATCCGATCCATTGACAGCCTCACCAACACACCTCTATGCGGCGCAATGTGGCATGTGTGCCATAACTAATAGATCAGATGCATAGTGTATGACCTGACCCAAAAATCAGACTGGTCAACTCATCACATGGGCCATACATACGATAATATTAGATGATTTATAAAAAATTGCCAAATAGGTGGACTAGATTGATTTCAGGCCAGATCATCTGCACAGTTGGACACCCAGATGCATGCATCAATGAGTCCTGAAAAGTTAAATAGGCATAAGACACACATTTTATTCTTTGTTTTGAGTTTCTAACGTTGTCATTCTAACAGCACCTGGTAGCGACATGCCAACCAATCTGTGGATGGGACTAAAGGAGGGTTGATGTCAGGTGGGCAGCCATTCATGAAACCTTTGCCAAGAAAATCATGAGAAGTCTGGTTCCAAATGATTGCCAAACCAAGATTCATAAAACTGAACCAAGTAGTTGGCAGAAATTGTACACATGGCTCATAGTAACTCAAATAAAAGTAATTAGATTGAGCAGCCCACTGTCACCAAGTCACAATCCCAAGATTGGATTAGTTGAGCAATCCAAACCTCTGATTCGTGGATGCTTGTTTGTGGAAAAGGACTATAGAGTATTTTTCATTTTTAACCGTCCTGTAAATGCCCACCAAGTAGTTGGCAGAAATTGTACACATGGCACATAGTAACTCAAATAAAAGTAACTAGATTGAGCAGCCCACTGTCACCAAGTCACAATCCCAAGATCGGATTAGTTGAGCAATCCAAACCTCTGATTCGTGGATGCTTGTTTGTGGAAAAGGACTATTGGGTATTTTTCATTTTTAACTGTCCTGTAAATGCCCACCAATCCGATAGCCAGAAAATAAAATAAGCTTAAGTTTTGGACCATGAAACTTCTGAAATGGGTAATATAATTTGGACTGTTTAATTTGACTACTTGTATGCTAAGTGTGCACTTTCCTACGTATCATCCATTACACTCTGCCAGAGCATCACAGCTTTTCTTTTCTTTTTTTTTGGAATTGCTACTAAGGATCCCAAAATGCCCAAAATGCGTGATATAGGTTCCTTGGTTCCTAAACACCACAACAGGAAATGAGAGAGAGAGCTATTTTCAGACCTGAAACATCTACCTTTTAGTTTTGGAAACACAAAAAAAGGAGAGCGCAGTTTTTATTGATATATGGAGAGTAGAGAGGATTAACAAACCTTATTTGCTAGCTGTACAAGGCACTTCTCTAGAGCAGAATGCAGAGCAGCATTCTGCTCATTTATGGCATCTTCCGATTTTGGTAATTCAATGGAGCACTGGAAGCATTTGCGCAAGTATCTCATCAGGTCATTTATTGCACCAACTATAGCTACAGAAGGCTCCGGCCTTGAGTGTTGAGCTAGATTTGCGGTAACGTTGACTACATCAATCTGCATGCTGGGCTGTTTATTGACATTTTTGTGATCCAAGTGCTTGACCAATATAGACAACATTAGATGACCGTTCTGTCCTGCAGGTTGAACCAAAATCACTGTAAAGTGCCAAACCAAAAAAAAAAAAAAAAGAAGAAGAAGAAGAAGAAGAAGAAGAAGAAAATAGAGAGGTATTTTATGATGCTCAATTGAAAAAACAGCTAAAGTTTGGAGCTATGCTTCAATAATCTAAGTTGTTAGTTTGGGTAGTCCCATCATGGGATGGGCCTCGATATCTCCCTGTTAGATGATCCTAGCTATATGATGAAAATGAGCAATTATGACCCAGTCCATGTTTGGCGGAGACAAATGTGGTTTTTTATTATTATTATTATTATTATTATTTATTATTTATTATTTTATTTTATTTTATCTTATTTGGGGGGGGGGGGGTGTGTGCAAGTAAAAGGTCGATAGAACATTTTATATTTTTCTCTAAACAAAATAGCAGTAAGGCAGAGAATGCCAGAGTTCAAACTCACCTGACTTTTCCATCAATAATTGCATATCAGATAAAACTGAAAAGGCAAGTCCATTCTCAGGAGACCAATGACTCCCGGAATCAAAATTGCGAAATAGGGGTTCCAAAACACGCCGCACAGTAGTGCCCTCCTTCGCCAAAGCAGCCATGTTTTGCAGGCAAACTCTTGACCAATATGCAGGGCTTTTGGTTGAATTGCTGTTAAAAAAAATAATAATAATAAAAATCAGAAGAACCAAACATTAAAAGTGTAAGTGGGGGGGGAGGAGGGTGTTGTTTCACCTTTTAATTTAAAAATGTGCATTAAATAAGCGATCTTACACTGTGGCATCTAATGCAGCTTTGGTACCGAGGGCACCATGTAGTGAAGGCACCTTCTTTCCAATGTCAGGAAATGATGGACCATTCTCCTCTACTTTCAGCACTTCTTGCACCCAAGGATCTTGAGGCTGCATGGATTGGACATCCTGCTTGGTATTTTCTGAGGTTATTTGGGGAACCTCATAATTCTCCAAGGTCACTGAAACAATCTGTTTCCAATCAAAAGAGAAAACAAATGAAAGTTCAAGCAAAATTGCCATATTGCAAAAGACCCAACCTGGTCACACACACACACACACACACACACACACACACACACACACACACTGCACGTATTTTATTTTGTTTATTTATTTATTTTTTAAAGCTTGTTTCCTTGCATGTGCAAAGTATGGCTTGAAAAAAAAAAATGCATGGATTAGGTTCAACTTGAAGAAGCCTCTGACACATCCAGTAGATTCTTTCATGAATAAGAACTTCTCTTCCTTTCTTGGAATTTTCCAAAGCTAGTAATGACAATCAAAACTTGAAGCTCTTATCATTCTCTATCTGCCTCAAGCCACCTGGATTTGACAGTGACCACATGCAATGGTACATTTTTCCCCCGAAAGGTACACACTATGGTACTTGACCGTCCGTATCCCCAGGGGCACCCATATTAGACATGACACAGCATGGATATGTGCAGGAGATCAATATCAGTTAAGCCTAGCCATGCCAAATATTTTACAATATGCATGTGTGTGTAATGGAAAACATGAAAAAATATGTTAAACTTCGTAATAACAAAAATTACTAAAACATTAAATATATGGCCATTTATTTAATCTGCTGTTCAAAAAAATAAAAGGCCATATATTTCATGTTTTGATATTTTTTATTAAACATTTTTTTGTCACTCATAGGCATTGTGGATTTAGATGGAAAGGCCTGAAAAGAGCACGGGAGGAAGGCCAAAGGACTTGGATTGAGGTGGTGAAAGGGGATATGAAGGCCTGTTCACTTCTTTTTTCTTTATGAATGGTGTTATTTTATTTTAAAAAAAAAAAAAAAGAAAAAAAAAAGAGTAACCAATAAAAAACAAAAAAACTAACTCCCGGCACAGGGCTGCTAAAGGATTGCTGTTGGGCCAATGGTTCACAGCATACAAAAAATCTTATTGCTCGGTCCACTTTCTCTCACTAGCTATGATTGTGTCCCATTTGGAGTGGAGTTGGAATTCTTGTATATCACCTGCTCTCCTGTATGCATGGCTCCAATCTATTATTGTCCTCATAATTTTATTGAACACGGTGCCTTGTTTACTTTCCCTCCAAATATTCGATTACTTCACTCAAGCCATGTCATCCATAGGGTTGCTTTGAATGTGAAAACCGTCAGCTACATTCCGATTCTTTCCTAACAAGCCATGCAAAGCTCCTCGACTGTCGCCGGGAAAACCCATCTGATCTTGAATTTTCTTAAGATCGTGGCCTAGACTTTCAATACAAAGTTACATATTTACAATGAATTAGCACATGGGCACACTTTTCTTCAGCTTCTTTGCATAAGTAGCATCTGTTGGGTATTCTCATTCCCCTTCTTTTGAGCTTATCTATAGACTATAGTCGAGATGTTGGAACTCTGCACATGAACATACTGGGCAAGGGTGGAGGGATACTCACTCACGCCATAAACAATGGCCCCCCGTGGGAGAATATATTACGGAAGCAAATTTGCTACTCTCAGGATTCGAACACAAGACCTTCTGCTCTAATACCATGTCAAACAACCACTTGCTATAAAAGCTCAAACCATTAGAGGATGGCATATCAATGTATATCAAGGGACTTTAATAGTTTCCATATACCTGGTGCCACAACCTGACTGAGAACTTTCCACTAGATTCAATTGTCCATACCCTTTTACCTATTCCCTCCTTACTAATGGGATTTTTCTCAAGCAGTTGTAGCATACTAGCGAAAGACACGATCTCTTTGGCCTTCAAATCACTCCTAAACAGAGGAGACCAGATTCCATGCCAAATCTTCTTTGGAAGAAATTTTCCACCATGCCCTACATATCTATTGCAACTTGCAATTCTGAACAAAGAGTTGAGAGGAGAGTTGTTGCACCACCTGTTTGTCCCGAATTTGACCTTGCTCCCTATCCCAACTTTGAAGGCCTGTTCACCTCACCAAGGATAGGGCCTTACATAGGATGATAGGAATGATTGGCCAAACAGAAAGCAACCCCCCAAGCAATGTATGCAATATTGATAATATTGGCCAATATTATCAGTATCGCACTCCAAGGATACGAAACATCCCTAAGGTACAGTTGGAAATGAAAATAAATAAAAAAAAATCCTGCATATCGTGCGATGTATCGCAATGTATCGGCGATATCTCATGATATCACGAGATATCGCAACTTTTCCCTTTATAAAATTTCTTGGTATCAACGATACATTCCAAGAACCACAGGGGAACTTCCCAAAATCTGAAACTTTTTTTTTTACCCTCACATTTTTCTTCAATTTTCACTTTTCTAACCTATTTATAGGTGGATTTTAGTCCATCCTCTAGTTGGATTTGGAAGAAAAACCTACATTTCAAATCAAAATCAATATTTCCTTGCATTTGGGGCCGTTTATCACAAGGTGAGTTATTTTTCATTTTGATCCCCTTTTTTTTTTTTTGGTTTAAATCATATAAAATCAGTGTGAAATCATAAGAAATCCTTGATTCTTCATGTTTCGCATGGAAAGTCAAGGATTTCAACCCTCAATTTCAATATTTGATGGTAGGTAGTCCAATTTGAGGGAAATTGGAGAAATTTTGAAATTTCTCCAATTTCTCTCAAATTGCTAGCAATCTTGCACTCCAAACATAAAATCAAATATGTATGAGGCCCGATCTACTGATTCATTAAGTTTTGTCAAATTTTGGAAAAAAATTAATTTTTATTTTTCTTGAAGACACGAGTGTCCCTGCCTTTTTGGAAGCGAGACTAAATCCCCGCGGATAGACGTAATCACCCACAACCACATGTATTGGGTAATGCCAAGGAGGGGAATCAAACACTCACTTGTGGGGAGCAAACCCACGGGGGAGGCCGCTCACCCAAAATTAATTTTTAATAAAAATTAAAAAATACATTTTTTTCATAAATGTTATGAATTCACTTTGAATATAGTTGCATTAGTTGAGTCAGACAACACATAGCTTATGACCCGATACAAAGGAAACTTATTATGTGCATTTTTTTTTGAGATGTTATGATTTAAAAGTGTGTATTAAGGTCTTTTTTAACAATCCCTGAAGTTACATCGAAAAATTTAACCAATTTCCCAATGTTTCCCCATGTCTCCCAAAAAGCGAGATACATTACCTGATATAAATGATATATCCCGTGCAATAACTGATATGTATTTGTATCCCAAGGGTGTGATACGTAACGCGATACCGATACTATAAACAATGCCCCCAAGTAGCTAGGACAAAAGTTATGATCATCGTCATCAATGCCACTGCTGTCATTTTTCTCCTAACAAATTGGCTTTTAAATAGTAGATCGAGAAAAGTTTTACAATCAGCTACCAACTACATGTCAACCCTCCTCTTTTACCCAGGCTCCTAGAATCGGCAATGGCAAAGGCTCTCATTGACACCATTCACAAGATGATAATGAAAAGTATGGCTATGTTTCTTTAACCATGCCTAATCAATATACACATGGGAGACAAAAAAGCCATAAAAGCCACAAGTTTCTAACAAAAAGAAACAGTTTGAAAAGAATCTTAACTTATTAACTTTAAACAATTTTTCCCTCAGTGAATTTTCATATTCTTCACATAATTTATTAAATAGTAAGGCCAACCATTGTTCGGAGTATCCCCGATATTATCTCTATCTCCAGCTCAGCGATACTGATAGCATCAGTAGTATAAAAAATTCCGGGTATCAGCGATGTATCGCTAAATATCGTCAATGTATCACCAATGTTTTCGACTATGTAAGTTCTAGGTGTTGCCCATATCACTAATGCATTGATATCTCCAATGTATCACCGATATTTTCCGCTATGTAAATTCTAGGTGTCACTTGTATCCCTAGTGCATCAGCGATATTTTGATAATAACGTTAATGTATCGATATTGCCAAAAATTTGTTTACTAAAAAATTCCATTTCATTTTTTTTTTTTTTATGGGCGCATGGTTGCATACAATGATCAAATTGTTGATGATGTTATCATTAACACAACATGGGCGATATCGAGATCACATTCTTTCGTCTCCTTTTCGGTTGTCGACAATTTCTCGGCGAAATATCATGTTGTTGATATTTTGAAATACTGATGGATGTTTAGATGGAAGGTAGGACGTTTGGATGGAAGGTAGGATGGTTGGATGGATGGATGGGATTGATGGGATGGTTGGACTGATTTTTTACAAGAACGCATGCTTTTAAGCCCCTATTAAATGGAAACTTATTATGTATCTTTTTGCAAATTTTTTTAATTCCTAAATATGCAAATATGTGTATTTTAGCATCTTCTGAAGTTTCATTGAAAATTTTCACTGTTTTTCCTATGTTTCCTCGCATTTCCGGGTATCAACGATATTGATATTGTTTCTGTATCCCCGACCAACAATACTTGTAGTGATACCGATACTTTGAACACTGAGGCCAACTACTCCCTTTGCTTCCCAACATGTCAATTTCAAGAAATTATGCTATATGGGAATGATTAAAATTGCACTTGTCACATGGTACCATTTTCCAGCCTTCTTGCCATTCAATTATTTCAATTCCCTCACTATTTGTAAATTATTAAATTTCCTGATCCTTACAAATAATGCAAACACGTCCTTTGAACTGCTTTAGCTCATTTAAATACTTGTAGTTCCAAAGTAATTTCTTCACAACATTTCACCACCAAATGTTGAAAAAGAGCCAACTCCAAATAGTAGGGCAAAGGCAAGGTGGTTCCAAAACGGTAACGATAGCTATAACGGCCATCACCGTTACCATTATAATACGGACCATGATGGCCGTTACGACCCCCGTATCAACTGTTACGGCCCTTTTCTTATTTTTTGAAAAAAGCATATAGGGGCATTGCAGGTCATTACATTCTGATTCGTTCTGAACGTTACGACCTATTTTTTCTGTAACGGCCGTTACGGCCATTTCAACCCCGTAACAGCCATTACGTAATCGATTTTGAATACCTTGGCCAAGGTTGTGATGACAACGAGATGTTACCACCAAAGCCATTTAAAATAGTGGCCCCACTAGAAACAATCACATTATAGCTAGTGCAATTACCTCACTTTACAAGTATATGCTTCCCAGATTCTTTGGTGACATATATAACAGGGAACCTTTAGATTATTTGGTAGCACGCCTAAGTAGGAATGACTCACAGACATGGAAATGCTATAACCAGTGTTCGAATTATCTCCGATATTATCTTTATCTCTAGCTTAGTGATACCGATAACACTGGCAACAATACCAATAATGCTGGTAGTATCATAAATTCCAGGGATTAGAAACGTATTGCCAACATATCAATATCACTAATGTAATCGTCAATATTTTCAACTATGTAAATTCTAGGTGTCGCTTGTATTGCCAATGCATCAATATCGTCAATGTATCGCCAATATATTCGACTATGTAAATTCTAGGTAATGCTTGTATCATAAGTGTATTGATGATATTTCAATAATATCGACAACATATTGATATCAAAATTTTGTTTATTAGAAAAAAATTATTTCAATTTTTTTTCATGGGCACATGGTTGTATGTAGTGTTCAATTTGTTATTAATAATATTGATAATATCTCGATATTATCGATATCGCAACGTAATATCTCGATATTATCGATATCGCAACGTGCGAGATATTAAGTCTACAATCTTTCGTTTCCTTTCCAATTGTTGACAATTTCTTGGTGAAATATCATGTGTTGCAATATCAATGGATGTTTGGATGGAAGGTTGGATGGTTTAATAGGCCAGAGGGGATGGTTGGACTGATTTCTTATGACAACACATGCTTTTAAGGCCCCATTAAATGGAAACTCGTTATGTATGCATTCTTTTTGCAAGTTTTTTATTTCTAAATATGCAAATATGTACATTTTTACATCTCCTGAAGTTTTGTTGAAAATTCCACCGTTTTTCCTATGTTTCCCCGCATTTCTGGTTATCAGCGATATCAATATTATTTCCGTATCCCTAGCCAGCGAAACTTGTAGCGATATCGATACTTCGAATACTAGCTATAACTCACGCTATCCACTTGAGTTGCTTGAGGCCTCAAATACATCCCTAATGCTACGGGTGAAAGATCGTCCACACCCTGAGAGAGTGAAATTGATTTCCAACCTGCCATACAGTAGTTTTATCTCTAGCCATTGATGTTTATCACCCTTTCTCTGTTTGCCTTACAATAAAAAACTGCAAGCACTATGGAAAGAAGACCCAAAATGGAAAACGCCAACAAAGAATAGTCAATGAAGCGATTATCTACATTGAAATTTGCCGAGAGAATAGGTATCGGGTTCTCTCACTTTAGAACATGAGCTATGGATGCCAATTAGCATCTATGGATGGTGAAATTTTTGTTACCGTTCCCTCCAAAACCTTGACTAGGATATTGAACAATTGTGGGTTTCAAGGCCTGGAAATACTCTTTCAGTCCCATGTTGCTCCAATTATGACAAAATTAGTCTTCAAAGTATCCTTTCTAGAGGATTGTTAATGCTAAGATGATGAATCATATAGAACCACAATTAAACTAAGACAGAGGTTTACAAGTTATTGTCTAAAAAAGTCATCCAAGCCAGCAAAAAGATTAATGTTTCCATTAGGATTGTAACTTGGGTTCAGGTTAACCCAAACCCAAGTTCAAGTGAGGTTGGGTTAGGTTGTCAAGGTGCTTGGGTTGGGTTAGGGTTGGAGAACTCCAACCTGATTTGAAATCAGGTTGGGTTCAGGCTGAGTAAATTCAGGTTAGGAATAATCACATGTATTTGTGTTGGGTTGGATCAGGCAAGGCTGGGTTTGGGTTGAGAAATTTAGCTTGGAATTTAGGTTAGGTTGAGTAGAGGGTTGGTTCCTCTTAAGGATGGGTTGGTCTTGTGTTGACCCTCAACCCACCTCAACCTGCCCGAGTTGCATCCCTAGTTTACATGATCTTATATACTTAAAGAACAACCTATGTAAGAACAACATGTTTTGCATTTAGGTTACACTCCGATGTGCCAATGAATTTTGGGTCCCCTTTCCAAATAATATTGTTCCATTTCAGGTATTACAGAAACAAAAAAAAAAAAAAAAAAAAAAAAAAAAAAAAAAGAAAAAAGAAAAAACAACCATATATTAGTTTGGTGGAGAAAAGCATAATCACAACAACATGTTGTTTCAGGTTATGTTTTTTATATCACAACAATGAAGCATCTTCCTGAATAGGCGATGGCTTGACCGAAATGCTTGCTTAAATGCGATTTCAGGGTCCATTCAAATGGGGCCTTAACTTTACACAAAAACCATGTCACGCTGAGTTATTTGGGAAGCTTATCAAGGTAATTGGAAGACTACAATTGTTCTTTACCACCAGTGAGGATGATGGGGACATCAGATGACCTACGCAGGTGTACCAGAGACGGAGGCGACCACCCACATCAGTGTAACTTTCTTTATGGATGGGAGAAGAGTTTCGGATGAGGCCCGTCAGGCCATTTTGAAGACCCCACATGAATTGGGCGTGCATCGGGAAGACCCCACTTTGGAATGATGCATGTGGGCTGCTTAGGAGATCATTTTAGTCATATGATTTTTATTTCGTGTCGATCTAACCGTTGGATCTTGTTGATTAAGCCAAAGGGCCATCAGATCTGTTAGATCTGAGCCGCTTGGACTTTAATCTTGCTTCTTTTATGTTTTTTGTTATTTTTAGGATTTATTTGATAGATGAAATTAATAATAAGTGTTTTAGTTTTCTTATTTTGGATAATGGGCCACTTCACTTAAGTGAGTGGCATAGTTGTAATTATTTTGAATTTTTAATTATAAAAGCATAACGGGCTCCCTCTCTTTCTTCCCCTTTACCTAGCCACATGTGGACTCGCACGTGTACATGCACACACGCATATGGATCCATACGAGCAGCCACGTGTGGGCCCCCATTTGGGGTTTTCCCCTCTTTGTCCCTCTTTGATTTCCCTCCAAAACTCCCTAAACCCTAGACCATTTGAATCCCTAAAAACCGCATTCCTAAATCTCCATCCATAAATACAAAATCCTAATAAAAATCTGAAATTTTTGTGAAACTTTCCTTAAACCAGAATTTTGCTTTCATCATTTTCTATTCACGTGGTTGTTGCACTAGTCACACTAGATTGGAAGTCCCTACTTCCAAGTCGGCCACTCTTGAATTATTTTATATTTTCGTGCACCGCTTATGTGATAACTTAGAATCTTCGTGTTATAAATCTGAATTTCCGAATCTATTATGTGGATATGCTTGATTTTACATATTGATTGCTGAAATTAATGTGTAATTGATCCCTCATCTTGCATCATCCTACATTAGAGGAGCAGTCATTGTACAGTTAGCCAACCACTACAATTCAATCTCAACAGATGTAGGATCACAGCCCAATTAAAGCTTTTGGTTTTTCTATTTTTGCAATCAACCAGTGGATCAGTCATAGTTAATCACCATATTCCATCTAGAATAGGGGAAGCATTGGGAAAGGGCTCAAGAAACACAATATCTGCACTTATATAATCATAACAGCTTGTCTACATAGCAGAAATACAGAGAAAATTCTGCAAACATGTAAGATATGATCATCCTGGCATTCCTTTGCTACTGTTTCAACAGTATCAAAGGTCTGACCAGGCCAGAACATGTCCAACAAAGTAGGTCAGACCAGAAAATCTACTGATGTAGCAGCTATACTAGAAATTTGTAAACGCATCTACATCCGCTTCAGAAAAGTGTCTATAAAGAACATGCAAGACCAATACAAAAGAAACCTAGGTAGAGGACTTAAAGGGGACATTCATTTTTGTTTTGATTTCTACTACTGAAATACAAAAATCTAAATGACAAAAAGATGAACTTACATCATCGAAGTCCATCGAGATATGCGAGTACTCACCCATGAACCACACCTGCGCATAAGATGAGAAATTCCAGAAAAAAAAAAAAAAAAGGATTAGCAGGCGAGTAAAATGCACAACTTGGAAACATATAGAAGACACCAATGATGGCAAGAAAGACCCATCTAAGTCCATCGAGCTGTTGTTCTCTTAGTTCTCTGTACCTGTACTACTGTTCAAATTTGATATGATGCCATTTTACTTTTCTTTTATCTATGAACTTACATACCATTCTACTCAAACTTCAAGACCATGTCTTACAGACATTTAGGATAGAGGGAGTTATGTTTCCCATTGTCCTTGAGAGGTGGCTTTTTGGTGTTGAATGACGTTAGCATATGTTCCCAGCATGTTTGCATTGGATTTCCATTCAAGCTAATGTGCTTGGACTGGCCCACATTACCATGTGGTGTCATTCCTATCTACACTCCTTAGGATGTGTTATGAAAGTAAAGAACATTTGAAACTGGGAGAACTTTAGGACTCTGGTGGAGTGTGATGGATGATATGCAGGCATTTAGAAGTTACTTGGAAATTGCACAAGTGGCATACAAGTAATCAAATTAAACAGCCCGAATTATGGTACCTGGTGTAGATGCATCATGAACCAAAAATTAAGCTTATTTGTATTATCTGAATATGATTGATTGACATTTATTGGATGGTTAAAAATGAAAAAATAAAATAAAATCCAATAGTCCTATTCCCACAAACAAGTGTCCACAAATCAGAGGTACAAATCAGAGGTTAGTAGGATTGTCAAACAAATTTGATACTGATATTTTGATTGGCAACAGCGGGCTGCACAATCTGCTCGCCTTTATTTCAATTGATGTATGCCACATGTACAAGTTCCAAGTGCTTGCATATCAAGCATCATAGGCAGCCTGAGTATCATATATCTCGAAATAAGAAACAATAGAAATTGTACATGTGACAAGGTTCAGTATATGATTCCTTCAGTATAAATAAATAAATCAGCCAACAAGAGACTTTACAAAGAAACAAATGGAAATATGGTAGGATATTAGATTCAAGAAAATTGCCCACTAAGAAATGAGGATTGAACTGGATAACACATGTAATATCTGGAGAGAGAGAGAGAGAGAGAGAGAGAGAGAGAGAGAGAGAGAGAGAGAATTGAAAAGAAAATAAGATTGGGACCATTATCAAACAAAAAGCATCTCCTGGCAATAGCCAATGCAGTGTTCGAAGGACAATGTCCAAGTTCTGTGCTGAATACCCTAAGAGTTCAAACTCACCAAATGGATTGGTCATATAAACTAGATAAATATATCGGTAACACAATTAGGATAGCAACTTGGGTTTGGCTCAACTCAAACCCGATTGACCCAACCCAAGTTTGGGTTGGGTCGTCAAGGTCCACAGGTTGGGTTTGGGTTGGAAAATGCCAACCTGATTTGAATCTGTGTTGTGTTCAGGTTGAGAAAATTCCAGCCAGGTTAGGACAGCTTGGGATATTTGGGTCAGGTCAGGTTGGGTCAAGTATAGAGGACTTCGGGTTGGATTCAGGTTGGGCACCTCAGGTTGGAATTCAAGTTGGGATGAGTTGCAGGTTTGGTCCTCTTGAGGTAGAGTTAGGCTCAGGTCAACACTCAACCTGACCCAACCCACTGAGCAGCACCCCTAAACACAAGCTAGCTCAAGACCCGCCTAAAACATGGAATCTGTTTACAGGAAGTTTGATATGATGCAAAACGTACAACCACGGAAGCAGGCAAACAAAAATAGTCAAGCAATCTGAACTCCCAAAATTATGGACCGACAAAGACATACAAGGTAATTAACATATCCTACAACAAGTTTCAAATATAACTACAAGCTAGCTAGACTAGTGCATTAGCAAGGGCCCAGCATCCCAGATACTGCATAAATACCTTATTAATCCCTTTTCTATTTCCTTTTAGGGCATGTTTGGATACAGAATCCAAGGCAAAAGAAATGAAAAAACAAGAATTATCTAATGATAATTTACATGAGAACTAATGAAACATGGCTTCCAATTTCGAGCTCTTGTTTGGGTGGCAAGTGGAAATCTCATATTCCTCTCCCATACTCACCTACTGATCCCAATTAATTTGGATAAGGCTTAGATGATGATTATGATAAATACTCACCAACTTGTGCCAGGAATCCAAAATTATGGAAAAGTATAATGATTGCTTGGTGGAATCCACCCTTTTCTTTTTTTTTTTTTCTTTTTTTTTTAAGGATAATGCAGAAATTTTATTGAAGACTGCAAGACAAAAGGCCAAGCTAAAAAGAATACCAAAAAAAAAAAAAAAAAGGTACCCCAAAGGAGTGAAACAACGTCAACACCCTAACATGGTTGACACGACCCTTTTCATTGCTATCCAAAGAACACAAATTGTCACATTGAAGGAAACCCCTTTCCCTTTTCCACTGTTTGGCATGGAATCCATGGTTTCAAACATGACCTAACACATCAATACACTAATAATATACAACAAACACAGTTTCTCTCTCTCTCTTTTTTTTTTTTTTCTTTTCTTTTGAAGGTCAGAGTTTCATATTTATCATCACTAATGAAAGCAAAAATACTATCTAGTCTATGCAGATTGTGGTTAAACCTTGTGAAACAAATAAAGCGCTTGTATGGGAGAAGGCAGGGGAATTAAAGCATTAAATATACCATATCATACCATGTACGCAAGAGCTTGCAACCCCACGGAACGCAAACGAAGCCCTGTTTCATCTTCCCTTACTTCTTGAGCCAATTGGCAAAGTTTTGGTATGAGGCCTTCTAAATTGAACATGTATGTGCTATCCATCTACTTCATGACACATAACAAGTAGTTAGACAATGGATACTCTTAGAGAGCTTTGCTAAGTGCACACACATGTGCAATAAAGCTCATGTACACACCACACAAGTGACAGCATGGCACATTGGTGTGAGATCCAATCCATCCATCAGGTTGGTCCAACCTTCTACATGTTTTACCAAAAATAAATCTGGTCCACTCAGCATGTGGGCCTGAATATTGGAAACGGGTGGATGGTTAGAAAACTTCAGCCAAAATTCTCATAGTCATACATTTGGTTTGCAAAATGTGACCCACCTGACGAATGGATCAGCCTGAGTCTTGGGCCAGGGCATCAATATAGCAGTGCCTTTTCTAATGGATGTACTGGATGTTGGACCTATAGTACCATGCTGGCATGTGTGGTGTGTATGTGAGCCTTATTGCCCACACGTGCACTTAGCAAAGCTCCTCCTAAAGATACGAGAACCATGAGTTTAGAGAAGTTATGTAATTTTATATGTAATATTTTTCCAACCTTATTAAATTCTGGTAAGTACCCATGTCAGGTGAATGTACCTGGCAATTTATAAAGTCGACAAGGGTTTGGCAACCTAGAACGCGCATGTCATCATGTCGTGTCTGCTCTAGAAGAGTCCTTACAATAGACAATAAGCTACTAGCAAATAGTGGCCTGAAACAACAATACCGCATATGACAAATGAATGCACAAGCTCTAAAACATGTGGGAAATAACAAATGAAAACATTTCAAAGCAAGAGTAGACAAACGCATTTTGGGCTCGTAGTCCCATCAGGTAATCTATCAGCTTCATGCACTCAAGCTCATGCAAAAGAATCCAACTAAAAATGCTTTTAAAGATGCATATGCAAGGAACAAATTCCATAAGCCATATGCACGACCATTTTTCAGTAGTTGTGTAAAAAGGAAACAAAAAAATAAACTGCTGCGTACAAACAATACATTGTCATTTATTCAAGTGCAGAGAAAAACATAGGGAGGCAACTTTTTTTCCACTATAAATATCCCTGGCTCCTAATAGTATGCCATCATAGAAGGCATTAGCTGGATACCTGTATGACCGTATCCTTTCCAAGCATAACAAGGGAAAGAACTGCAGCATACGAACATTAGCATGTATCACATCAATTCAATTGTATTAAGTAATAGTTTTTACAACCATTTTCAATTTAGAGCTTTTCAAAGCACATGCACTTGTGCAATAAAGCTCAAGTACACACCATACATGTGCCAGCATGGTATGTGCATGCTAGATCTAATCCATCCATCAGGTTGTTCCAACCTTGTACTTGTTTTCCCAAAAATAAAATCTGGTCCAAACAGCACATGGGCCCTAATATTGGAAGCACGTGGATGGGTTAGAAAAAGTTTTTCAGAGTCGTGTGTTTGTTTTGCAAGCCGTGGCCCACTCCGCAAGTAATTTCTAATGGCCATGATGCCATTAGTAGCCAGTTTCATAGGCCTGTGGGAGAGGTCTTAAGACGCATGCTATGACAAACAGTGCTGAAATTACCTATTGAGGGAGAAGACCTGATGGTCAGATAGTCTAATCATTCATGTCCTCAATCTCCTAGCCATATCTAACAAAGAGGGAGGCATACTCAGTGGTAGATATGGCTGATAGGCTGGGTATCCAAGGAGCAGACATGGACATATCTAGATATGGCTGGTAGGTTGGGTATCCAACGAGCAGACATGGATGTATCTTTCATTAGGGAGTAAGGACTCTTCACTCTAACAGGTCATGGATTGGGAGAGGCATACTGATCTTATTCTCTTGTATTTGTTTTCATTTTATAAATAATTCTTGTCTTAATACGACGGTCATTTAACTCTATGGAACTGTTAGTTTAAATAATACTAGAACTAGGTAATGGCACATGTAACATGCGTGGAGAGAGAGAGAGAGAGAGAGAGAGAGAGAGAGAGAGAGAGAGTGTGTGTGTGTGTGATTGCACGCAAAGGGAGAAAGAGAAGGCCATCAATAGTGGGCAACCAATTCATCTAATGGCCACGATGGTCCTAGGTCTAGCATTGGATGACATGTCTAATGGTCACAATGGATGTCCCATACACAACATGGTGGGCCCCGTAAAAAACCAAGTGTGGGCATCCCCCTCCCAATTGTTTCCCTTGGTGTGGCCCACCTGAATTACGAATCTTCCGGAATTTTGGGCGTTGGGCAGAGCTTGGTGTGACGCAGATGATAGTCAGAGTGAATTTCACATACATATCACGGTGGGGCTCATCTGAGCCGGACTACCTCTTGCTTGCACGAATGGTCCCTACGGCACTGCTCGCAGCTCGCAGGATACCATCACTCAATAAATAGATATACATGTGCAACAAATACAAAGACCAGATAAAAGAAGGATCAGATTGAAGACAAATTGAAACTACATGATTTCTGAAAGCATGCACAGATTTCAATAACAAGCACGAACATCTCTTTCATCATGCAACGTCAAACTTACATCTGCTCCTTACATGAAGCTAACAGTTTCTTATAAATGCATGCCACTACTTTAGCTTGGCCAAAATGTTCATTTCGCAATCCCTTGTAACATCTCTGCTCTAGGTCCCCTGTAATCTGCAGAAAACAAGAGGAGAATAGAGAAAGATACCTGAGAAGCAATATATTGGAATTCAAATCCAAGTTTAGATTAAGATGCATTGAGCAAGCAGTCAAAGAAATTAGTTCCCCATTGTTCTTGTCCTTAATACTCCTTGGTGCAGTGTTTAGCAGAAATAAGACTGTGAAGTAGAGTGATCCAACAAAATTTGCCCACCAGTAAACTAAATCAGAAATTCCAACATGTGGCTCACCAGATTGTGTGTGTGTGTGTGTGGGGGGGGGGGGGGGCGCAGTGCATGTTCACAGTGTACCCCACCTGATTCACGGCCCGAATCCCATACATATGGACCACACTAGCATCTGTGTTGCAAATGCAAATAACCTCTTCAATTTCTCCTCGTGCGAATCAACTTGGCTTGGCATTTGTGATTTGTCTTCTGTGATTTGACAGTGCAAAATAAATCTTACTCTCAACGTGCCAAATGCGGCACCTGCATGCGCAATCCAGGTTGTTCATCAGGTAGGTCATTTGTCTACACTGAATGCTGATGTTGATCGAACATGCCCATGTCAAGGGAAGGTACCATAAAGAAGTCAACAAAGAAAAAACAATGAAATTCCAAACCACCGAAGCCATGTTGTATTCAATGATTAGGATATGACAGTACCTTTGGAATCCGCATTGGGTTTTTTGAAGCATATTCGCAGAGCTTACAAATCAACCTATCATTTGGTTCTACATCCTACAAAAAAGAAAAGGACAGAAAATAAGTGAGTGGGGGCATATAGTGATTGTTTGAGAAGCAGAAAGATGAATGACAATGGTATTTCCACGGTATTCTACTGCAGAATCTCCAAACTGTCAAATGTTAGTAGTAACAAGAGACTTATATTGGCTTTCAAAGCCATCTTACTATCAAGTACCTCATTCATACGTTTGGAAATCCTCCCCAGAACAAACTTTTCACCATTCTGAAAAAGAAATGTAAAAGTGTTTCTATATTCACAAAAGCACTCCCATGAAAACAAACTTTTCACCATTTTGGAAATGTGTGTGTGTGTGTGTGTGTGTGTGTGTGTGAAAAGTGTAGCACTCCCACGAAAACAAACTTTTCACCATTTTGGAAATATGTGTGTGTGTGTGTGAAAAGTTTATCTATATTCATCAAAGTCCAATAGTGGATTGATACAGTTCTAACTAATCAAAATTTCAAAACCAATCTAGATGTTATACATATGTGCAGAGAGAGAGAGAAAGAGAGAGAGAGAGAGAGAGAGAGAGAGAGAGAGAGAGAGAGATGCCTGATTCTCCTTTGGTGATTAATTTGGTGATAAACAAGGAATTGCATTATAGTGAAAAGAGCTTTTTAAGTATGGGGCCCATGGTCTGATGGTCTGTGCCCCAAAAATCTTCTTACTTGGACAGTCCAAACCTTTTTATCATAGGCTGGATCAATGTTTTAATTATCGTTATTGCACAATGTATCGCACCCTTGGGATACAGATACATACCGGTTATCGCATGGGATATATCGGTTGTATCGCGTAATGTATCGCTGTTGTTGGGAAACATTGGAACATTGAGAAATTGGTCAAATTTTTTAATAGAACTTCAGGGATTGTTGAAAAAGACATCAATACACACTCAGAAATCAAAACATTACCAAAAAAAAAAAAGTACACATAATAGGAGTTTCCTTTGTATGGGGTCCTAATATATGCGTTGTCCAACTGAACTGATGCAAGTATATTCAAAGTCTATTCACATAACTTATAAACGTAAGAAGACATGTATAGAAACACAAGCAATATATTCAAAAGCAAAACAAGAATCACTAGATTAAGTTACATGTTTTATTTTGTGTTTGGATACAAAAATTGTAACTGATTTGCGAGAAATTGAGAAATTTTGATTTTTCCAATTTTTTGCAACTTGGCCCATCTCCTTAAACCTCGAAATCGAAGCTCCAAATCCATGATTTTTCATGGAAAACATGAATAATCATAGATTTATAACCATTGGACACTGATTTAATATGATTTACAACAAAAAAAAAAAAATGGATCGGAAATTGAAAATGTTCACTGGATCGAATATGTGGGATATATCGGCACTATCTATGTGTTTCGTATCGCACAGGTAGGATAGAAGATATATCATGGGATATATTGGTCAATATCGTCGATATTTAAAACACCGGGCTAGATACATAGTTAAGAAGACATATACCAGCATGGGTGTCAATGACATGTGTTTTTCTAGTCCTTTCGGGATTGGAGAAGCAGGTGAGGCTGAGGCTGAGGTGCATGGGGAGGCTTTGAGAATTTGCTCTAAGAAGTTCTCAGTGGCAGTGATAGTCCTTTTGTCATTAGAGTAGCTGGTGAGGCTGAGGCTAAGGTGCATAGGGAAGCTTCAAGAATTTGCTCTAAGAAGTTCTCAGGAGCAGTGATCATTGAAGGTGACTCTAAAATTTTGATATCTTGTGGTCCTTGCCTAACTTTGAGCCTTGGAAGCTAAATCCACTACACTACCTCTAGTTCAATACTTCATGTTTCTATGTATTGGAATTCCTCCCCCCTCTGATTTTCCTTAAAAATATGTGTTGTCTCTAGAATAAAGAAAGAAGAACAAATATGCCAACAGTCCACATTCAATGAAAAAAAATTACAAAAGATTGGATGGCTAGCATCTTTCAATATAGGGGAATCTTAGACCGTGGTCCATTCATTACAGGAACATCATATCAATAGTTTGACTAAGCCAATCATGCAAACCAGACGTACTAGCTCAGTGGGCAATAGGGAAGTTCCCTACTAGTGACTAACAGAGAACCCATAAAGCAGATCCGAAATGGGTGGTTCAACGCTACATACACATTCACTAATCTTTACATTCCATGGTATAACCATATAATGTCCAATTGAACATGCCAGTAGCTAAAATCTACAAACAGACATAAGATCTCATCAACCAAGATTAAAAGATTCGGATGCTTAGTGATTTGATGATGACAATCCAACCATTCTAAGCCAAATTATGATCCAAATAAACTCAGCAGAAGTTTGACATGATGATAGTTCTTTGACAGAAAGCCCAAAAACCATTAACCAATGCCAATATGAAAATAAGAACCAGGATATTCAAGAATGGAATTCACCTGAGATCGAGGGAATATACCGGCAAGGAGCTTCTTGTACCGTTTCACAGGCTGTCTCGATCTTGCACGTAGTGAGGGGCAGAAGAAACAGAGGTTGCCGCAGACGGGTAATACCCGCCTCGACATCACCCCCATCTTCGCAGAAATTCAATCCCCTCTTCTCAAAAAAGACAAAAAAATCAGATTTCTTTAAAAAACAGAGCACAAAATAGAAAAAAAAAAAATTAGAATCACCAAATAATTAAAATTGCATTTATAAGGATTCTCGGAATTGGGTTCATGGATTTACCAAAAATGCAAGAATTCCAAAAAAAAAAATTCCCCAACAATTCCTCAAAATTCAAGCAAAATTCTCAAAACCAAGAAAAAGCCAACGACCAAATTAATGAAAGAAGCTCCTTTTTCACTGAATCCAGATCTTAATCAGGTGATCTGGACAAGCCTGCAGAAAGTATACCAAAAACGAGAAGAAAAATGCAAAATCTTGCAATTTTTTTAAAAAAAACATTTCCTTTCTGGGTTTTGAGAAAATCGAATTTTAGTAAGAATTCGATCGATCGAAGATTAGAAATTCAATGTATAACAGAAAATCTGATGGAAGATACCTCGGTTTATAGAAACCTGAAAGGGCAAAGAGGCTCCTAGAGTTTTTATGTTACTTTTAATTACTCATGAAGACATTATTTTAATACGTTTAAAAAATAAAAAAGACGAAATTTTCAATTAATTCAAAAAAAATCCAAATAATTAAATGGAATGGACGGAAAAATAAATTCCCTTAAATTTTGGAACTCTAAATCAACAGTCCAAAAGCATGATCGACCCCCGGAGATGATGAGAAATGGCTCTGTTGGAAAATGACCAAAATACCCTTTGAGGAATTATTACATCCTTGCCCGAGGATATACGTGTACTGGGTCCTCAGGTCGTGCAGGTGGGCCCTTCCGCAAATGGGAGCGGATTAGGTGAGACGCCAATCCAACGAGGTGGGTGGAACCCCTGACTGTGGGGCCCACTTTGATTTATGTGACTACATCCACGCCGTCCATCCGTATTGAAAGCTAATTTTAGGCGAGGCTTCGAAAAATGAAGCTGTTTCAAATCCCAGATGGATCGTAGAATAGGAAACAGTGGTGATTGACCCTTCAAAAATTATTGTGGGCCACAAAATATTTGGATCAAGATGAAATTTGCGTGGTCTATTGATCTAGGTGTTTGTGACTTTATCAACAGGTTGGATGGAAAATAAACATTCCAGTGGAATCCATGAAGCTTTTAATGGTGGGGGTTCGATTGAAGAAACGCCGGCGATTTGCGGCTAGGATCTTTCAATGTGGGATAGATTTGAGAGATGGTCCATCCAGAGTAGAGTGCAAGAGTCAATGGTCTTGATCACCGAATGAACGGAGACACGTGGCTGATCGATCTAGAACATCGAATGGATCAGGCCCATTCTTGAATAAGCATGGCCAAGACAAGAGTAAAATGCGCATTAGTTGAACGGTTGGGATCATCTGTTGGTGCAAACATTTAAGAGCCCGTTTGGATGATCTCAGATCAGGTTTTGGGTTGGTTTTAATACTCCCGAATCCGTTCCACCGTGCATTTCGGAAAATCTTAAAACGAAAATCATAAATACCTGGCTTGAATTTTGCAAGTTAACCCCTTCCTTGCTGGACCTGCAGCAAATGACAGAAATATGGTTGTTTTAGGAGTTTACTCTGCCCCACCTGTAAGGCCCACATCTATGTACAAATGGCATCCAACCGTCCAACAATATCCATCCACCATAAATATTAGATAGCAAAAGTATGAGGTTAATCAAATCACTAGGTGAGACATATCTAGCCAAAAACATCTAATTTTATGTGGGTTGGGTTCAAGTTGGGAACCTTAGGTTGGATTTTGGGTAAGGGCAAGTTGTGGGTCAGGTCCTTTTGAGATCGGGTCAAGCTCAGGGTTCAAACTTCAACCTGGGCTCAACCCACCGGAGCTGCACCCCCCAGTGCTAATAAAACATGTGGGGAAACTTGCATTTAATCTGTAAATTTACGGGGAGGTAATTGCAATAATTCAAGCTAGAGGAGTTATTTACAGCTTTCAGCAGCAGAGGAGGTATTTACAATTATACCCGACTAAAATTGCATTTCTGCACTAAAAGTTCGCTTTTTCCTACACTAATCATACGGTGGGGGCCATCTCAACAAAGCCTGCCAAGGGACGGAAGACTCTCTCCAATATCTCTACGAGGGAATGATATGTTCGATCTGAGTGGGGCCGACGGTGATGTTTTGGTGTCATCCAATCCGTCCCTTAGGTGCGGCCTCGTATTGGCCTCGATCTCAAAATCCAGCCTGTTCCCATAACTCAGGTGGGCCATACCAAAGGGAATAGTGGATGACAGTGGAAATGGTGACACCCACTGTAGAACCATCAATGCAGAATGTGGGGTTCATCGCGTTGTGTATGTGACATCCAACCAAGTCATCAGATACTTGTGCCCGGGCTATGTGGGGCCCACAGAGATGGGCATGATAAATCCACTCCGTCCATATGTTTTGGAATACCACAATAGGAGAGGAGTCTACAAACTAGGCAGATCAAAAACTCATGTGAGCCATGCTACATAAAATGGTGGGAATTGAACGTCTGGGTGTGACAAGAGTTTTGTATCCGATGATATCTGTTGATGCAAAAAACTGGTATGTCCTCTTCGAATACTTTACCTACACAGGAAGAAGACAATGAAGACCCTGGCTAGAGCTGGATACCCTCCAATGCCAAAGTCAGGGCTAGGACCTTATTGAAAGGGTTTTAGAGAGAGTATTTTTTTGCATACCTTTCACCTTTGAAATCTCTTATATTTATAGGAAGGGGAGGATCCCATCGTGTCAGAATTCTTTTTTGATATTTTGGAGATTTAATATCAATCCAATTTAGGACTCCAGCCGATCCCGAGATATTCGGGATCGAGGATCTTCTTACTAGATTTTCGAGAAGGTGTTTCACTTTACACCGTCTCTTCCTTTCTCGGACCTAACCGACTCTACTGATAAATGAGTCTCGGCTAGCTATAGAACGTTGAGCTACTTGCATTCTGTCGGATGAGATGCGACCAATCCATAATCAGTGCGTCTTTCCAATCTAATAGCCGACTTTGTAACCGACTCAAGGATAGGACGGTTTTATTGGCCAGTTGTGTGGCTTCCGAGCATTGGGCCTTAGTTGATCTATTTGGATGTTGCTGCCTTATTTGCCGAGCCAACTTTATGCATTTCAAAAATTCTTTGCCTTATGGTTCAGGACTTTGTAAGCCTCGGTTTGGATTGGTTCTTTGAAATTCAAGTTAAGTCACTCCTTTAGGCTTTAGACATGCGGGCCTCGGTCAGGCTTATTATTTCGAGCCCGGGCGTATCAATAGAGTTGATCCATTCCATAACCAAGTCTCTAGTCTTGTACTATTTTTCCCCAATAATATCTATGCTTCTTTTTATTGGGCCTAGATTGGGCACAACGCCCACCAGACCTAGCTAGAGATGGCGGGTAATGTTAGGGGTTTCATGGGGCAATCATGAACTATATGTTTTATCCACACCTGATTTATTTTAACAGATCATTGCAGGGCATACCCTAAAAAAGAAGGGAGATTCAAGGCTGAAATGAACCACGCTAAAACCCACCATGATGTATGCCACCAGGAAGTTTTCAGCGGTGACCTTTAAATCCCACTGCTTCATGCGATGCGGTATGCTTGAGCATTCAATCTGCATCTGTTTTTTTTTTTTTTTTTTTTTTTTTTTTTTTTTTTTTTTATCATGTCCTAAAATGCAATGTCAAAACATATAGACTGCACGTATAAATCATATATATTACAGTGGGTCCCACAGAGCTTGACCATCCGTCTCTAGCTAGGTCATAGGGAGATAATACCCAGTCTGCACCTCAGTTTATCTTTGTGGTATTAACTCTCTCAGCAGTTTGGATGGCATACAAATATCATGGTCAGATTCAGGAAGGTTTTGACGGTGGCATTTCTATTTCCACTTTTTCATTGATGTGGCTCACCTGACTTTTGGATCTGCCTGATTTTTAGATTCCTGTCTTATTGTTGTCTCTCAAAACAGATGGACGGAGTGGATTTGTCACGGACATCTCTGTGGGCCCGATAGTCCATTGCACAGGCGAATCTCTGTGCCCGGGTTCAGCAACCGTTTCCAGAACCCAGACCGTTGTCCATTCCCTGTTTTTGCCTCTTGAGTGGAATTATAAAGCCCTCACGCATAAGAATCTGATGGGGTCCTGACGCATCCATTTGTACAAGTGAGCCCATGTTTCAGTGGCTCTAACCATGGAGACCGATTGCTTTTTTTTTTTTTTTAAAAAAAATAATAATATTTAAATACTAGAATTGCTGATTCTACACATCAGATTAATGGATTATTCCAGACCGTTGCAACGCATTTTCCTTGACCGTTAATTTTTTCAGCTGCTGATCCAGGAATTAGAACTGTCAAATGTTTAAGAGGTTCCAGGTACCACTGATCCTTTATGCGTTGCTCAAAATCAACGGTTGGTAGTCCCGATCTACAAGCTCTGCCTACTAACTACGTATCAGGACAGTTTTCAACTTCACATGCATCAGCCATATCGCTGCTGTAGGTACGTGTCGTGCGAAGACGAGCACCGACGCTCCTCGAGCTCCGAGTTGTACGAACGATTCAAAGGAGATCAAAGTTACATGCCCTACAGTGTTGTATTTATTATATCCGCACCGTTCATCTATTTTTAGAGATCATTTTATATTATTATCCAAAAAATAAATCATACCAAAAGATCACCTCCACCACACCACAAATAGCAGAGGAGATAATGATTTCACCATTAAATAATTCGTAGGGCCATCATAACATTTATTTTCCATCCAATCTGTTCATAAGGTCACAGAGACACGATTGAAGAGGAATTTTTTTTTTTTTTCCATATTATTCAAAACTTCTGTGACCCCAAAAAGGGTTTCAATGGTAGAAGTTCAATCCCCACTGCTTTTTGTAGTGTGGTCCACTTGATAGTTATATCTGTCTTATTTTTCGTATCAAGACTCACAACGAGCTCTCCAAATGGATGTATAGTTTGGATATAATACATACTTCATGATCGGACCCACAGAACTTGCCGACGTCAACGCAGCTAGCTGGTGTGAGGTACACCGGCCGATCCGCTTCCGACCCTGCATTGTCTCATTTGAGCGCATTCACAGGTTTGTTGATTTCATGTTGGAGAGAGAAAGTGCCGCATGGAGCCGAGGAATTGTACGGTCCTCATCATGAAACATATATATAGTTGCTGGCGCACAAGATTTCATACGTGTGAGGCCCACGATCAGTGATCAAAACCGTTGATATGATGATAAAACCCTTGGATAGGTAGTTCCTCAAAAATATCTTAGGATGGAAGATCCTAACCCTTCAATGTTTGGCCCTTTTGTCCAATGATTGTAGACCATTGCTGTTTTTCTCTCCTGACAATGTTTTTGCAGGCAGCGACATGGAGCAGTCGTGATCCAGCTATCTGGAACGTTATCTGGGACTCCCCTGTCAATGTGGGTCCCACCAAATTAATGTTGTACCGCTAAACCTGTGGCCTGATGTACAAAATCCAGTGCGGCAGCAAACGTAGGACCGCATGATCAATCCGTGCCACTCGCATGCCATTGAATATATGGCCCACTTGACATGACACGGGAAAGTGGTTTCACACCCCGGAGCGAATCAAGGAAGGGGAATTATTTGATACTCCGGTAACTATGATGTTCATACACGTGCACTTAAAATTATACTCGCGACATTCATGAAACCAAAATCAAACCGTTCAAATGCTGGGAATGAGAGCAGACAGTCCATGTATGTTAGTTGAAACCGTTCAAAGTAAGATCCACTGACTGAAACTACATCCGATTAATTAGATTATGTTAGTTGACTTAAGACCGTTGGAACCTATCAAATCCATTCCTTCGCTTAGGGCATCATCATGTCAGTGTAATTTTTAGTGATCTGAGCGACAGGAAGGGAGGCCCACAAAATGGACGGCTTGATTTGAGTTACATGCACCATCTGTATAATTTCTGAGCGCAGGCGAAGGAAGCATCGCACGCTACTAAAGTACCGAAGCTTTCTAACTAAGGCAGTGCTGTCTTGTTAAGTCAAAAAAGAGCATGATTTCATGACAGCTTAACGAGGAAGCGAAGTTGTGAACCGGCGGGTCTCGGATCCGGGCGAGTTAAGCCTGAGCCCGGCCCTTTTAATCTTGGACCCGAACTTTTGCAGGCCTGAGAGTTAGATCACGCCCAGCCCTCGACATATTCAAAGAGGGCCTATATTCAAAGTGTCATGGAATATAAACACAAGTAGGAGTGCTTATTTTTCCAGCCCATGGATATATGCCTAAGTCTATCTAAAGCATAATCACCGTTGATGGAAAAACTTGGATATCCTCCTTGGACCACTTGATACCTGCAAAATAAGATAAAGATGGAAGCCTTGACAGTAGTAGGGGACCAATTGATGTCAAAGTTAGATAAGCAAAATAGGTCTAGTTAAACGTAAGGTTTTTTGGAGTATTTTCTGAGTTGAATTGTCTGTACCTTTCACCATTAGGGATGATCTTTTTATAGTTGAGAAAGGGCGGTGGCATGAAATGAGATCTCCCTAATTAGCAGGGAAGTATTGTAAAGGGATTCAAACCCTTTGCGTATCGTAATGATCTTCCGAGATCTTCGGCAAAGATCTCGGACAGACCCGTGTTGCAGTCATCCCACTAGATTCTTGGCTAAGATCTCAAAAAAGTAAGTTTGGTAAGATTTGGTCGGTCGGTACTAGGTTGGAACTAGTAGAAGCGTGTGGTAGGAGAACGGCGTGGAGAGTCCGAGGTGACCCACATGGTTGTTTCTGAGAGCGGTTTACCAACTTGAATTCTCTTGTGAATCATGGTCAGGCTTTCTATTAGTATCAAGCGCATGATCGCCCTGTCGACCTGCTTTTGTCCGAGCACGAGGGCCGAGCTCCTTTTCTTAGCGGAATGTAGGCGGAATCCAGGATGACCGTTTCCTTAATAGGATATTGTTACTTTCTGGCTGTTTAGGGGTTCCTTCGTCATAACCGGTATTGGCCGAGCTCACGTTGTACGCAAGTATCCAACTTAGCCTTGGCTTATTGGTTAGTCGATTTTTACCCGTATCTTTGACAATTTTAGTTCTCGAGAATTTCTCGAGTTTTGAAATTTCTGGAGTGTATTCTCAAAAAACATTGCTAAAAATAAAAGTTACAAGTAACATTTGATTTATTTATTTTTTCCTATGAACAACATTTAAGCCTTGTTTCAATTAATTTTTTATTTTATGATAGCAAGGTGTTTCTGTCCCTTCTTAAAGGTGAGACTAATTCTTGCGAATGCTAAATCACATGTATCAAGTAAAGTGTGGGAAGAAAAATCAAACTTACGTGTGTGGAAAGCAAATCCACAAAGCTAGTCATTCGCTCAAATCTCAAGTAAGTCTTATTCTAATTAATTGGAGTTGGTTATATGAATTTGATTTTATAATTTTACTCTATCAAAATCCATAACTTTAGTTATATCATAAGTTAGTAACTCTTTTTTTTTTTTAAATAATAATAATAATTAAAAAAATTTACCGCCTTCATTTATGATCTTTTGGATCTTTTCTTTATCTTTTAAATCATTTAACCTATACCAACTCATGCCTACTTGGCATAGGTCTTGGTCTCCATGACATATAACAAAATCATGCAAGTATACTTTCACTCATAATCTTTTTAGCTATTTGTTCTATGTCTAAGTTCACTTGTGTCACGCCCCAACTCGGAAACCGTGCTCACAGAATTTCCAATCATCAAATCCGGCACCGACAACCTCCGTAGTGACCCATTATCGACTCCCGGCACTCATATACCAGATTCCGATCCTGAGATCCTAAAAGGAGGATTTTGAATGTGAATTTTTTTATTTTTTTTTTGTAACGGAGCATAACCACAAGCATAACCAAGTCACAAAACAACATCACCACATATCCACTATAATAAATCATTTGAGTACAATGCAGAAAAGGAAATACAAGATGATCAAAAGAACTCCAAAATAATATGTCATGCGCTCTTGCCTCAGCACTGCTGCGATCTAATGTCACCGGCACGTAACGGTCGTGCATAAGCTTACGAAAAGCTTAGAGGGTGGATAAGTGTGTGCGTAAGGCAAGTGCCAAGTATGCCATATCAGAGTAATGCAGAAATGTGTTGGTAAGTCCATGAATACTATTAGTCGTACCAAGGCTATGTGATGCAAGACATGAATGCTATCGGCCATACTAAGGTCATGCGATGCAAGGCCTACATCGCCAAATGTCGTATGCGAGATGCAACGCAAGCATGTTAGTCCTCATCAAGTACATATATCAGTACAGTTCCTCTCTGGGATATTACCGAGGTCTAATACACTCCACACTAACTGCCGCCTCCTTAGCCGCACAGTCCAGCAAGTGGAAGAGACCACACTATCCGCCTAACCAGTAGTCTGCCAATACCTACCTGGCTCGTTGATAGCGGACCCATTTGCAAGCTGGTCAAACTCAGCCTAGCTTATAGCCCCCTCACTCGGTCAGATAAGGCCACACCCTCTTCCAACCGACCATTATATAGTGGGAGACGCGGCCTACTGGTACTCGACACTCGTGCGCTCGTGTATACACTCGGTCTAGACATTAGAGCATCTCCTGGTACTAAAAAAGTTTTGAGACTTTCACCCAAGGACATCCTATGTGCCCACAGTGCTAGAGCCAATATTTTTGGTATCCAATCCGGCCATCCACAATGTGCCTGTGGAGGCCACGACCCTAATGTCGCTAGGGCATACAGTGATCATGTCACACAAATTGATATGCATGAATTACACTGTCCAATCATGCAGCAATCCTGCGCGTACCGCGCGCTCATGTGCGCAACTCTTTTCAGTGAGTACCATAAACAATCTACCCAATGACATATGCTATAATCAGTCACTCCTCATATCAAGCATACATATGATGCGTATGGGCATGAATCATGGCGTTATACTAAGCATGTTATATGGTGATGAACTATCTTCATAACGAAGATGGGCCTAAACGGCCTACACACAACAAGTATGGGCCTAACAATGGACTTTAGGGAGAGTTACAATACGGACATTTAACCATCATTGCTCTTACAATGTGAATGTCAAACCATCATTATTCCCAAGGCATGACCCGCCATAAATATCATTACATACATCATGGCGGAATCACACATTGCAATAGACCTCATATACATCACATTCGACCCCACACAAAGGCCTCACATACGTCTCATTGGGCCTTACTCATGGTCCTTATATACATCACATTGGGCCTCAACCCATGGGCCTCAAATACATCACAATGGGCCTCATATACATCAAGTGGGCCACATCAAATGGGCCGCACCAATGGGCCTCATATACATTAAGTGGGCCGCATCACATGGGCTACACCAATGGGCCTCAAATACATCAAGTGGGCCACATCACATGGGCTGCACTAATGGGTGTCATATACATCAAGTGGGCCACATCACATGGGTCGCACCAATGGGCCTCACCATCTACACCATTCATCTATTTAAGAGATTATTTTAGAGCATTACCCAAATGAATCATAACGGAAAATCATCTGGACCATACCACAAATAACAGTGGAGATAATGATTTCCACCCTTAAAATTACTAGGGTCCACCATAACGTTTATTTTCCATCCAATCTGTTCATATGGTCACAAACACCTGAATCAAGAAGAAAAACAAATATCATATTGATCCAGAACTCCTGTGATCCCTAAAGGATTTTAATGGTAGGTGTTTAACTCTCCACCGTTTTCTACAGTGTGGTCCACCTGATAGATCTGCCTCATTTTTAGTCTTAGGCCTTAAGACGAGCTTGCCAATTGGATGGACGGTTTAGATAGATGATTAGATGGGGCCCACCATTTACGTGGTGGGCAGGGATGAAACACATACATTAAACGGGACCCAAAGAACTTGGTGACATCAGAACAACAACAATTTGCTGCTGTTGCTGGCCCACCATCCATCAGACGGACGATTAGGATGTAAAACAGATGGACGGTGTGGGTATAAAACAGATGCACAGCGTGGATTATAAAACAGATGGTTGGCGTTGATATAAAACAGATGGACGGCGTTGATGAAACACATATCACGGTGGGGTCCACCGTCCCTGCTGGACGGTGCCGGACTCCACAAGTGTGGGTCCCACCGTCCAGCCAGGTGGACGGTGTATATGTAGCACATACCTCATGCGTGGGACCCACAGATCTTGCTGACGTCTACAGCAGCTATCAGTTGTGTGGGCGGGCCCATCGTCCATCAGATGGATAGTCTGGATAATAAACAGATGGATGGTGTGGGTGAGATCCATACATTAGGTGGGTCCAACGTGGATGGGCCACCCATATATATATATTATATTTTATTATTATTATATTATTAATTTTTTTTAACAAGTAGCAGCGTCCAGGTGGGGTTCCCACCGTCCCAACAGTGGACAGTGTGGATGTTCATCAGGTGGATCCACATGTGTGGCCCACCTTCTCAGCGTCAAGCTGATATGTGTGTTTTCCTTCTTCCACACCAGGCCAGATGGCTGGACCGGCAGCGTGGATAAAACTCTTGCATCACATGGGTCCCACATCCAGCCACCGATCCGTGTACATGGAATCCATCAATCGTGGTGGGCCGTAAACAGGAGAGAGAGAGAGAGAGAGAGAGAGAGAGAGAGAGAGACGGGGGTGAGAGCAGAGACGTACGAGGCAGAGAGAGAGAGAGACGGCGTAGTGGAGGGACCCCGCCACTATGGGCCCCTCTTCCATGCATTACAACATACATCAAGTGGGTCCCATTACATGTGGGCCCACCAATCAAAATCAACGGTGGAGATCCATTTTCCACCAAAATGCAAGGTCTAGATGACCTTTCAAAATTAGGAAAATAAACATTATGCTGGGGTCCATGGAGAATGGCCCCATCATGGAATGATCATGTGAATTATGGTGGGCCATCGGCCACACATAGGGTCAAAAGTGAGATTCATACCATCAATCGGTAGGCCCCACTTGGCCTATCGTCAAAACATAAATCTAAGCCTATAAAAACACCCACCGTTGGATCTTCGTGGTTCTATGGAATGCCAAACTCCTTGGCTCTCTCTTTAATGGAGGTTGATGGGGATTGAAGGGCTAGGATGAGAGATTTTGGAGTAGGAAGTGGGCCACATACTTAGCTTATTTTCTCTCCTTAGGATTCTTCTCTCATGATTGCTTGAGAAATGGTAGAGAATGGAGTGAAATGAGAGAGGAGTGGGGTTGTGTAAGAAGGATGAGATGAGAGGAATGGGTAGTGTAAGAGAGGGATGGGTGTGTGTAAGAGAGAGTTGACTTATGGGGGGTGAGGTGGCATGGGGTATGGGCCCATATGATATGTATATGGCCCATGTGATGTGGCCCACTTGCCATACAAGGGCCCATTGTGATGTATTCAAGGCCCATGGGTTATAGCTCATTGCAATGTACATAAGGCCCATTGGTGCGGCCCATTGATGCGGCCCACTTGATGAATAGAAGGCCCATGTGATGCGGCCCATTTGATGCATCTAAGGCCCGTGGGTCGAGGCCCAATGGGATGTACTTAAGGTCCATTATAATTTGCGATTCCACCATGGTTTATGTAATGATATTTATGATGGGCCATGCCTTGGGAGCAATGCTGGTTTGATGTCCACATTGTAAGAATAATGTTGTTTAAATGCCCGCATTATAACTCTCCCTAGGGCCCATTGATAGGCCTGTACTTGTTGTGTGTAGGCCATCTAGGCCCGTCTTCATTGTAAGGACAGCTCATCACTTTATAACATGCTTAGTATAGCTCCATGATTCATGCCCATACGCATCATATGTATGCTTGACATGAGAAATGTTTGATCATAGCATAAGCCATTGGGCTGAGACATTTACGAGACTCCTTATGAGACGGAGCCCACGGTATGTGCATGATTGCTGTATGATTTGATGGTGTGACTCATGCATCTCGCATATATGTGACTTGATCATTGTACGCCCTAGCGACATCATGGCCATGGCTCCATAGGTACATTATGGATGGCCGTATCGGATACCGAAAATACTTGGTTCTAGCACCGTGGGCACTTAGGATATCCTTATGTGAAAATCATAGAACCTTTTTGGTACCATGAGATGCTCCAATGTCTACACCGAGTGGATACACGAATGCCCGAGTGCCAAATACCAGTAGGCCGCATCTCCCACTGTGTCGTGGTCGGTTGGAAGGGGGTGTGACCTTATCCGCCCGAGTGAGGGGGCTATAAGGTAAGCTAAGTTTGACCACCTCGTAAATGAATCCACTATCGACGAGCCGGGTAGGTATTGGCAGACTACTAGTTAGGCAGATAGTGAGATCTATTCCGCTCGCTGGGCTGTGCGGTTAGGGAGGCGGAGTGTGGAGTATACTAGACCCCGGTGATATCCTAAAGAGGAACTGTACTAATATGTGTACTTGATGAGTACTGGTATGCTTGCTTTGCATCTTACATATGACATTTGGCTACATAGGCCTCGCATCACATGGCCTTGGTATGGCCGATAGCATTCATGCCTTGCATCACATAACTTTGGTACGACTGTTAATATTCATGGTCTTAACCGCATATTTCCACATTACTTTGACATTGTACACTTGGCTCTGGCCTTGCGCACACATTTACACCACCCTCTAAGCTTTCGTAAGCTTATGCACGACCAAGGTGGCATTGGATCATAGCAGTGCCAAGGCAGGAGCGCACATCAGATTATTTTGGAATTTTTGATCACTCTACATTTTCCTTTCCGCATTGTACTTAAAGTTTTTTATATAGCGAATATGTGGTGTTGTTGTTTTGTGACTTGGTTATGCTTGTGGTTATGCTCCATTATAAAAAAAATTCATACCGAAAATCCTCCTTGTAGGATCTCGGGATCGGAATTTGGCATGTGAGTGCCGGAATTCGAAAATGGGGCACTACGAAACCTGTCGGCGCTGGATTCGGCGATCAGAAATTTTGTGAGCCCGTTTTCTGAGTTCGGGGCGTGACACTTATTCCCTAAGGGAAGAGTGAGGACAGGAGCAGACGTGAGGCGATCCTTCAGCTCTACAAATGCCTGCTTACAAGCGTCACTTCAAACAAACTCAGCGCCCTTCTGAGTCAACCTAGTTAACGGAGCTGCAATACAGGAGAAGCCCTTAATGAAACGCCGATAGTAGCCCACCAAACCAAGGAAACTGCGGATCTCAGACGCGTTCCTGGGCTAGCCTCACTGACGCACGACATCAATCTTCGAGGGGTCCACTGCGACGCCTTGCCTCATCACCACATGACCGAGGAACTTTACCTCCTCCTGTTAGAACTCGCACTTCTCCAGCTTCGCATAAAGCTAGTGTGCGCGAAGGGTCTGTAAAATAATCTTCAGATGCCGCTCATACTCCTCACGGGTCTTCGAATATATCAGAATGTCGTCGATAAGCATTACAACAAACTGATCGAGATACGGACGGAAGACCTCGTTCATTAATTGTATGAATATGGCGAGCGCATTGGTCAGTCCGAAGGACATGACCTGGAACTCAAAACGACCATAGCGCGTCCTGAATGCTGTCTTTGGGATATCCTCCTCACGGACCCAAATATGATGATAACTGGAACGCAGATCAATCTTCGAAAAGAACTGTACACCCTGCAGCTGATTAAACAAATCATCGATCATTGGGAGCAGATACTTGTTCTTAATCGTGACCTTGTTGAGCTCGCGGTAGTCCACGCAAAGCTTCAACGAGCCATCCTTCTTCTTTACGAAGAGTACCAGCGCTCCCCACGGCGAACTGCTCGGACGGATCCTAACTGGCGTAACTCGTAAACTGCTTCTGTAGTTCCCGTAACTCCAATGTTGTTATACGATATAGGGCCTTTGAAATAGGCGCGGTACCAGGCACGAGATCAATCTGAAACTCCCTGTGCCTGCGAGGTGGTAAACCCGGAATCTCTTAAAACACATTGGGAAAACCACAAATGACTGACAGCTAGTCAATACTCAAAGTAACTGACTCCTCATTCCTCAACGACACACAACAACAAGTAGGAAAGCTGCTCTCCTCTAGGCTTGGCTACAAACTGGAAATACGACATCTCGGGTATACAGAACGTGACTGTCCTAGCAGAGCAGTCCAATATGACATGGTACTCGGCGAGCCAATCCATACCCAGGATGACATCAAACTCGAACATCGGCAACACGAATAGATCAACAGGTAAAAAAAATATCCCCAACCAGAACGGGATAAGACAAGCAAAAAGTCTTCCTCAAGGGCATCGATACTGACAAACCCTCACGAGCAGACTCTAATGGTAAACCAGCCGATCGGTAGAAATCCTTGGCCATAAAGGAATGCGATGCATCAGAGTCAAACAACACACGTGCAATGCATGCACAAACAGGGAGGGTCCCTCGACGACCCCTCCTGATGACTGACGGTCCTGCTGGGCAGCATAAAATCTGCCCTGAGCTTGTTGGGGAGGTGCATGTCCCCTCTGAAGTCTCTACCACTGCTGTTGCCGCTATGGCGACCTGATCTGTTGCCTTCGTTGCTGCGAGGGAGGTCTCGGAGGCTGGTGCTGCGGTCGCTGCTGCTGCTGCTGTGAGGGCTGCTAAGGAGGTTGATGTAGTGCCCTAGGTTACTGTTGCTGCAGATGGGGACATTCATGCCTACGATGTCCTGTCCTATCGCATCTAAAGCAAATACCTGGGAACGGTCTCGGAAGTGGTGCTGGAGGTGCCACCGGTGCTTGGAATGCTGGGCAGGTCATGTGTCGATGATGTAGACGATGCTGCTACTGTTAGGAGCTACCGGAGGGCGCCTTCCTCTTCCGGTCTCATCTCTGGTCACGGGTCCTCTGAAAACTGGCTGCCTCGTAGACCTGTGCTCTCTGCACAATCTGCTCAAATGTCAAAAGCATATGTCCGACCACACGGCTCGTAAGGGAAGGACGCAAACCGCTCTAAAAACAGCGGGCCTTTCGCCCCTCATCATTAACAAGGTACGTCGCAAATCTCAATAGCATAACGAAATGCGCCTCATACTCGGACACTGTCATGTCTCCCCGGACTAAAGTCTCGAACTCTAACGAGTGCTGCTATCGAACATGCTCGGGAAAGAACTTTTGGTCGAACCAGTCTACAAAGTCCTCCCAGGTCCACTCGAAATCGGCCGCTGCCGTTCGGGCGACTGATGCCCACCAGTGTTGAGCCTCACCCTGGAGAAGAAATACAGCTAACGGGACCCGCCGTTGGGTCATACATCTCATAGTGTCGAATATCTTCTCCACCTCGGAGCGCCATATCTCTGCTGCAGTAGGGTCGAGCTTGTCCCAGAAGCGCGGGGGATTGTGCTGTTGGAAGTCTCGGAGAAGGGCGCTCGAGCACTCCTGCTCTGCCTGAGCTGGTGTAACAGCGGGCCGCCTGCCCTGCCTTTGAAGGATAATGGTCATCACCCACAGCATATACTGAAGCTGATCTGTAGTCACGAGTGCTGTCGGGGCTGCGCTGGTCTCAAATGGGGGAGAGGGGGTCGCTCGGGTCGCTCTCCTAGGCGGCATGTCCTACAGGAATGAACAAGAGCCTATCAGTCTTGAGAATCCTCGAAGGTACACACATTAAGGGTCTACATCCGAAAATTGCTAGGTTATTTAGACTCGAAACCTATCATTCTAAGTTCATAGCAGATATGTGATGTGATCCTCATGTATTCCCAAGTTATGCTTTGATACCGACTTCTGTCACGCCCCAAACTCGGAAACTGGGCTTATAAAATTTCTGATCCTCGAATCAGGCGCCGACTGCCTCTGTAGTGCCCCATTCTCGGCTCCCGGCACCCATATGCCAGATTCCAATCTTGGGATCGTACAAGAAGGATTTTGAATGTGATTTTTTTAATGGAGCATAACCACAAGCATAACCAAGTCACAAAACAACATTACCACATATCTATTATAATAAATCATTTGAGTACAATGCGGAAAAGAAAATACAAGATGATCAAAAGGACTCCAAAATAATCTGCCCGTGCTCCTGCCTTAGTACTGCTGCGATCCAACGTCACCTGCACTCAACGGTCGTGCATAAGCTTACGAAAAGCTTGAAGGGTGGTGTAAGTGTGTGCGCAAGGCAAGTGCCAAGTATGCCATATCAGAGTAACGTGAAAATGTGCTGGTAAGTCCATGAATACTATCAGTCGTACCAAGGCTATATGATGCAAGGCATGAATGCTATCGGTCATACCAAGGCCATGCGATGCGAGGCCTACGTAACTAAATGTCATATGTGAGATGCAACGCAAGCATGTCAGTCCTCATGAAGTACATATATCAGTACAGTTTCTCTTTGAGATATCACCGGGGTCTAGTTTACTCCACACTGACTGCCACATCCCTAGCCGTACAACCCAATGAGTGGAAGAGACTACACTATCTGCCTGACCAGTAGTCTGTTAATACCTACCTGGCTCGTCGATAGCGGACTCATTTGCGAGCTAATCAAACTCAGCCTAGCTTACAGCCCCCTTACTCGGGTGGATAAGGCCACACCGCCTTCCAACCGACCACGACACAATGGGAGACGCGACCTACTGGTATTCGGCACTCGTGCGCTCTTGTATCTACTCGATCTAGACGTTGGAGCATCTCCTGGTATTAAAAAGTTTCTGTGACTTTCACCCAAGGACATCTTATGTGCCTACAGTGCTAGAGCCAATATTTTTGGTATCCAATCTTACAATCCACGATGTGCCTGTAGAGGCCACGACCCTAATGTCACTAGGGCGTACAGTGATCATGTCACACAAATGCAAGATGCATGAATTACACTGTTTAGTTATGCAGCAATCCTGCGCATACCGCGCACTCATGTGGGCGACTCTATCAGTGAGTCCCATAAACAATCTGCCAAATGTCATATGCTATGATCAGTCACTTCTCATATCAAGCATACATATGATGCGTATGAGCATGAATCATAGCATTATATTAAGCATGTTATATGGTGATGAACTATTTTCATAACGAAGATAGGCCTAGACGACATATACACAACAAGTATGGGCCTAACAATGGGCCCTAGGGAGAGTTACAATGCGGACATTTAACCATCATTGCTCTTACAATGTGGATGTCAAACCATCGTTGTTCCCAAGGCATGGCCCGCCATAAATATCATTACATACATCATGGTGGAATCACACATCATAATGAACCTCATATACATCACATTCGGCCCCATAAAAAGGCCTCACATACGTTTCATTGGGCCTCACTCATGGTCCTTATATACATCACATTGGGCCTCAACCCATGCACCTCAAATACATCACAATGGGCCTCATATACATCAAGTGGGCCGCATCACATGGGCCGCACCAATAAGCCTCATATACATTAAGTGGGCCACATCACATGGGCCGCACCAATGAGCCACATATACATCAAGTAGGCCGCATCACATGGGCTGCACCAATGGGCCTCATATACATCAAGTGGGCCGCATCACATGGGCCACACCAATGGGAGTCATCTACATCAAGTGGGCCGCATCACAGGGGACGCACCAATGGGCCTCAGCATCTACACCATTCATCTATTTAAGAGGTTATTTTAGAGCATTACCCAAATGAATCATAACGGAAAATCATCTGGACCATACCACAAATAATAATGGAGATAATGATTTCCACCCTTAAAATTACTAGGGGCCACCATAACGTTTATTTTCCATCCAATCTGTTCATACGGTCACAAAGACCTGAATCAAGAGGAAAAACAAATATCATATTGATCCAGAACTCCTGTGATCCCTAAAGGATTTCAATGGTAGGCATTCAACTCTCCACTGTTTTCTGCAGTGTGGTCCACTGGATAGATCTGCGTCATTTTTAGTCTCAGGCCTTAAGACGAGCTTACCAATTGGATGGACGGTTTAGATATAATACATGCCTCATGATTAGATGGGGCCCACTGTCCACGTGGTGGGCAGGGATGAAACACATACATTAAACGAGACCTAAAGAACTTGGTGACGTCAGAACAGCAATAATTTGTTGCTGTTGCTGGCCCACCGTCCATTAGACGGATGGTTAGGATGTAAAACAGATGGACGGTGTGGGTATAAAATAGATGCACAACGTGGATTATAAAACAAATGGTTGGCTTTGATATAAAACAGATGGACGACGTTGATAAAACACATATATCACGGTGGGGGTCCACCGTCCCTGCTGGACGGTGCTGGACTCCACAAGTGTGGATCCCACCGTCCAGCCAGGTGGACGGTGTAGATGTAGCACATACCTCATGCATGGGACCCACAGATCTTGCTGACATCTACAGTAGCCATCAGCTGCGTGGGTTTGCCTATCATCCATCAGACGGACAGTCTGGATAATAAACAGATGGATGGTGTGGGTGAGATCCATACATTAAGTGGGTCCCACGTGGATGGCCCACCCATATATATGTTATATTATATATTTTATTATTATTATATTATTAATTTTTTTAACAAGCAGTAGCGTCCAGGTGGGGTTCCCACCGTCCCAATAGTGGACGGTGTGGATGTTCATCAGGTGGGTCCACACGTGTGGCCCACCTGCTCTGCGTCAAGCTGATATGTGTGTTTTCCTTCTTCCACACCCGGCCAGATGGCTGTACCGGCAGCGTGGATAAAACACTTACATCACGTGGGTCTCGTGTCCAGCCACCGGTTGGTGTACATGGAATTCGTCAATCGCGGTGGGCCGCAAACAAGGGAGAGAGAGAGAGAGAGAGAGAGAGAGAGAGAGAGAGAGAGAGAGCGTAGTGGAGGGACCCGCCACTATGGGCCCCTCTTCCATGCATTACAACGTACATTAAGTGGGTCCCATTACATGTAGGCCCACCAATCAAACTCAACGGTGGATATCCCTTATCCACCAAAATGCAAGGTCTAGATGACCTTTCCAAACTAGGAAAATAGACATTATGATGGGGTCCATGGAGAATGGCCCCATCATGGAATGATCATGTGAATCATGGTGGGCCATCGGCCACACTTAGGGTCCAAAGTGAGATCCGTACCATCAATTGGTAGGCCCCACTTGGCCCATCGTAAAAACATAAATCTAAGCCTATAAAAACACCCACCGTTGGATCTTCTTGGTTCTATGGAATGCCAAACTCCTTGGCTCTCTCTTTGATGGAGGTTGATAGGGATTGAAGGGCTAAGATGAGAATCTTGGGGTAGGAAGTGGGCCACACACTTAGCTTATTTTCTCTCCTTAGGATTATTCTCTCATGGTTGCTTGGGAAATGATAAGGAATGGAGTGAAATGGGAGAGGAGTAGGGTTGTGTAAGAAGGATGGGATGAGAGGAATGAGTAGTGTAAGAGAGGGATATGTATATGTAAGAGAGAGTTGACTTATGGGGGGTGAGGTGGCATGACGTATGGGTTGCTTGTCTTTATTGGTAAGAAAGGGATGAGAGTGGCATGGGTTGTGTACTTGTCTATACTTGATTGATTGACGTGATGGGTTGTAGAGATTCTCTCAGAATTCGCAACGCGCGGCGTTTCTTTGAAATATACGCGGGTCCACAACTCCTGGCCTCGGTATTGTATCGGTGCGCAAGGCGCGGTGTTGAAACCGGGGCATGGTGTCGTCGCGATGGTACAAGTTTCGAGTCGAGTTGACTCAGATGTACGGAATGTGACTCAGGGTCGGGCGCAAATCCCAATTACAAGTCGCAGGTTAGTGAAATTCGACAGGGAGGATCGCGGGAGTCTATGGAATGGTACGGACTAGGATACGGGTCTTACAACTTGAATTCATTTATTTTTAATTTTATCCTTCATTGTCTTAATATCCCCATTTTAATAGTATTTATTCTAAGAACATGTTATTCCTTTACTACTCGATATTCTCTTATAAAAAATGATTGGCTTTGTAATTATTCTATAAACTTTTATTTTTAGTTATAATGATACTGACCGATCACATAAAACTCTAGAAGCATATCTCCATTTTTGCCACTCTACTTAAAATTCTATGGCAATATTATTCTTAATCTCTTTAATTACTTTTGTAAATTGTTGATACAAGGTACTAAAGTTGTCATTTTAGAAAATTTCTTGATCAGTAATTTAAAATTTAAAATATATAATTATAAACTTAGTTAAAATTTTAAATAATTAATCCATTGATATAATTTCAAATAATTTTTGCATTAATATTGAGATAATATTGCAATATACTTGCAAAAAAATTGAAAATTTCTGATATTTTGTAAATATCACAATATTATTATAATAGTACTGTGTGTAGCTAGCCTCTCATGATTTTAAATATCGTAGCGATATTTATCACACTAGTCAAGGTGGTTTAAGTCTTGAAAAGTAAACCCAAGTCCAGCCCATAGGCTGCTGGGCCAGAAGCCGATGGGCTAGCCATTCAAGCGATGGAAACTGGACAAGTTGTCAAAAGATGAAAGAGTCAAAGGTGGACAATTGGCCATCTCAAAGATATGTTGTAATCATGGTTGTTTGTAAGCATATTATATTAATTGTTTTAGGAGAAATGATCACATGCAGCAGCTGTATATAAACTCTCACATACAGCGATTTCTTTCCCTCCCAATGTGTAGCATGTGTATAATATTAAATATGTGAAAAGGTTGGGCTACCCATAATGATCACCTGATATGAAACTCTCATTGACAGCCCACACCAGTGCACTGAGTCATACAATCTGCCGTCAATCCAATTTGACATTTTGTCCTGCTCAATCATTGAAAATCAGCCTGATTTTCACAATAAGTGATTATCAGGTGTGGTCCACCCCTTCCACGGATCGGATCTGATATTGGCAAATGGGAGTACCACATGTGATTATTTCTCTTCTTTTATTGCTGTGTACATTGACAGCACCCATTTTTTGTTTTTTGTTTTTTTAAAGAACGGTCCACGTGAGGTCGTGTACTTGCTTGGAAGAATAGGTACTCCGTCATTTTCTAAATATATATATCTTTTTTCTCAAGAATATAAAACCTTGTTTGGTTGCCCTTTTCATTAATATATCATAATTTATCCAAATGGTCCAATGCTCTCGTACAAATGTAAGTTATAGTGCTCTTAGTTGAATTGTCCCTTGGACAGTCGAATCAATACATCTGAACTGTCTATTAAGTCCAACGCAAATTTTATGGGCCACCATGAAAAAATCGCACTGACGGGATGAACAAATCCATCTTTGCTTTGTCCTTATTTTTGTAGCATTCCTTTTTCCATCCCATGAATGAGATGGTTAGGATTTCCTAACAAAAGTGACTCTTTAGAATAATAAACAATCTTTAATGAGGCCCAGTAAATAGATTGATCAAATTGTTGATTGGACATATCTTGTGTAGATGATCTTGACCGTCCATATTAAAGCCTAGTGATCAGATTGTTACATTTGTCAGATTGGTGTGATATTTGCATGGCAGCCTATGAAATTTACACCTGACCTAATAGACAGTCTAAATCAATTGATTGGATTGTCTAAGTGTGCATATGTAGCTAGGAGCATATATCTCTATAATTTATATAAAATTCTTACAAAATCTATAATTCATTTATTATTAAGAAAAATGAGTTTTAAGTCATTTTTAACTGTCAACCAAACAAAGCCAAAGTCATTCCCTCTTTCCAATGAAAAATGGTTAATTGCACCTACCACCACTCTGCAATGCTTTTCCTCTGTTTTACTAGGCCAGATACTTTCCATGTGTTTCAAAGATCCATCCCAGATTCTTTGAACACGGAAACAGCACTAATATCTTGTGATAATTGACCATTTTATCCTTCTCCAACGACAACTAGCTGTAAACGTGTGGACCCATGGTAGTGCATGAATGTCATCCAACCTGTTTAGCATAGTCATTCCACCGTAAAAATGAGACAACACAAAAATTAGGCTGATATAACCACCGGGTGTCCCACCACATTGAAAATTTGAGGTTTTTAGGTGGTTGTCTATTCTTTTTTAATGGTTTGGCTTACCTGATGATTGGATCGGCTTGAGTTATTCAATGTTTCCATTAGATGCCCTTTTTTAAAAAAAAATTTCTTGAGAGTGAGCTGCACGTGCAGGAAAAAAAATAAATCCTAATAAGGTGTTTTTGTCATTTGGTACAGATTCCTCCCATGGAGGTATCATGTGCAATAATATAAAACAGAGGCTAGGTAAGTATCATTGTTGCATAAGTGAGGAGAAGTACCTCCACCTAGGGCTGAAAGTCATGCGGGTTGGGTCGGGTTGGTACTCAACCCTAACCCAACCCAAGCTTCCTATACCTCAACCCTAACCCAACCCAACCCAACCCAACCTCGGGTTGGGAATTCTCAACCCAAGCCCAACCCAAGCGGGCTCGGTCGGGTTGATCGGGTCTGCTAATATTTTTGTTATTACATTAGTTTATTATATTTCAATATACGACATATTTTTTGTATCTATGATTTTATTAATTATATATGTGATTATTCATCATAAAGAACTTCATTTTTTTCTTTAAAAAAATAAGCTAAAATATAGGACAACTACTCCTTTAAAAGTCATGTAGTATAGCACCCAATTTATTTGGGAGAGAGAAATCTAGCATATTTTGTTAACTTGAGTCCTTGGAAATGACGTGGACAAATGAGACTCGACATCACTAGTGTGCCTTCGACACAAACGATCCACACTCAATTATAATTTATAAGTAACTTATATATTGATCGGGTTCTGGTCGGGTCAGGCAACCCGAGACCTCAACCCGAGCCCAACCCAAGTTTTATCGGGTTGGTGTTTGTATAGCCCAGGCTTGAGATCGGACCCGATATATCCTGCCCGAGCCCAACCCAATGTCGGGTCGGTCATGGGTCGGTCGGGTTGAACCTGCCCAACTTTCAGCCCTACCTCCACCACCCGGCTAACAGCTCCCAAAATATTCAAACCCGTGGGGCTGCCATGTTGAATATATAAAATCCCCTCCATCCATCGGGTTCAATATCATCGACGCTCAGGGAAAGCTGTCAGCTAAATCCACATCATAGGTGGGCCACACCATGGAATGGGATGCCAACTATAGGTTCATATATGAGGCCACCATTGTATATATCTTTCATCAAATCTGTTAATATTAGACGTAACTCACCCCGATTATCGAAAACTCAAGTGGGCCACACCGTATGAATTTAGAAGTTTTACGAGCAATTTTACATTTTTCACATTCGCGTGGCTATAAATGCAGGGGCGGCTCTAAGGGGTAGGCAAGTGAGGCAATCTCCTTAGGCCCCCTAATTATGAAGGCCCTATATTATAGCAAAATTAAAATTTCTTAATTACGAAGGTCCTATATTATAACAAAATTAAAATTAAGAATAAGAAAAAAAGCTTAAAATTTTTCAAATAAAACTTATTGAAAGGCCTACAAAATAGAAACATCTAACATCTAAAAATTAGTTTACAAATTTGAAATTGAAAATAAAAAACAAATCCTAGAAACTAGCACTATCAATAATAATAGTCTAACTCTATCGTCTCTTTTCAAAATAATAGCATCATTCCCAATAAATTCTTCTTCTAAAACCTAGGACTACAACTACCTACGTTATTGTTAATTAAGTTCTCAAAAAATTAAATTCTAACGTCATTTTTCTAAATTAAATTCTAACTTCAATTTTTTAACGGTACAGTGGTACACCAATGTCTAATTAGATTATTAGTAGTGGATTATTCATTTTGCTAAACAGCAAAACAATCGCACAAAACCGACTTTTTGCTAAGTAAAGCAGTTTCTCAATCTCAAAGTGAAGCAAATTTATGGTTTAATTTTGAATTTATTAATTTTTTATTTTATTTTATTTTTTAAACTAAAAAGCCTCATTTTTATGACTTTCCTAAGGCCCCCAAAAATGTTGAGCCGCCCCTACATAAGTGTTTTTTTTTTCTTTTTTTCTTTTTTCGAAATGATTTTTCTATGTATGGCTTGGATTATCACCTGATAGAGAGGGAGTGGTTTTACATATACACAGCATGGTGGGCCTCACATAGCTTGGGTGTTTACAAAGCTGCGTGGAAAAGGCGTCCGAGACGATTCCGGCGTAACTTGCGATGTAGTAAAAGGTGGTGTTGGCTGGTTTCTTAGGTGGCTATACCTAGCCTGGGGACCATGGTTCAGTGATCCAGATCATTGGACTGTTGGGCCCCATCATTGATGGATCATACCCCAAAACAATCTCTTTGATTGGGCAGCCCTACCTTTTTCAATTTCTCGCCTGCCAATACACGGTGAAGACGAGATACATAAGCAATACATATTCCACTGAAAGCAGGCTCGAGATTGGCGTTCATCTTGCAATCTTAAAGATATCTGCAGCATGGCCCATCTTCGGTGGGCCACGTCATTTCAACGTTTGGATCACTGGACCGTGGGGCCCATATCATACAAACTAGATACCTGAGTACGAGATTATGGAGCATATAATTTCTGGAACAGGTAGCCAGAAGTTAGATCTAGACTTCTAGTGGGTCATGTGCTCCTGGTGGTTGGATTCGGATTCGGTAGTTACACCTCCAGTTCTGAGCTTGGAAAAGCTGTGGCCCTCCACTACAAGAAATAGAGCTTTTACCGTTGAAATTTTTACCGAAGAAAAAATTTCGTCGATAAAAGTAGTGTTTTACCGACGAACTTTTTTTTCGTCGGTAAAACAACACTTTTACCCACGAAATTTTTTTTCATTGGTAAAAATGTTTTTACTGACAAAAATTTTCGTTGGTAAAACTGTTCTAATTTTTATGATAGAAATTTTTCGCGCTATTTTGAAAACCTTCGCGGTAAGAGTTTTACTGACGAAAATTTTCGTTGGTAAAAACATTTTTCCCAATGGGAAAAAATTTCGTTGGCAAAAACTGTCACGCCCAAACTCGGAAAACGAGCTCAAAAAATTCCCGATTGTTGAATCCGGCGCTGACAGCCTCCGTAGTGCCCCATTCTCGGATCCCGACACTCATATGCCAGATTCCAATCCCGGGATCCTACAAGGAGGATTTTTAATATGATTTATTTATTTATTTATTTTTGTAATGGAGCATAACCACAAGCATAACCAAGTCACAAAACAACGTCACCACATATCCACTATATCAAAAACTTTAGGTACAATGCGGAAAGGGAAATACAAGGTGATCAAAAAGCTCCAAAACGATCTGATATGCGCTCCTGCCTCAGCGCTTGCCTCAGCGCTGTCGTGATCCAACGACTCCTGCACACAACGGTCGTGCATAAGCTTATAAAAGCTTAGAGGGTGATGTAAGTGTGTGTGCAAGATGAGCGCTAAGTGTACAATATCAGAGTAATGCGAAAATATGCGGGTAAGTCCATGAATACTATTAGCTGTACCAAAGCTATGTAATGCAAGACATGAATGTTATCGGCCATACCAAGGCCATGCGATGTGAGGCCTATGTAGCCAAATGTCATATGCAAGATGCAAAACAAGTATGCCAGTCCTCATCAAGTACACATATCAATACAATTTCTCTCTGGGATATCACCAGGGTCTAATACACTTCACACTGACTGTCGCCTCCCTAGCTGCACAGCCAGCAAGTGGAAGGGACCACACTATCTGCCTGACTAGTAGTCTACCAATACCTACCCGGCTCATCGATAGCGAACTCATTTGTGAGCTGGTTAAACTCAGCCTAGTTTACAACCCCCTCACTCGAATGGATAAGGCCACACCCCCTTTCAACTGACCACGACATAGTGGGAGACGCGGCCTACTGGTATTCAACACTCCTGCGCTCGTGTATCCACTCGGTGTAGATGTTGGAGCATCTCCTGATACCAAAAGGTTCTGAGATTCTCACCCAAAGATATCCTAAGTGCCTATAGTGCTAGAACCAAGTATTTCCAGTATTCGATATGACCATCCACGATGTGCTTGTAGAGGCCATGACCCTGATGTTGCTATGGCATACAATGATCATATCATACATATGCGAAATGCATGAGTCACACCGTCAGTCATACAGCATTCTTGCGTGTACCACGTGCCCATGTGGGTAACTCCTATCAGGGAGTCTCATAAATAATCTGCCTAATGGCATATGCTATGATCAGTCATTACTCATATCAAGCATACATATGTTTCGTATGGTATGAGTCATGGAATTATATTAAGCATGTTATAAAGTGATGGACTATCAACAAGTATGGGCCTATCAATGGGCCCTAAGGAGAGTTACAATGCAGACGTTTAACCAACATTGTACTTACAATGTGGGCATCAAACCATCATTGCTCTCAAGGCATAGCCCGCCATAAACATCATTACATAAACCGTAGTAGAATCACACATTGTAATGGACTTGTGTACATCTCATTGGGCCTCGACCTATGGGCCTTAGATACATCAAATGGGCTGCATAACATGGGCCTCATATATATCAAGGTGGGCTTCAATGGATGGGCAACAAATACATCAAGATGGGCCTCAATAATGGGCCTTATATATGTATATATATATATCAAGATGGGCCTTGATAATGGGCCTTATACACATCAAGGTGGGCCTCAACAACGGGCCTTATAAATTCCCAAAAATGAGTCATATTGAAGGATCATTTGGACCATACCTCAAGTGACAGTGGAGATAGTAATTTTCACTGTTTAAACAATTCACAGGGCCCACTATAAAGTTTGTTTTCCAACCAATCTAATCATAAGGTCATAAAGACCTGGATTAAGAGGGAGAACAATTCTCCATTGATTTAGAACTTCCATGACCCAAATGGGTTTCAATGATAGACGTTCAATCCTCCACTATTTCTATGGTGTGGTCCACCTGATCAATGGATGATCACATCATGGTGTGGGCCTCCGTAATGTATTTGAGATCCAACCAATTTATAAGTTAATATAGTGATAGATGAGTGAAAACAAATATCGGCTTTATTGGAAACTGCTATGGCCCTTAGAAGTTTGAACGGTGGATGTCACTGTCCACATTGATGGTGGGTCCACCTGATCCTAGATTTGTCTTATTTTTAGTCTCAAACCTTAAAATTATCTTTCAAAATGGTTGGACGGTTTGGATGTAACACATGCATCATGGTGGGTCCCATAGATAGATGATGTGGATGAAGTGGGTGGGACCCACAGAACTTGGTGACACCATTACAGTGGCTAGGTAGCTGGAGTGAGGTATACTAGCCGTCCCACCTCCCACACGTAGGGACGGTGTGGGTAAAACACTTACATCAGTGGGTCCCACATGGGGCCCACCATAACGTTTATTTGCCATCCAATCTGTTAATAAGGTCACGTAGACCCAGATGAAGAGGAAAAATAAATTTCATAAAGATCCAAAACTTCTGTGAAATCCAAAAGGATTTCAATGGCAGACATTCAATCAACACTATTTCCTATAGTGTGGACCACCTGAGTTCCACATACGACTGAATTTTGGGGTGATCGCTGGTCAGAGGGGACCCAACAAATGCACGGTGTTGATGATCAACACACATCATGGTGGGGCCCATGGCTGGGACCCCTGCCCATCGCCTAACGCAACATGTGGGCCTACCAAATCAAAATCAATGGTGGAGATTCCTTTTCCACTAAAAACGAAAGGTCTAGATGACCTCTATTTATGCAAGGAAAATAAACATCAGCCCATCATGCCGCCGCCTCATTTAGTTTTTTTTTTGGGTTTTCTTGAGGATTTTCACAGGTGGGGCCCACGTCAGGAGAATCCACCTCGTCCATTGGCTCTTATGGCTCAAGACAAGCCAAACAAGCCCAATATTTGGCATGTTACGGTGTGTTGAAAGATTAGAGTAAATTTTAACGGTGAAAACCACTGTTTTCTATACTATGGCCTGCCAGATAATCGGATTGGCCTCATTTTTCAACTCAACACCTAAAATGAGTTGGAAATAGGATGGATGGCATGGATTGAATTCATACATCAAGGTGGGGCCTGCATGAGCAGCCCACCCCGAAGCTTTGAATCAAACTGATATATATATATATATATATATATATATATATATATATATATATATTGGTTTGCAAGACAATACAACACACCGTCAGTTCACACTTCACCGGTTTACATACAACACATATATAAGGTGGGCCCCACCTACAAATGGCTTGGATAAAATACATGCTTCATGGTGGGGTCCATCTGGGTGAGCCACACGACCACATCATCACAAGAAAAGGTGAAAGAGAGAGGGAGAGATAGAGAGAGAGACACGTGCGATGGAGGGACCCCGACACTATGGGCCCTTCCATTCATCCAATCATACATCAAGTGGGTCCCAATACATGTGGGCCTACCAAATCAAAATCAATGGTGGAGATTCCTTTTCCACTAAAACGAAAGGTCTAGATGACCTCTATTTATGCAAGGAAAATAAACATCATGATGGGGTCCATGGAAAATGACCCCATCATGGAATGATCATGAAAATTAAAGTGGGCCATCGGCCACGTCTAGGGTCTAAAGTGAGATCCATACCATCAATCGGTAGGCCTTACTTGGCCCATCCTCAAAAGAATGAAATCTAGGCCTATAGAAGCACCCACCGTTCGATCTTCTTGGTCCGATGGAACGCCAATCCTCTTGTGTCTCACTTTGATGGAGGGTGATGAGAATTGAAGGCTAGGATGAAGGATTTTGGGATAGGAAGTGGGCCACACAATACACTCCTTTTCACCTTAGAATTTCTTGGACCTCCACTCTTTTTGCTTTGAATTTTTGTTGAGAAAGAGAGAGAGAAATGGTGGTTGTAAGAGAGGTGATGGATGTGAGTGAAAGATGTACTTGACATGAGAGTTGACTTAGGGTGGTTGCTTGACTTGGGGAGAAAGAAAACATCGGTGTGTACTTTAATTGATTGATTGATTGATGGGATGTGTTGTAGATATTCTCTTGGGTTTGCAAATACGCGGCGTTTCTTCGAAATAATTGCAGGCCCACATCTCTTGGCTAGGGTATCGAATTAGTGCGCAAGACATGGCGTCGGAACCGCGGCGACGGTGCGGTCGCAATGGTACAAGTCTCGGAATAAGCCGACTCAAATTTACAGGATATGACTTAGGATCGCGTGCAAACATTAATTATAGGTCACAAGTTGCCAAAATTCGTCGGGAAGGATCGCAAGAGTCGACAGAACAGTATGGGCTAGGATACGGGCCTTACAAAAATCACTTTTACCGATGAAAATTTTTGCGTTATTTTGGAAACTTTCGAGGTAAGAGTTTTACTGATGAAAATTTTTGTCAGTAAAAACATTTTTACTAACGAAAAAAAATTTCGTCGGCCAAAAACCACTTTTACCGATGAAAATTTTCGTTGGTAAAACTGCTATATTTTTAAGATAGAAAATTTTCCCACTAAGAGCTTTACCGACGAACCACAGCTGTTGGGAATAATGTTTTTACCGACGAAAAAAAAATTCATCAGTAAAAAACCACTTTTATCGACGAAAATTTTTATCGGTAAAACTGTTATATTTTAAAGATAGAAAATTTTCCCACTAAGAGTTTTACCGACGAACCAAAGCCGTTGGGAATAATGTTTTTACTGACAAAAAAAATTCGTTGGTAAAAAACCACTTTTACTGATGAAAATTTTCGTCGGTAAAACTGTTATATTTTTTAAATAGAAAATTTTGCCACTAAGAGTTTTATTGATGAACTAAAGCCGTCGGGAATAATGTTTTTATCGAAGAAAAGTATTTCGTTGGTAAAAACGTTTTTTTCCAACGGATGAAAACCGTCTGTAATATTTCTTACCGACGAACAAAAACCATCGGTAAAGGTAGTATGTTTGTGTGTGTGTGTGTGTGTGTGTGTGTGTGTGTGTGTGTATATAATTAAAAGGTAATATTTAAATGATTTGTAATATCACATGAAAAAGAATATTGAAAAGTTTAGAAATTTTAACTATGTTTGAGAAAAATTTTGAGAACAAAATAATGCTTTTGAAGAAGAAAATCGGCATTTTGAAATTTTTGAGAAAAAAATTAAAATATGAGAAATTTTTTGAGATTTTGAAAATAAAAATTCAGAATTTGTATTTTAATTTTTTTTTGAAATATTTTATAATAAAAATGATATTTTGTTAAAAGAGTAAAAAATATACATTTTGAAAAAAATGTATTTTTAAATGGAAATTGAAATTTATCTGTGAAAAATAAAATTACTAAATTATTAGGCACATCCACTAATTGAAACTTTAATCGTTTTTGGATAATCTAATCAGTTCAGATTGAAGAGTAAATAACTTCAGATGTTTAAATCAAATTTCACTGAAATTGTTGATCAATCTTGTATGCTCAATATCTTTCTCATATGTAGCCTGATTGAGGCGAGTAACTAGTCAAATTAAGAGTATTGATTAGTAAAATAGAGTGAATGGACCAGACATGTAAAATGGGCCAAATATTCTGGTCAAAATTGTGACCCAACTTACTGATCTATTGAGAACCTAAGAATTGATGTTAGTAAGTTTTGTGGGCCCCATCATGATGTGTGTTTAACATCAACACCATGGATTTGATGTGTTCCCTTTAGGTTATGAGATATCTCAAAAATCATCTGTATACGAAACTCAAGTGGGCCACACCATCTAAAACTATGTGAAGACATCCTAAAAAAATATAAAAGCACTTAGTGGGGTCCACATGAGTTTTGGATGGGAATGGAAGGGATTGGAAGATAGATCTTGGGAATGGCCAGGCGTGCCAAACAGACTCGGGATCCTGATCCCGGGATATAGCAATCCCATAGATCTAAAGACAATCCACTGACATCACCATCATTACCTTTAAATCCCATCTAATCCACCCTAATCCCTTCAAAATTGCTTGGGACGTGTTTGGTTCGAGGGATTGAAAGGGATTGGAAGGTTTAATCTCGGGAGTGTCCAGGCATGTCAAATAGACTGGATATAGCAATCCCATAGATCTTGCACCAATCCGAAAACTTTTGTGGTCCCAATTAGTTTTGAGGTTCACTTGAGCTTTGGATCTACCTCATTCTTCATCTCAGGTCCTAAACCTTAACCTAAACTTGTAACCTAAACATATAATCTAAACCTTAACCTATAACCTATAACCTATAACCTATAACCTAAACCTATAACCTAAAACCCAAATGTAAACCCGATCCCGAATCCGAACTCGATTTCCTAAACCTAAACTTGTAACCTTAACCTATACCTATTCTCAAATCTCAAAACCTACAACCTAAACCTAAACCTTAACCTAAACCTAAACTTATAACCTAAACCTAAAACATAAATGTATTCTCAATTCCCTACTATAACCTACAACATTAACCTAAACCTATACTTATAACTAAAACTATTCTCAAATCCCAAAACCTATAACTTAAACCTAAACCTTAAGCTTAACCTAAACCTATAGCCTAAACCTAAACCTTAACCTATAACTTATAACCTATAACCTATAACCTAAACTCAATTCCCTAAACCTAACCTATAACCTAAACCTAAAACCTATAACCTAAACTCAATTTCCTAAACCTTAACCTATAACCTAACCTAAACCTAAACCTATAATCTACACTTATAACCCAGCTATAATCTAAACCTAAAACCTAAACCTAAAACCCAAACGTAAACCCGATCTCGAACTCGAACCCGATTTCCTAAACCTAAACCTACACCTAATCCTAATTTTAACTCCCTAACCTGAACCTAAACCTAAACTTATACCTATTCTCAATTCCCTAAACCTAAACATATAACCTAAACCTATAACTTAGCCTAATATTAAACCTATTTCCATAAACTGACTCTAGTCTTTTCATTGTAGAGATGGATAAGAGTTGGATGCGAGCTAAGAATAGGTTTGGCCCAGAGTATAAACAAGCGGTTCAAGAGTTCATGGAATTTGCGTGAAATCGGGCAGATTCAAGGAATAAGATTAGGTGTCTATGTCGAAAATGCAAGAACATGATTTATAAGACATTAGACAAAGTAGAAGACGATTTGTTCATAGTTGGGATTGACTAGGGTTACACTTGGTGGATCCATCATGGTGAAGATATTCACTAAAGAGTTGAGGCTACTGAAGTCTTTGCTGACCCAATTGTGCCAGATGACGAGGATGAAGACGTTGACGAAATGCAAGATATCATAGGGGATGTGTTCAGGGGAACAATTGTGGATACTGATTTTGCAGCCACAAGCAGTGGCCAAGATATTCTTCCTATGGGTGATGTTAAATCAGAAAAGTTTAGTAGGTTGTTGAGGGATGCTCAATGTCCACTTTATTTGGGGTGTGAGAACTTCTCCAAGTTGTTCTTACAAGGTTACTTCATTTGAAGACAATAAATCATTGGAGTAACAAATCGTTCGACATGTTGCTTAACTTGTTGAAAGAAGCATTACCGGACGGTGAGACATTGCCTAAGTCTTATTACGAGGCAAAATCCTTGATGCGAGACTTTGGCCTTGGTTACATCCCCATACATCCATGTATAAATGATTGTTTATTGTATTGGAAAGAGCATGAAAATGTTGAAGAGTGTTCGGAATGTTGAGAGTTTAGGTGGAAGTATGACGAAGCCAAACATGAGAAAATTCTGCAAAAGGTGTTAAAGTACTTTCCATTGAAATCCAGATTGCAAAGATTGTTTATGTATTACAAGACAACTGAAGATATGAGGTGGCATAAGGAGAAACACGTTTATGATGATAGTACACTAAGGCACCCTGCAGACTCTGAAGCCTGGAAAAATTTTGATAAGCAATATGACTGGTTTGTAGAGGATTCTCGCAATGTTCGACTAGGTCTTGCAAGTGATGGTTTTAATCAATTTGGTAATATGAGTAGCTCGTACAGTATGTGGCCAGTGGTACTTATGCCCTACAATTTACCTCCTTAGTTGTGTATGAAGGAGTTATTTTTCATGATGTCATTGCTTATTCCTGGACTCAGGTCACATGGGAATAACATTGATGTGTATTTGTGACCGTTAGTAGATGAGTTAAACGAGTTGTGGAGTCAAGATGTACAAACGTATGATACATTTGCAAGACAGACATTTCGATTTCATGCAGCGGTCTTGTGGACAATAAATAACTTCCCCGCGTATGGGAATTTGTCTAGGTGGAGCACGAACGGAAAGTTGGCTTATCCTACATGTGGTATTGAGACTTGTTCATTGTCATTGAAGCATGGTAGAAAAGCGTGTTATATGAGGCCATAGTCGCTTCCTTCCAAGTGATCATAGTTGGCACAAGAAGACGATGATCTTTAATGGCAAACAAGATCATAGGCCACCCTCGAAAGAGTTATCTACAGAAGATGTGATACAACAACTGAATAACATTAGAAAAGTTAGATTTGGTAAGGCATCGAACTTGAAGAAGAGGAAACGTACAGTATTGGACTATAACTGGAGGAAGAAGAGCATTTTTTTTTGAGTTGCCCTATTGGAGTGATCTGAAATTGTGATACAACTTGGATGTCATGCATATTGAGAAAAATATATGTGACAATGTCTTTGAAATATTGATAAACATAGAGAAGAAAACAAAAGACAGTTTCAAGGCTTGATTGGATCTACAAGCAATGGGTTTAAGGAAAGAATTGCACTTACAGCCACATGAAAATTCATATACTATACCAGTAGCCTACTACACATTGAAAAAACTAGAGAAAAAGTGTTTATGTGAATGGTTGAGATCGGTGAAGTTTTCTGATGGGTATGCGTCAAACATATCTCGGCGCGTAAACATTACGGACTGTAAGGTAACATGAATGAAAAGTCATGATTGTCGCATCCTTCTACAATGCTTACTACTGGTTGTGATTCGTGAATTCCTGAGCAAGGATATTAGTGTGGCGGTGATTGAGTTGGGGATATTCTTTAAGGATTTGTGTTCAAAATTGTTGAATGTAGATGTTATTAAATGACTGGAGAGGGACATTGTCGTAATCCTTTGCAAACTTGAAAGAATATTTTTACCTGCATTTTTCAATGTCATGGTACACCTAGCGATTCACTTACCGCACGAGGCGAAGCTTGCAGGCCCAGTATAATATCGTTAGATATATCCGATCAAAAGGTGGTAGAACCTATTAAAATTTTTATTCATTCCATAAACTATATATATTTATGTTTTCATACGTATAACATAGTGATTTTGTGTACAGATACCTTCACACACTAAAACGATTTGTGAGGAATAAGGCACGACCAGAGGAATTCATTGCCGAAGCGTACATTGATAATGCGTGCCTGGCATTTTGCTCCATGTATCTTCGTGGCATAGAGATTAGATTCAACCGAGAAGATCAGAATGCCGATAAAGGGTAGGAGCATGAAAAAAGACTCATATCTATATTCGTACATAATGTTCGTCCTTTAGGATCCCCGACGTTTCAGGATATGGACTTTGGGGATCTACCAAAGGCGCGGTGATATGTGTTGCATAATTGTGAAGAAATAGAGTCGTACTTAGAGTAAGTCTTCCCTTGATTATTGTTTTCTCTACATACGATGATCTTAATATTTCTTGCTGATGACGTGCCATTTATGTGTAGCGAACACATCGACGAGATGAAGTCCTAATTCTCGACAAATTATGATCGAATGCATCAGGATCAGTTTCCAGAATGGTTTACAAAACGTGTAAGATTTCACATTGTATCTTACCACACATAGAATTTTCGTTGTATTGCACATTATTTGAACTTAAGAAAATTCCTAAATAATTACATTTTGTACATGATGATAGATGAAGACGTTGCGCACTAGCAACTCTGCGGATGCGTCTGATGTACTCTACTCACTGTCGTGTTGCCCTGATAGACCTGTATCTAGATATACAGGTTGTATTGTAAATGAGATTCGGTTCCACACTGAAGAACATGAGAAGTATAGGACTACACAAAATAGTGGGGTGGTTGTGAAGTGAATGCATGAGGAGGTAGAAATTGACTTTTATGCCATTTTGAAGGATATTATTGAGCTGAGTTATTGTATGAGAAAGCAGGTATACTTATTTAAATATGATTGGTGGGACATTGGAAATAAGAAGTTGGGAATACAGATTGACAACTACTTTACGAGCGTAAATTTATCTCGAAAGTGGTTTAAGGACGATTCATTTGTTCTTGCCAGCTAAGCCGAACAAGTATTTTACCTCGTTGACACTAAGTTAGGCGGCTCTTGGTACGTTATACACAAAATAAAACCCAGGAACGTATTTGATGTTCCCGTATTAGAAGTTGAAGATAACGAGGATGGAGGAAATGAAACGTCTAGGGTTGAACAAGCATATCAAGAAGACATGCCATCTGGGGATACAGGGACTGATTCAAGTGTTGATATTGATGTGGTGCAATTGGACAGAGATGATGTGCTACCTGATCATGTCGATGCCTCAATAATACATGACATTGTTAGAGATGATAGCGGTTTCATTGATGACGACATTGCAGACGATGAAGAGGAAATACTGATCAACGATAGTGATGGTGAAGAAGAAATAGTCTTAAGCGATAGTGATATAGACAGCGATTATTAAATATACACATGATTTACATGTCATTTTTCAATTCGAATAATTTATGTATTCAATGTATACGTGAAAATTATAAGTCATGATTTATTCCTTTAATTGACTTGTTTATAATCCACATTTACAGTTGAGTCAATTTCTGATCATGTCCTCCTCAAACCGGAGCGTAGCGGAAGCACACAACATACTTCATTAGCTGTTGCAGATGAACTTTCCAATCCTATCTTCTTCTGGTAAGGCCAAAGAGATACCCGGTCTAGTCGATGAGTATATCGCGGAATATATCAATGATGACTCATACGAAAGATTATACCATCTCAAAGAAATTCAGGAGCTGATGGAGGTATATAACCACGGGAAACTTGATATGGAAGATGCGACTTTGTCATTTGCACATCTGAATAGAGTCCCGAGAGACCAGATTTCTCCTATTGTGACTAGCATGTTGGCTGTAATAATGTCGAGTGCTTCACGCAACATGACATATGCTTCTGAAGTGTACAATAACTTATGCAGGGAGTACTTCGGATAGTTTATCTCAAAGTTGTTTCGTATTACAATAAAATACGTGTATTTAATATAGAATGACAATGTGTAATGGAATTTCCAAGGGTTATAGCTTAAAGTTTACAGTTTTATTATATTCTGATTGCATTATAATGTAATGGTCTAATTATATTTTAATAATCTCTCTAAGCATAAGCACAAGTGCACTGTACCATCAACACTACTTGTATAATGTTTTAGTATATTCCACTTGTATTAACATTGTTTAAATTTATAAGTTCGTAGCTCACACACATTCAGTGATGACACCAGGTGAGAGACCACGTAGTTCGCGCACTGGATCTACCCCTTCTACCAGTGATGCGACAGAGACATTATCGCCGTCACATGTTGCAATGCAGGCATCTGATCCCTCAGTCGCGCATACATCGGGCACTGTATGTAAATCTAGACATATATTTCTTTTAATGACTTCTGTTTATGTTCAGACTTATATATTTCTTTTGCAACAGCATCGTCGACCAGCCGACGAGGACGTGGACCCACGCGTGGGTTGCTTTTAGAGCGACTTATGCATGAGAGTAGGGTGATGGTAGAGTTTCCACAGAACTGCATTAGACCTATTGGGAACAATGCCAGGTTGTTTATGTCAGAGGTTGGTGTCTTATGCCGATCTCTTGTCCCCCCACCACCCCCTGTTGGGCAGACGTGACAGATGATGTGCGGCAGCTCATCCATCATCGCCTTCAGGTAAATTTTAGTAAATTAAAAATTATTTTATAAAAATTTATTTACGGTTAAGTTATTTTCTTAATAACTTTATTGTCTTAATTTATTATTTACGAAATTGCAGGATAATTTTGACTTGCATTTGAGTGTTCCGCACATTTTCCATGTCGTCGATGACATGGTCAAGGACTGGTTCAAGGAGTACCGCGGTGACTTACACAAGCGGTATAAGCGGTGCATGAGGCACGAGGAGGCCTTACTGTTCGCACCACCGCACGTGACCCATGACGACTGACAGATACTTTGCGAGAGATTTTCGTCTGAGTCTTTTCAGGTAATATTTACATATTTACGATATCTTAAGGTAACAATTAAATTCATAATTAATAACAATGTATTATGAATAATGTGTTCAGAAGAGGAGCAAAATAAATTTTGACAACAAGAAAAAATTAGAAGTGAACCACGTAACTGATTCAAAGTCATTTGTACAACTTTGTCACGACATAGTAAGAAATTACTAGTAATTATTAAGTTGATATATTCTTTCTATGCATTTATATTAACTCTATTGTCCTTTCGATTACGCAGCGAGATTCTGTCACGCCCCAAACTCAGAAACCGGGCTCACAAAATTTTCGATCACCGAATCCAGTGCCGACAGCCTCTGTAGTACCCCATTCTCATTTCCTAGCGTCTATATGCCAGATTTTGATCCTGGGATCCTACAAGGAGGATTTTCTAATGTACATTTAACTCGTAATAAGCATAACCACAAGTTTACCTAAATCACAAAGGTAAGATCATCATCACATATCCACTAATATAAACATTTGAATACAGTGCTGAAAAGGAAATACACATGACAAAATCAAAGCTCCAGAGGTTCGCTGCATGCTCCAAGCTCAACGCTGCTGCAACCTAACACCACCTGCACGCATCTATCATGCATAAGCTTATAGAAAGCGTAGTGGGTGGTGAAAATGTGTGTACAAGGTAAGTGCCAAGTAAGCAATATCAGAGTAATCAGAGTAAGCAAAAATACTGATAAATCCATAAATCATACAATATCAGAAATACTGGAAAGATCATAAATCATACGATATCAGAGTAATGTGAAAACATGTTGATAGGCCCATAAATACCATCAGCCTTATCCAGGCTATGAGATGCAAAAACATAATAAAAACAATATCATATATTGATAAAGCAATGTAGATCAGCTATGCAATGCGGGGACAGTAAGCCAAATATCAGATGCTGATGATGCAATGTAATATGCGGTGCGAATGAAATGACCAAGTTAGAGTGAAGTCGGGATGATAGTATGTAGTATCGCAGGCTATGGGGTCCATCACAAGGGACTTCTATCCAAACCAGTCCCATACCTAAATTTGGATAGCCAGACTCAATGTAGTAGACTCCTGATCTCAGGTTAGTCCCGCGCCGAACCGAAATCCTTGCCATTACGAAGGTACAAAATAATTAGTTGTGCACCACCAACCTGAGTGGATAGTGAATGAATGAATGAATATGCAACTCCTACTCGATAAGTCCACATATCAGTACGGTTTCTCTTTGGGATCATCACCGGGGTCTATTACACTCTATGCTAGCTTGCTTCCCCTATCCGAGTGCATAACTGGGTAAGTGGAAGAGACCTCACTATCCGCCTGCCAATATTGAGCCCGACTCGTCGATTGCGGACCTATTCCTTAAGCTGGTTAAACTCAACCTAGATATTACCTCCTTACTCAGGCGGGTAAGGTCACACCCCCTCCTAATCAACCACGACACAGTGGGAGATGCGGCCTACTGGTATACGACCCTCATGTGCTCATATATATCCACTCGATCTAGATGTTGGAGTGTCTCCTGACTACGGAGGTTTAAAGATTTTCACCCAAGGACATCTATGGCGCCCGTATGCTAGAACCAAGCATTTTCGGTGTCCCATCTGGCCATCCATTATATGCCTGTGGTAGCTACGGCCCTAATGTTGCTAGGGCGTACAGTAATCATAACATATAATGCAAGATGCAAGAGTCATATAATCCAGTCATGCATCAATCCTACGCATACCGTACGCTCATGTGAGATAACCTCCACCTATCAGGGAGTCTCATAACCTGCCCAATGACATATGTAATGGTCAACCACATCTCATAACAAACATGGAGATGATGCATATGGGCATGTATCATGATGCTATGCTATCACATACTCATAATCGGTATCAATAACTAGTATCAACAATCAGCATCGACAATGTGGGCATTTAACTAACATCGCCCCAAAGGAATGACTCACATAGAGCCTAGCATATAGTGGACCCATGGGCTCATACAAAGGCTAAATATATAACACCATGGGCCTTACTCAAGAGCTTTATACACATCACGATGGGCCTTTCATATGGGCCAAACATACATCACAATGGGCTCCATCGCCTGACCCTCAAATGCATCACAATGGGACTCATCATGTAGGTCTCATATACATCACATTAGGCCTTAATCACGGGCTAAATACACATCACAACGGGCCTCAAATACGGGCCTTATATACATTACATTAGGCCTCAAACATGGGTCGAATGCACATCATAATGGGCCTCAAATACGGGCCACATATACATCACATTAGGCCTCGACAATCGAAATCGGCATATATAGTCAACCTCGACAAAATGGAATCGGCCTCGACAATCGGAATCAGCCTATACAATCGGCATTGACAATCAGAATCGGCCTCAATACTCGGCCTCGACAATCGAAATTGGCTTGTAAGACCCGTATCCTAGTCCATACTATTTCATAGGCTTCCACAGTCTTCCCGGTCGAATTCCAGCAATCCTCAACCTATACCTAACGTTTGCACGTGATCCTAAGCCGAGTCCTGCATACCAAAGTCAGTTCCATCCGAAACCTGTACCTTAGCAACCACGCCATCACCGTGATTTTAACGCCGCAAGTTGCGCACCGATCTGATACCCAGGCTAAAAGATGTGGGCCCGCGTTCATTCCGAAGAAACGCCATGTGTTACGAATTTCGAAGGAATCTCTACAACATGTCCCATCACTCAATCAATCAATCAAGGTAAGTACACCCCATACCTCAAGTACAAGCAATCCATCCCTCTTTTTCCCAAGTCAACTCTCTCTCTCCCTTACCCATCCCTCTCTTATAAAATTTCAAACACAACCATACCTCCCCATCCCCTTCCTTACAACACCCATCTCTTATCAATCTATCACCTCTCCTTTTTTCATTTCTCAAACTCAATTTCCAAGCCACAAGAATTCCAAACGTCCAACCCTTCCAAGAGCAAGCCAAGTGTGGCCCACTTCTCTACCATCCAATCTCTCATCCCCGCCATCAAAACTCCATCATCCACCATTAAAAGTTGAGCATAGGATCTAAGGAGGCTAAGGGAGCAAGAAGAAGACCAATAGGTGGGTGATCCACCGTTGATTCTTAATTTTAGGGCCCACTTGTAGGTGAGACCCATTTTGATGTATGTGATGTAATTATGAGGGGCCCATAGTGGCGGGGCCCCTCCATCACCGTCTCTCTCTCTCTCTCTCTCTCTCTCTCTCTTGTAACGGGTGTGGCCCACTAGATCCACACCGATCGTGGACCCACCATGATGGATCTGTTTTATCGATGCCATCCATCTGTTTTATCTAAGCCATCTAGTGGGCCTGGATGGTGAGAAAACACAAATGTCAGAACCATCAGGTGGGACACACCTTGACGAAACGTGGGCCACGTACATGTGGGACCCTCCATGATGCTTGTGTTATATCCATGGCGTCCAGCTAGATAGGGTGCGGCTAACATGGAGTGCGTGTACTGACATGGGTGTGTACTAACAGCTAACAAAAAAATAATAATTATATTTAAGCTCTTGGAAAGGGCTACTCACGCAGGCCCCACCTTGATGTATGAACCTTATCCACACCGTCCATTCCATTCCCCATGTCATTTTAGGCGTTGAGCCGAAAAATGAAACAAATCCGACTATCTGGTGGGCCATAGCATAGAAAACAGTGATGTTACTGTTGAAATCCACTTTAATTTTTCTACACGCCAAAACATACTGCATATTGGGCTTATTTAGACTGTCTTGAGCCGTAGAATGTAATGGTTGGGCTGGATTCACCTGATGTGGGCCCCACCTACGAAAAACTGTGAATAAACTCATTAAAAAAAACATACATATGCAGCGCTTGCTGCTGCTGACGCTGCAGCAGGATGCTGCTGCATTTAGGTAGGGATGGCGGGTCTCAGCCATGGGCCACCGTGATGTGTGTCGTCATCAACACTGTGCATTTGGGTGGGCCCCTTAGGGTAGTGGGCCACCCCCAAAATCAGCCGTATACAAACTCAGGTGGCCCACATCACAGGAAACAGAGGTGATTGAACGTCTGCTATTGAAACTCTTTTGGGTGTCCCAGAAGTTCTAGACCATTATGAATTTATTTTTCCTCTGCATCCAGGTTTGCATGACCTTATTAAGAGATTGGATGGAAAATTAACGTTATGGTGGGCCCCACATGGGACCCACTGATGTATGTATGTATACCCACACCATCATCCATTTGGTGGGAGCCACCAATGATGTATGTGCTCTATCTGCACCATCCACAGTTTGGACGGTGGGGCCCACCATGATGCATGTGTTGCATCCAAGCTGTCTAACCATTTTTAAAGCTCATTTTATGGTATGAGCTAAAGAACGAGTCAGATCTATAGTTCAAATAGACCTTACCATTTAAAATAGTGGGAACAGTGACATTCACCGTTCAAAACTTCTTAAGGGCCACTGTAGTTCTGATCAAGCTGATATTATTGCTTTCACTTCACTTATCTCCATGTAAATTTATGAATAGGTTGGATCCCAAAACCATAATAACATTGGGCCCTATAGGATTTTTAATGGTGGAAATCATTGTCGCCACTGTTATTTGGAGTGTGGTCCAGTTGATCTTTTAATATGATTCATATATATATATATATATATATATATATATATATATATATATATATATATATATATAAGGCCATATGATTAGGCCCGTCTTAATGTATTTGTGGCCGTCCGTTGAGGCCCACCTTGGTATATATATAAGGCCTATGTGATTAGGCCCATCTTGATGTATTTGTGGCCCGTTGTTGAGGCCCACTTTGATATATATGAGGCCCACATGATGCGGCCCATTTGATGTACCTGAGGCCCATGGGTCGAGGCCCAACAGGATGTACATAAGGCCCATTGCAATATGTGATTCCACCATGGTTATTTAATGATGATTCATGGCAGGCCGTGCCTTGGGAGTAATGATGGTTTAACGACCACGTTGTAAGAATAATGTTGGTTAAATGTCCGCATTATAACTCTCCTTAGGGCCCATTAATAGGCCCATACTTGTAGTGTGTAGGCTGTTTAGGCCAATCTTCGTAATGAACAGAGTCCATCACCATATAAAATGTTTAGTTTAGTTCCATGATTCATGCTTATACGCATCATATATATTATTGATATGAGGAGTGATAAATTATCGTATATGCCTTCGGGCAGATTGTTTATGGGCTCCTGATAGGTGGAGTTACCCTACATGAGCGCGCAGTACGCGTAGGATTGCTGCATGACTGGTAGTGTGATTCATGCATTTCGCATTTGTATGTCATGATTACTGTATGCCCTAGCGACATCAAGGCTATGACCTCCACAGGCACATTGTGGATGGCAGGATCAAACACTAAAAATATTGTTACTAAGCATCGAGGCGCCATAGATATCCCTAGGTGAAAATTTCTAAACCCCGATTGTACCAGAAGAAGAATCCAACGTCGAGACCGAGTGGATACATGAGTGTATGAGGGCCGAATACTAGGAGGCTACGTCTCCCACTGTGTCATGGTTGGTTGGAAAGGGGTGTGGCCTTACTCGCCCAAGGGTAGGAGGCATTACTAGGCTGAATTTGACCAACTCATGAATGGGTCCACTATCGATGTGCTGGATAGATATTGGTAAACTATTGGCCAGGCGGATAGTGAAGTTTCTTACGCTCACTTGGACTGTGCGCCTAGGAAAGGGGCAGTGCCATTTGGAGTGTACTAAACCTCGGTGATTATCTAGAATAAGAACTGTACTAATATCTGATGAGTTGTATGAGGATTTGGATGAGGATTGGCATGCTTGAGTTGTATCTCGCATTGCATGGTCTTGATATGTCCGATAGCATTCATATCCTGTACCGCATAGCCTTGGTACAGCTGATTGCATTCATGTACTCATCAGCATGATTCCACATTACTCTAACCTTACATTCTGAGTACGCTTATATTGCACATACACTTACACCGCTCTCTAAGCTTTCTATAAGCTTATGCACGATTGATGCGTGCAGGTAACATTAGGACGCAGCCATAGCCTTGCCGCAGTTGGAGTGTGTAGTCGAGCTTCTGGAGTTTTTGTTATTATTTTGTATTTTCCTTTCATAAGCATTGTACTAAAAGTTTTTGATCATAATGGATTGTGTGATGGTGTTCTTGTGGTTGTTGTTCGTGGGTTATGCTTATGGTTATGCTTATACTGAATCAAAATCATATTTGAAATCCTCCTTGTATGATCCTAGGATCGGAAACTGGTATATGAGTGCAGGGAGTCGAGAATGGGGTATTATGGAAGTTGTCAGTGCCGGATTCGGCGATCGGGAATTTTGTAAGCCCGGTTTTCGAGTTTGGGGCGTGACATGGCCTATACAATCGGCCTCAATAATCGGAATCGGCCTCAATACTCAGCCTCGACAATCAGAATTGTCCTATACAATCAGCCTTGACCATCGTAATTGACCTATACAATCGGCCTCGACATTTGGAATCAGTCTCAATACTTGGCCTTGACAATCGGAATCGGCTTATACAATCAGCCTCGACAATCAAAATCAACCTATACAATTGGCCTGAACATTTGGAATCGGCCTCAATACTCGGCCTCGACAATCGGAATCGGCCTATACAATCAGCCTCGACAATCAGAATCGACCTCAATACTCGGTCTCGACAATCGGAATTGGCCTATACAATCCGCCTCGATCATCGGAATCGGCCTTGATACTCGGCCTCGACAATCGGAATCGGCCTCGATATTCAGAATCGGCCTCAATACTCGGCCTCAATAATCGGAATCAGCCTATACAATCAGCCTCGACAATCGAAATCGACCTATGCAATCGGCCTCGACATTTGGAATTGGCCTCAATACTTGGCCTCGACAATCAGAATCGGCCTATACAATCAACCTCGACAATCGATATCAACCTCAATACTTGGCCTCGACAATCGGAATTGGCCTATATAATCAGCCTCGACCATCAAAATCGGCTTATACAATCGGCCTCGACATTCGAATTTCGAATCGGCCTCACAATAATCTACAATCGGCCTCGACAATCGGAATCAGCCTCAATACTCGGCCTCTACAATCGGAATTGGCCTATACAATCGGCCTCGATCATCAAAATCGGCTTATACAATCGACCTCGACAATCGATATCGACCTCAATATTCGGCCTCAACAATCAGAATTGGCCTATACAATCGGCCTCGACCATCAAAATCGGCTTATACAATCGGCCTCGACATTCGGAATTGGCCTCGATACTCAGCCTCGACAATCGGAATCAACTTATACAATCGGCCTCGACAATCGCTCAGCCTCGACAATCGGAATCAGCCTATACAATCGGCCTCGACAATCGGAATCAGCCTCAATACTCGGCCTCGACAATCGGAATTGGCCTCGACCTCAACAATCGAAATCGCAAAGGGCCTAAGGGAATGTCACAATATGGACATTTAACCATCATTGCCCATTAATGTGGACATTAAACCATCATTGCTCCTAAGGCATGGCCTACATATAAAGCCAAAACATATAATGAGCTCGTGGCCTCTCTTAAGGGCTATATACACATCAAGTGAGCCGCATCGCATGTTGTCTCGAATACATCACAATGGGCCTCGCTCATGGGCCCCGAATACATCACATTGGGTCACAACCCATGGGCTTCAAATACACAATAGGTGGGCCCTACACATGGGTCTCGTACACATCCAGTGGGCTGCATCAATGGGCCGCACTAATGGGCCAAATAAATGGGCTACAAATATATCAAGGTGGGCCTCAGGGATGGGCCACAAATATATCAAGGTGGTCCATAAAAACTCATGTTAGGCCTCGTCAAGGGCCACAATTACATAACAGGTGGGCCCTGCATATGGGCCCTCAAATACACCACATGGGCCTCATCTATGGATAGCTCGGATCAAACATGTACATCATGTGAGGGCCACATAGACGGTGTGAATAACATATATATATATATATATATATATATATATATATATATATATATATATATATATATTGCGGTGGGTTCCATTCACTAATGATAATCAGCACTGCCTAAACATTATCCATGTAAATCAACACTGTCTAAACATTGTTCAGCACCGTCCAGCACAATTTGGACGGTGTGGATGAAATAAATACGTCATGGTGGTCCTATGCTGGTAAAACAGATGGACGGCTAGGAGAAATGCATGCATCATGGTGGACCATGGAGATAGACGGTTTGGATATAACAAAACCTCATGATGGAGGCCCAAGGACACAGCTACCATCAATACAGTCAGCTATATGTAGCTGTGTGCGGTACACTATCCAATCCGTTATACAGCAGGTGGGTCCCACGTGGGGCCCACCACATATATATATGCTATACATATATATAATATATATAATATATTTATTTATTTACTTTGATCCAGTGTCCATGTGAGCTGCACGGACGGCCTGGATGAATAATACATCTAAGGTGCGCTCCCACCAATCACCGTCCAGAAATGGACGGTGTTATATACAATGCATATATCTGTGGGCTCCATCAGACGGCGTGGATCAAAGGGACCCACAGAACTTACTGGCATAAATCGCAACAGGAGCTGCTGCTGCATGGGGCCACAACAAATGGACGGCTTAAAAAATACAATGTCATAAGGTGGGCCCCATCGTCCAAATCAAAGGACAGTTGCATGTAGAATACATACATCAAGGTGGGTCCCATCTCACACATGCAGCATGTGTGGGGTGGGCCCCACACCACCTCCATATGGTTAGATGGTATAGACACATCACAAATCAAGAAGCAATTACTGCGAGGTTGGATGGTATGGATATATAACAAGCAACATTTGTTGCGAGGGACCCACCGTTCCACGGTGTGGATCAGCACCTCGTCAAGGTGGGCCACACGTGTGGCCCACAGCTCTATATAAGGCTGATATTCGTGACCTCCCAACGTTTAGGTCTGTCCAAAATGGATAGCCAGATGAGCCTGCCCGCTATACAGACAGCGTGGATAAATCATCATCAGGGTGGGCCACTGGCTCTGAACGGCGTGGATGCAAGTACACCAGGTGGTCCATACATCATTCTCATCATCATCATAAAAGAAAGAGAGAGAGAGATAGGTCTGTGTAGTGGAGGGATCCCGCCACTATGGGCCCCTCTTATGATTACAACACATGCATCAAATTGGGTCTCACCACAAGTGGGCATCAAATAAAAAATCAACGCTAGATCACCCACCGATGGCATTCCTTCTTGGCTCCTTGGAATCCTTATCTTCTTGGCTTCAACTTTAATGGTGGAAGATGAGGATTGAGGGGTTGAGATGGAAGATTTTTGGGTGGTAGGAAGTGGGTCACACCGTAGCTTCTTTCTCCCCTTGAAAGCCATATGGACGGTTGCTCCTCTCTTGGTGCTTGGGGAATGGGTTAGAGAATGAGAGAGAGGAAGAGTGATGTAAGGAGAGGGATGGGTGTGATGGGTGTACTTGACTAGGTATGGGTTGTGTTGACTTGGGTGAGAGGGGGGTATGGGTTGTGATGAGAGGTGTACTTGACTTGATTGATTGATTGATGTGATATTTAGGGTAGAGATTCTCTTGAGAATTGCAATGTACGTCGTTTTCCTCGAACTGAACGCGGGCCTAATCTCCTAGCCTGAGTATTGCCTCGGTGGGCGAGGCGCGACGTCAGAACCGCGGTGACGGCGCGGTCGCAAGGGTATAGATCTTGGGTCAAGCCGACTCTGATATACGGGACGCGACTTAAGGTCATGCTCAAACGTCGATAACAGATTGCGGGTAGTCAAAATTCGACCGGGAGGACTGCGGAGGCCTACGAAACGGTATGGGCTAGGATACGGGTCTTATAGATTTCGTCACTGGCCAAGAGCCTGGACCAGTAGACCTCTACAAAGGGACTCACTGTCGGCAAGCGACGGGATCTTGGGTACATCCTAGAGCCAGCGAGAATTGGGTAAAAATTCTTACATTGTAAAATTTAATTGCATTGAATTATAATAATATCATTTGTTATGAAAATTCATATGTTTTCATTACAGGTGGCGATGGACACCTTACGTAGTCAGCTCACTCCCGATGATACTCAGCGGAGTGAGCCAGAGATCTTAAGTGAGGTGCTTGACACCCATTCTAGATATGGGTGGGCTTGGCCATGGTGCCAAGCTCATGACACTCGCTAGAGCTGCCTCCAGCCGATCCATCGTTGTTGGCGAGAGCGCCGTACGCTGAGATGATATCGTAGAGAGAGGTTCAACAGCTACGGGTCATCGTCCATGACATCAGAGAGTAGCTGGAGAGGCAGAGGGAGGAGCAGGCGAGGCAGAGGGAGGAGCTGGAGTGGAGGATGGAGGAGCTGGAAAGGCAGAGGGAGGAGCAAGAGAGGAGGATGGAGGAGATGCAGGTGGAGCATGAGCGATGGATGACGGATATGTTTCAGGCTCTCGCAGCACGCCTACCCACCAATGCCCAACCACCTCTACCTTCATCTTTATGATTTTTTGTATTTTATTTATAATTTTAAACTTATATACATTTATGTGTGAATAAAGGTGATGTAGATAAGATTGTTTGTGTTTGGATGAATGTAGTTTATGTTTGAATGGACTTACGTAGTTTGGGTTTAGATGGATGTGAATATGAATATGATGAAATATATTATATAATAGGTGTATATCAGGAAGAATATGATGAAATATATTGTAACAGGTGTATATGTAATGTCTCATAAAATTCCTACAACGACCCGAGTACCACCTCAGGCAGAAATCACTCAGGACCAAATCTTTTAGAAATTAGACGAGTTTAACTAAGTGCTAAACTAGATTAGCCGTGAAATTCACTTGAAACACTTTAAATACGATCTGCAAGACCCAAAACTTGTAGAATCATGGACGCTAGGTTACACTAAAATCGAGGATCAATCTCATTACCCAGTTGCTCTCGAGAGCACATTGAAACTCCGTATCGGATCTGGATCGCACGTCGAAAGTCCGATTACTACGAAATTATATAATTAAGACCGCCTTACTGGGCTTGACAACCATCTCCGAAATCAACTCCAGATAGTGTCTCGAGGCTATTCGCTTAAACCTGGAGTGAAGAGTGCGAGAAAATGTGGTTTTCTTTAGAAAATTAAGTCTAATTTAAATAATCTGAGACTTGTCGCTTGCGGGTCAGATATAAGTAATCAGACCGTTGGAATCTGACCCAAATACACCCTCAGATCAGGAAACACTTCCCATACATGTCTGTGTACTTGTAACCCTGATCGAGTTTTGGTGACCATTGAACTGAAACTGGTCCGCCATGTGTGATCTGGGAACCCGACTGGAATGAAAACTTAGCTCGACCTAGATCCATAGTCAGGGAGCTTAAGTCCGACCTTTAGCTCAAGGGGCGGGCTCTGGAAGTACTCCGTTGAGATGAAACAACCTCCCTTTGGACATAACCTAAGTATACCATGGCCCTGGGGTCATTCCCATCAGTTCTGGGCCTATATAAGGACCTTAAACCCTCTCTCATTCACTCCATACGAATTTGAGAAAACCCTAGGAGAGAGAAGAGAGTAAAGAGAGAGAAAGTGTGAAAGAAGTGGGAGGAGATTCCTGTTGCTATATCCTGCCATTCTACGTGCCTGACCGTCACTATCACATCGCTATTCCGGTGATTCTAACTTCGTTCTTAGGTAAGAAAACCTAACCCTAATCTATTCTAGGGTTTCAATTGTTGCAAGTGGCGAGATAGTTGACTTAACTCGTAATATAGGTTGCCATTTCATTGTTGACAAAGACCTAAAGTCTCTGTCGAGTTCGTTACGATTCTACGGCATAAGGTGCGGACTATAGACGTTTAGGTTATGATTTTCAATGCTTTCAATGTTGGATAATGATAGATTCATGATCTGGGTGTTATTTCACATGTATAATGCGACGTCTGTTTTGTGTTTCAGTTATGTACGTATTATGTAGAATTCAACATATTCCTTGTATGTGTATAAAATACGGTATACGTATAAAATCTAAAAATATGTTTGCCATGATTTACTGCCGTGTGTATATACTAGTTATACGTGTGATGACTCTTTGGCGAAAGGATTTGTTCTAATACTTGTTTGGGCCAATATATGTTATGTAGGCTATTAAGTGTAGTCTAAGTGTTTGTGAAAATGCTTGTATTAGTATGTACTTAGTATAGTAGTTCCTTGAGTAGGTGTTGAGATAGGATTCTCAACTACCTTAGTGATGTGTATGATTTCCTCCATATAAGTTGATTAATTTAATCGCTTTATTACTAAAATGCATGTGTATGGATTCTTGTTCATGTTACATCTTATACCATGCTTGATAACATGCTCGAACTACTTGGTTATTCCTGTTCTGACCTCTTCACATGCTTAGTTGTTAACATTGAATGTCTGTGGGAATACGGTATAGTCCAGGAAATCGATAATAGGCTTTGAGTTCGTGGCTGAGATTCATTCGCCACGTAGGACTTGTTTGACAAACCCGAGTCGTGTGTTGGTCGTCGGCAGTGGTTAGGCTACACGAAGTGTTTATGCACTTCATGTCGATCGATACAATATGCGCTCGTATTAGCCGAGCTCGCCAAGTAACTTGATTGGCCTATTATATATTCATCATGTATAAACGCTATTGTTTGAACCTAAGGTACCGAACTCACCAGTGAAACCCCATTAACCTTGGTACCTCGATCCGCTAAGACTCATGAGCCAGACATGATGGTATGGGACACTGTGGTTGAGTTGTCAGCCTACGCCGGGGCGACGAGTCCACCCATAGTGACTAGTGAGCAACCAGAGCTCATGAGTCGAATACGGTGGTATGGGACACTGTATTCGAGCTGTCGGTCTACACTGATTTGGTGACGAGCCCTTTGTAGTGACCGTGAGCATACTCTGAGCCTACGCTGAGGTGATGAGCCTTACGTAGCAACTAGAGTATAAACTAAGCCTACACCGCATCGTGGCGACGAGCCCTTTGTAGTGACCTAGAACTGCAACATCATATGATATTACTAGGATTGACGACCGTAGAATGGATCATCAGTTGGGAAATGATATAAGGAAGGTACCTTAGTTTCCCAACCCTGCTGTATGAAAATGACTAATAAGAACTTGGTAATCATATGCATGCACTGCATTACGCGTGTGTTCAGGCGTAACAGGTCAAGCACTGAGGCAGTGTTGTTCATGCACGAACGTGAGATGAAGTTGTTGAGGGAGTGTAGGTGAGGGCATGCATCATACATTCATACCATTCTTGTATTAACAAGAGTACTTAAGGATGTGTGATTTACTGCTTTATCATTACTGCTTGATTGAATTGATAACATGCTAACCTTTGCTTTATTGTTCCACTGAGTTGATCACTCACTCCCACGTTACGGGACGGTGTTTTAAACACCAACCAGACTCTGTCTTGATTTCAGATGACGGCGTGACCCCTGAGGCGGAGCCTGACTACTACGATGATCAGGATGAGTTCTCTTATATGCAGTTCTCCGGTGGCTTCGCTTAGGCTATCCGGATTGACGGGGCTACAGGGATTATCATTGTAGTTGTACTATTTTGACATTTTGATTTTTGAGACTATTACATGTATATGGTGACTCAGTGATGTATTCATACTCTGGAGACCGATCGTGATCTTTAACTTATATATGTGTATTTATGTCTTTCAGTCTTCCGCTTGCGTTTTACAATTCGATCTGGAGTATGAATTACTGTTTTGGTATAATCCCACTCATGATGAATGCACTAACATAGATAACATTGAATCATAAGCATATATGTTGCATAAGTGATGTTTTGGAACTTGGGAGTTGAGTTGCTACTCGACCCATGATTTTCAGGGTGTTATAGTATATCAAGAATTTTGTGCCAGAATATTGAAAAAAAAGGAGACTTTTACCTACGAAAAATTTCGTAGGTAAAAGTTTCATCCACGTTTTTACCTTCGTAGGTAAAAGTCTCATCCACGTTTTTTACATACGACCAGTTTCGTAGGTAAAAGTCTTATCCACGTTTTTACCTATGAAAATTTTCGTAGGTAAAAGTTTTGTAAATATTTTCACCTACGAAAATTTTCGTAGGTAAAAGTATCGTGAAATATTTTACCTACAAAAAAAATAGTCAGTAAAAGTTTTGTACTTATTTTTTCCAACGAAAAAATATTTTTACCTACAAAACTTTTCGTAGGTAAAAGTATCGTGAAATATTTTTACCTATGAAAAAATCGTCGGTAAAAGTTTTTTACTTATTTTTTATTGACGAAAAAATTCGTCAGTAAAAGTTTTGTAAATATTTTTACCTATGGAAAAAAATCATCGTTAAAAGTTTTTTACTTATTTTTTACTGACGAAAAAATTCGTCGGTAAAAATCTTGCCCTTGCCGATGATTTAAATTTTCGTCAGTAAAAGCCTTTTCCGTCGGTCTTTTACTGATGAATTACCAACGAATTGTTTCGTCGGTAAAACGTTTTACCTATGAAAAAGTCTCATTGAGCGATGAATATTTTCATCGGTAAAAGTGGGTTTTCTTGTAGTGTCACTGGTGTGTGTTTTATCCGCGCTACTCATTCGAGCTTGTATTAGGGCATGATAAAAGAATATGAGGGAGATCCAAACCTCTAAGTGGACCACACCACACGAAGTGGTAGGAATTGAACACCCACTGTTGAAACCTTCCCATGCCCACTACAATGTTTATTTCCCATCCAATGTGTTCATAATGAAGGGAAAACACAAAAATCAGCATGATCTAAAACTTCGGTGGCTTATAAGAAGTTTTCAATGGTGGGCATTTAGTCGCCGTGTTTCCTTTGGTGTGGTCCACATGAGCTTTGGATCTCTTCATTTTTTGGGCTAATAGCCTAAAATGATATGTAAATATGGATGCACAACTTGGATAAAACACATACACCATGGTGAGGTCCATGAAGCTATGACCCATACAGAGTTGGATGCTGGAGGCTTATTATTGAATTTGAGTATGGGGTTATTAATTACCTAAATTATGACGTAGTATAGGTGCTGACACCAAAATTCCATACCATATCTTTTTTAGCCTTATGGGTACTTTTTGGTTTTTTCTTAAATGAAAATGCCCTTCTAGCAGCTGTCCCCTTGTAAAGCGGTAGCTTTTCGCGGAAGTTGAGAGAGCCTTTTGAGAATGGGGTGTGGCCCCATTAAATTAATGATTGGGGCCACCCTTCCTCCCATATGACCTGTTTACTTTAGTCGGACAACCGTGAACCCACAATAATGTCATTAAAAAAAATTAACGTTGTGAGTTAATTTTGAACTATTTCTTCTACTGTGGTCCATCCGTGATGAGTTTTGCCTTAAAACTTGGGCATATGGCATGAAATTAAAACCCATTTTATTTAGATGGCTTATATATGATACAAGACTATCCAGTGCGCTCCACATAAGACATGGGATGAGTTCAATAAATGGGTCCCTTGCACAAGAAAAGTCACTTCGCATTTTCTTTTTTTTTTTCTCTCTCTCTTATTTGTTTTTTAGAGAAGGGGACCACACCAAGTATCTTCGACAGTTGGTAGTTGTACTATTCAACATCCGACTCTCTCGACAACGACGACAAACTCAAGCAAAGTTCTCGGTAAAAAGAAAAGAGTTTTTTTTTTTTTTTTAATTTTTATAATTTTAAATTTTAAATTTACTTTTTAATCTTTAGCCAAAATCTCAAACGTAACTCTGACCAAGTTCCAACGAAGTTCTGGTATTATTTATTATTATTATTATTTTAATATTCTCCAACCACAATGGTGGCTAAAGGTAAGTTTTTTGTATATTATTTTTTGTTATTGTTAGTGTATATTAATGGTGGGATAATGAGTTTCTTTTTTATTTTTGGAAAGATGAACCTTCCATTGCACAACTCCTATTGTTAGACATGATTCTAAAGCCCATTTGGATCAACTCTAGGTAGTTACACCTTTTAAGAGCTACCTGCTCTGATACCAAATGAAATTGCATGGTGAGATAGTCTACCACGGTGCGTGTGAAAGCTTGGTTGGAGCTTAAAATTATGGCTATGTCCTATAGGGGAGTGAATATAACCAATTGAAATTTTACAATTAAAAATAAAATTGCCCACTAAAAAAAATTTACCAATTATAACGAAGAAGATAAATTAACACTAAGACTTCCGAGCCAAAGTGTACCATCTCGAGTTTTCGTACCCCGAGTACATACTCGTGCCCGAGAATTTTGGGTGTTAATAAAGTAATAATTAAATGCTTTAAAATTGCACATTTTTTTTTTCATTTAAATCATATTCAATTACTTTCACGAATGTACACATTCACAAGAACAAAATCATTAGTGCATATTATTTCATCAAGACATAAAATTCAGCTAACTGTCTAATGCCCTCTCAAATGGAAGCTTATTATATTATTCAAAGTGTGTAGCGAAAGATTAAAAAAAACTAAACATAAAGCTATCTCCTCCTTTATTCAGAATAATCTTCCATAGGGAGATCGTCATCCATATCGTCAATCTGTACATCACCTGCATCATCTGTCTGATTGGAGATGGTCAATGCTCTACTCATAGTGATGATTATCCTTTAAGATTAACAACAATTCAAGAGATTCATAAGAATAATGTGAGGGTTCTGATACGTCTCATACTCCACCATTATGAGTGGAATCAGTATGTGCAACATATATATATATATATATATATATATATGGAAAAAGGTACAATGCGCTCGAGCTCACGGCTCCGTCCCATGAGGTCGAGCTGTGTGGGCCCCACCGTGATGCGTTTCGAACATCTACCCCATCAGTCAGATGCACCATTCCATCATGGGCCTAGGTCCCAAAAATAAAGTCAATCAGTGACTTGTGGGGGCCACACCACATACGAAAGTGGAGAGGGGGTCGTACACCATTAAAACATTCATAACCATTTTTGAGGGCCTACCGAGATGTGGTTTGCAAATCTAACCCATCCATTATGTGTGTCTCACTTGAATGAGGGTTCAGACCAAGTTTCAGGCGCATGCAAAACTCAGGTGGGCCCCATAAAGTGCTTTTATATGTTTTAATGGTGTCTTCACATAATTTTAGATGGTATGGCCCACCCGACTTCCGTATACAGCTAATTTTTGGGATATCCCATAATTTAAAGGGTACCCATCAAATGCACGGTGTTGATGGTCGACACGCATCACGGTGGGGCCCACACAGCTCGACCTCACGACAAGCTTATCGTGAGCTCAAGCGCATTGTACCTTTTCCCTGTATATATATATATATATATATATATATATATATATATATATATAATGCATGCCTATAAAGTATATGCAATCTATCATACATAGTGATTATCACAATGTGGAATATAGTTAATGGAAAACTTGGCTTTCCCCACATTCTCACACTACGGAGATTCGTCGGCATGTCCAACGCTACGATAAATTTATGTGAATATCTCAAGATGATACAACACGGATTAGATGATTTACGTGGCACGATTTGTTCATGGAGTGACTATTTACGACATCTGATTCCGTAAGTGATGTAACACGCATGACGGTTTCCTTACATCAATTTGTGTACCGCTACCCAAAATTCATGGAATTACATGTTGACCAAGCGGGTCACTACCCAGAGCACATCATATTCATGATAAAATATATGAATCACTAGATGTAATACCTCTAACACATAACTTGTATCAATGAGGAAATAATTTAAAAAAATGAGAGTTTTAGAATTTCAAGACACATGTCCAAGCCATAAAGGAAGGTAGCATAAGGCTAATATAATAAAGAAGAAAAGTAGCATTAAGCTATTTCAATAAAAGAGAAGAGTAGTAAATAGGCTAACTCAACAAGAATAAGGGGAGGAGTAAAAGCCAACTTAATATAGAGTGGAAACACGCATCGCTCTCAAAATCGGCAAATAGAAAGACTTGTATCCATCACCCTACATGAATTCATAAAAATTATGCATAATTAAAATCATACCTTAACCATAATTCTCAAAATGTAAATAATTCATAATGATCTATTAATTAATTTCATGAAAAATCACAGTAATATGAAAGTATGCAAAAAATAAAATAAATCATATCAAATCAAATTAGTGTAAGCTTAAAGGAATCCCTCACCTTAGCCTTATATCTAAACCCTAGGTAGATCTCGATGTAGGAAACCTTCTACACGAATCATGTCATCGCTTGAGCAAGAGGGAGACACCACACGTATGGAGAATGAAAAGGATGATGGGCATATAGGCTTCTCTTTGTCTTTTCTCTCTCTCTCTCTCTCTCTCCTCCTTGGATGTTGGGAGGTGGTGTGTGAGTGTACAAGGGATGCACACCCCTTTTATAAAGGAGTGGGCATGTGAGAGAGGGTGTGTTTCACATCTCACTTGGATTGAGTTTCTCTGATTGACATTTTCTGGCGATTTTCTTTAAATTTAATTCGTCCAGTGTGTTGAAGTCATCGAATAAACTCAGGGTATATGATTTTCTTGGTGATTCGAAATTTAGAATGACCTATCTTGAAAATTCTCCTAACGGGTGCCAAAATGAACTTGGTCTCAATTAATGGTTTACACTTAATGATTATGGCTAAATTTTGAGAGAAATGTGTAGTCATGATAGGCAAACAGTTGGACAAAAGTTGGTGGTTGATTAATAGTGGAAAAAGCCTAAATCTGACCCTTTGCACTAAAAAGAAGGAATTAGAGTCAAGGCAGTCATCATTCAACGGTGTAGGATCATAGATTGACGTCTAAATTTTGTATAATATAGTTGTCATATGAAGCCAAAGTATGGTCTAAATTTAAGTTTCGATTGACGGTGTAATGTGTGTCAATCGAAAGCCTGGATTTAGGCAGAGTTGGTAAGCCTAAAATGGCTTATTCACGCATAAGAAAAGTATACCAAGGTGGGGTCCTCACATTTTATACTGGGTCCATATGATGGCAATCCAATTCATTCATATGGGGGAAAATATCTTACTACAACTACCCACGAGCTTTTCTCACTCGATGGACACCAAAATCAATGGTTAATGGGCTGATTTTTTAATTTGACCACTTTTACAATGATCTGAGGGTTGAAATTTGACGTGTATAATTAATTTATGATAAATAGGTAAGGTATAAAATTTCACGTGAAACGAATTATAAGAACTATGTGATCTAGAATTCAAGGATATAGGTTAATGACATTAAGTATTTACGATTTTGTCATCTTTTATTTCTCCAACTTTCATCGTCCGTAACATTAGACTACACCTTCTAAATGCATTAAAATTTGATAGACATTCTTTATTTTTCATTCTCTTTCCATCACTCTATTTTGGGCCTTGATCGCTTATAGATGACCAAAATGCCTTTTTAATGAGCTATACCACCTCGAGGTCTAAATTAACGCTTTCATATATCTAATAGAGAAGTCAGCCTATAGTTGTGGCATATACCTTACAATCTTCGAACTGAGCAGTTCATTTTGACATTTAGGCAGCCCATTTGGTGTATCCGAATATGATTGACAGTCAGATGACATGTTAAAAATAGGAAAACTTAATGGTTAGTACTCTGATCATGTATGTAGGTTGTTGTACGGTCAGTTTTGAAAACGGATGAACACAAGTAGGTTTCTGGAGTGTAAAGAGGTAGAACATGTATACCGTTAGATTCAAGTGACTTGTTCATATGTGTAAGTTCCTGAAATTGTAGTCCTGATAGTGAGTTAAGCATATTTATAGGTGGTGAATAAGATGAACAGATCAATATCTTGATTCGATATGTATACGAATGGATGTAAAGATTAGGTAGTTAGTTTACCATGATTGGGTGGTCTAAACTCAAAGTGGGCAGTCAGATATCTTTACCTAGTAGTGAATAGTTGATTGAACGATTGATTATGATGAAGAATACTTAAATATATGATGAACTTGTCCTAAAAATAAACTGTCGGATGACTTGATCTATGGATGAAGATTATTCCCAACGGTCAGATTCAAGTTAGAGAATATATGTAAGATTAGGATATGATAAATTGGTGATACACACACACATACATATATATACTAAAATAAATTTTATGGTAACACTCGAGAACTTCCAATACTTGGGTATTGAAAAGTTTGGGATGTTACATAAAGTGGGTCCAATCACATGGACTACAATAGATGCAACATTAAGTAACTACTCTATAAATCAAGATAGTGATCTTGTGTGTGGGAAGTGCTAACTATTAACACCTAACATTCATTTACTTATGCATTTATATAATGAAAAAACTTAAGCCATAAACATAGTCAGAAATGTGCTCAAAGAACAATCCCAAACACAAGCATGTATAATGGATCGATTTCCCTACTCCACTCTCAGCAAATGCACTTTCCTTGAGTGTACTGGTATTCATTATCTTAGGAGTTTTCAATAGGTTTATCCCTAACCTTTACAATCCTATACAAGGACCTAAACGTACACTCTCGTTGGAGTCTTCATTGGAGACTTAGTTGGTTTTCATCGGCTAACTAACAACTTCAGTCTAAATCCAACGACCTATGTTTACTTCCACTGGAGGCTCTCATAGAGATTAACATGTACACACCCGTGTCTGGTGAATTCAGACCTACACAAGATCCTAGGTTCTAAAGAACTTATTCAAATTTAGATCACAAACTCTTACACTCAATCCTACACAAGGAAATAGTGTATGGACTCTACAATAATACTTATTTGTCAGATTAAGCCCCTTTGTAATGCCTTCATTAGGTTGCTTGATTGATACTCTCCTGTGCTTCAATCAACTCCCCTTGTGCTCCCCTGTTCTTTGAAGTTAGTCTTCTTCCACTTCCTTGAATCGACTACCTTACACTTGATGCTCCAATGAGGCTACCAAGGTAATGGGAGTGAGATTTGAATCTCCTATACTTAATGATGTGAGTAGGTTTCTAGCGGAGATTCACCTAGATGGATACTCTAGAAGTTAATAGATAATAGGATTTGCCTATGGGATTGATATCCAAATTCTAAAGAACGCGTAAGATCATGGGTTTTTTTTTTGTTGAGGAGCTTGGAATGCTCATTAGGGTGACGAATCACTAAGAAAAAAGCATGAATCTCATTAAGAAAGAGCCTATGAGGTATGGTAGAGTTGGGGATATATTAGGGTCTCTAAAATACTAAAATTCATCCTTTTCACAAATATCCAAATTCAATATTTATAAAAAAATGCTGCAATGGATCTCTAATGGTTAACCTCAATTGATCGACCGAGGCCATCAATCGATCAAGCTTCGCCAAAATAATCTTATGAACTCGTTGGACATTTTTGGCAATATTCGATCGATCGAGCCCTATCGATTGAGATTGATCGAGGAACTGCTCGATCGCTCGCTTGATCGATCGAACTCACATACTTGTTGGTTGGTTTGTGCAATCTTTTTTTTAGTAACTTGGGACCCCTATAGCCAACCTCCACATGTTATAAATGTGCTTCTAAGGCTATATGATGATCAAACAGGGTTTTCCTATCAAGGTTAGGGTTGTTTTGGGTTAAGGTTAAGGTCACCAAGACACCGCAATATACATGTTCTTCACATCCTTGATGCTCTAAGTCGTCTTCAACTTCCAAGGGCTCAACCGACATACTAACATATCGATACACGTACATGATTAATAAACAAGTGTATTAATAAGTGCACTAATAGACCCCACTAAATGTATAGATATACAAGTATGATGGGCTAAAATAAAATGATCATTAGATAGAAAAAGGCATATTGTGGGACACTCAAAATCTAGTAATTATTTAAGGACCAAATGTGGCTAAGAAACATGAGCGACAAACCAAGAAGTTGCATTCAACAACTGTACCAAAAATTAAGAAGAAGAGAGTATACTCACACCAATTTCTCTATTTGGCTAAGTATAACTGATTTTTTAAAGGGTGGTGGGATTATATGCATCTTGTAACTTATATGTCATGTAGATATCATGTTTCATGAATCGAATAACATTAAATATGAATATGACATTTTATGGAAATTGAACAGCAGCCAACTCAGGGAATAAGTTATCCCTTAAATAGATGGGAGGAAAGGTTCTGAGGTACGAATCCCCAACTGTTAGTGCACTGATTTATGCACCATATTTGTCAATCATGTGAGTGCTTGTGTCATGTAGTCAGTTGAGTACTTGGAAGCTGAAGATCAAAGACACAATTGAAGGTGGTGCATCAAGGAGTAAAAAATAGGTAAACATGGTGCCTTAGTTACCCTAACCCTTAACCCAAAACAACTTAAAACTTTAGATGATCTTAAACCCAATAGGAAAACCCTTTATCGATCATCCCTTAATCCACAAGAGCCTAAATTGACAATCCTTACATTGGCTTTAGAGGTCTCGTGTTGCTGAAAAAACTACACAATTTCAGCAACTTTCAGTCCCACCATACCCACCTTTGGTCTAACTGAAAACAACTAAAATAGGACTATGAACTAAGGTAGAAATTCAGGTAATTTGGCTACAACTGAGTGCCACCTTTGACCTCATCGAAGACCACTTTTGGTGCGACTGAAAATCACCCTCAGTGTGATCGACAGTACCCAATTCTGTCCAGTGGCTATCCTGTCTAATTCGGTTCAACTGAACTTCAATTCGGTGTGATCAGACATAACTCGGTGTGACTGAACATCTACTCGGTGCTATCGAAGACTAGACGTTATAAATTCATTGGTGCCTTTTTTTTTCTTATAAATCTAGCAACCAGATCTTTGTGGAAACGATGGATTTTAACATTTTAGAGACCCCAATGCATCCCAAGCTCTACCAAACCTCGTAGGCTCTATCCCAATGAGATCCATGCTCTCTTCTTAGTGATTTTTCACTCTAATACAAGAAGACCATGACTTCGAGCCATCTCTAAAGTTTAGACACCATTTCTCTTGGCAAACCTAAGTGTCTATAAATATCTAAAGTATCCATTAAGTAGAATCCTCCAGGCTTTACAACTTTCCATTAGTTGTAAAAGATTCTACCCAACCTCCCGTCACCTTGGTCACCTCATTGGAGCATCACATGCAATGTATTTGATCTTAGAGCTGAAGCCTTGAAAAAGCATCAGCATCATGGTCAATGAAGAAAATGGGAGCCGATTGAAGTACAAGAGAGTATTGATCAAGCAACCTAAGAAGATGCTATAAAATGGGCTCCATTCGACAAGTAAGTTGTCATGTGCAAGATTCCATATTCCTTGTGTAGGATCGAGTATGAGAGTTTGAATTGCCCAACTCAACTAGGTTCTTGTGTAGGACCTAAATCAAAGTACTTGTTAGGCCACCAGCCACAAGTGCATACATGTTAGTCTCTGTGGGAGCATTCGGTGGAAGTAAACATAGGTACTTGGAATATGACCTAGGTTGTTGGTTAGCTTAAGAAAAACTAACTAAAGTCTCTTGCGGGATCATTCAGTGGGAGTGTAAGTCTGTTGGTTCTTGTGTAAAACTGAGGTTCATGATAAAACATATAGAAAACCGTTGAGGGTCAAATATTGTATATTATCCCCCATTTATTACTTGATTTTATAAACATGATAATGCTTAATGTTCTATTTTAATCATGTTTGTGTTGCAAGGTGAATTTAAGAGATTGGATTGAAAAGGGTGCTAAAACATGAATTTAATGCTCAACAATCACCAAGGCAAGGGATAGATCTTAGGAAACCAAGATTGAAGAACTCAAATGCCAAAGATCCAAGAAAATCAAATGAGGAATGAAGAGAATCAAAGATTTAAAGTGAAGAAAAAGAATCCTAAAATCATCCTGAAAAAACATATTCTGAAACTTTGGGTCATTTTGTGAAATTGCGCAAAGTGAAGTCAGTAAGTGCTATGGTCTCATTCTCCTTTGATTGTCAAATTTTGTGGTGCCAAAACCTCTTATGTGCCAAAACTTCTATTTGTATGTATTGTGCTTGTATGTTGATATATATATATATATGTGATTCAAGACGACATCACAATGGTTCAAGACATGTACAGTGCTCGACTTCTATAAGGTTATGTACTGTGTCCTCTTCTGTATGCATCAATGTTCAGAGCTACATCGATAAGAAGAGTGTCTGTTCAAGACTCAAGTACATTTCAAGACTCAAGTACAACTCAAGTCGAGGCTTATATTCTAGCTGTAAAAGATCTCAATCTTAAGCTACATCAAGTAGAGATCTCAAGCTTCAAAGGTTAACCATTATATGAAAGAATGAAGTTCAATGTTCATACTTCATGTTCCAGGTATGATAGACCTTAATTTGACCCTAGGGTAGGTCATTTTGTATATATAATTCAAGATAAATCTTTTTACATGAAGTTGGTCTGTTCTAAGACTAGTCCTGGACCTTGTTCGACCAGTCCTAGACCTGGTTCGACCAGTCCAAGAAATTCCACAACCAGTCCTAAGTTGTTGAAGATTTTTAAAATTTTTTTGTTATTCTTCGACCAGTCCTGGAGACTGTTCGACCGGTCATAGGAAGTCTCGACTCGTCCTTCGACCAGTCCTAGAACTACGAATCAAATTCCAGTAACCAAATCTGGTTTTCTACGACCAGTCCTGGGTTTGCTTCGACCAGTCGTAGGTGGTCTACGACCAGTCATAGAATCCTAAGACCAGTCGTAGAACTAATTTTTTAGATTGCGCTTAAATTTTTAAAATGCCGTTGGAGCTACGACTAGTCGAAGGGTTCCTAAGACCATTCGTAGACGCGATCTTTGCTTCTATAAATTGAACACGAATTTCAGAGTTTTACATCGATTAATTTGAGAAATTCAAGCCTTCATTCTGAGATAAGTTGTGTTCATTTTTAAGCTACGTTGTGCATATTTAATATTCTTTTTATTAGCTTTTCGTATTTGATTTTATTCCTATATTCTAATATTATTTTGAAAAGAGGAATTGCTGTATTTCTTCTTCATTGGAATCAAAATCAAATAGAGCTACCCCAATTTGGTTTAATTTAAAATCAATTAGAAACTAAAACCATTTCTTAAGTGAGTATTGGACATTGAACATTGATTCGAACTTCTACTCTCATTGGTTCTACCGGGCTGCTACAAAAGAAGAAATCCAGGTATTTTACATTTATTGTAAATTCATTATTTTGGTTTTGTTTGAGATTCGCCAGAAAAATCTCATTGTGTTGGTTATCTGAGGAGAGCCAGAAAACTCAGAAAGTGTAGATTTTTAGATTGTATAAGCCCAAGTTAAAAAGACACAATTGTGAAGGTTTTAGGTGAACCTATAAAAACTCATTTGATAGTGAATGCTAATATCCCCTGTGTGAGGATATTAGGAGAGGAGTAGAAAGCTGTGTGGCTGTTGTTTAACAGTTGGTGAATACACAGGTGAACCACTATATATCGGTGTGTTTTGTGATTTGAATGCTCTTTTAATTTCTATATTTTTAATCATTCAGATTTGTGGAATGTATATGTCGATGTGAATGCTGTAATATTTACATTTCAAGCAAAGTAGGGAATGTTGTAATAGTTTAGTATTTATTTCTTGCTATTTCCTTTATTTCTTTTCTGTTAGAGTTTTTGATATTCAATTTGTTCTAGTAAGGTTGTCCTGCCATAAACTCTTGGTTTTTATGGTGCAAAGGTTGTCCTTAGAACAACATTAGTATCAAGCTCTTTATTTAAGATTGCTTTACATTTCAGTTCTTTGATTTATTTAAAGTACTGTTCTTTATTTTTATAAGGCTATCGTTCTTCAATTCCGCTGTTAAATTTTAATTTGGCACAGTCCTATTCATCCCCTCTCTAGGGCATATAGCTTGGCCTTTTCAAAGTCTATTTTAGAAAACTGTGCAGAGTGAAGTTTATTTCAGCAAACTGCGTAAATTTGAAGCGGTTTCTAGAGTTTTCCAACTAGGTGCGAAAGTTGGAGTTCTACAACTATAAATAAGACTCCCTAGGATGTTCCTAGGGATCTTCTAGGGTTTAAGGAGTGGAGCAAAAGGGTGGATATGCCGTCTTCAAAAGTTTTTCTTCTTATTCTTTAGTTATTTTCATGTTTTTCTTAAGAGACTTTGGTCGAATCATGTCTATGGTTGGCTAAACCTCTTAGTTAGGGCTAAGAGGTAAAGCTTATGATGGGATGTTTCTATTTCTTTGATTCATGTTTATGTTGAACTCCATGGATTCTAATTTGATATTTAAAGAATACTTTCAGTTTTTAATGGTTTATTAAGACTCAAATTACAGTAGATCTGCAATAGCTTTGAGTATCTTCTTTTCCTAATTTGAGATTATGAGATTGGTAAATCCTATTGTTTGCCATTGTCTCCTGGGCATGGTTTGGTGATGGAATCCATGCCAATTGTCATAGTTTTCCTTCATTTAGAATTAGGTCAATGGAAGTTTAGATTTGTCTTCATTGATATATTTTCCAATTGGATAAGATAGGACTCCAATTCTAATTGTGTTACTTGAATCAAGTAAGAGGGCTCCCTGATCACAACAAGTGGATCCTTGGAACCCTAGTTCCCACCTTTAAATTCTTCGTTTTAATTACTTAATTCATAATTACTCTCTTAAATACTTCAGAATTAGATTTACGTTTTCTTCTAGTTCTATTTCTAGTTAATTAAAAAAAAGTACAAGTTTCAGTCCTTGTGGATTCGACCTCGGTCTTACTGATATTATTTCTACATTGCGACCCTACACTTGGGGTTGTGAATAAGTTTTTGGCGCCGTTGTCGGGGATTGACGATCGCATTTTCTGGATTTGATTAGTTTTGGAATTAGGTTAAGATTAAGATTTTTTTTACTTTCTATTTTTAGGTTAGGATTTTTTCAGAATTATTTTAGAAACTAACTTAGCTTTCTATTTCTAGATTTAGAAACTTTCCTTTTTTGTTTTTAGAAAATAATTTACTTTCTAATTCTAGGATAAAAACTTTCCTAATTTGTTTTTAGAAACTAATTTTTTATTATTTTTGAAACTTTCCTAATCTATTTTTTAGAAACTAATTTCCTTTCTTTTTTCTGTTTTTAGAAACTTACTTTCTATTTTTAAAAACTTTCCTTTTTTTTAGTAACTATGTTTCTTTCTTAGTTCTTTTTTAGAAACTAATTCACATTCCTTTTTTTTTTCTGTTTTGCAAGACCTTAATTTAGAAACTTCTAATTTGGTAACTTCTTTATAATTCTCTCTCTTTCTATTTCTAGATTTGTATTTCTCTCTTTCTTTTTTAGGTTTAGATTAGATTTTAAAATTCTGGGTTGAGAGTGTTTCATGCCCAAGTGGGTCCGTAATAATACTCGACGTCTCTTAAGTAAAGGAGGATTGGTTGAAGGGTTATCTATCCATCATCGGATTAGGCACTACTCGAGATCCATAGAGTTAATTGAAGTTATGGCTGTCAATCAACTTCCAAATCCACCTCAACCTAGGGTTGAAGAAATCAGTATGAGAATGAGGTGCATCAAGCACCCCCGCATTGTACTTTATGAGATTATTTATAACCAGCGGGGGTGAGCATGCCCTCATGCATGGTTTTTCCAGAAAATACGGGACATATGAATATCAAGCTGGGAGTGATCCAACTCCTTCCAAAATTTCATAGACTTGAATAAGAAAATTCATATCTACACTTGAAAGAGTTTGATGAGATAATAGTCACTTTATACTTTCCTAATGTGTCTGAGGACACGGTCAGGCTGAAACTCTTTCCCTTTTCCTTAAAGGAAAAGGCTAAGACGTGGTTGCACTCACTACGTCCACGATCAATTGGCAGATGGAACGACATTACAAGGGAGTTCACTAAGAAAATTTTTCCATATCATAAGATGAACACACTTAGAAAGTCAATCATGAACTTTGCCCAAAAGGAAGATGAAACATTCTTCCAATGTTGGGAGCGGTTCAAGGATCTTGTCAGTTCATGCCCATAACACGATTTTGAAATGCGGCGCATCACAAATTTCTTCTACGCTGGATTGATATCTTCCATGTGTTAATTGGTCGAGACGATGTGCAATGAGGAATTCATGAATAAAGATGTCAATGATGTGTGGGATTATTTAGACAAACTTGCTGAAAACGCAGAATCATGGGACATCTCTTCAAAAACCACCACTTCTAAGCTTACTTAATCAAAGGAAAGGGGAGGAATGTGTGCTTTAAAAGAAGAATATGACTTGAGTGCAAAGGTGGCCAATCTCACAAGAAGAGTCGAGGCCATGAAACTTCAGAAAGATAAGGCTAAGGAAGTAGTTTGCAGTATTGATGCTTGCAACTAAAAATTGTCCAACAATACCTACTTTTCAAGAAATTCTGAATGAGCAGTCAAATGCCATGATCAACTATCAAAGACCTTTCAGTAGACCCACCTTAAATACATACAACTAGAGGTGGGCATGTTGGACCCGATCTGGTGGATCCAACCCGATCCGACTCAACTTGGTACTGTTCCGAACAGAACCGACGGCTTAGATCGGTTTGATCGAGTCTGTCCACCCATATCCAATCGACTTTTGGGTTGGGTCCGAATAGAGGTCTATTCGAACAGTTCCGACCTCGATACCTAAACTAAAAGGATCTGGCCCGAACCTACCTAACCCGACCTGACGAGTAGTATAAATATTTTTTTAAATTTTTTTTTACCCTAACTCGATTAAACCCCTCCCTTCTTTTCTTACCCTACCGAAGAATGAACGAGCCTCTGCTTTTCTTCTTTCTCTCCACTCTCCAGTCTCCATATCTTCTTCCTCTCCAGTCTCCAGTCTCCAGTCTCCATATCTTCTTCCTCTTTTCTTACCCTACCCGATCTTCTTCCTCTCTAGTCTCCAGTCTCCATATCTTCTTCCTCTTTTCTTACCCTACTTGATCTTCTTCCTCTCCAGTCTCCTCTTCTTCTTCAGTGCCTGACGCCCGTACTGTCCCACCGTCTGTCATTGTCCCGCCCGAACAAATGATCTTCTTCCTCTCCTCTTCTTCTTTAATGCAAGATTCGAACCAACCAGCTGCTACCGTCCCTGTCTGCATCGAATCGGGTAAGTAATTTAGGTTTTTTGATTGCTTTTACCCTAACCCAGTAATCCTCTTATCTAAACCCGACCACAGTGGTCGAGTGGTGCGGTCGTGGCTTAACGGTGGTTTGAAAGCATGGCTGGGGCAATCAACGACCATGGTCGTACCAAACTGGGGATGCTAGACTGGAGTGCACAATGTATGACCAGTTGATATACCAATTAAAAAAAATCTCGTTACCATAGTACATCCCTGTTCATTTGTGTAACTTTCAGTAATCATTTCTCTGTATGCATTGCTGTAGTATTTTGTTTAACATCGATCTGTTCTTTAAATAGTTGAGTATGCTAAAAAATAAAGAAAATAGATGTAGTATGATTATCTGCTTTTTGTTTTCCTGTCTCCTGATGTATTCTCTCTAATCCAGAGTCACTTACGATGGCTGAAAGAGGATTAGTACGGTTACATTGTTTAGACGAGCATGTTACAAGTGATTGAGTTTTAATTTAGACTTATTGCTATAATGTTGGTACTATGTTAAAATTAGTCAACTTGAGATTCTGAGCTGATTTAGTTAGAGGCTCCTTCACAGATTTAGTTTTACGAGGCTTGTTGTGTCCCATGATGACTTGCTTTCTTCTACAGAACTCGTGTTGATTAGAACATATTAAATGTTAAACCCTGGGTCAGATGATGGTTTCTTCTACCATGTTAAACCCATGTTTTCTGTGGCTTTCAGATCTCCCATGTAATGTGTCTCACTTATATATGCATGAGAATCCAGCTCTATATGCTGTATTTTTTTTTTTTTTAATTCTCATGGTTACTGGATCATTCTTTGGTGAGATTCTGGTTGCTAAAATTCTGTCATCACACTATGAAATGTATAGATGGTGGATTAGGTTGTTTGTCTTAGGCCATGCATTGCTTTAAATGGTGGTTTTGAATTGGAACTTTCCTGGAGATCAAAATTGATATGACTTGCCCAACTCATTCTACTTTGCGCTACAGCCTTGTTTTGCTGCCAACAAAGACTGCGGTGGGGAATGAAGCACTGAAATGGAATGAATCGGTGCAAGTAATAATGGTTTGATTTTGGACTGCAACTCGCCTGGACACTAAAACTGTTATGACCTGTTATGAATTTTTTTCTTCTTATTTTTGCCTTTTTTTGGCAACTTGTTTCATTGTGCACCAAAATAATTTGTGATTTTTAACCATGGTTGTGTAACAATTTGTGTACCAAAAAGTAAGAGCTCCCTTTTCTCATACAACATAAGGGAGCTCCATTTTGTGTTAAATTATATGAATGCCTATTTTGTGTTGATCCCAGAGCTTGCAATTTAAGCTTGTAAACTATGTTAAAATTAGAGAGCTTTTCCATGATTACGATGCAGGTTTACTCTATTGTTCTCTCCTTTTAGTGCATTTTATTATATTCCCTTGTATTCTTGGTGATTGTTTTACACTCACTTAATTATGCAAGCCTGCAAGCTTTCCTGTAACCACATACTTGTTTTGTGTATCTTTTTTCTCCACCATAAGGATTTCAATGTCTGGAGGAGAAAGCACCCAACATTGCCTTAGACTGAAAAGGCTAAGCTATATGTCCTGGGGGGGGGGGGGGGAATAAGACTATGCTAAATTAAAATGATAACAGCGAAATTTAAACAAATAAAGGAAAGATAACACTATAAACAATCCACAATACGGAAATGTAAAGCAACCTCAAATTCTAGTATTGAGAGGTTGATACAAATGTTGTTCTAAGGACAACCTTACACCATAAAAACCAAGGGTTTATGGTAAGGGCAACCTTATTAGAACGGTTTGTGTATCAAAAACTCAAACTGAAGAGGAATAAAAAGGAAATAGCAAGAAAGGAAATCTAAACTATTACAACATTCCCCACAAAGCTTGAAATGTAAATGATTACAATATTCACATTCACACATACATCCCACAATATTGAATGATAAAAGATATAGAAAATAAACCACACATCCACAATACATAAAGAATTATAGTGGTTCGCCTGTGTGTACACCAACTGTTAAACAACAGCCACACAACTACTCCACTCCTAATATCCTCACACAGTAGATATTAGCGTTCACTATGAAAATATGTTTTTTTAGGTTCACCTAAAACCCTCACAATTGTGTCTTTCAAGTGGGCTTACACAATTCAAAAAATCTCACACTCTGAGTTTTTTGAATCACTTCAAATAAACCAAAATAATGAGATTTTTCTGGCTTAATCTCAAAAGAAACCAAAAACAGAAGATTTACACAAGTGTAAAATACCTGGATTTCTCCTTTTGTTGCCGCCCGGAAGAACCAAATCGGAGTAGAAGTTCAAATAGAAGTTCAATGTCCAATACTCACTTATGAAATGGTTCTAGATTTTAAATTGATTTTAAATTAAATCAAGTTGGGCTAGCATTATTTGATTTTGATTCCAAGAAGTAGGAGTTCTTTAATCCCTCTTTTAAATTAGATTGGAATGCAGAATACAAAATCAAATATACAAAGTTATTAAAAGAGAATATTAAATGAGCACAATATAGCTTAAAAAGAATACAAACTTATCTCTCAGAGCGATGACTTGATTATACTTGAATTGAATATCAAACTCTGAAATTCGTGCTCTATTTATAGATAAAGAAATCATGTCCACGACTGGTCGTAAGGACACTATGACTGGACACTATGACTATTTGTAGGACCAATAATATTTTAAAATTTTAAGCGCGATCAGATAAAACCGTTCCATGACTGGTCGTAGGCCATGCACGACCGGTCGAGAGACCTCCACGACTGGTCATGTGGAACCTGGAATGGTTGATGGACTTTGAGTCGTAGTTGAAGGACTGGTCGTGAACGAGTCATGCACTGTTCACACGACCGGTCGAGTAGTTTCTAGGACTGGTCGTAGCTTAACCAAAAAATTTTAAAATTTTGCAACAACTTAAGATTGGTCGTGGAATTTCTTGGACTAGTCGAGCCAGTGTTAGGACTAGTCGAACAGAGTCCAAGACTAGTCTAAGAACAGACCAAATACTTATAAAGTAATTTAATTTAAATTATGTATTCAAAATGACCTACCCTAAGGTCAATCTAAGGTCTTCCATACCTTGGACATGATGTATGAACGTTGAATCTTCTTTTCTTCAAATGATAGACGGTCTTTGAAGTTCATGAAGCTTGAGATCTCGACACATAATGGAGCTTGAACTTGAGATCTTTCGATGCTTAAATTTGTAGTACTTGAGTTGTACATCACCTTGAGTCTTGAGTATGAACAGTTGACTTGTCTCTTAATGTCGCTTTAAAACTTTGAACTTTGAAGCTTAAAGGAGTGAACAATGTACTTGACCTTGCATTTCTTGAAGTAGATCTTTGTTCTTGACTTGAAGTATTGTCCTTGTACATATGATGCATTGCCTTGAACATATATATCAATGTGCCACACAAGTCACATACTATGGTTTTGACACAACAAAATTTGACAATCAAAGGAGCAAATAACCATAGCACTTACAATGACAATGATGAAAGTAATGTACATACTTTCATCAGTGTCTTGGGGCCTACCTCAACAGTTGGCTAGATTTATTTTTGGGAAAACATCTAAAAGATGGGACTAACCTTTTGGATGGATTAGATCTCGACCACCGTTTGTATGTTGATCTGTATTGGACACAAGTGTGGGCTTAGCAAACCTCTAACATGGAACCAATGAATAGAGATTTGATGGGCTTGTGTTAGATTTTGAAAAGCCTAGTAGAAGTAAAGAATTTTTTAAAATGGATTTTTCCATTTAGCCGCCTGTCTTTTTAACTATGGACCAAAAATCTCTGGCAGAATATGTTTCTTTTCTGATGTGGGGAGTGGGGAGTGGGGTTAAGGGTTATATGCTTGACATTGCTTTCTTTTAATCATTTATCCCAATATATTAATCTTTATTTGTTTCTGTTCCTTTATCAGGTTGAAGGCTTGAAGCAGAGGAACAACCTGAGATTTCAGAGTCGTATTAAGTTTCAACAGTCCCTTATTTTGCCTTTTGTAAGGTCAGTTATTTTTGTTTTTGGACTCTCTTTATTTCTTATCTTGATGCAAGCATCTGCGCTTAGGCTTATTGCAAAACAAACCAATGAAAAAGGGAATGGAAAATGAATATGAGAAAATACTGCACACGTAGCATTTGCATGTAGGTTGCTAACTCACCCCATATTTTTTCCTTTATCTGATCAGGCGATCCTCTATATGGGTCGATCCAAATACAATATCTTGGAAACTATGAGGGCTAGATACTATTCATCTTGATTTTTTCTACAACAAGTGGATCGAATTTGTGTCTGGTTAATAGTATCAATCCAACAAATGATAAGATTGGTGAATGTGTCAATCATTTGAACTGCCTAACTGAAGGCCACTTCATGGATGGATGGGCCAATATTGGTTAAAAAAATTGCAGCAATTGGTTATTTCTTGGCCACTGCACTAAACTTTTCGTGTTTGTCTTAAAATAAATGATGGATCAGATGGTTAATGAATTTCCAATTGGTGTATTTTAGCCCTACAACTCTTCCAACAGGTGGTCCACTAATTGAATGGTTTGGGTCCACTGCAAAATTGCACCAATTGATGGATTGTAGGGTTGTGATTTTTAGTTTATAGTATTTGTCATATACTAGATCCTAAATCTTTTGGCAAACAAGTGCATGCCAAGATTTAGAGTGCGTTTGGATGCACTCTTGAGTTGAATTGCAATCACTATCCTAATTGTAGTTTCCTTGCATCTGCAACTTCATTAAGTTGGACTTCAAAGAAACATAGCTGTAATTTGATGGCTACTTCCTGATTTATGAATGCTAGGAAAACATCACTTAACTATTGTCATTTCTTCTTGATAAATGTGAGTGATTACAATGCAGATTACGGCTTGATCTAACAACCTATAGATTGATTATTGGCTATGTACTCTAGTCTTAATATGTACATTGCTTTCTTTGCTTAGATTATCTCATTATTGCTTTATTTGCTTGGATTATTATTGTGGCTTGTGATTCTGACCAAGTGCATTGTTATCCCATTTGTACAAGCTGAAAATGCAAGCATATTGTTGATACTTTCAAGCTAAGCATTATATAATTCCTCTCCCAAATACTAGTCTTAGATTGCAATGGCCCACCTTTTGCATGACCGGTTATTCTACAAATATGACACATTGCACAAATGATACACTAAAACTTGCACTCAGTAGCTCCTATGGCGAAAATCTCCCTTAATTTCTTGCCATTTACACTATGTCTGCATTTGCTGTAGAGGATGATATTTCTAAAGATCTATGTATCCTTGAACGGAGCTTCTTCAACTAGGCTATTTCTGGTGCAGTTAGGTATCAACGGATTCTACTCATCGGATGGAGGGTCCACCCAATGGCCATGGTCTTTTATCAGTTGAATCAAGGCATCAGTCGGGTGCTCCATTTCAATCGCTCGCTTCACCACCATCTACAACACAACCAGAACCATTTTCATCCATGAGAGAGAGAGAGAGAGAGAGAGAGAGAGAGAGAGAGAGAGAGAGAGAGAGAGAGGAGCTGGTACACAGGCATCACATAAATGATGCATCCATCTTGGTGATGACAAACCCATCATATCACAATGAGATTGAAACATGGCCATCAAATGATGGCCAACTGACATGGTTTCCTTCTCCTTTTTGTGGTGGCCTTGCACAAAACCTTAGGATCTAGCCTCCCGAAATAAACCAGAATTATGGAATAATAAAGAAATGAAATAAATCAAAGCATAAACCACACACCACACAAGAGATTTTTATGTGGAAAACCCTCAAAGAGGTTAAAACCACGGGACCTCGTCCAGATCAACAATCTACAGTGAAGTAGAACGTTACAACTTTCTTCACTCACGCAGGAGTGGATAAATAATGAGAGAATAAAAGGAAAAAGGGAGAGATCTCACCGATTATAAGGACGTAGAAGTGTTGAGATATAAATTGCACAGTAGATAACCTCCATGAGCATAACCTCCCTTCTACAAGCTTTCTCTCTCTTTTCTCTTTCTCTCACACCTTTGATAGCCCTAACCCCTTTAACAAATTCCTTGTAAAGCTTTAGGAAACCCTCTTGTCATGCCTAGAAAGGTACCTCCTATTTATAGTTTAGGAAACTCCCTTCCGCATCCTTGTTGCGAAAGGACTCAAAATCTGCAATCTGCACAATATCACGAAATGAATCAGCATAACCATGACTAGTCGAGTGGATCCCTCGACTGGTCGAGCGGCACCTTCAACTGGTCGAGCACATCCCACGACCGGTCAAGTACCTCGAAAATCCAAACCTCAACTCGCTGGACTTTGAGTTGAGCCTTGCTTGACTGGTCGTGCACCAGCCCTCGACTGGTCGAGCAAAGCTTATAACCGGTCGAGCACGGAGAAAAAACCACATCAAATCTCCCCTTTTTTGACCCGAGAGGGATTTACCTTCTTTAAGCTAGCCTGGTTTCTACAAACCTCTAACTTTTCATTGAATAAAGCCTTAGTCATCATGTCTAACCCATTATCATCTGTGTGGACCTTCTCAAGCTGTAATACCTTCTGTTCCAAAGTATCCCTGATCTAGTGATACCGAATCTCTCTGTGCTTGGACTTGGAATGCTAACTTGGATTCTTGCTCAAGTGTATAGCACTCTGACTATCGTAATAGACCACGTGCTTCTCCTGCTTCAGGCTAAGTTCCTGTAAGAACCTCTTCATCTAAAGTATCTCTTTACATACTTCTATGACTACAATGTACTTGACCTCTATCGTCGACAATGCTACGACCTTCTATAGCTTGCTCTGCCAAGAAACTGCCCCCCTGCAAACATAAACCCCGATGTAGACTTCTTGGAGTCTATGTCACCTTCCATATTTGCATTTGTGTAGCCCTCTAACACAGGTTTTCCATCACCATAGCATAGGCTCAACCTGGATGAGCCTCTTAGATACCGCAGTATCCATTTCACCACTGCCTAATGCTCTTTGCCAAGATTGGCAAGATACTGGCTGACAACACCAACCGCATATGCTATGTCTGGGCATGTACATACCATAACATACATCAAACTTCCTACAATTGACGCGTAGGGTATCTTCTGCATCTCTTCTACCGCTGCCTTCGTCTTGGGATACTGCCTATCGCTTAATCTGAAGTGACCATCCAGTGGAGTACTGACCGGCTTTGCTGCATTCATATTGAACCGCTCTAGGACTTTCTGAATATACCGCTCTTGTGACAGCCAAAGCTTCCTGCTGCTTCTGTCATAGGTTATCTCCATTCCTAGGATTTGTTTAGCCGGACCCAAGTCTTTCATCGTAAAAGACTTGCCCAACTCCTATTTCAGCTTGTCGATCTTCTTGATATCTTTTCCCATGATGAGCATGTCATCAACGTATAACAGCAAAACTAAGAAATCACCATTTGAGAACTTGCGCGTGAACACACAGTGGTCTGACTCCGTTCTATCATACCCAGCTTCAACATAAACGAGTCGAACTTCTTGTACCATTGTCGTGGAGCTTGTTTCAGCCTATACAAGCTCTTCCTCAGCCTACACACCATATGCTCTTTGCCCTTGACTTCACACCCATCTGGTTGGTGCATGTAGATCTCTTCTTCCAGGTCACCATGGAGAAAGGCAGTTTTAACATTTAACTACTCTATCTCTAGATCCATACTAGCCACCAACGCAAGCAGCACCCGTATAGATGTCATCTTCACCACTGGTGAGAATATCTGTTTGAAGTCTATACCTTTCCTCTGACCAAAACCTTTCACCATAAATCCGGCCTTGAACCTCGTCTGTGAATTCTTCTACTCAACTTTCTTTCTGAACACCTACTTGTTGCTCAAAGCTTTCTTGCCCTTAGGCAATTTCACCATATCATAGGTGTGGTTCTTATGCAAGAATTCCATCTCCTCTTGCATAGCTTTCAACCACTCCCGTTTATACTCGTTAGCTAGGGCCTCAGAATAATCTTCTGGCTCTCCTCCATCAGTCAGCATAATGTACTCATGTGGCGAGTACCTCTTGGATGACTGTCTGTCACTAGATGACCTCCTCACCTGCGGCTTAACAGGTGGATCAAGTGCGGGCTGCTCCCCTGGTCCATCTTCTGAAGGAATTCCATCGTCCTCTGCACCTTGCTGTACTCTCCCGTCATCAGGCACCACGGGAGGAATAATATGATCTATGTCCTCTAGCTCACCTGAACTAGGCTGATTCTTCTCTGGCTTACCAATGTCTTCTATACACTGATCTTCAAAGAAAACCACATCTTTGCTCCTCACAAGCTTCTTCTCGGTCGGATCCCACAATCTGTAACTGAACTTTTCATCACCGTACCCTAAGAACACACACTATCTGATCTTTATATTGAGCTTGGATGTCTTTTGGTACGTGAATGGATGCCCTGCATCTAAACACCTTAAGATGACTGTACGATGGATCTTGTCCAGTCCACACCTTCTTAGGTACTTGTCCATTCAATAGGGCTGATGGACACCTGTTTATCAAATACACCGCCATGTGCATTGCTTCTCCCGAGAATGTCTTGGACAATTTCGCATGGGATAACATGTATCTGATTCTCTCAATAATGGTGCGATTTATTCGCTCAGTTACACCATTATGCTGGGGGGTCTTGGGAACCGTCTGTTCATACCATATAACTAGGGACTTACAATAATCATGAAAGTCGCCAATGTATTCACCACCATTGTTAGTGCGGATGCACTTCAATGATCTACCTGTCTGTCTTTCTCTCGACCATAGCATGAAATAATTTAAACACACCAAAGAACTCGTCCTTAGATTTCAAAGCATAAACCCAAACCCTCTTAGATGCATCATCTATAAAAGTGACAAAATACAATGCCCCACCCAAGGTTTTTTTCCTCATAGGATAACAAACATCAGAATAAACTAAATCTAATGCATGCACTTTATTAACATGAGAAGTAGATTTAATAAATAAAACTCTTATGCTATTTCCCTGATAAACAATCAAGACAGGTTTTGAGAGGTGTATCTGTCACGTCTGGAAGGAGCCGCTTCCTCGCTAATAGCTGAAGCCCTTTTTCACTCATGTGGCCTAGACCCCTGTGCCACATATTAATTGTAAGACCCGTATCCTTGACCGTACCATTCCGTAGGTTCCCGCGGTCTTTCCGGTCGAATTTCGGCGACCTTCGACCCTTACCGATATCTGCGCACGACCCTGATTCATACGCCGTTAACCCGAGTCGACTCAACCCGAGACTTGTACCAATGCGACCGCACCGTCACCGCGGTTCCGATGCCGCGACTCGCGCGCCGAGGTGATACCCTGGCTAGGAGATGTGGGCCAGCGTTCAGTGCAAGGAAAACGTCGCGCGTTGCGAAACTCAAGAAAATCTCAACGAGATGTCACATCAATCACCCATCAATCAATCCCATCATGTCAAGTACACATCAACTTTTCACCTTTCCCAAGCAAGCCCCAAAGTCAAAAAGATTCTTACAACCCATACCTCTCTTACACCTTTTACCCCAAAAGTCAAAAAGAGCCTCTTACACCACATCCATCACTCCATCAAACATCACCCATCTCTCTCTTTTACAACCCTCTCTCTCCTTCATTTTCAAGACACTTTCCCAAGCAAGAGAGCTTCACACGTCCAAGCCTCTCCAACTCTCCCAAGCAACAAGTGTGGCCCACCTTTCCTACTCCTTCATCTTCCATCTCAACCATCCATTCCTCATCTCCTCCATTAAAATCGAAGCCAAGGAGCTAAGGAACCCATAGAGCAAGAAGATCAAGTGGTGGGTGCTTTAATAGAGTAGTTTTCATTTCTTTTAAGATGGGCCAAGTGAGGCCAACCGATCAATGGTTTGGATCTCACTTGGGACCCTAAAATGTGGCCGATGGCCCACTTTGATCATCATGATCATTCCATGATGGGGCCAATCTCCATGGACCCCATCATGATGTTTACTTTCTAGTTGATAAGGGTCATCTAGACCGTTCATTTTATTGGAGAAGGAATCTCCACCGTTGGATTTTGGATTTAATGGGCCCATGTGTAGCGGGACCCACCTTGATGTATGTTGAATGCAAGAGGGACCCATAGTGGCGGGGTCCCTCCGATATTGCCGATGTCTCTCTCTCTCTCTCTCTCTCTCTTGTGTATGATAGCTTATGGCCCGCCTTGGAGCATGAGATCACCCACCTTGTCCACCCATCCAAAATGGTGTGGCCCACTTGGATAGACCCTACCTTGAGGCATGTATTATATCTAACAAATCTACAAACGGGGCCCACTTTACACATGTGTTGATGGCCCACCTAAGCTGGACCCACCTTGTTTATGTGTTATACCCAAACCGTCCAGAGTCCCTGGACGCTGGACGTTTCACACCAAAAAAAAATATATATTAGTTTCATTACAAACTTGGGTGGGTGTTCATATAGTCCCCACCTTATTGTATAGATTTAATCCATACCGTCCATTCTATTCTCCACATCGTTTTAGGCTTTGAGCCGAAAAATGAGACCGAACTGACTTTCTGGTGGGCCATGGCACGGCAAACAGCATGGTTACCATTGAAATGCTCCCTGATTTTCTATACACCGTAAAATGCCCAATATTGGGCTTGTTTGGCTAGTATTGAGCCATGGTGGCTATTGGGTGGGGTGGATTCACTTACTGCAGGACCCACACGAGGAAAACCGCGGAAAAATGGTTTTTAAAAAAAAAAAAATAATAATAATAGGTGCGAGCGCCGCCGCTTCTGCCTTGACACAAGCAGAGGGGCGCAGCGCGGCCTGCTCGCGCGATGGCGATGGCGGACGGGCGGGCTGGCAGCCACCCACGGCTCCGCCGTGGGCCCCACCATGATGCTTATTGGCCATCCAAACCGTTCATTGGGTAGGCCACCTCCTAAGGTGAGACTCCTCCAAAAATGAGCTGCATCCAACGCTCAGGTGGCCCACACTGCAGAAAACAGTGAGATCGAACATCTGCCATTGGGGTCCTCCTGTGGGCCACAGAAGTTTTGAATCAAGATGAAATCTGTGTTTTCCTTTCACTGTGATCTGTATGACCTTGTCAACGGGTCGGATGGCATGTAGACATTACGGTGGAGCCCACTGTTATGTATTTATTATTTCCCCACCGTCCAGGGACGGTGGGTGTGCGTGTGTAGGTGCGTGGTTGCGTGCGTGTGTGCATGCGTGTGCGACACTGGGTGCGTGCGTGTGCATGCGTGTGGTGTGTGCAGGTGTGTCTCTCTGTGTGTGTGTATATATATATATATATATATTGTATATATATATTATGTATATTTATATATTACATTATGTAAAATAAATATACTTGATGGTGTGCCTTCATGGGACACACCATGATGCTTGTGTTGCGTGCAAGCTGTCTATCTATTTTGCAAGCTCATTTATATGACATGAGCTAAAATGAGCCGGATCCATAGTCCAAGTGGATTCCACCTTGGCATGTTTTGAGGTCCATCTTAACGTATTTGTGGTAGATCATTGGAGCCCACTTTGATGTGGATGTAAGGCCCATGTCATTAGGCCATTTGATGTATCTAAGGCCCAAGTGATCAGGCCCATTATGTCCTGTTTATGGCCCATTGTTGAGGCCCACATTCGATGTATTTGTAGCCCGTGGTTGAGGCCCACTTTGATATTTATAAGGCCCATGAGACTAGGCTCATTCGATGCATTCTAAAGCCCATGGGTTATAGCCCATTGCAATGTACATAAGGCCCATTAGCGAGGCCCATTAATGCGGCCCATTTGGTAAATGTAAGGCCCATGTGATACGGCCCATTCGATGTATTTGAGGCCCAATGAGATGTACCTACGGTCCATTGCAATGTGTGATCCCAACATGGTTTATGTAATTATGTTTACGACGGGCAATGCCTTGGGAGCAATGTTGGTTTGACGTCCACATTGCAGTATAATGTTGGTTAAATGTCCGCATTATGACTCTCCCTAGGGCCCATTGTTAGGCCCATACTTGTAGGCCGTCTAGGCCCATCTCCTTATGAACAACATCTGTTCCATATAACATGTTTAGTATAGTCCCATGATTCATGATCATACGCATCATATGTATGCTTGGTATGAGAAGTGACTGATCATAGCATATGCCTTCTGGGCAGATTGTTTAAGGGCCCCCTAGGTTAGGCGGTGTTGCCCCACATGAGTGCACGAGACGCACAGGATTCTTGCGCATGACTGGAGAGTGTGATTCATGCATTCGCATTGTGTGATATGGTTACTGTACGCCCTAGCGACATCAGGGCCGTAGCCGCCACAGTCATATCGTGGTTGGCAGGATTGGATACCGAAAATCTTGTTCTACATAGGGTGCTATAGATATCCCTGGGTGAAAGTTCCTAAACCCTTATGGTACCAAGAGGTTGCTCCAACGTCTAGACCGAGTGGGTGCATGAGTGTCGAGTGCCGATTACCAGATGGTTGCGCTTTCCACTGTGTCGTGGTCGGTTGGAAGGGGGTGCGGCCTTACCCGCCCGAGAGGAGGGGGCAATGCTAGGCTGAGTTTGACCAGCTCGAGGAATGGGTCCGCTATCGACGAGCCGAGCTCGATATTGGCAGGCGGGTAGTGAGGTCTCTTCCACTTACCTTATTGCGCGCGATGGGGCGGCAATCTGGTTTAGAGTGTACTAGACCCCGGTGATATCCCAGATTTTGAGCTGTACTGATATGTGGACTTAGATGAGGATTTGTATGCTTGAGTTGCATTTCGCATTGCATTGCCTTGGTATGGCCGACATTATTCATGCCTTGCATCGCATAGCCTTGGTACGGCTAGTGGTATTCATGGACTCGTCAGCATGTTCCGCATTACTCTGATACTTCATAACTGCATTACTACCTTGCGCACACACTTTCACCACCCTCTAAGCTTTCTATAAGCTTATGCACGACCGCTATGCAGTGTGTGACGCGAGGACGCGAGCCTTGTCAACGAGGCAGAGCGCAGAGCGCACCTTTTGGAGCTTTTTGTTCATTCTCATTGTATTTCCTTTATGCTCATTGTACTTGTAAAGTTTTTGATCATAGTGGAAATGTGATGGAGTTTTTGGTTGTTGTTTGTGGGTTATGCCTTTGGTTATGCTTATTACAAATTAAACGGATGTCTTTGAAAATCCTCCTTGTAGCATCCCAGATCGAACACAGCGTATGGGCGGGGGAGCCGAGAATGGGGTTCTACGGAGGGTCATCGGCGCCGGATTCTACGATCGGAATTTTGTAAGCCGGTTTCCGAGTTTGGGGCGTGATGTAGTTGGTATCAGAGCATAACTCGGGAATAACCAAGAACAACATTACATGTCTACTATGAGTTTGAATGATTGAGTCCTTAGTCCGGATAGCTTAGTAATCTTTATTACCGACCATTGACGTGCGTACCTTCGAGAGTTTCTAAGTTGATAGGCGCCTTCGGTTTTCCTGTAGGACATGGCGCGCCCAAGAGTAACCCGATCGACCCCCGCACCACCACCTGAGACTTCCGCATCACCGCCTGAGACTCCCGCACTACCACCTACGATGCCCATTCCACCACCAGAGATTCCTACTGCCCATCCGGAGTATGCTGCTCCTCCACCAGAGACCGGTGCGGACCCGACCGTATCCGTGAGTGCCTCCCAGTTGCAGCAGATGTTACAGGCTGTGACGGCTGCACTTCAGGGGCAGGGTAGGCACCCTGTTGTCTCACCGGAGCAGGCCGAGCAGGACCGCGCGAGTGCCCTCCTTCGTGAGTTTCGACGACTCGATCCCCCGCGTTTCCAGGGTGAGCCAGACCCTGCGGTAGCTGAGAGATGGCGCGCTGATGTGGAGAAGATATTCGAGACGATGGGATGTGCGACAGAGCGGCGAGTTCGATTAGCCGTGTTTCTTCTCCATGGTGAGGCTGAGCACTGGTGGGCGTCAGTCTCCCTAGCAGCAGGCGCTGATTTTGTATGGACATGGGAGGATTTCGTGGATCGGTTCGATCGACAGTATTTTCCTGATCACATCCGACGACAGCGAGCGTTGGAGTTCGAGGCGCTGGTGCAGGGCGATATGACAGTGGCTCAGTATGCGGCCCGTTTTGTAGCGCTGTCTAGGTTTGCACCATATCTAGTAGATGATGAGGGGCGGAAAGCCCACCGATTCGAGGACGGCTTGCGTTACGGTCTTTGAGGCCGTGTCATTGGGCATGAGCTCCCGACATTTGAGGGAGTGGTACGGAAGACCCAGATTTATGAGGCTGAGTGGGCCGGTTCTCAGTCTGATCGTGGTCAGGGGAGAGACCGGAAGGGGCATGCTTCTTCCGGTGACTCGCAGCAGCGTCGACCGCCGCAGCAGAGGCGCACAGGTCGCCCAGCCTTCCGAGCGCCGGCGGCGCACCTCCAAAGCACCACCTCCGAGGCAGTTCACCGCACTGTTTTGGGTGCGGTGCGACGGGGCACACGTTGTGGGAGTGTCCTCGCCCTCGGCGAAGCGACGCCGAGAGGCCCCACGGCGGCGGCGGCCGCCGAGAGGTCCGCGGCGGCCTCCACCACGGCGGCGAGAGACCCACACGGCGGCGGCGGCAAACAAGCCTTCACCACGAGACCACCTCGGCGGCGAAGACCGGCCTCGAGGCCACACGGCGGCGAGGCGGCGGTTTCGACCACCTCGGCGACCCCGGCGGCGGCACGTTCGGAGGGGACAGCACCTCCCCGGCCGGCTCGAGGCTAGATTCTACGCGGCCCACGGATCCTCGGTCATCCGGAGGAGTTGTTGAGGGTATACTCTAGTCTCTTCATGCATCGCTTGGGTTCTATTTGATTACGGGGCTTCGCACTCGTTTATATCTCGAGGGATTACGTCATTCTGCATCGGATTGCCGACGAGTAGTCCGCTCGAGAGGGTTGACCGTGTCGACGCCCTTAGGGAAGACTACAGTATTAGGCCGCTTCTGTTCGTCTTGCCCCATACTAGTGGGAGAGATTTCTTGCCCGCTGACTTGTATGTGTTGCCGATGTCCGAGTTCGATGTTATCCTAGGCATGGATTGGCTTGCCGAGTACCACGCCATCTTGGACTGCTCCGCGAGGACCGTCACATTCGATATACCAGGCTTGCCACAATTCCAGTTCGTTGCAGAGCCCCGAGGAGAGCCGTTGTCTTGCTTGATGTCTTGCGCCATTGAGAGTCTGTTGCCGTATTGATCAGATGCCGATTGTTTGCAATTTTTCTGATATATTTCAGGAGATTCCGGGATTACCTCCTCTCCGACTTATCGAGTTTCAAATTGATCTCGTGCCCGGTATCACGACTATCTTGAAGGCCCCGTATCGTATGACACCGTTAGTTGCGAGGAACCGCAGTGCGCTGGACGAGTTGCGTGAGTTGGGTTTTATCCGTCCGAGCAGTTCGCCGTGGGGAGCGCCCGGTACTTTTCGTGAAGAAGAAGGATGGATCGTTGAGGCTCTGCATAGATTACCGCGAGCTCAACAAGGTCACGATCAAGAACAAGTACCCGCTCCCGAGGATTGATGATTTGTTTGATCAGCTGCAGGGTGCACAGTTCTTTTCGAAGATTAACTTGCGTTCTGGTTATCATCATATTCGGGTCCGAGAGGAGGACATTCCGAAGACGGCTTTCAGGGACGCGCTACGGTCATTTTGAGTTCCAGGTCATGTCCTTCGGACTGACCAATGCACCCGCGGTCTTCATGCAGTTGATGAATGAGGTCTTCCGCCCTTATCTTGATCAGTTTGTTGTAGTCTTCATCGACGACATTCTGATCTATTCGAGGACCCATGAGGAGCACGAGCAGCATCTGGAGGTTACGTTGCAGACCCTCCGCGCACACCAGCTTTATGCGAAGCTGGAGAAGTGCGAGTTCTGGCAGGAGGAGGTGAAGTTCCTCGGTCACGTGGTGACGAGGGAGGGTGTCGCAGTGGACCCCTCGAAGGTTGAGGCAGTGCGTCAGTGGGGCCAGCCCACGACCGCGTCCGAGATCCGTAGTTTCCTTGGTTTAGCGGGCTACTACCGGCGTTTCATTGAGGGCTTCTCCCGTATTGCAGCCCCGCTGACCAGGTTGACTCGGAAGGGCGCAGAGTTTATTTGGAGCGACGCCTGCGAGCGAGCATTTATGGAGTTGAAGGACCGTCGACGTCGTCGCTCCTGTCTCACTCTTCCCTCGGGAGTGACGGATTTATTGTATTTAATGAAGATGCCTCGCATATTGGTTTGGGTGTTGTCTCGATGCGGACGGAGACCGGTCGCCTTTGCGTCTCGCCACCAAGATCCATGAGCTGAACTACCCCACGCATGATTTGGAGCTGGCTGCAGTTGTCTTCGCACTGAAGGTGTGGAGGCACTATCTCTATGGGATCAGGTTCGAGCTCTTCTCCGACCACAAGAGCTTGAAGTACCTCTTTTCGCAGTCTGAGTTGAATATGAGGCAGAGGCGCTGGATGGAGCTCCTGAAGGACTATGACTTCGATCTTCAGTACCACCCGGGCAAGGCGAACGTGGTGGCGGATGCCCTCAGCCGTCAGCCACGAGACCTGGTGGCGCATATGATGATTCAGGAGTGGCGGATGCTCGAGGATGTAGCAGAGTATGATTTTGAGTTCGGCCTGCAGTCTTCTATGGTGCAGTTATCGAGCCTGTCGATTCAACCCTCTCTTGTCGCAAGGGTGATCGAGGCTCAGCAGGCTGATGAGTCGTTGTAGAGTTATATGGTGATGCGATCGAGAGTCGTGAGATTGGCGGTGCGGTTGGTACGGATGGTGGACTTCGCTTCGAGGGCCGATTATGTGTCCCGGATATCCCCGAGTTACGCAGAGATCTTATGACCGAGGCACATCGATCGCGGTTTTCTATCCATCCCGGCTCGACGAAGATGTACCGTGACATGAGGCGACGCATTTTTGGGCGGGATGAAGCGCCCGGATCGCTAGTTTTGTGGCCGAGTGTGACACATGCCGCGTGTCAAGGCCGATCATCGAGACCCCCGGTCTATTGTGCGGCGGTTGAGTATCCCGATGTGGAAGTGGGAGCACGTGTCGACGAGATTTCATTATGGGCTTGCCGAGGACTCGCCATGGTCATGACGCCATTTGGGTTGTTGTGGATCGTCGACGAAGTCGGCACATTTTCTCGCGATGCGTGCGACTTGGTCTATGGACCGGCTTGCGAGGTTATTCCTCGAGGGGATTGTGAGACCGCATGGCGTTCCGCCTCGATCGTTTCGACCGAGATTCGAGGTTTACGTCTCGCTGGGGAGCTTCCGAGAGAGCGATGGGGACCGATTTGCGGCTCACCGCGTACCATCCGCGAGACCGATGGCCGGTATCCTTGAGGATATGCTTCGGCCTCGCGCGATTGATTCGGGGTAGGCTGGGATGAGCATCCGCGATTGGTGAGTTCGCATACACAACGGCTATCGGCGACCATCGGCATGGCTCCTTTTGAGGCACTATATGGCGGACCATGCGGATCACCGAGTTGTTGGACCGAGGTTGGAGAGCGCCGTCTCCTAGGTCCCGAGCTTGTGCAGAGACGTCGAGGCTATCGATATCATCGGGCGAGGATGCGCACGCCTCGAGCCCGAGAAGAGTTTTGCGATCGTCGGCGTCGTCCCTTGGAGTTTGATGTGGGGACCATGTGTATCTCAAGGTCTCGCCCATGAAGGGTGTAGTTCGATTTGGAGCGAAGGGCAAGCTTGCCCCCGAGATTCATAGAACTTTGAGATCACTGGGCGCGTTGGCACCGTAGCCTATCGGCTTGTCTTGCCACCTCAGTTATCTGGCGTCCACAACATTTTCCATGTCTCCATGTTGAGGAAGTGTGGGTCAGACATCATTCCTGTTATTGATTGGCAGCACCTTAGAGGTCCGTGAGGATGCTTCCTATATCGAGCAAATGGGCTTCGTATCCTTGATCGTAAGGAACAGTCCTCCTGGACCAAGGTCATTCCGTTGGTGAAAGTTCAGTGGGGTCACCATTCTCATTGAGGAGGCTTCGTGGGAGCGCGAGGCCGAGATTCGAGAGCGTTATCCCCATCTCTTTGTTGATTGATCATGTGATGTATTTTGTATATTATCTCTGGTTTTATATAGAGACGTTATGTTTCTTCTTCCTCATGAGTTATGACTAGTTGCGATGATTGCGTAAATTTCGAGGACGAAATTTTTATTAGGAAGGAGAGGCAGAAGACCCGTATCCTTGACCGTACCATTCCGTAGGTTCCCGCGGTCTTTCCGGTCGAATTCCGGCAACCTTCGACCCTTACCGATATCTGCGCACGACCCTGATTCATACGCTGTTAACCCGAGTCGACTCAATCTGAGACTTGTACCATTGCGACCGCACCGTCGCCGCGGTTCCGATGCCGCGACTCGCGCGCCGAGGCGATACTCTGGCCAGGAGATGTGGGCCAACGTTCAGTGTGAGGAAAACGCCGCACGTTACGAAACCCAAGAGAATCTCAACGAGATGTCACATCAATCACCCATCAATCAATCCCATCATGTCAAGTACACATCAACTTTTCACCTTTCCCAAGCAAGCCCCAAAGTCAAAAAGATTCTTACAACCCATACCTCTCTTACACCTTTTACCCCAAAAGTCAAAAAGAGCCTCTTACACCACATCCATCACTCCATCAAACATCACCCATCTCTCTCTCTTTACAACCCTCTCTCTCCTTCATTTTCAAGACACTTTCCCAAGCAAGAGAGCTTCACACGTCCAAGCCTCTCCAACTCTCCCAAGCAACAAGTGTGGCCCACCTTTCCTACTCCTTCATCTTCCATCTTCACCATCCATTCCTCATCTCCTCCATTGAAATCGAAGCCAAGGAGCTAAGGAGCCCATAGGAGCAAGAAGATCAAGTGGTGGGTGCTTTAATAGAGTAGTTTTCATTTCTTTTAAGATGGGCCAAGTGAGGCCAACCGATCAATGGTTTGGATCTCACTTGGGACCCTAAAATGTGGCCGATGGCCCACTTTGATCATCATGATCATTCCATGATGGGGCCAATCTCCATGGACCCCATCATGATGTTTACTTTCTAGTTGATAAGGGTCATCTAGACCGTCTATTTTATTGGAGAAGGAATCTCCACCGTTGGATTTTGGATTTAATGGGCCCATGTGTAGCGGGACCCACCTTGATGTATGTTGAATGCAAGAGGGACCCATAGTGGCGGGTCCCTCCGATATTGCCGATGTCTCTCTCTCTCTCTCTCTCTCTCTTTGTGTATGATAGCTTATGGCCCGCCTTGGAGCATGAGATCACCCACCTTGTCCACCCATCCAAAATGGTGTGGCCCACTTGGATAGACCCTACCTTGAGGCATGTATTATATCTAACAAATCTACAAACGGGCCCACTTTACACATGTGTTGATGGCCCACCTAAGTCCGGACCCACCTTGTTTATGTGTTATACCCAAACCGTCCAGAGTCCACTGACGCTGTGGACGTTTCACACAAAAAAAAATATATATATTAGTTTCATTACAAACTTGGGTGGGTGTTCATATAGTCCCCACCTTATTGTATAGATTTAATCCATACCGTCCATTCTATTCTCCACATCGTTTTAGGCTTTGAGCCGAAAAATGAGACCGAACTGACTTTCTGGTGGGCCATGGCACGACAAACAACATGGTTACCATTGAAATGCTCCCTGATTTTCTATACACCGTAAAATGCCCAATATTGGGCTTGTTTGGCTAGTATTGAGCCATGGTGGCTATTGGGTGGGGTGGATTCACTTACTGCAGGACCCACACGAGGAAAACCGCGGAAAAACGGTTTTTAAAAAAATAAAAAAAAAATAATAGGTGCAGCAGCGCTGCTGCCGCTGACACAAGCAGAGGGCGCAGGCGCTGCCTGCGCTGGCGTTGGCGGACGGGCGGGCTGGCAGCCACCCACGGCTCCAGCCGTGGGCCCCACCATGATGCTTATTGGCCATCCAAACCGTTCATTGGGTAGGCCACCTCCTAAGGTGAGACTCCTCCAAAAATGAGCTGCATCCAACGCTCAGGTGGCCCACACTGCAGAAAACAGTGAGATCGAACATCTGCCATTGGGGTCCTCCTGTGGGCCACAGAAGTTTTGAATCAAGATGAAATCTGTGTTTTCCTTTCACTGTGATCTGTATGACCTTGTCAACGGGTCGGATGGCATGTAGACATTACGGTGGAGCCCACTGTTATGTATTTATTATTTCCCCACCGTCCAGGGACGGTGGGTGTGCGTGTGTAGGTGCGTGGTTGCGTGCGTGTGTGCATGCGTGTGCGACACTGGGTGCGTGCGTGTGCATGCGTGTGGTGTGTGCAGGTGTGTCTCTCTGTGTGTGTGTATATATATATATATATATATTGTATATATATATTATGTATATTTATATATTACATTATGTAAAATAAATATACTTGATGGTGTGCCTTCATGGGACACACCATGATGCTTGTGTTGCGTGCAAGCTGTCTATCTATTTTGCAAGCTCATTTATATGACATGAGCTAAAATGAGCCGGATCCATAGTCCAAGTGGATTCCACCTTGGCATGTTTTGAGGTCCATCTTAACGTATTTGTGGTAGATCATTGGAGCCCACTTTGATGTGGATGTAAGGCCCATGTCATTAGGCCATTTGATGTATCTAAGGCCCAAGTGATCAGGCCCATTATGTCCTGTTTATGGCCCATTGTTGAGGCCCACATTCGATGTATTTGTAGCCCGTGGTTGAGGCCCACTTTGATATTTATAAGGCCCATGAGACTAGGCTCATTCGATGCATTCTAAAGCCCATGGGTTATAGCCCATTGCAATGTACATAAGGCCCATTAGCGAGGCCCATTAATGCGGCCCATTTGGTAAATGTAAGGCCCATGTGATACGGCCCATTCGATGTATTTGAGGCCCAATGAGATGTACCTACGGTCCATTGCAATGTGTGATCCCAACATGGTTTATGTAATGATGTTTACGACGGGCACATGCCTTGGGAGCAATGTTGGTTGACGTCCACATTGCAAAGATAGTGTTGGTTAAATGTCCGCATTATGACTCTCCCTAGGGCCCATTGTTAGGCCCATACTTGTAGGCCGTCTAGGCCCATCTCCTTATGAACAACATCTATTCCATATAACATGTTTAGTATAGTCCCATGATTCATGATCATACGCATCATATGTATGCTTGGTATGAGAAGTGACTGATCATAGCATATGCCTTCGGGCAGATTGTTTAAGGGCCCCCGGTTAGGCGGTGTTGCCCCACATGAGTGCACGAGACGCACAGGATTGCTGCATGACTGGAGAGTGTGATTCATGCATTCGCATTGTGTGATATGGTTACTGTACGCCCTAGCGACATCAGGGCCGTAGCCGCCACAGTCATATCGTGGTTGGCAGGATTGGATACCGGAAATCTTGTTCTACATGGGGTGCTATAGATATCCCTGGGTGAAAGTCCCTAAACCCTTATGGTACCAAGAGGTTGCTCCAACGTCTAGACCGAGTGGGTGCACGAGCGCCGAGTGCCGATTACCAGATGGTTGCGCTTTCCACTGTGTCGTGGTCGGTTGGAAGGGGGTACGGCCTTACCCGCCCGAGAGGAGGGGGCAATGCTAGGCTGAGTTTGACCAGCTCGAGGAATGGGTCCGCTATCGACGAGCCGAGCTCGATATTGGCGGGTAGTGAGGTCTCTTCCACTTACCTTATTGCGCGATGGGGCGGCAATCACGGTTTAGAGTGTACTAGACCCCTGATATCCCGATTTTGAGTGCACTCGATATGTGGACTTAGATGAGGATTTGTATGCTTGAGTTGCATTTCGCATTGCATTGCCTTGGTATGGCCGACATTATTCATGCCTTGCATCGCATAGCCTTGGTACGGCTAGTGGTATTCATGGACTCGTCGGATGTTCCGCATTACTGATACTTCATAACCGCATTACTACCTTGCGCACACACTTTCACCACCCTCTCTAAGCTTTCTATAAACTTATGCACGACCGTCTGCGTGTGTGACGCGAGGATGCAACTTGCCCGTCCTGAGGCGGGCGCAGAGCGGACCTTTGGAGCTTTTTGTTCATTCTCATTGTATTTCCCTTTATGCTCATTGTACTTGTAAAGTTTTGATCATAGTGGAAATGTGATGGAGTTTTTGGTTGTTGTTTGTGGGTTATGCCTTTGGTTATGCTTATTACAAATTAAACGGATCTTTGAAAATCCTCCTTGTAGCATCCCAGGATCGGAACCTGGCGTATGGGCGCTGGGAGCCGAGAATGGGGTTCTACGGAGGCTGTCGGCGCCGGATTCGGCGATCGGGAATTTTGTAAGCCCGGTTTCCGAGTTTGGGGCGTGACATTAATAGTTGAATCTTCCACTGCGTTCAACTCGCCCTTGCATACACTGACACTTGTCCTGTAAAGGGTGCAATACTTCTTTCATCTGGCTGTGATCAATGAACCCTTGATGAGCTTCTAACGTCCACCAGCAAACTGACTTTCATAACCATCATCATCCAACCTTTCCGTTGATATCAAGTTGAGACGAAGGTCTAGGATATGCCTCACATCCTTGAGAACCCATGCGCAACCCACATCGCTCTTCATACAAATATCACCGACCCTTATGATCTTTGATACACCAGAATTTCTCATCTTCACGGTCCCATAGTCACTTGACTTGTAGCTTGTGAAGAAGTCCTTGTGTGGAGTCGCATGAAAAGAAGCTCCCGAGTCTATCACCCAGTCGGTGTCCTAACTCGTAGCCGTAAGACATACATCGTGATCTGCTGAAAGAATAACTACAACGTCGCCATCTGAAGCAACTGCAGTGAAATCTGATTCATCTTCCTTCTCCTTTTCTTTTCCTTTCTGTCATTCTAAGCCTTACGATATTCATGCTTATAGTAGCCCTTTTTGCCACAATTCCAGCATTCAACTTCCTTTCTGTTACTCAACTTGCCTCTTAATTTATCTCAGGCCTTCCCACCTTTCCTATTCTTTCCTTTCCCCCATTTCTGCGTCACAAGGGCCTCTTGCTGAGTAGATCCCTGCAACTTCCTCCTTGTCTCTTCATTAAAGAGATAGCTAGTTACCTGTTCTATGGATATCTTTCCGTCTAGTGTGAAGTTACTTAGAGACACCACCAATGTCTCCCAACTGTCAGGCAATGAACTAAGCAATAGTAAAGCCTGCAATTCATCATTCAGGACCATCTTCATAGCGGAGAGTTGGTTCACTATATTGTTGACCTCATTCATGTGCTCAGCCACAGAACCACCATCCTTGAACTTGAGATTCACAAATCGCCTTATCAGAAAAATTTTATTACCCGCTGTCTTCCTCTCATATAGCCCTTCTAATTTCAGCCACAGGCTAGCAGCTGAGGTTTCCGTAGACACATGGTGGAATATGGAATCATCCAACCATTGTCTAATAAACCCCACCGCCTTTGGTCCATCTTCATCCAATCATCATCAGACATATCCTTAGATTTTGCTGATATGCCTAAAATTGGAGAATATAGGTCATTGCAATAAAGTAAGTCCTCCATCTTAGCCTTCCATATGGTCCAGTTAGAACCATTGAGGTTGATCATCCTTGATGATCCACATTCCATAATTCAAAAATTGATCCTACCGGTTCAATGAACTTGGCTCTGATACCACTTTGTTGGGGGCCTTGCACAAAACCTTTCTAATACCACTTTGTTGGGGGCCTTGCACAAAACCTTAGGATCCAGCCTCCTGAAACAAACCAAAATTATGGAATAATAAAGCAATGAAATAAATCAAAGCATAAACCACACACCACACAAGAGATTTTTACGTAAAAAACCCTCAAAGAGGTAAAAACTACGGGACCTCGTCCAGATCAACAATCTATTATGAAGTAGAACGTTACAACTTTCTTCACTCACGCATGAGTGGGTAAACAATGAGAGAATAAAATGAAAAATAGAGAGATCTCACCGATTACGAGGACGAAGAAGTGCTGAGATATAAATTGTACAGTAGATAACCTCCACAAGCATAACCTCCCTTCTACAAGCTTCATCTCTCTCTCTCTCTATTTCTCTTTCTCTCACACATTTGATAGCCCTAAACCCTTTAGAAAATTCCTTGTAAAGCTTTAGAAAACCCTCTTGTCATGCTTAGAAAGCCCTAGGTACCTCCTATTTATAGTTTAGGAAACTCCCTTCCATATCCTTGTTGCGAAAGGACTCAAAATTCGCAATTCGCACAAAATCGTGGAACGAATCTGCGTAACCACAACTGGTCGAGTGGATCCCTCGACTGGTCGAGTGGCACCTTCGACCTGTCGAGCACATCCCACGACCAGTCGAGTACCTCAGAAATTCAAAACCTCAACTCGCTGGACTTTGAGTTGAGCCCTGCTCGACTGGTGGTGCACCAGCCCTCGACCAGTCGAGCAAAGCTCACGACCGGTCGAGCACGAGGAAAAAACCCCATTACTTTTATCTTCTATTATATTTCTTCATTTTCCCATGTAATTTGATATGTTTACTGATCAAAGAAGCTCAAATCATGATGCAGCTTAGCAGGAGAGAGCACGTACCTTCCCAACGTAGAGGTCAATCTTACCAGGAGCACCACTTACATACCCAAAATCTACATCTGCCATCTCTCCTGGCCCATTTACAATGCAACCCATGATTGTAATCTGTCATAAAAAGACAATAAACTGTTTAGGTTTTTGTTCAGAGGAAACCATGTTATCAATCAATGTTCTTCTATTGGAGTGCAGGAAGGCTCTAGGGATTATCGAAACACCAGGAAAGTGAGCCGTCTTCTCTCTTATCTCGGCACTTATCTATTAAAGGTCAAACAGAGTTCGTCAACAGGATGGGCATGAGACATACTCCTATAAGAAGATTCAAACAAGTGTGCATTTTTCTACTATCAGTGAGACTGAGAGATGCATCAAGGTCAACAGCTGTTGACTAGAGTGTTGAGTACAAACACATACCATTTTTGTGTCTCATTCTACATCCTTGGAGTAAATTGAAGGATGTGTTTCTTAGAAAATTGAAATCCTGGCCAAGGGCTTCCAAGAATACTCCATTACCAAGGCCATTAACCAGAAGAGCTCCAACATTGCTACCAGCATCAATGACGAGGTCATCTCTGTAAATAGGCAGGAATTGCAGTGAGTAGAAAATAATATTGCTCATGGAATACCTAAGGCAGCATTTGAAAGTTCCCTGAATTGGTTTTTGGCGTGACTTCATTTGGAACTGAACAAGCATGTGGGTAGCATGGAAAACAAGCCCAAATGGACAAATTAGAATGAGAAGAAGATTGTTTTTGTGGGTGGGAGGGGTGGTAATGGGCTAGTTTAGACCGGGCCTGGTCTGACACCTAAGGCTCAAGGCTTGAGCCGAGCTCGAGTCTGGCATGGTTGGTCCTAGGCCTGACCCATTGCAGCCCTAAAATTGATAAAATTTTTGTTTCACTTGAATGTTCCTAATCTATTCATTAATCGAGTGGCCACATATACACATAGAAATAAACATTTTAGAAGAATGAAACCCAACCGAGATGTGGAGCCATGTTTGGTTTATCCAGGCCATGTTTGGTTTACTGATCTTTCTTTCTTTCCTTCCATTTTTCCCTTGCAGTCTATTTATTTATTTATTTATTTTTTCTTTTTATGTTTCGTTTGTTAGATGGACCCAAAGTTCTTGACGAATTAGAATGAATTTTAAACTATAAGATTGTTTTTTTTAAAAATAAAAAATAAAAAAAATCTTAGGTGCAAACAGACATTAAGATGTGGCGCATGAAATAGTTCAATTAAGCGTGCAGTGCACACATTTGCTTACAGCTTGAGCAGTTAGAAAAGTTGTGGAGTACAACTGATCTGAACCTAGCCAAATCTGATCCGACTCAGTTTTCCTGACCGAGTCGGACTCGAATCGGTTAATGCTAGAATGAGTTAGGATCGGATCGAGTCAGATGACCCTAACTCGGTCCCAAATCGGACCGAGTTCGAGTAAGGCCATGCAAAACTCAGACCGAGTTAAGTTGGACCCAATCCGAGTTGACTCGGTCCGATGCCCAGCTCTACATACAACTCCAGCTGGAGGAATAGACAAACTACTACTCCTCAAAGATTCCCTAACCAATTCCTGAATCAAGGGAACCTTCAAGAGGATCTGGTCTTAAAATACCTTCAAAATCAAGAGCTTTTCAATCAGAGTATATTGTATGCCATTCAAGACCTTTCAAAGGTCATACAAGGGTGTGGGACAAAATTTTCGATTGGGGATAAAGGGATCTTTCCAGCCCAGCCTCTCCCTAACCTTAAACCGTAATACGAAATTAGTGACCCAAGTTCTTTAAATAAATGTGGAACAATCTAAGTCTATCACCACTCTTAGGAGTGGTAAAACGATTGACAAATCTATTCTAGTAAAGACTAAAAAGTCTAAGGACCCGGAAGAAGACACGGATGATAGACCTAGCATTGCCCCATATGGGTTAGAACCGGAACCTCAAGGCAAGCCGATTACTCCATTCCCTCAGCGGTTGATTGCACCAAAACTTCTATCAAACTCTTAGGATATTCTAGGTGCTTAAGTAAGTGAAGATCAACATTCCTCTACTGGATCTTGTTAAACAAATCCCTTTATACATTAAATTTCTGAAAGATCTATGCACTAACAAAAAATGCCAGACTATTCAACAGAGACTTTTCCTTACAGAAAAAGTGAGTGCCATCCTCAAGCAAGATGTGCCACAAAAGTATAAAGACCCTTGTAGCCCAACCATCACTTGTGTAATTGGGAACTACCGAATTGAGCATGCACTTCTTGACTTGGGGGCAAGTGTTAATCTAATTTCTTACTCAGTTTACGAACAACTGGGCCTAGGTGAATTAAAACCCTCCCGGACCACATTACAACTTGCCGATCGATCAGTTCATGTACCGAGATGGATAATTGAGGATGTGTTGGTTCAGGTTGACAAATTCTACTACCTAGTAGATTTTATCATCCTGGATACTCAACTCATCGTGGATGTGAGCACTCAAATTCCTATCATTCTTAGTCGCCCATTCCTTGCTACACAAATGCAATTATTAATTGTAGGAATGAGATTATGAGTTTATCTTTGAGAAATATGACATTGGAGCTCAATATCTTTTTCAATATGTGCAAACAGGTAGAGGATGATGACAAGGCTCACGACATTAACATAATTGACTCATTCGTGGAAGATAGAGCGCTCCTGACTCTATACTTCTCTTGAGACGTGTTTGGCCCACTCCCCTGATTTGGATAATGACACGATTATGGAGAGGGATGTCATGCTTAAAATCGTGTCGATACTTGAAGTTAATGGGTGGAGGCCACAATTTGAAGACTTGCCCCAAACTGATGTAATGCCTCTACTGTCTAGCTTCAAGACATCGAAGCTTAACTTAAAACCTTTACCCACTAAGCTTGAACAGCTTTACTTAGGTCAAGAAGAGACATACCTGATGGTGCTTTCATCCCACCTTGAGAAAAAACAGGAGAGTATGCTCATTTTTACTCTAAAAAAAGATAGAGAAGTTATTGGGTAGATCATCACAGATCTCGATGTGGTGAATGAACTCCTTTCAACTGAATACTTCAACTCTTTTGAAGATTACTCGGCACGCTTGGTGGTTTTAAACGATCCATTGATACAAGACATAGTAGATTCCTTGTAAGACAATATCTCAGTAGTTGTTACTGACCGGGAGTACCCTCATTCTAAAGTCCTTCCTTCCATAGATCCTAAATGTTTACCATCAAAGGAGGAAGACTGAAAATTGAACCGAGGTCTGAAACTTCGGAAAGTGTTGAGACTACACCTACTGAGAATTTTTCTAAATTTCATTAACTTGTAGTCTCTAATTCACCATGTTGTACTAACTTTGAAACTTTTTCTATCACAAGTGAATCATATATACTTTGGACACCTCAGGAGCTTAAAAGGAAACTTTATGCTAAGGTCCATAAATTTCTCTGGACATTCATGCTCCAGGACATCCTAGCCTGCTATAAAAAGGGCTTTTGGATGATCTTGTTGAGAAACCTTCAAAGAAATTTATCAAGATACTAGTCGGAAAAAGAACCTGGATGCATGACTGAGGAGATTTCTTGTGCTTTTACAGTTGATTATTAGAATTTATTACTGAAATGGCCAAGCTATATGTCCTAGAGGGGGGGGGGGGGGGTGAATAGGACTATGCCAAATTTAAATTAATTACAGTGGAATTTAAATAACAAGATAGCTAAATAAAGTAAATCAATCCACAATGCATAAATGAATAGCAACCTCAATAAACATGTATTGAGAGATTGATATAAAAGTTGTTCTAAGGACAACCTTACACCAAAAACCAAAGTTTATGGTAGGACAACCTGATTTCTAGAAAGATCTTTGTATCAAGAACTCAAACTTTATAGGAATAATCAAATTAAAACAAAACAAATGAATAGAATGTAATTGATTGTTCTAGGGACAACCATACACCATAGAAATGGCAGGGCAACTTTACTAGAACAATAAAGCTCAAATAAAGAAATAACTTGAAATAAATTGTAGAAATTTAAATCTAAACTATTACAACATTCCCCACTGAGCTTGAAATTAAAATGATTATAACATTCACATCCACATACATTCCACAAAAAGAATAATCAAAGATAGGAAAATAAAGCATACTTCCACACAACACAAGGAGTTATAGTGGTTCGCCTGTGTGTATACCAACTGTTCAAAAACAGCCACACAGAATGCTACTCCACTCCTAATATCCTCACACAGGGGATATTAGCATTCACTATCAAGTAGGTTTTCACAGGTTCACTCAAAACCTTTACAATTGTATCTTTTTCAAAGGGCCTACACAATTCAAAAACCCTCACTTCTGAGTTTTTTTTGGCTCTCCTCAGATAACCAACAGCTTTGAGATTTTTTTGGCTTAACTTCAAATAAAACCAAAATAAATGAATTTACAGTAAATGTAAAATACCTGAATTTCTTCTTTGTTGTAGCAGCCCAGAAGAACCAAGTCGGAGTAGAGATTTGAATGTCAAAGTTCAATGTCCAATACTCACTTTATAATGGTTCTAATTTCTAATAGATTTTAATTTAAAACAAATGGGCTAGCTAGAATTGATTTTGATTCCAGTAAAAGGAAAATAAAACTTCTTCTTTACAGATTAGATTAGAATGCAAGAAACAAAATCAATTAACAAAGTTAAAGAAATAGAATATTAAATAAGCACACTTAGCTTTAAACGGAGCACAGATTTATTTCTCAGAAGGCCGAATTAAATAAGCTTGAATGGTCTATTTTATTCTGAGATTCGGGCTCTATTTATAGTGTGAATAAGTCACGTCTTCGACTGGTCTTAAGTCGCTACGACTGGTCAAAGATCCAACAGATATTTGAAAATTCAGGCACGATAGGATAAAGCGGTTTAATGACTGGTCGAAAGGTACCTTCAACTGGTCAAAGGTCACACACGATTGGTCGAAGCAAAGTGCAAATCATCGCTGTAGTTTGAGTTAAAGGTCTATGACTGATCGAAGAACCAGTCGACACAGTTCCTACGACTAGTCGAACAGTCCCCAGGACTAGTCGAAGCTTAACAAAAAATATCCGAATTTTACAACAAACTTACGACTGAACCAGGAGATCCTTAGATAGGTCGAAGCAGTGTTAGGACTAGTCAATCAGAGACCAGGACTAGTCTTAGAACAGGCCAGACTCACTTATATAGAATATATGAATTATGTATCCAAAGTGGCCTACTCTAAAGGTCAACCTATGGTTAGTTAAACCTCAATAGTGAAGTAAGGACATTGAAACTTAAGGACCTTGAAAGTAATGAAGCTTGAAGTCTTGATGTAGTTCAAACTTGAAAGCATATTCAGATCCTGAGATTAAACTTGAGGTCTTGATATTGAACTTGAAAGCTTCTTGAAATCTTGAGATTGAACTTAAAAGCTTCTTGAGATCTTGACTTGAGAGCAGTGCTTGTTCATCACAGTTGATCTTAAGTAGTGCTTTGATCTTCACATATACAAGCTTCATAACAGTGTCTTTGGCACCATAAATTTGACAACAAAAGGGGCTATAAACAATAACACTTACAATGTCCCCCTTTGTCAAATTAGTGATAAAACATACTTCCAAGATATGTTAGTTCATCGAATATTTATAGAATATCTGATTAACGAATATGCACCAGTTGTTATCAACTAGCACAATAACATGAACCTGCATATCAATAGTTAACATGAACCTGTATATCAATAGTCCTTCTCCTTTACACATACTCCCCCTGAGTAACATCATACTCCCCTTGAGTAACATATGCATAAAAACAATGCGCAATGCCTACTTCATTCTCCATTCATACGAGCATAAGCATTATTCTCCCCCTTTTTGTCACAAGAGGACAAAGGAAGCACAGAACAAATAAACTGAGGAGAAATAATTAGAGAGATATATGGGAGGTAACAAGACAAGATAACAGAAAATAGAATAGTCAACTCACATAATTCATAGACTGAGCTAAGTCATAGATAGCAACAATCTCCTAACCAGTTGTAACACCAGAATAGTAAAGTTATTACAAATTAGATTGCTGAAAAGAGCTAATCCAAACCAGATGAAGGAGCAGGGATGGAAGGATCAAGTTTATGCATGCCTTTGTTCAAGCGCCTTAGATATTTACACATATACTTGAATTGTAAATCATGAGCAACAAACATGTTTTCCATCTTAACATTAATATTTTCAACCTTATCCTCCAATGCATGCAGATGTGCATCAAAGTCAGAAGGTTCAAAATCTGAATCATTTGTAGAATCAAAATCAAGTTCTTCAAAGATATTATCCATATTAATATCATCAGAAGAAGGATCACCAGCTACTTCCTCATGTGCTGCTTCAGCATTGCCAACACCATCACCTTGACCAGGGAGGAACTCCAACTTCATCTTATTTAAGTTAGAATTATTGAATAGTTGATGAAGGATAGGGGCCTCTCCAACTGGCATATCGACTAACATATGAGTAGCCAACACAGTCATCAAATAAGCAAAAGGAATGTCACTGTGACCAGGATGGAGACGAAAATTAATAATGAAGTGACAAATCAAGGATGATAAACAGATAGATGTACCACTGGCAATAGCATGAAGAACACGAACCATGAATGAAGTCAATTCAGATTTATTACCCGATCGAGGATATAAGTTAGACACAAAGATTTTGTGAAGAACTCTGTATTTGGGTGACAAATACCTTACGGGAAGTGCATTCCCTTTGTGAGTCCATTGAGCACTCAGATTGTATAAATCTCTAGTGAGGAGACATTTTTTAGATTCTGAGGGTTTATCAGATAAGTTATAGACAGGAATCCCCTCATCATTCACAGGAATATCCATAAGAGCTGAAATCAAATGACTATCAATGTCAAATGGTCCTTCTCTAGTTGCTATTTTAAAATTTAAGTTCTCCAGAGAAAAATCACATATACATGCAAACATGGACTGAGCAATGGATCGGTATACTGGCCCACCCCAATGTAATAAGTTATCCCAACTTACAGCTTGAAGCATAGGAAGGATATCAAAAGAAGCAACATGATTAACATCAATAGGAAGTTCAATAATAACATTACGTAATCTAATATCCTGAACATAAGATGGATCATCATCGGGAGGCCGAAGATGACTCTTAGTGAGAGGGGCTGATATGGAAGAAGAAGACGGACCACGGGATGTTGCTTTTCTCCCTCTAGATGCCATTTGCAACAAAGATTTCAAGAAAATAAAGAGTTGCAAAGGTTTGAGAAGAGGGTTTGCTCAAATAAGATTTTTCAAAAGGAAAACCTCAAATCTCAACAAAAATTGAAATGGACAACTTCAAGAAGAAAAGAGAAGTAATTTAGACACAAATCCACAAGAAATAAGCAAATGAAGCACTAACCTTGAAGGATTTGGAAGGTGGGTTCGACAGGTCGAGCGTCGGCTAGTTGGAGAAGAAAGAAATGAGAAAGAAAGAGTTTTTCCCCCAATTAAAAGTGATTCATGCGATCTACTACTGATCATGGGTTTTCTTCGATCGGTCGTGCCATGATAGGTTAAGGAAATCCTCGACTGGTCGAGTACCACAAAAAAAATCAGATTTTCATGCATATTTCAAAAAATTAAAAATTTAATCTAGCAAATATATACAATATGAGACATATAGGCATAAATAATTATTTTAAAATGCACATGCTAAGATCAAATTTCATTTTGTTAAACATGCTTTTGTCAAGCAGTTTAGTAAAAATATCAGCACGTTGATTCTCGGTAGGAATATATTCCAATGATATTACCTTTTCATCAATTAAATCTCGAATATAACGAAATCTAATATCAATATGCTTAGTACGAGAATGCTGAATTGGATTTTTCGAAATATTTATGGCACTGGTATTATCACGATATAAGAACATAGAATCCTGTTTAATTTCATAATTACTTAGCATACATTTCATCCAAACAAGCTGTGTACAAGCATTACTAACTGCAATATATTCAACTTCAGCTGTTGAAAGTGATATGGAACTTTGTTTCTTACTAAGCCAAGAAACTAAACAGTTTCCAATAAAAAAAAAAACCACCACTAGTTGATTTTCTATCATCTAGATTATCAGCCCAGTTAACATCTGAGTACCCAGCTAATTGAATACTAGTCTCATGAGGATACCATAGACCGAGATTAATAGTACTAGCAACATAGCGTATAATTCGTTTGACTGTAATCAAATGTGATTCTTTAGGTTCAGATTGATATCTAGCGCAAATACCAACACTAAGAGCAATATCGGGTCTACTAACAGTTAAATATAGTAAACTACCAATCATACTCCGATATAGTTTCTGATCTACATTTTTACCTGCAGAATCTTTTGAGAGTTTCAAAGTTGTACTCATAGGAGTATTAAATTTCTTACCATTCTCAAATCCAAATCTCTTAACTAAATTTATAGCATATTTGGATTGAGATATGAACATCTCATCAGGTTGTTGTTTTACTTGCAACCCAAGGAAGTAATTTAATTCCCCAACCATGCTCATTTCAAATTGAGATTTCATCAAATCTGTAAACTCAATAGTTATGTCAGTACAAGTAGATCCATAAATGATATCATCAACGTAGATCTGAACCATTAAGATATCTTCGTTATATTTCTTAACAAACAATGTTTTATCAACACTTCCCATCTGAAAGTTATGACAAAGTAAAAACTTAGTCAATTTCTTATACTATGCTCTGGGAGCTTGTTTAAGATCATACAGAGCTTTTTTAAGACAGTATACATGATCAATAAACTTAGGATCTTCAAATCCAGTAGGTTGTTCAACATATACTTCTTCATTTAAATCGCCATTTAAAAAGGCACTCTTAACATCCATTTAAAAAATTTTAATCTTTCTAAAGCAAGTAATGGATATAAAGAGTCTTATTGATTCAAGACGAGCAACTGGGACAAAGGTTTCATCATAATCAATACCTTCAATTTGAGTGTACCCTTGTATAACTAATCTTGCCTTGTTTCTAATAATATTCCCAAGCTCGTCAGACTTATTTTTAAAAATTCATTTTGTTCCAATAATATGTTTATCTTTAGGTCTAGGAACAAGATATTAGACATCATTTCAAACAAATTGATTAAGTTCTTCTTGCATTGCAACAATCTAATTTTCATCAGCAAGAGCTTTTTTTTTTACGTTAGATGGCTCTATCTGGGATGTAAAACATACGTAATTACATATATCCTCAAGTTGTCTACGTGTACGAACACTAGTGAGAGGGTTTCCAAGAATCTGTGTGGTTGGATGATCTTTAACAGTCCTTAATTTAGAATCAGTCTGAATAGATGAAGTGTCAGATTTATCAATTACTAGAACTTCATCAATATCTGAACTTGAGACTGAAGTGTTCAAGTGATCATCAATGACCACATTAATGAACTCTTGAATCACACCAGTCCTTTTGTTCAAAACTCTATAAGCTCGACTGTTTAAAGAGTATCTTAAAAAGATCCCTTCATCACTCTTCGTATCGAACTTTCTCAGATTTTCACGATCTTGTAAAATATAGCACTTGCTGCCAAAAACTCGAAAGTATTTGACAGTAGGTTTTTTATCAAACCATAATTCGTAAGCCGTTTTATCATTACCTTTATTAGTGTAAACCCGGTTAATGATGTAGCAAGCTGTATTGACTGCTTCAGCCCAAAGATTCTTAGAGAGCTTAATACTATTCAACATGATATTAGCCATTTCTTGAAGCACTCTATTTTTTCTTTCAACAATACCATTTTGTTGAGGAGTTTTGGGTGCTGAGAATTCATGTAATATTCCCTGGTCACTACAGAACTTCTCAAAACCGCTATTCTCAAATTCAGATCCATGATCACTACGAATCTTACTGACTTGAGAATTTTTTTCAATTTGAATCCTTTTGAGAACCTTTTTCACTTCTTCAAGGGTTTCTGTTTTGTCCCTTAAGAAGGCAACCCATATATATCTAGTAAAGTCATCCACTATTACCAAGATATATCTTTTACCACCACGACTTTCTGTCCTTGTAGGTCCTACAAGATCCATATGGAGAAGCTCGAGTGGTCTTGATGTGGTATTGGAATTAACCTTTTTGTGTGAGTTCCTTGTTTGTTTGCCAATCTGACATTCACCACATATTTTATCCAATTTTTGTAGTTTGGGTAGACCTCTTATAAGTTCTTGTTTGCTCAATCTATATAGATTTCGGTAGTGTACATGTCCAAGACATTTGTGCCACAAATCAGTCTCGTCTGTATGGACCATGTAACACAATTGATTAGATGATCTGGATTCGTTTACAATATAGCAGTTTTCAGACGTTCTTTGTCCAGTTAATATTACCGAGCCTTTGTTATTAAGAACTCACAGCTTTGATTAGAAAACCATACACTATGGTTATTATCGCATATTTGAGATATGCTAAGCAAGTTATGTTTTAGACCTTCTACATATATGACATTCTTGAATAAAGGAAGGTTATAAAGTTGAACCGTACCTTGGCCCATAATCTTGTAGTTGCTGCCATCACCAAATGTGACTGAACCATCAGTCATGTCTTTGAGATCGGTGAATAGACCTTTATTACCAGTCATATGCCTTGAACATCCACTGTCTAGGTACCATTTAGAATGGCTTATAGCTTTGAAAGCAGTGTGAGCAACTAAACAAGTGACTTTGGGGACCCATTTCAAAACTCTTTTGGGTTTAGGAATATAGTTGGTCTTCTTCTGTTTATAGTTGTGGTAATGACCTACTAAGTTAGATTTTAAGAGCTCCTTGAGTAAATCAACTATTATTTCAGCCAATGGGTTTCTCTTCTAATTTTTGAAATTGGTATAGCTACGTTTAAGTTTTTGAAAAGTTTTTGTATTTTTAGAAAAACCTTGACAAGTATCTTTTTCTTTTGAGTTTAGGGCTTCCCCTTTCACAAAGTTGGGAGGAGTACTCTTTTGTCTATGAGGTATGTTTTTATCATAACCTAACCCGGATCGATCGCCACATTTTCTAGATTCGGATAAAAGTTTTTCTAACTTTGGATCTCCTTGGGTATACCTCCATGTATCCTTCAAATTCAGAAGAGAAGATACTTCATTCTTGAGTTTCTCAATTTCATATTTCAAATCTTCAATAGGGGAGGTTTTGAATTCCAAATCACATTTTGATTTTTCAAAACTATCTGAAATTTGGCATTTTTCTAAAACAAGTAAGTTGAAGCGTTCTTTGAGTTTAAAAAACTTTTCTTTTTAAAATTTAAGCTTCACAGCAATTTTACAACTTTCCTTGTATAGGGCATTGTAAACATCTTGAAGATCTTCTTCATTTTCATAATCACTATTCAGATTTTCTTCATTAGTTGAATCATCATGATCTGAAAAAGTGAACTTGGCTAGAGTCATAAGGGCCTTAACTTCATTGCCCGACTCGGTTTCAGAATCTTCTGAATCAGAAGTAGTTTTAGACTCAGATGATTCATCCTAAGTAGCCAACATACCCTTCCTTTTAGGTTTGTCCTTTTTAGGACATTTGTTTGCTAAATGCCCATATTCATGGAAGTAGTAACACTGACTGTCTTTTAAGGATTTTCGAGTTTTGGGTCTAAATTTCTTTTTATCATTTGATTGTTGAAGATCGACCCTTTTCTTAATTTTGAAAATCTTATAAAACTTCTTAGCTAAAAGAGCCATATCATCTTCAGAATCAGAATTTTCTTCAGAAACAATTTTAGAAGATTTAAGAGTTATAGATTTTCCTTTAGGAGCTTTAAAGTTTAACTCATAGGTTTGTAAAGAATCAACTAGTTCTTTTACCCTCATATTGTCTGTATTACGAAGTTCCTGGATTGCGGTTACTTTGGAATTGAACCGTTCAGGAAGTAAGTGTAGTATTTTTGCACACACTTTACTTTCTGAGATTTTATCGCCAAGACCCCATATTGAGTTTACAATGTCATTTAATCTTGTGTAAAAGTCCATGAACATTTCATTCTCCTCCATATGAATTTCTTTAAATTTGGTTGTGAGGAGTTGGACTTTAGATTTTTTGACAATTGATGTACCCTCGTGTGTCATTTCTAATATATCCCAAACTTGTTTTGCAGAATCATAGGATATAATTCTTTTGAATTCATCCGGTGATAGTGCACATGTAATTACATTTAGTGCTTTAGCATTTCTACTACTCTCACTTTTTTGAAGTGTGGTCCAAGAAAAATAAGCAGTTATTTATGTGGTTTTTGAACCATCAATACTAGTCACTTCAGTGGTAGGAGGGGTCCATTCATTCACCGTGGCTAGCCACACATTTTCATCCATAAATTTAAGGAAGATCCTCATCCTGACTTTCCAATAGGCATAATTGGTGACATCAAAAGGTGGAGGCCTAGTGACTGAAAGGCTATCAAAATTTGACATCTTATATAAAGCTTAGATCGTTAGCTCAGGAAGTAAATCAAATAAAAAGCAATAAGAGCGAGCTATTAGGCTCTGATACCACTTGAAATGGGCAAGCTATATGTCCTAGAGGGGGGGTGAATAGGACTATGCCAAATTTAAATTAATTACAGCGGAATTTAAATAACAAGATAGCTAAATAAAGTAAATCAATCCACAATGCATAAATGAATAACAACCTCAATAAACAAGTATTGAGAGATTGATACAAAAGTTGTTCTAAGGACAACCTTACACCAAAAACCAAAGTTTATGGTAGGACAACCTGATTTCTAGAAAGATCTTTGTATCAAGAACTCAAACTTTATAGGAATAATCAAATTGAAACAAAATAAATGAATAGAATATAATTGATTGTTCTAGGGACAACCATACACCATAGAAATGGCAGGGCAACCTTACTAGAACAATAAAGCTCAAATAAAGAAATAGCTTGAAATAAATTGCAGAAATTTAAATCTAAACTATTACAACATTCCCCACTGAGCTTGAAATTAAAATAATTACAACATTCACATCCACATACATTCCACAAAAAGAATAATCAAAGATAGGAAAATAAAGCACACTTCCACACAACACAAGGAGTTATAGTGGTTCGCCTGTGTATACACCAACTGTTCAAAAACAGCCACACAGAATGCTACTCCACTCCTAATATCCTCACACAGGGGATATTAGCATTCACTATCAAGTAGGTTTTCACAGGTTCACCCAAAACCTTTACAATTATGTCTTTTTCAAAGGGCCTACACAATTCAAAAACCCTCACTTCTGAGTTTTCTGGCTCTTCTCAGATAACTAACAGCTTTGAGGTTTTTCTGGCTTAACCTCAAAAAAACCAAAATAAATGAATTTACAGTAAATGTAAAATACCTAAATTTCTTCTTTGTTGTAGCAGCCCAGAAGAACCAAGTCGGAGTAGAGATTTGAATGTCAAAGTTCAATGTCCAATACTCACTTTATAATGGTTCTAATTTCTAATAGATTTTAATTTAAAACAAATGGACTAGCTAGAATTAATTTTGATTCCAGTAAAAGGAAAATAAAACTTCTTCTTTACAAATTAGATTGGAATGCAAGAAACAAAATCAATTAACAAAGTTAAAGAAATAGAATATTAAATAAGCACACTTAGCTTTAAATGGAGCAAAGATTTATCTCTCAGAAGGCCGAATTAGATAAGCTTGAATGGTCTATTTTATTCTGAGATTCGTGCTCTATTTATAGTGTGAATAAGTCACCTCTTCGACTGGTCTTAAGTCACTACGACTGGTCGAAGATCCAACAAATATTTGAAAATTTAGGCGCGATAGGATAAGACGGTTTCACGACTGGTCGAAGGGCACCTTCGACTGGTAGTAGGTCTCCTTCGACTGGTCGAAGGTCACACACGACTGGTCGAAGCAAAGTGCAAATCATCTCTATAGTTTGAGTCGAAGGTCTATGATTGATCGAAAAATCAGTCGACACTGTTCTTACGACTAGTAGAACAGTCCCCAGGACTAGTTAAAGCTTAACAAAAAATATCCGAATTTTACAACAAACTTACGACTGATCCAGGAAATCCTTAGACAGGTCGAAGCAGTGTTAGGACTAGTCGACCAGAGACTAGGGCTAGTCTTAGAACATGCCAGACTCACTTATATAGAATACGTGAATTATGTATCCAAAGTGGCCTACTCTAAAGGTCAACCTATGGTTAGTCAAACCTCAATAGTGAAGTAAGGACATTGAAACTTAAGGACCTTGAAAGTAGTGAAGCTTGAAGTCTTGATGTAGTTCAAACTTGAAAGCATATTCAGATCCTGAGATTAAACTTGAGGTCTTGATATTGAACTTGAAAGCTTCTTGAAATCTTGAGATTGAACTTGAAAGCTTCTTGAGATTTTGACTTGAGAGCAGTGCTTGTTCATCACAGTTGATCTTAAGTAGTACTTTGATCTTCACATATGCAAGCTTCATAATAGTGTCTTTGGCACCATAAATTTGACAACAAAAGAGGCTATAAACAATAACACTTACAATTACTTTCATATGATTTAGGACTATGATAGTTTGCTTATTGAGTCTTTTGTGCCAACCCATTTTCGTACTAAGATAATTGGAAAATTCTCAAAATTCTTTCTTCAAATACTATCTTCCTATTACTTCCCTTTTCTTTTCATTGCCTCTTTTGCATTACATAGTTATTTCTTTTACATTAAGGACAATGTAGATTTTAAGTTGGCGATGGGAGATTAGGCAGACAAATCAGTTGTTTTCTTAGTCTTTGAGCAAAATTTGAGGAAAATTAAACAAAAAATAAAAAAATTGAAGTATAAGATACTTAATGTTGATAATTTATGTCTCCTAAATTCAGTTATTTGGAGATTTCAAAGTAAGTTCAAATTTTAATCCATGATTAGGAGTTTTAAACATTGATTGAGTCATGATTTCATATGTTACATCTAGCTTTCACATTAAAGCTTCAGTCAACATTGAATTATTAACTTGGTGATTATTTAGCATGAAAGGAACCAACATGGGGAATTCGTTCATCATGTTATAAAAATAATAATAAATAATACCCATTTAAAAAAAACAGTTGTCTTCAAAAAGGCCACTTATTAAAGATCTTGAAAAAAGGTTGACATAGCGTGAAAGCCATCAATGGAAAAATCAAAAGCTGGAGAAATAAAAGAGGGAATTAAAATATGAATTGTAAGGCAAGTTTCGGTTTAGGTTTTGGTTGTCTTGATTGCTCTTTGGATTATCAATGTTATCATGAAAATGAAGAATTGAACCTTTAATTGTGATAAGTCTAGACTTCATTATGCACCTATGGAACTCAATGTTTGAAATTATTCTAATTGATGGATTAATGCTTCGAACCTGACTATGAAGTTAGCAAGTGCTAGATTTTATGAGAGAATAATGCTCAACATTGATGTATTTTGAAACTCTATTATCTGAATTGTTTTTGAAACCTCTTGAGCTTATGAAAATTATACAATAGTTTTTGAAATATTTTTTCGCATACTTTGCTTAGGACTACCTAAATGCTGGTTAGGGATTGCGTTGAGGGTTAAATATTGCATATTATCCCCCATTTATTACTTGGTTTTATGAACATGATAATGCTTAATGTTCTATTTTAATCATGTTTGTGTTGCAAGGTGAATTTAAGAGCTTGGATTGAAAAGGATGCTAAAAACATGTGTTTAATGCTCAACAATCATCAAGGTAAGGGATGGATCTTATGAGACTAAGATTGAAGAATTCACATGCCAAAGATCCAAGAAAATCAAGTGAGGAATGAAGAGAATCAAAGATTTAAAGTGAAGAAAAAGAATCCTGAAATCGTACTGAAAAAGCATATTCTAAAACTTTGGGTCATTTTGTGAAATTACGTAGAGTGAAGTCTATTTTGAAAAACTGTGCAAAATGAAGTATATTTTAGCAAACTGCATAAATTTGAGGTGGTTTCTAGAATTTTCCAACTAGATGTGAAAGTTGGAGTTCGACAATTATAAATAGGACTCCCTATGATGCTTTTAGGGATCTTCTAGGGTTTAAGGAGTGGAGCAAAAGGGTGGAGAAGCCGTCTCCAAGAGTTCTTCTTTTTATTCCTTAGTTGTTTTCATATTTTTCTTAAGAGACTTTGGTCCAATAATGTCTATGGTTGGCTAAACCTCTTAGCTAGGGCTAAGAGGTAAAGCTTGTAGCATGACGAGATGTTTCTATTGCTTTTATTCATGTTTATGTTCATGAACTCTGTGGATTTTAATTTGATATTTAAGGAATACTTTCAGTTTTTAATGGTTTATTATGACTCAAATTAGAGTAGATCTGTAATAGCTTTGAGTATCTTCTTTTTCTGATTTGAGATTATGAGATTGATAAATTCTATTGTTTGTAATTGTGAAATTCTATTGTTTGTAATTGTCTCTTTGGCATGGTTTGGTGATGGAATCCCTGCCAATTATTATAGTTCTCATTCATTGAGAATTAGGTTAATGGAAGTTTAGATTTGATTTTATTGATATATTTTACAACTGGATAGGATAGGACTCCAATTCTAATTGTGTTACTTGAATCAAGCAAGAGGGTTCCCTGATCACTACAAGTGGATCCTTGGAACCCTAGTTCCCACATTTAAATTCTTAGTTTTAATTACTTAATTCACAATTACTCTCTCAAATACTTTAGAACTAGTTTCACATCTTCTTCTAGTTTTAATTCTAGTTAATTTCAGAAACGTACAAGTTTAAGGTCCTTTGGATTCGACCTCGGTCTTATCTAGATTAGTACTACATTACAACCCTGTACTTAGGGTTGTGAACAAAAAATACAAAAGTCTCTAGTGGGAGTCGATTCCTGTGTAGGATTGTAAAGGTTAGAGGTGAACTTGATTTAAAACCTCCGATAGTGAAATCCGGTACACTCATGGCTTGAGTATGTTCGTCAGGAGTGGAACAGGAAAACTAAACAGCTATACATACTTGTGTTTAAGATTGTATTTGAGCACCTGTTTAATTATACTTATGTGGTAAAATTTTAATTATATATATATATATATATATATATATATATATATATATATATATATATATATATGATTAGATGAATTCTAGGAATTGATAGTTAGCACATCCCCCACACACATGCACAATATCATGTTTATACACTAGTTGCTTAATTGCCACATCTCTTGTAGTTTATGTGATTGGACCCTTTAATATCTTAGAAGCTTTAGAGTTAATTGCCATACTTAGTTTAATTTGTATATTAATTTAAGTATGTAATTGTGATTAAAAGGAATAATTTTTATTTGGTCCTAACCACCCTTCCTTCTAGAACAAAGCCTTCATTTCGTAGTCCCACATAGCTTTCGCAACACAGCCATGGTAATCGCATTACACTACATGTGGATTTTTAGGTACCAATAAGGGCTTCCGTCAAGGACCACAAGTCGTGGGGTGAAGGAGTCTAACCAGCTCATAATGAGTTAATTATCTAGGCCAGGTATGATGGCCTAAGACAAAAGATGAGTCAATGCCTGAGGCATATACACCCAGTATATGGACTGCCACTTGAAGTTAGGGTCAATTAGAGCTAGCCAAGTGCGTGTTGGTGGGCCAAGTTAAAACAGACTAGGCCTTGATGGTTCAAGTAACTAGTTGTATAGATTCTATGTCAGCTTTCCCATCACTTGCAGTATTGAGAATGTAAGAGATTTATAAGGGAATATAAGAGAGAATAAAGATAAACTTGTAATGCATTAGATTGAATAAGGCTTACAATGAGGGAGGTCCGCAACTTATATAGATGTAGACATCCTAGTTGAAATGAGAGAAACTACTTCATAGGGACCGAGTCCAGCTTTAGAATATGGTTAACTTAGGAGGACACTTAGAAACTCAATTCAAGTCATCCAAGAAATACCCTCACAACTTTTATAGTCAAGCGTGATGGAAAATCAAAGGTAATGGGGGGACGCGAATTAGCTACTGACAGGTTGAGTAGCGAGACTCGCTACTGAAGTAACGCCACCAAGTTCTGTGGGACCCACCATGATGTATGTATTGTATCCACACCGTCCATCCATTTGGATATATCAATTTAGGGTATGATCTAGAGGTTGAGTCAGATCCAAAGCTCGAATGGACCCCACCATAGAAAACAGTGGATAGAGTGACGCCCACCATTTAAAATTTCTTAGGGCCATGAAAGTTTTTGATCAAGCTTAAATTTGTGTTTTCCCTTCTTTCATGTCTGTCTTAACTTATGAACCCATTGGATCTCAGATAAACATCATAGTAGACCTTAGGAATGTTTCAACGGTGGGCGTCACTCTTCCCACTGTTTTCTGTGGTGCGGTCCACTACAGATTTGGATATAACTCATTATTTCTCTCATGCCCTGAAATGATCTCTCCAAATGGATGGCTGGTGTGGATACAATACACACATCATGGTGGGTCACACATAACTTAGTGACGTCGCTTCAGTAGCCATTCTCGATACTCAACCTGTCAGTATCTAATCCGCGTCCTGGTGTCGGTATGAATCCAATTCCCAGTCGCCACCATCCACCAATCATGGCTTAACACGTGACACCCTAGGTTATTATGTCACAAATGCACCTTTAAAAGCGAGCTTGACACGACGCGGGGAATCTAATTCTTGTTTACCCCTAAAGTCAACTACACTGAGAACACAACAGCCAATAGAGTTCTTCGGATTCAGAATTAGCCACGGACGTTAACTTTGCCTATATAGATCATTCCCACTTATGAAAGAGTGGCCTTTAGGAGGCAGGGATAGTGTGGAGGCTATCGCATAGAGAGGAGGTGTTGGTTTTTTGAAGAAGAACAGGGGATAGAGTGAGAGAGACATTTTTGTCAACTCGTATTCAACGAGTCGGGTTGAAATAAGGGATATCAGTGTTGAATCCCCTGTTTTCTTCTCACATTTCAAAGTACAAAGTGGTATTTACTTTTTTGCCATATTTCTGTTTTTTGCTTAATTTAAATGTGACTAAGATCGACATTTAGTGCTTTGTCTCCATAGTCGTGGTTACCATAAATTATTTTACTTATTTTTAGGTTTGGGCTGACGTTGAGCATTCCATCTTAGTAGTCCCAACCTTGATTGCAATAATACTGTATAATTATGTGAATGGAGAAGAATGGCCAATCCTTTTCTTCTTTGTTACTGAGTTCCTAACCCTTATCTGAAATCTTCGATTGTAAACCAACTGCAAGAATCACTCAAGTTGGGGTTCTTTGAATCCCTTCATAGCAATTGTATAGTGTGTAGTGAACTGTACATTTGAGTTTCATTGGCTAATGTTGGCTCCAAGTCAATCACACCATTTCTTGAATCAACTTCACACCCAACACTATTGACGAGGGCAAAAAACAAAAAAAAAAAAAAAAAACTAACAAACAAACAAACAAATGGAGAGGGAGCATGCACCAACGTTCACAAAAGGCCTAAGAGAAATCTAGAAGTTCTAATCTAAGTCAAAATGATACCAAAGTAGTAGATAATTCCACATAAATCTAGCACATGACATTTCATGAGTTTTGTAAAAGTTTTCTACGCATACTTACCACTTATATACAAGTGGCTTAGGCCGCACATCATTGGTTGTAATTATATGTAATAAATAAACAATAATTTTAAGACATGAGCCCAAAAATGAGACAGCTCCATAGCTTAAGTGGTCCACAATGAGAATAATGATGTCCATCATTAAACCCACTATCTTTTGGAGTGTGCTTCACTTGATCATTGTGTCTACATCATTTTTGAGCTCATGCAAAAAAAAAATGAACAATGTGGATATAACATGTACATCACTTAAAAAGAAAAAGTTGAAATTTGCTAGGCTTTCAAGGTAGGATTCTTTTCTCTTCCACATAAACGGCAAAAACCATCTTTATACTATTACCATGCATTACCACCAATTACCTCCAATCAAATATGCCCGTGGTGTACAGAAAAAGCAAAATGTTGACTGAATCATTACAAAACCTCTAGCTAGGCTTGTCACAAATGGCTCTTATTCGGTGAGAAAAGGTCCATTATTAGATAATTAAGATTATCATCCAAAATTAATTTAGTTAATGGTCAATCAAAGACCGATTCTACACCCTCGTGGCACCCTAACGTCATGCCCTTAATCCACATAACATGGTGGTTGAAGAACATTTCTCAAAATTATTATTATTATTATTATTATTATTTTAAAATTGCTTTCCTCAACAACCTTACTCGTTGCAGACATTAAAGTCAGCTGAGTTTTCATGTTGTGCACCGAGTATTCACACATTGGGCATGAGTTGGTTCACCCGAACCATTGATTCAACGGCCCCATCATGGAGGGAATATGCCGAGAAAATGTATTTAATTGGTTAGCTTCAGCATTTCCATTGCTGGAGTGCAGATGCATGGTTAAAAAGACATCCACCAACAAGCCATGTTCAATAAAGGAAGGAAATAAGATTCAATGGCTAGGATCTTTCTCTTTGTGAGATTTGACGGGCATGGTCCATCCATGATGGGAGTCGACAGATCAATGGCTTTGATAAACTAACCGGGAGCTCCCACCTGAACCTCCTCATCATCCTTGCGAATATGGAATACTTACGGTATAATGTGGTATTGCCCAAAAGATGCAACAGTACACGTGATACACGTGCATACTTATAGTTCGGAGCATTGGGCCCGATATATTTTTTGTTGCACCTAACAGACTTAACTCCATTGGACATTTATTGGACGGATCAAAATAAAAAAAAATAAAAATAATCCGATGCTCCTTTTTCCGTCGTTTTCCTTTTCACGAAGGTTTTTCGATGAACAAGTGGTCAGGATTGAAAACCAACTTGATTTTTAGACAGTAGCTTGGAAACAGTGGACTCCGTAATCAAGGGACGCGGATTGCTTCCTGCTACTGCACCGTCGGTCGTGGGTTCGCAGGAAGTGCCTGCGATGGGATGGTAGGTGGGACCCACCGTAATGTTTGGGTGAAATCCACCCGTCCATCCGTTTTACAAGATCATTTTAGGGCATGAGACAAAAAATGAGGTGGATCTAAAATTCAAGTGGGCCATACGAGAGGGAAGACTGAGGAAAAAGTTTCCTGCCATTAAATCCTTCTTGGATCCACTTGAAGTTTATATGTCATCCAAACGGCCTATAAGGTTATTCCCACTGGGATGAAGTGAAATCACCAAAAATTTTAGCTTGATAAGGAGCTTTTGTGGCTGCATAAATGTTTTAAGATGGTCACATAATCCCCACCATTTCCTCTCACGTGGCCTTAATTTTTTTATTTTTATTTTTAATTGTACGTCTTGAAATGATATCATAAAATGGATAAATGGGGTGAATTTCTAGGCATGGACTCTGTGAGTCAGTGAGTCCCACTGAGATATATATATATATATATATATATATATATATATATATATATATATATATATATATATATATATATATATATATATAGGGAAAAGGTACTGTCGTCCGTGAGGTCGAGCTGTGTGGGCCCCACTATGATGCCGTTCGAAGATCCATACCGTCTACCAGATGCGCGAGCCTAGGGTGGGCCCACACGGCCCAAATCAGCCGTCCATGTAACTCAGGTGTGCCATACCATCGGCAAACATAAGTATACACGTAAAAACATGTAAATGCACTTGGTGGGCCCCACCTGAGTTGTGGATACCACCTGAAACTTGGTCTAAAATTATATTCAAGTAGGACACACACGATGGACGATGTTGATCATCAAAAAACGTCTCGAAAGGTCCCCAAAAATGGTTTTGAATATTTCAATGGTGCACGGCCCCTCTTAACTTCTGTACGTGATGTGGTCCACAAAAGCCACGGATTGACTTGATTTTCAGCCGTGTGGGCCCCCTCTGGAATGGTACATCTGGTAGACGGTGTGGATTTTCGAACAGCATCACGGTAGGGCCCACACATCACCAGACCTCACGGACGACCCACACTCAGAGTACCTTTTCCCATATATATATATATATATATATATATATATATATATATATATATATACGGGAAAAGGTACTATGCGCTCGAGCGTAAAGCGGTCGTCCGTGAGGTCGAGCTGGTGTGGGCCCTACCGTGATGCCGTTCGAAAATCCACACCGTCCACCAGATGCACCGCTCCAAGTGAGACCCACACGGCTAGAAATCGACCGTCCACGAAACTCAGGTGGGCCATAACTTCTGAAAACATAAGTATACACGTGAAAACATGTAAAATCACTTGGTGGGTTCCACCTGAGATTTGGATACCACCTGAAAAGTGGTATAAAATTACATCAAAGTGGGACACACATGATGGACGGTGTTGATCATCAAAAAACGTCTCGAAAGGGGGCCACAAGTGGTGTTGAATGTTTGAATGGTGCACGGCCCCTCTCCACTTCTGGACGTGGTATGGCCCACAAAAGTCTCGGATGGACGTCATTTTTAGCCGTGTGGGCCCGTCCAGGGATGGTGCATCTGACTGAGGGGATAGATGTTCGAACGGCATCACGGTGGGGCCCACCCCAGCTAAACCTCATGGAGACCGCTTTACGCTCGAGCGCATAGTACCTTTTCCCTTAAATATATATATATATATATATATATATATATATATTCCCATGAGGTTGAGCTGTGTGGGCCCCACTGTGATGTGTGTTGAACATCTACCCCATCAATAAGATGCGCCATTTCATGGTGGGCCATAGACTTAAAAATCAAGTCAATCCATGGCTTGGGTGGGCCACACACATACAAAAGTTGAGAGGGGTCATCCTCCTATTAAAGCATTCATAATCATTTACTAGGTGTTCACAAATCCAGACCATCCATTATGTGTGTCCTACTTGGATGAGGTGTCAGACCAATTTTCATCTGCATCCAAAACTCAGGTGGGCCTCACCAAGTGCTTTTATTTATTTTAGGCATGTCTTTACATAGTTTTAGATGGCATGCCCCACCTGAGTTCCGTGTACAACCGATTTTTGGGATATTCGTAACCTAAAGCGGACCCATCAAATGCACAGTGTTGATGTTCAACATACATCGCGGTGGGGCCCACAAAGCTCGACCTCATGAGAAGTTCCCATGAGGATAGACGACCTTTTATATATATATATATATATATATATATATATATATATATATATATATATATATATATATATGGGAAAAGGTACTATGCGCTTGACCTCACGATAAGCTCCTGTAAGGTCGAGCTGTGTGGGCCCCACCGTGATGTGTTTCGACCATCAACACCGTGCATTTGATGGGTCCCCTTTAAATTATGAGCTATCCCAAAAATCAGCTGTACACAGAATTTAGGTGGGCCATACCATTTAAAATTATGTGAAGACACCGTTAAAACATATAAAAGCGCTTGGTGGGGGTCACCTAAGTTTTGCATGCACCTGAAACTTGGTCTGAACCCTCATTCAAGTGGAACACACATAATGGATGGGCTGGATTTACAAACCACATCTCGGTGGGCCCTCAAAAATGGTTATGAATGTTTTAATGGTGCACGACCCCTCTCCACTTCTGTATATGGTGTGGACCACACAAGTCACGGATTGACTTGATTTTTGAGACCTAGTCCCATGATGGAATTGTGCATCTGACTGATGGGGTAGATGTTCAAAACGCATCACGGTGGGGCCCACACAGCTCAACCTCATGGGACAGACTCATGAGGACAAGCGCATAGTACCTTTTCCATACACACACGCACACGATTAGTTTCATTCATGCCATCCATCCTCTTTCTTAGATAATTGTAGTGCATAGGACCAAATATAGGTGGATGAAGGCTCAAGTCTACTACATGACAGGAAACAATGGTGATATACCCATCAGTGAAACCTTCCTCCGGCCATACTATGTTTGTTTGCCATCCAACCAGATCATAAGGTCACATGGACGAAAAGAAAACACAAATATCAGCTTCATCTACACTGGTGTAGCTCCCAAGAAGTCCTTGATGATGGGAGTTCAATCCCAAAGCTACTTTAGCCTTAGATTTGCTTCATTCTTTTAGGTCATACATTAAATGATCTGCCAAAATGGATCGGCTTCATTTTTTAGCTCATACTTTAGATGATCTGCCAAAATGGATGATGACGTGGATAAACCCATAAATCATGGTGGCCCCACTGAGCGCTTGCTCAGACTAAGTCCCTCAACTGAGCCATTCCAAGAAAGGGCTAAGGACAGGACGCAATCCATGTCAGCATATCAATCATTGAGGCCCCACTGAGCGCTTTTCATTTAGGATTATTCATGGGTGAGTATTGGCTGTTACAGATGGCGTAGTTGAGCAAGAGAGTGGATTTTTATTTTATTTTACATATGCACGCACAGACGGTGGGATTTCACCCCAACGGGTATTTAAACTCATGATCAGGCGTTGAAACTCTTGTTAGTTTACCACCTTGAGCATGAGTAAGGACTAAGAGAGCTAATTAGGTGAGACCCTGACATCACCCAAGAAAGTATAGACCTTACTGTGGGTCCCACCTTGATGTATAATGTATCCATGCCGTTCATCCATTTTTTGAGATCATTTTAGAGCATTATTTCAAAAATGAAGCAGATCCAATTATCAGATGGACCATAAGAAACAGTGGTGATTGACCATTAATGGGCCACAAAGTTTTAGATCAAGCTTATATTTGTTTTTTTTCCCTTCATCAAAGCTTAGGTGACCTTATCAACAGGTTGGATGGTAAATAAATACTATGGAAACATTAAGATATGCCCTACAAAGTTTTTAATGATAGGATGGTTAATCACCATTGTTCCTTAATGGTATCATGCATACACTGATAACTGTATCTGCTTCATTTTTTGGATAATGCCTTAAAATGATCTAGAACGGATGGACAACATGGATACATAATACATACATCAAAGTGAACCCCATGCTTGACTAGGGTAAAGGCCCCACCATCTTGGATGAGGCGTGGCACTGAATAACTTTCAAACAGACACAATTGACTGATTGCCTAGAGACCTCTTCCCCATTTCTATAGACCCTCCTGTCATGATTGTATTTTATCCATGCCATCCATTCATTTTGCCAAATTACTCTAGGGCATAAGAGCAAAAATCAGGCAAATTTAAAGCTCAAATAAACTACATCTTAGAAAATAGCAAGGATTAAACTGATATCATTGAAAACTTCTTAAGGGTCTATAAAATTTAGATCAAGCAGATACTTGTGTTTTACCTTCATCTGGGCTGCATGTGGCATGACCTCGAGAACATGTTGGATGGAAAATAAACAGCATGTGGGGCCCTAAAAATGTTTCAACAGTGGATGTCTTTATTCCCACTATTACCTAGTGTGGTCCATTTGAGCTTTCAATTTGCCTCATTTTAGGGTAGAGACCCTAAAATGATAAGGTAAAAGGATGGACGGCATGGATAAGATGCATACATAACGGTGGGCCCCATAGGGTTAGATCACCACGCACCAGGTCGCCAGATGGAAGTGGTTTGGGTGGTGACCCCAATAGGACCCAGCTGGGTAGTGCTGGTGTCGTGGGGCCCACCATGATGTAGGTGTTTTACATCCACATTGTTCATCTATTTTGCAACTCATTTTAGGCATGAGCCAAAAAATGAAGTAGATCTAAAGCTCAAGTGGACCACACCATATTAAACAGTGTGATAATGACACCTACCATTCAAACCTTCCTAGGAGCAAACCTAATGTTTATTTGCAATTGAACCTGTTGATAAGGTCAAGCAGACCTAGATGAAGGGAAAACACAAGTATTAGCTAGATCTAAAACTTTTGTGTCCTTGAGAAAATTTTAATGTGGGCATTCAATCACCCTTATTTCCTATGGTCTTCATTTTTGAGCTCCTGCGCTGAAATGAGCTGGCAAAGTAAATGGGCGGTGTTAATAAAACATGGGCAGCCCATAGCCCAACACCACCTAACTGGGGAAGCTGATTGCATGGTGTGCCGCACACCACCAACCTTTGTGGTTGACTTCACCACGTTACGTGGCCCTACTATCATCTTATGTGTTATAGCCACACCATCCATCCATTTGGAGAGATCATTTTAGGCGCGATCCAAAACACGAGGGTCTAAAAGCCTACCATTGAAATACCACAAGTACTGGATCTATCTAATATTTGTTTTTTCCTTGCATACAGATCTCATGAACAGGTTCGATAGCAAATAAACATTTTATATATTGGACCCTAGGGAGCTTCCATGGCGAATAAACATCAAGCTGGACCCTAAGATGGTTTCAACGGTGGGCAACATTGTCCGCACTGCTTTATGTGGTGTGATACACTTGAGCTTTGGATCTATCTCATTTACAGGCCATACCTTAAAATGATCTCTCCAAATGGATGAACAAGGGGGATGTAATACGTACATCAAAGTGGCCCCACATAACGCATAAAATCAATACAAAAAAGAGGGCGGTGGTGTGCATGCAATCCACTCCCTTGGGGTCACCACCCAATTATCAGGTGGACCATACATAAGAAACAGTGGTGATAGGCCATATCCTATTATTAAAAACTTCTTAGGGCCCACCTACTGTTTCCGTAGTGTTTATTTACTATCCAATCTGTTGATAAGGTCACATCAGCTTGGATGAAGGTTAAAAAACAAATACAAACTTGATCCAAAACTTTTTTGGCCCATTAATGGTCAATCAACATTGTTTCCTATAATATGGCCCACCTGATAATATAAGATCAAGGTGGGCCATCGGCCACATCTAGGGTCCCAAGTGAGATCCGTACCATCAATCAGTAAGCCTTACTCGGCCTCTCATCATAAAAATAAAATCTAGGCCTATGGACAACACCCACCTTTCGATCTAATCGGTCCGTTGGAATGCCTATCTTCTTGTGCTCCTCTTTGACGGAAGAGATGAGAAATGGAGGGCTAAGATGATGGATTTTTGGGATAGAAAAGGTGGGCCTCACACATGCACTTTTCTCTCCATGAGAAGAGCTTGGACGTGGGTGCTCTTTGCTTGGAATTGTGAAGGAAAAAAGAGAGAGGTGTGGTGGTTGTAAGAGAAGTGATGGGAGATGGGTGATGGATGTGAGTGATGGATGAGGTGATGGATTGGTTGACTTTTGTGGTTGTTTTACTTGTTGAGAAAGGAAGCATGTGGGTGCTTTGTACTTGACATGAGGGGTGATTGATAGAATTGATTTGACATATTGTAGAGATTCTCTCTAGATCGTAAAAGTGCTGCGTTTCTTCGAAATAAGCGCCGGCCCACATCTTTCGGCTTGGGTATCGGATCGGTGCGCGAGTCACGGCGTTGGAACAGCGGCGACGGTGCGGTCGCAATGATACAGGTCTTAGATTAAGCCGACTCAATTCTACAGGATACGACTTAGGGTTGATCGCAAACGTTAGTTATCAGTCGCAGATTGCCGGACTTCGACGGAAAGGATAGCAAGATTCGACGGAACAGTGCAAACTAGGATACGGGTCTTACAGCTCTCCCCACTTAATAAAAATTTCATCCTCAAAATAAACACTATCATCGCAACTAAACATAACTCATAAGGGAATAGAAAACATAATATCATGTATAATCAAAATATCATAATTTCAGCATATCATCATAATTAAACACTTAAGAAATGGGGATAACACCCACGAATCTCAAGCTCTAACTCCCAAGACGCATCATTCATCAATAATCTAGGAAGACAGTGTACGGGCCAAGTCACACGAATCGTCGACGACTCCTCCTGATGTCTGAGGATCCTACTGCTGCTGCTGAGGACGGGGACACTCGCTCCTACGATGCCCTATCCCACCGCACCCAAAGCAAGCACCAGAGAACGGTCTGGGTGGCAGGGGCTGCCGAGGGTGGGGGCACTCCCAGATGCGGTGCACCGTCACACCACATCTGAAGCATATACTTGAGGACTGATGTTTAGGTGGTGTAAATGCTCGGAAGGACGGATGGTTCTTATGCCTATGTGGTTGTCGACATCGCTGCACCTGGGAGCTACCGGAGGGGGCCTTCCTCTTCTGGTCTCCTCTCTGAAGAATGGTGGTCATTGCTTGTAACATCAGCAGCAGCTGGTTCGCACCTACGGACATGATCGGTGCTGCGCTAGACTCGGATGGGGGTGCAGAAGTCTCAGCTGGGGGAACAGGAATTTCAAGCGAGGGAACGAAAATCGCTCGGGTCACTTTCTTGGGTGCCATGTCCTACAGGAAGGAACAAGGGCATATCATCATTAAGAACTCTCAAATGCACACATGATAGGGAGCTATATTAGGGAGTTTCAAAATTATTCGAACTCGGGGGGTCTAACCATTCTAAGTTCTCAACAATCATAGAGTGTAAGGTAGCTATCAACAGATATGTGATGTTATCCTCAGGTATTCCTAAGTTATGATCTGATACCAACTTCTGTTACGCCCCAAACTAGGAAAACAGACTCACAAAATTCTTGATCGTCGAATCCAGTGCCGACAGCCTCCGTAGTACCCCATTCTTGGTTCCTAGCACCCATACACTAGATTCTAATCCTGGGATCCTACAAGGAGGCCATGTCCTATTATTAAAAACTTCTTAGGGCTCACCTACTGTTTCCGTAGTGTTTATTTACTATCCAATCTGTTGATAAGGTCACATCAGCTTAGATGAAGGTTAAAAAATAAATACAAACTTGATCTAAAACTTTTTTGGCCCATTAATGGTCAATCAACATTGTTTCCTATAATATGGTCCACCTAATAATTGGATCTGTTTCCTTTTTTGGATAATGTCATAAAATGATATGGAAAAATATGTGGACGGTGTGGATGCATAATACATACATCAAGGTGGGCCCCACGGTAACTCCACAATAAGGGCGGCAGATCCAAATATATGGTGGAACACACTAGTGGAAAAAGTAATGAATAACCATTAAAAATTTGTTGTAGGCCACAAAAGTTTTATATCAAGCTAATCTTTGTATTTTCCTCTCATCCAGTTCCGTCGAACCTTATCAAGGGGTTGGATGACAAATAAACGTTGTGATCAATCTGCTTTAAGAGAGCCTTTGGAAGTTTTTGATGGTGAGTGTTCAGTCATCACTGTTTCTTATGGTTTGGTTCACCTGAGATTTGGCTATACTCAATTTTTTGGTCCATGTTTTTAAATGGTCTAAAAAAATGGATGGACAGAGTCGATATACAACATATCAGCGGGGTGGGCCCTAGGGTAACATACACTAAGTTGTTACCCGGGTAACACCTAAACCGTACCCAAAACTTGGCACCTCCTCGAAGATCTCTTTGGGAAAAAAAAATCAATTCGATCTACTTAATAGGTGGGCCACACTAATCATCACAGACAATCATGCGAAAAGTGCCATCTGTATACGTTTGGCCCACATGATGGGGAAACGGATTACCTGGCCTCAGTGGTGTGTTGATGTCACCAAGTTTGTGGGCCCTATTATATGTGTTATATCCACACCGTCCATCCATTTTGTGAGATCATTCAAGGGCATAGCTCAAAACTGAAGAGGATCCGATTCTCAAGTTTACCAGACCACAAGAAGTAGCGGAGATTGAATGTCTACCATTGAAAATTTATTGGGAGCCACAAAGTATTGAATCAATTTGACATTTGTGCTTTCCCTTGACCTTATGAATAGGGCTGAAAGTTGGGTGGGTTGGGTTGGGTTAGTGCTCAACCCTAGCCCAACCCAAGGTTCCCATACCTCAACCCTAACCCAACCTAACCCAACCTTGGGCGGGGAATTCTCAACCCCAGCCCAACCCAAGCAGGCTCGGTCGGGTGGATACATGCTAATATATATTTTTATTATTACATTAATTTATTATATTTCAATACATTTGTACCAATGATTTATTAATAATATGTGTAGTTATTTACTATTAAAAAATTATTTTTTCTAAACAAACAAGCTAAAATATAGGACAACTACTACTTTAAAAGTCATGTTACATCTATTTGGGAGAGAGAAATCTAGCATATCTTGGTAGCTTGAGTCATCTCAAATGGCGTGGACCAATGAGACCCAACTGCACTAAAATTTCCCGTGCCTTCAACACAAACAATCCACACTCAATTATAATTTATAAGTAACTTCTATATATTGTTCGGGTTCGGGTTGGGTTGGGCAACCCAAGACCTCAACCCAAGTCTAATCCAAGTTTTATTGGGTTGGTGTTTATATAACCCAAGCTCGAGACCAAACCCGATACATCCTGCTCAAGCCCAACCCAATGTTGGGTCAGTCATGGGTTAGTTGGGTTGAACCCGCCCAACTTTCTGCCCTACTTATGAACAGGTTGAATGGGAAATAAACATCATGGTGGGCACTAGGAAGCTTTTAACAGTGGGTATATTTTTTCCCACCGCTCTGTGGTGTGGTTCATTGAAGCTTTAGATCTGCTTCATTTTAAGCCCGTGATCTAAAAATCATCTCACAAAATAGATGGACGGTGTACATATAACACATTCATAACTTGGTGATGTCAACACACCATTACAATCATGGTGTGTGGCATACCATGTAATTCGCTTCCACAATTCCATTCTCTTTTATAGGTCGACCTCATTTAAGTAGACTGGGCAGTCCCTAACTTGACAAGATTTGATTGAGCCATTTATAACTATTGTCATAGATTAAGCTAGGTAAAGCATGCTTGAAAGTGGTTCTGTACTTAACTAATGGTGCTGACCAGTCAAATCTCGCCACAATTATGCCTCATCAGGTTCTATAAGGCCAGCATATGCTCCCCTCATAATATAAACCGATGGACAGGAAGTTTTCCTCCCGGGCTTCTAAGGCCCTAGGGAGCATTTTTGTTATTTACATACCTAGCAACCAAAGGTAGCCTACACCTACAGTGACAAATATTTATCAGAAAGTACTTATAATGTAACACACGTAAATTAACTAGGTATGTTAATGAAAATCTTTTTTAAATTGGCACCAGGATGTAAATTCCAAAATGGTGAGCTAGTCTTCTATAGAGATACAACAGGATAATAGGAACATTCTACATATTTAAATGGTTTAAATAGTAAACAAAGGATCACCTCAAAAACATTTGAACTGTAAATCTTGAAGGCAACATTTCCTCTTACGATGGATTAATACCTAAATAATAATAATATATAATAGTGTTCTCTCCTGTTCGACTGCATTACGAATTTTTTTTTTTGTTTTAAATAATAATAATAATAATAATAATAATAATAATACCTAAATATTTAACTGGTGAAATGGAATGAATCGGTGCAAGTAATAATGGTTTGATTTTGGACTGCAACTCGCCTGGACACTAAAACTGTTATGACCTGTTCTGAATTTTTTTCTTCTTATTTTTGCCTTTTTTTGGCAACTTGTTTCATTATGCACCAAAATAATTTGTGATTTTTAACCATGGTTGTGTAACAATTTGTGTACCAAGAAGTAAGAGCTCCCTTTTCTCATACAACACAAGGGAGCTCCATTTTGTGTTGAATTATATGAATGTCTATTTTGTGTTGATCCCAGAGCTTGCAATTTAAGCTTGTAAACTATGTTAAAATTAGAGAGCTTTTCCATGATTACAATGCAGGTTTACTTTATTGTTCTCTCCTTTCAGTGCATTTTATTATATTCCCTTGTATTCTTGGTGATTGTTTTACACTCACTTAATTATGCAATCCTGCAAGCTTTCCTGTAACCACATACCTGTTTTGTGTATCTTTTTTCTCCACCACAAGGATTTCAGTGTCTGGAGGAGAAAGCACCCAACATTGCCTTAGACTCGCAAAGGCCGAGCTATATGTCCTTGGGGGGGGGGGGGGTAAATTAAAATGATAACAATGGAATTTAAACAAATAAAAGAAAGATAATACTATAAACAATCCGCAATACGAAAATGTAAAGCAACCTCAAATTATAGTATTGAGAGGTTGATACAAATGTTGTTCTAAGGACAACCTTACACCATAAAAATTAAGGGTTTATGGCAAGGGCAACCTTACTAGAACAGTTTGTGTATCAAAAACTCAAACTGAAGAGGAATAAAAAGGAAATAGCAAAAAAAGAAATCTAAACTATTACAACATTCCCCACAAAGCTAGAAATGTAAATGATTACAACATTCACATTCACACATACATCCCATAATATTGAATGATAAAAGATATAGAAAATAAACTACACATCTACAATACATAAAGAATTATAGTAGTTCGCCAGTGTGTACACCAACTGTTAAACAACAACCACACAACTACTCCACTCCTAATATCCTCACACAGTAGATATTAGCGTTCACTATGAAAATAGGTTTTTTCAGGTTCACCTAAAACCCTCACAATTGTGTCTTTCAAATGGGCTTACACAATTCAAAAAACCCCACACTCTGAGTTTTTTGGATCACTTCAAATAAACCAAAACAATGAGATTTTTCTGGCTTAATCTCAAAAGAAATCAAAAACAGAAGATTTACACAAATGTAAGATACCTGGATTTCTCCTTTTGTTGCTGCCCGGAAGAACCAAATCTGAGTAGAAGTTTGAATAGAAGTTCAATGTCCAATACTTACTTATGAAATGGTTCTAGATTCTAAATTGATTTTAAATTAAATCAAGTTGGGCTAGCTCTATTTGATTTTGATTCAAGAAGTGGGAATTCTTCAATCCCTCTTTCAAATTAGATTGGAATGCAGAATACAAAATCAAATATACAAAGCTATTAAAAGAGAATATTAAATGAGCACAATATAGATTAAAAAGAATACAAACTTATCTCTTAAAGTGATGACTTGATTATACTTGAATTGAATATCAAACTCTGAAATTCGTGCTCTATTTATAGATGAAGAAATCGCGTCCACAAATGGTCGTAAGAAAACTACGACTGGACACTATGACTGGTCGTAGGACCAACAACATTTTGAAATTTTAAGCGCGATTGGATAAATCCATTCCATGACTGGTCGTAGGCCATGCACGACCGGTCGAGGGACCTCCACGACTGGTCGTGACTTGACCACGACTGGTCGTGTGGAACCTGGAATGGTTGCTGGACTTTGAGTTGTAGTTGAAGGACTGGTCGTGAATGACTTATGCACTGTTCACACGACTGGTCGAGTAGTCTCTAAGATTGGTCGTAGTTTAACTAAAAAATTTTAAAAATTTGCAACAACTTAGGATTGGTCGTGAAATTTCTTAGACTAGTCAAGCCAGTGCTAAGACTAGTCGAACAGAGTCCAGGACTAGTCTAAGAACAGACCAAATACTTATAAAGTAATTTAATTTGAATTATGTATTCAAAATGACCTACCTTAAGGTCAATCTAAGGTCTTCCATACCTTGGACATGATGTATGAACATTGAACCTTCTTTTCTTCGAATGATAGACAGTCTTTAAAGTTCATGAAGCTTGAGATCTCGAAACTTAATGGAGCTTGAACTTGAGATCTTTCGATGCTTGAATTTGTAATACTTAAGTTGTACATCACCTTGAGTCTTGAGTGTGAACAGTTGACTTGTCTCTTAATGTCGCTTCAAAACTTTGAACTTTGAAGCTTTAAGGAGTGAACAATGTACTTGACCTTGCATTTCTTGAAGCAAATCTTTGTTCTTGACTTGAAGTATTGTCCTTGTACATATGATGCATTGCCTTGAACATATATATCAATGTGTCACACAAGTCACATACTGTGGTTTTGGCACAACAAAATTTGACACTCAAAGGAGCAAATAACCATAACACTTACAATGATACTGATGAAAGTAATGTACATACTTTCAACAGTGTATTGGGGCCTACCTCAGCAGTTGGCTAGATTTATTTTTGGGAAAACATCTAAAACATGGGACTAACCTTGTGTATGGATTAGATCTCGACCATCGTTTGTATGTTGATCTGTATTGGACACAAGTGTGGGCTTAGCAAACCTCCAGCATGGAACCAATGAATACGGATTTGATGGGCTTGTGTTAGAATTTGCAAAGCCCAGTAGAAGTAAAGAATTTTTAAAAAGGGAATTTTTCATTTAGCCGCCTGTCTTTTTAGCTATGGACCAAAAATCCCTAGCAGAATATGTTTCTTTTCTTATGTGTGGAGTGGGGAGTGGGGTTAAGGGTTATATGCTTGACATTACTTTCTTTTAATCATTTATCCCAATATATTAATCTTTATTTATTTCTGTTCCTTTATCAGGTTGAAGGCTTGAAGCAGATAAACAACCTAAGATTTCAGAGTCGTATTCAGTTTCAGCAGTCCCTTATTTTGCCTTTTGTAAGGTTAGTTATTTTTGTTTTTGGCCTCTCTTTATTTCTTGTCTTGATGCAAGCATCTGTGCTTAGGCTTATTGCAAAACAAACCAATGAAAAAAGGAATGGAAAATGAATATGGGAAAATACTGCACGCGTAGCATTTGCATGTAGGTTGCTAACTCACCCCATATTTTTTCCTTTATCTGATCAGGCGATCTTCTACATGGGTCGATCCGAATACAATATCCTAGAAACTATGAGGGCTAGACACTATTCATCTTGATTTTTTCTACAACAAGTGGATCGAATGTGTCTGGTTAATAGTATCGATCCAACAAATGATAAGATTGGTGAATGTGTTGATCATTTGAACTACCTAACTGAAGGCCACTTCATAGATGGATGGGCCAATATTGGTTAAAAAATTGCAGCAATTGGTTGTTTCTTGGCCACTGCTCTAAACTTTTCGTGGTTGTCTTAAAATAAATGATGGATCAGATGGTTAATGAATTTCCAATTGGTGTATTTTGGCCCTACAACTCTTCCAACAGGTAGTCCACTAATTGAATGGTTTGGGTCCACTATAAAATTGCACCAATTGATGGATTGTAGGGTTGTGATTTTTAGTTTATAGTATTTGTCATATACTAGATCCTAAATCTTTTGGCAAACAAGTGCATGCCAAGGTTTAGAGTGCGTTTGGATGCACTCTCGAGTTGAATTGCAATCACTATCCTAATTGTAGTTTCCTTGCATTTGCAACTTCATTAAGTTGGACTTTAAAGAAACATAGTTGTAATTTGATGGCTACTTCCTGATTTATGAATGTTAGGAAAATATCACTTAACTATTGTCATTTCTTCTTGATAAATGTGAGTGATTACAATGCAGATTACGGTTTGATCTAACAACCTATAGATTGATTACTAGCTATGTACTCTAGTCTTAATAGGTACATTGCTTTCTTTGCTTAGATTATCTCATTATTGCTTTCTTTGCTTGGATTATTATTGTGACTTGTGACTTGTGGTTCTGACCAAGTGCATTGTTATCCCATTTGTACAAGATGAAAATGCAAGCATACTGTTGATACTTTCGAGCTAAGCATTACATAATTCCTCTCCCAAATACTAGTCTTATATTGAAATGGCTCACCTTTTGCATGACCGGGTATTCTACAAATGTGACACATTGCATAGATGATACACTAGAACTTGCACTCAGTAGCTCCTATGGCGAAAATCTCCCTTAATTTCTTGCCATTTACACTATGTCTGCATTTGCTGTAGAGGATGATATTTCTAAAGATCTATGTATCCTTGAACGGAGCTTCTTCAACTAGGCTATTTCTGGTGCAATTAGGTATCGATGGATTCTACTCATCGGACGGAGGGTCCACCCAATGGCCATGGTCTTTAATCAGTTGAATCAAGGCATCAGTCGGGTGCTCCATTTCAATCTCACGCTTCATCGTCTACAACACAACTAGAACCATTTTTATCAATGAGAGAGAGAGAGAGAGAGAGAGAGAGAGAGAGAGAGAGAGAGAGAGAGAGAGAGAGAGGAGCTGGTACACAAGCATCACATAAATGATGCATCCATCTTGGTGATGACAAACCCATCATATCACAATGAGATTGAAACATGGCCATCAAATGATGGCCAACTGACGTGGTTTCCTTCTCCTTTTTGTTGGGGGCCTTGCACAAAACCTTAGGATCTAGTCTTCCAAAATAAACCAGAATTATGGAATAATAAAGCAATGAAATAAATCAAAGCATAAACCACACACCATACAAGAGATTTTTACGTGGAAAACCCTCAAAGAGGTAAAAACCACGGGACTTCGTCTAGATCAACAATCTACTATGAAGTAGAACATTACAACTTTCTTCACTCACGCATGAGTGGATAAACAATGAGAGAATAAATGGAAAAACAGAGAGATCTCACCGATTACGAGGACGTAGAAGTGTTGAGATATAAATTGCATAATAGATAACCTCCATGAGCATAACCTCCATTCTATAAGCTTTCTCTCTCTTTTTCTTTCTCTCACACCTTTGATAGCCCTAAACCCTTTAGCAAATTCCTTGTAAAGCTTTAGGAAACCCTCTTGTCATGCCTAGAAAGGTACCTCCTATTTATAGTTTAGGAAACTCCCTTCTGCATCCTTGTTGTGAAAGGACTCAAAATCCGCAATCCACACAAAATCACGGAATGAATCTGCATAACCACGACTGGTCGACTAGATCCCTCGACAGGTCGAGCGGCACCTTCAACCGGTCGAGCATATCCCACAACCAGTTGAGTACCTCAAAAATCCAAAACCTCAACTCGCTGGACTTTGAGTCGAGCCTTGCTTTACTGGTCATGCACCAGCCCTCGACCGGTCGAGCACGGAGAAAAAACTGCATCAAATCTCCCCCTTTTTGACCCGAGAGGGATTTACCTTCTTCAAGCTAGCCTGGTTTCTACAAACCTGAAACTTGTCCTTGAACAAAGCCTTGGTCATCATGTCTGACCCATTATCGTCCGTGTGGACCTTCTCAAGCTATAACACCTTCTGTTCCAAAGTATCCCTAATCTAGTGATACCGAATCTCTCTGTGCTTAGACTTGGAATGCTGACTTGGATTCTTTCTCAAGTGTATAACACTCTGACTATCGTAATAGACCACGTGCTCCTCCTGCTTTAGGCTAAGTTCTTGTAAGAACCTCTTTATCTAAAACATCTTTTTACATGCCTTTGTGACTGCAATGTACTCGGCCTCTGTCGTCGATAATGCTACGAACTTCTATAGCTTGCTCTACCAAGAAACTGCCCCCTTGCAAACATGAACCCTGATGTAGACTTCCTGGAGTTTATGTCACCTTCCATATCTGCATCTGTGTAGCCCTCTAACACAGGTTTTCCTTCACTATAGCATAGGCTCAACCTGGATGAGCCTCTTAGATACCGTAGTATCCATTTCACCGCTGCCCAATGCTCTTTGCCAGGATTAGCAAGATACTGGCTGACAACACCAACTGCATATGTTATGTTTGGGCGTGTACACACCATAGCATAAATCAAACTTTCTACAGCTGACGCGTAGGGTATCTTCTGCATCTCTTTCACCTCTACCTTCATCTTGGAACAATGCCTATCGCTCAATCTGAAGTGACCATCCAGTGGAATACTGACCGGCTTTGCTGCATTCATATTGAACCGCTCCAGGACTTTCTCAATATACCGCTCTTGTGACAGCCAAAGCTTCCTGCTGCTTCTGTCACGGGTTATCTCTATTCCTAAGATTTGTTTATCTGGGCCCAAGTCTTTCATCGTAAAAGACTTGCCCAACTCCTGTTTCAGCCTGTCGATCTTCTTGATATCTTTTCCCATGATGAGCATGTCATCAAGTATAACAGCAGAACTGAGAAATCACCATCTGAGAATTTACACCTGAACACACAGTGGTTTGACTCCGTTCTATCATACCCATGCTTCAACATAAATGAGTCAAACTTTTTGTACCATTGTCGTGGAGCTTATTTCAGTCTATACAAGCTCTTCCTCAGCCTACACACCATATGCTCTTTGCCCTTGACTTCACACCCCTCTGGTTGGTGCATGTAGATCTCTTCTTCCAGGTCACCATGGAGAAAGGCAGTTTTAACATTTAACTGCTCTATCTCCAGATTCATGCTAGCCACTAACGCAAGCAGCACCCGTATGGATGTCATCTTCACCACTAGTGAGAATATCTCTTCGAAGTCTATACCTTTCCTCTGACCAAAACCTTTCACCACAAATCTGGCCTTGAACCTCATCTGTGAATTCTTCTGCTCAACCTTATTTTTGAACACTTACTTGTTGCTTAAAGCTTTCTTGCCCTTAGGCAATTTTGCCATATGATAAGTGTGGTTCTTATGCAAGAATTTCATCTCCTCTTGTATAGCTTTCAACCACTCCCCCTTATGCTTGTTGGCCAGGGCCTCAGAATAACTTCTGGTTCTCCTCCATTAGTCAGCATAATACCTCTTGGATGACTGTCTGTCCCTAGATGACCTCCTCACCCGCGGCTCAACCGGTGGATCAAGTGGGGGCTGCTCCCCTGGTCCATCCTCTGAAGGAATTCCATCGTCCTTTACACCTTACTGTACTCCCCCGTCATCAGGCACCACGGGAGAAATAATATGATCCATATCCTCTAGCTCACCTGAACTAGGCTGATTCTTCTCTGGCTTACCAATGTCTTCTATACACTGATCTTTAAAGAAAACCACATCTTTGCTCCTAACGAGCTTCTTCTCGGTTGGATCCCACAATCTGTAACCGAACTTTTCATCTCCATACCCTAAGAACACACGCTGCCTGATCTTCATATCGAGCTTGGACCTCTTATCCTTTAGTACATGAACAGATGCCCTGCATCCAAATACCCTGAGATGACTGTACGATGGATCCTGTCCAGTTCACCCCTTCTCAGGTACTTCTCCATTCAATAGGGCTGATGGAGACCTGTTTATCAAATACACCGCCATGTGCATTGCTTCTCCCTAAAACGTCTTGGGTAATTTCGCATGGGATAACATGCATCTGATTCTCTCAATAATCATGCGATTCATTCGCTCAGCTACACCATTATGTTAGGGGGTCTTGGGAACCGTCTGTTCATACCGTATACCTAGGGACTTACAATACTCATGAAAGTCGCTAATGTATTCACCACCATTGTCAGTGCGGATGCACTTCAATGATCTACCTGTCTCTCTCTCTCGACCATAGCATGAAACAATTTAAACACACCAAAGACCTCGTCCTTAGATTTCAAAGCATAAACCCAAACCCTCCTAGATGCATCATCTATAAAAGTGATAAAATACAATGCCCCACCTAAGGTTTTTGTCCTCATAGGACAACAAACATCAGAATAAACAAAATCTAATGCATGCACTATATTAACATGAGAAGCAAATTTAACAAATGAAACTCTATGTTGTTTCCCTGATAAACAATCAAGACAGGTTTTGAGAGGTGTACCTGTCACGTCTGGAAGGAGCCGCTTCCTCGCTAGTAACTGAAGCCCTTTTTCACTCATGTGGCCTAGACGCCTGTGCCACATGTTAATAGTTGAATCTTCCGCTGCGTTTAACTCACCCTTGCACACACTAACACTTGTCTTGTAAAGGGTGCAACACTTCTTTCCTCTGGCTGCGATCAACGAACCCTTGATGAACTTCTAGTGCCCACCAACAAACTGACTTTCATAACCATCATCATTCAACCTCCTGTTGACATCAAGTTGAGGCAAAGGTCTGGGATATGCCTCACATCCCTGAGAACCAATGTGTAGCCCACATCGCTCTTCACACAAATATCATCGACCCCTATGATCTTCGATACGTCAGAATTTTCCAACTTCACGGTCCCATAGTCACCTGACTTGTAGCTTATAAAGAAGTCCATGCATGGAGTCGCATGAAAAGAAGCTCCCGAGTTTATCACCCAGTCGGTGTCCTGACTCGTAGCCGTGAGACATCCATCATGATTTGCTGAAAGAATAACTACAACGTCGCCATCTGAAGCAACTGCAGTGGAATCTGATTCATCTTCCTTCTCCTTTTCTTTTCCTTTCTGTCGTTCTTAGCCTTACAACATTCATGCTTATAGTAGCCCTTTCTGCCATAATTCCAGCATTCAACATCCTTTTTGTTACTCGACTTACCTCTTGATTTATCTCAGGCCTTCCCACCCTTCCTGTTCTTTCCTCTCCCCCGTTTCTGCGTCACAAGGGCCTCTTGCTGAGTAGACCCCTGAGACTTCCTCTTTGTCTCTTTATTAAAGAGATAGCTAGTTATCTGTTCCATGGATATCTTTCCGTCTAGTGTAAAGTTACTTAGAGACACCACCAATGTCTCCCAACTGTTAGGCAATGAACTAAGCAATAGTAAAGCCTACAATTCATTATTCAGGACCATCTTCATAGCGGAGAGTTGGTTCACTATATTGCTGACCTCGTTCATGTGCTTAGCCACAGAACCACCATCCTTGATCTTGTCACAAATCGCCTTATTAGAAAATTTTTATTACCGACTGTCTTCCTCTCATACAGCCCTTCTAATTTCAGCCATAGGCTAGTAGCTAAGGTTTCCGTAGACACATGGTGGAATATGGAATGGTCCAACTATTATCTAATAAACCCCACCGCCTTCTTCCAATCATCATCAGACATATCCTTAGATTTTGCTGATATGCCTAAAATTGGAGAATATAGGTCCTTGCAATAAAGCAAGTCCTCCATCTTAGCCTTCCATATGGTGCAGTTAGAACCATTGAGGCTGATCATCCTTGATGAGCCACCTTCCATAATTCAAAAACTGATACTACCTGTTCAATGAACTTAGCTCTGATACCACTTTGTTAGGGGCCTTGAACAAAACCTTAGGATCTAGCCTTCCGAAACAAACCAGAATTATGGAATAATAAAGCAATGAAATAAATCAAATCATAAACCACACACCACACAAGAGATTTTTAAGTAGAAAACCCTCAAAGAGGTAAAAACCACGGGACCTCGTCCAGATCAACAATCTACTATGAAGTAGAACGTTACAACTTTCTTCACTCATGTAGGAGTGGGTAAACAATGAGAGAATAAAACGAAAAATGGAGAGATCTCACCGATTACGAGGACGTAGAAGTGCTGAGATATAAATTGCATAGTAGATAACCTCCACAAGCATAACCTCCCTTCTACAAGCTTCCTCTCTCTCTCTCTCTCACACATTTGATAGCCCTAAACCCTTTAGCAAATTCCTTGTAAAGATTTAGAAAACCCTCTTATCATGCCTAGAAAGCCCTAGGTACCTCCTATTTATAGTTTAGGAAACTCCCTTCCACATCCTTGTTGTGAAAGGACTCAAAATTCGCAATCTGCACAAAATCGTGGAACGAATCTACGTAACCACAACTGGTCGAGTGGATCCCTCGACTGGTCGAGTGGCACCTTCGACCTGTCGAGCATATCTCATGACCAGTCGAGTACCTTGGAAATCCAAAACCTCAACTCGCTAGACTTTGAGTCGAGCCCTGCTCGACTGGTCGTGCACTAGCCCTTGACCAGTCGAGCAAAGCTCACGACCGGTTGAGCACGGGGAAAATACCCCATTACTTTTATCTTCTATTATATTTCTTCGTTTTCCCATGTAATTTGATATGTTTACTGATCAAAGAAGCTCAAATCATGATGCAGCTTAGCAGGAGAGAGCACGTACCTTCCCAACGTAGAGGTCAATCTTGCCAGGAGCACCACCTACATACCCAAAATCTGCATCTGCCATCTCTCCTGGCCCATTTACAATGCAACCCATGATTGCAATCTGTCATAAAAAGACAACAAACTGTTTAGGCTTTTGTTCAGAGGAAATCATGTTGTCAATCAATGTTCTTCTATTGGAGTGCAGGAAGGCTCTAGGGATTACCGAAACACCAGGAAAGTGAGCCGTCTTCTCTCTTATCTCGGCACTTATCTCTTGGAGGTCGAACAGAGTCCGTCCACAGGATGGGCATGAGACATACTCCTACAAGAAGATTCAAACAAGTGTGCATTTTTCTATTATCAGTGAGACTGAGAGATCCATCAAGGTCAACAGCTGTTGACTAGAGTGTTGAGTACAAACACATACCATTTTTGTGTCTCATTCTACAGCCTTGGAGTAAATTAAAGGATGTGTTTCTTAGAAAATCGAAATCCTGGCCAAGGGCTTCCAAGAATACTCCATCACTAAGGCCATTAACCAGAAGAGCTCCAGCATTGCTACCAGCACCAATGACGAGGTCATCTCTGCAAATAGGTAGGAATTGCAGTGAGTAGAAAATAATATTGCTCATGGAATACCCAAGGCAGCATTTGGAAGTTCCCTGAATTGGTTTTTGGCGTGACTTCATTTAATTGAACAAGCATGTGGGCAGCATGGAAAACAAGCCCAAATGGACAAATTGGAATGAGAAGAAGATTGTTTTTGTGGGTGGGAGGGGTGGTAATGGGCCAGTTTAGACCGGGCCTGGTCTAACACCTAAGGCTCAAGGCCTGAGCCGAGCTCGAGTCTGGCATGGTTGGTCCCAGGCCTAACCCATTGCAACCCTAAAATTGATAAAATTCCTGTCTCACTTGAATGTTCCTAATCTATTCATTAATCGAGTGGCCACATATACACATAGAAATAAACATTTTAGAAGAATGAAACCCAACAGAGATGTGGAGCCATGTTTGGTTTATCCAGGCCATGTTTGGTTTATTGATCTTTCTTTCTTTCCATTTTTCCCTTGCAGTTTATTTATTTATTTATTTATTTATTCTTTTTTATGTTTCATTTGTTAGATGGACCCAAAGTTCCTGACGAATTAGAATGAATTTTAAACTATAGGATTGTTTTTTTTTTTTTAAAATAAAAAATAAAAAATCTTAGGTGCAAACAACCATTAAGATGTGGCGCATGAAATAGTTCAATTAAGCGTGCAGTGCACACATTTGTTTACAGCTTGAGTAGTTAGAAACGTTGTGGAGTACAAATGATCTGAACCTAGCCAAATCCGATCCGACTCGGTTTTCCTGACTGAGTCAGACTCGAATCGGTTAAGGCTAGAATGAGTTAGGATCGGATCGAGTTAGATGACCCTAACTCAGTTCCAAATCGGGTTGAGTTCAAGTTAGGCCATGCAAAACTCAGACCGAGTCGAGTTGGACCCAATCCGAGTCGACTTGGTCCTATGCCCAGCTCTACATACAGCTCCAGCTGGAGGAATGGACAAACTACTACTCCTCAGAGATTCCCGAACCAATTCCAGAATCAAGGGAACCTTCAAGAGGATCTGGTCTTAAAATACCTTCAAAATCAAGAGCTTTTCAATCAGAGTATATTGTATGCCATTCAAGACCTTTCAAAGGTCATACAAGGGTGTGAGACAAAATTTTCGATTGGGGATAAAGGGATCTTTCCGGCCGAGCCTCTCCCTAACCTTAAAACATAATATGAAATTAGTGACCTAAGTTCTTTAAATAAATGTGGAACAATCTAAGTCTATCACCAATCTTAAGAGTGGTAAAACAATTGACAAATCTATTCCAGTAAAGATTGAAAATTCTAAGGACCCGGAAGAAGACACGAATGATAGACCTAGCATTGCCCCACATGGGTTAGAACCGGAACCTTGAGGCAAGCCGATTACTCCATTCCCTCAGCGGTTGATTGCACCAAAACTTTTATCAAACTCTTAGGATATTCTAGCTGCTTAAGCAAGTGAAGGTCAACATTCTTCTACTGGATGTTGTTAAACAAATCCCTTCATACGCCAAATTTCTGAAAGATCGATCTATGCATGCACTACCAAGAAATGGCAGACTATTCAACAGAGAATTTTTCTAGCAGAAAAAGTGAGTGTCATCCTCAAGCAAGATGTGCCATAAAAGTACAAAGACCCTGGTAGCCCAACCATCACTTGTGTAATTGAGAACTACCAAATCGAGCATGCACTTCTTGACTTGGGGGCAAGTGTTAATCTAATTTCTTACTCAGTTTACGAACAACTGGGCCTAGGTGAATTAAAACCCACCCGGACCACATTACAACTTGCCAATTGATCAGTTCGTGTACCAAGATGGATAATTGAGGATGTGTTGGATCAGGTTGACAAATTCTACTACCTAGTAGATTTTATCGTCCTGGATACTCAACTCATTGTGGATGTGAGCACTCAAATTCCTATCATTTTTGGTCGCTCATTCCTTGCTACATCAAATGCAATTATTAATTATAGGAATGTGGTTATGAGTTTATCTTTTAAAAATGTGACATTGGAGCTCAATATCTTTTTTAATATGAGCAAACATATAGAGGATGATGATAAGGCCCACGACATTAACATGATTGACTCATTCGTGGAAGATAGAGCGCTCCTGACTCTATACTCTGACCCTCTTGAGACGTGTTTGGCCCACTCCCCTAATTTGGATGATGACATGATTAGGGAGAGGGATGTCATGTTTAAAACTGCGCTGATACTTGAAGTTAATAGGTGGAGGCCACAATTTGAAGATTTGCCCCAAACTGATGTAATGCCTCTACTATCTATCTTCAAGACATCGAAGCTTGACTTAAGACCTTTGCCCACTAAGCTTGAACAGCTTTACTTAGGTCAAGAAGAGACATACCTGGTGGTGCTTTCATCCCACCTTGAGAAAAAATAGGAGAGTATGCTCATTTCTACTCTCGAAAAATATAGAGAAGTTATTGGGTATATCATTACAGATCTCGATGTGGTGAATAAACTCCTTTCAACTGAATACTTCAACTCTTTTGAAGATTACTCGGCGTGCTTGGTGGTTTCAAACGGTCCATTGATACAAGACATAGTGGATGGCTTGTAAGACAATACATCATAGTTGTTACTGACCGATAGTACCCTCATTCTGAAGTCCTTCCTTTCATAGATCCTGAATGTTTACCATCAAAGGAGGAAGAACTGAAAATTGAACCGAGGTCTGAAACTTCGGAATGTGTTGAGACTACACCTACTGAGAATTTTTCTAAATTTCATTTACTTGTAGTCTCTGATTCACCATGTTGTACTAACTTCGAAACTTTTTCTATCACAAGTGAATCATATATACTTTGGACACCTCAGGAGCTTAAAAGGAAACTTTATGCTGAGGTCCAAAAATTTCTCTAGACATTCATGCTCTAGGACATCCTAGCCTACTATAAAAAGGGCTTTTGGATGATCTTGTTGAGAAACCTTCTAAGAAATTTATTAAGATACTAGCCGGAAAAAGAACCTGGATGCATGACTGAGTAGATTTCTTGTGCTTTTACAGTTGATGATTAGAATTTATTACTTTCATATGATTTAGGACTAGGATAGTTTGGTTATTGAGTCTTTTGTGCTAACCCATTTTCGTACTAAGATAATTGGAAAATCCTCAAAATTCTTTCTTCAGATACTATTTTCTTATTACTTCCTGATGAGAGTCAAATATTGCGTCTCAGACCCCGACTATTACCAGATTTTACGTATATGATAATGCTTAATGGAGTATTTTAATTGTATTTTTGTTACAGGATGAAATTAGGAGCGTTGATTGAAAATTGATATTAAAAGCATGGATTTGATGTTCTGAAGTTACCAGAGCAAGGGATGGACTCCAGATGACCAATATTGAAGAATTTACACGCTGAGGATCCGAGGAAATCAAGCCGTTCACGTTAAAGAGGCCTGAAATTGGTGCAAAATTCAAGATCACATGGTTCCTGCCATCCGATTGACTCGAAACTTCATACATGTGATGGAGGCCGTAAATTAACAGTACATATTAAATTTCAGCCATTGAAGATCTCAAAAAATGGTCCAACAGATAGATCAACCCATTAATCTCCAATTTGGGGCCCACCTGATATTTGGAACTGTCTCAACTTTGGTATTGAAGGATAAAATAATATGATAAAGAGGATGGATGGTGTAGATTTCTCGTAAACATCACTTCAGTAGGCCTGTGTATGAGGAGTGTGCACACCGCACACTTGCACCAAAGGCAAAACTTTATCCGCTGACGCTTGTCAGACTACACCAAAACGGCAGATTCTTTGTTTCCCGGCGTCGCAAACGACGTATGGTCGTTAGTTGTGGGTCCGCACCGTCCATCAAACCAACAATCTGAACCATTCATTATTCTTCTGGGATAGGGAAGACCCTCACCTAGGTGGAATTTTGGCTTAATACAGGCGATCACTCGATTCCCACCGCTTAAGACGATGGTGGAGCGAAAATTTGGACCATCAACGGAAGGTGAAAATATGCATTCCTGATCGAAATTTCCTCCTCCATCCAATGGACGGAGTGGATTTTCCATTTAAGTGAAGAAGTGGGCCCCACAAGCAGTATAGCGGACGAGATCCGCAGCCTCTGTTACAGCGTCCGAAACCGACCGGGGTTTGGGGCTGTGGTGTGGTCTCGACGTTGATCAGATGGAAGATCTGATCCGTCCATCGGTTAGGAAAATCAAAACCGTCCCAAGAGACGTTATTTTGCCAAAAGCAGGCAAGGAAGAATGGAGTTGTGAGAATCCGATTTTTACTGCATAAGGAAAGCTTCGACTGTTGCTGTGTAAGCTTAGCACTGATTTTTGTTGCGTAAGGAAAGCTTCAGCATGGAGTTTTCCCTCTCCACCGATAGTACTAGCCTATAAAAGAAAGTCAGGAAGAAAGAACCGAGGGAGGAGGGCTACAAGGAGTCGAGCAGCCGTAGATTGCAAGAGGATTTCAAATTACTGTTTCGTTTTTGCTATTTATTTATTTATTTCTTTTAAGAGATCTGGTCCTATCATGTTGGGCTAGATTTCGCAGTTAGGGCTGAGATGAAGTCCCTAACTTGAATGACCTTTGTTATATGTTGATTTCATCCTGAATTTAATTGATTTGTTCTTTCTCTAAGTGGGCTTGATTGGTTTGAATTATGTACTTCTCCATCTATGAACTTGACCAAAGTATATATATGGATGTTGTCTGGATGCTTATTCTAGGTGCTGGTGTCTGATCATGAACAAGTTTCTTATAGAGGAAGGAACAGGGTGCTTTAATGAACTATACATTCCATGTGCCCGACCAAGGACATGGGATATGTTATTCATGACATTGCTTAAAGGAATTAGACATTCTGTATGCTCGATTAAGGACACAGATTGTGCTTTCTCTATATACGTGGTATCAATCTAGATTAAGGTGAATCAACAGACAAAATAAGGGTTAGGATAATTAGGGATGGATTCGAAAGTCCTAGTGCTCTTTCTCTGATTGAATTTTCTTCCCTATTCTCAATTGTTTTTTTTTCCATAGAATTGTGCTTAGTAATTCACTCCATTATTTGTTAGATTAGTTAAGGAGAATCATAGATTTGAATTGTGACGACCAGTCCTCGTGGAAATAATCTCGTAATATTTGGTTTAAATAAAACATCACTTCCCTTTTCTTTTAATTGTCTCTTTTGCATTACATGCTTATTTCTTTTATATTGAGGACAATGTAGATTTTAGGTTGGTGATGGGAGATTAGGCAGACAAATCAGTTGTTTTCTTAGTCTTTGAGCAAAATTTGAGGAAAATTAAATTAAAAAAAAATTGAAGTATAAGATACTTAATGTTGATAATTTATGTCTCCTGAATTCAGTTATTTGGAGATTTCAAAGTAAGTTCGAATTATTAATCCATGATTAGGTGTTATAAACATTGATTGAGTGATGATTTCATATGTCACATCTAGCTTTCACATTAAAGCTTCAGTCAACATTGAATTATTAACTTGGTGATTATTTAGCATGAAAGGAACCAACATGTGGAATTTGTTCATCATGTTAAAATAATAATAATAAATAATACCCATCTAAAAAAAATAGTTGTCTTCGAAAAGGCCACTTATTAAAGATCTTGAAAAAAGGTTGAAATAGCGTGAAAGCCATCAATGGAAAAATCAAAAGATGGAGAAATAAAAGAGGGAATTAAAATATGAATTGTAAGGCAAGTTTCGGTTTAGGTTTTGGTTGTTTTGAATGCTATTTGGATTATCAATATTATCATGAAAATGAAGAATTGAACCTTTAATTGTGATAAGTCTAGACTTCATTATGCACCTATGGAACTCAATGTTTGAAATTATTCTAATTGATGGATTAATGCTTCGAACTTGACTATGAAGTTAGCAAGTGCTAGAGTTTATGAGAGAATAATGCTCAACATTGATGTATTTTGAAACTCTATTATCTGAATTGTTTTTGAAACCTCTTGAGCTCATGAAAATTATACAATAGTTTTTGAAATATTTTTTCACATACTTTACTCGGGACTACCTAAATGCTGGTTAAGGATTGTGTTAAGGGTTAAATATTGCATATTATCCCCCATTTATTACTTGGTTTTATGAACATGACAATGCTTAATATTCTATTTTAATCATATTTGTGTTGCAAAGTGAATTTAAGAGTTTGAATTGAAAAGGGTACTAAAAACATGAGTTTGATGCTCAATAATCATTAAGGTAAGGGATGGATCTTAGGAGACCAAGATTGAAGAATTTACATGTCAAAGATCCAAGAAAACCAAATGAGGAATGAAGAGAATCAAAGATTTAAAGTGAAGAAAAAGAATTCTGAAATCGTACTGAAAAATCATATTTTAAAACTTTGGGTCATTTTGTGAAATTACGCAGAGTGAAGTCTATTTTGAAAAACTGTGCAGAATAAAGTATATTTTAGCAAACTGCGTAAATTTGAGGCTGTTTCTAGAGTTTTTCAACTAGATGTGAAAGTCCACAACTATAAATAGGACTCCCTAAGATGCTTTTAGGGATCTTCTAGGATTTAAGGAGTGGAGCAAAAGGGTGGAGAAGCCGTCTCCAAGAGTTCTTCTTCTTATTCCTTAGTTGTTTTCATGTTTTTCTTAAGAGACTTTGGTCCAATAATGTCTATGGTTGGCTAAACCTCTTAGCTAGGGCTAAGAGGTGAAGCTTGTAGCATGACGAGATGTTTCTATTGCTTTTATTCATGTTTATGTTCATGAACTCTGTGGATTCTAATTTGATATTTAAGGAATACTTTCAGTTTTTAATGGTTTATTATGACTCAAATTAGAGTAGATCTGTAATAGCTTTGAGTATCTTCTTTTCCTGATTTGAGATTATGGGATTGGTAAATTCTATTATTTGTAATTGTCTCCTGGGCATGGTTTGGTGATGGAATCCCTGCTAATTATTATAGTTCTCATTCATTGAGAATTAGGTTAATGGAAGTTTAGATTTAGTTTTATTGATATATTTTACAATTGGATAGGATAGAACTCCAATTCTAATTGTGTTACTTGAATCAAGCAAGAGGGTTCCCAGATCACTACAAGTGGATCCTTAGAACCCTAGTTCCCACATTTAAATTCTTAGTTTTAATTACTTAATTCACAATTACTCTCTCAAATACTTCAGAATTAGTTTCACATCTTCTTCTAGTTTTACTTTTAGTTAATTTCATAAACGTACAAGTTTCAGGTCCTTTGAATTCGACCTCGGTTTTACCGAGATTATTACTATATGACAACCCTACACTTGGGGTTGTGAACAAAAAATACAAAAGTCTCTAGTGGGAATCGATCCTTGTGTAGGATTGTAAAAGTTAAAGGTGAACTTGATTTAAAACCTCCGATAGTGAAATCCGGTACACTCATGGCTTGAGTATGTTCGTCAGGAGTGGAATAAGAAAACCAAATAGTTATACATGCTTGTGTTTGAGATTATATTTGAGCACTTGTTTAATTATACTTATGTGTGTGTGTGTGTGTATGTGTATATATATATATATATATATATATATATATATATATATATATGATTAGATGAATTCTAGGAATTGATAGTTAGCACATCCCCCATACACATGCACACTATCATGTTTATACACTAGTTGCTTAATTGCCACATCTCTTGTAGTTTATGTGATTGGACCCTTTAATGTCTTAGAAGCTTTAGAGTTAATTGTCATACTTAGTTTAATTTGTATATTAATTTAAGTATGTAATTGTGATTAAAAGGAATAATTTTTATTTGGTCCTAATCACCCATCCTTCTAGAACATAGCCTTCATTTCGTAGCCCCACATAGCTTTCGCAACGCAGCCATGGTAATCCCATTACACTACATGTGAATTTTTAGGTACCAATAAGGGCTTCTGTTAAGGACCACAAGTCGTGTGGTGAAGGAGTCTAATCAGCTCGTAATGAGTTAATTATCTAGGCCCGGTATGATGGCCTAAGCCAAAAGATGAGACAATGCCTGAGGCTTATACACCTAGTATACGGACTACCACTTGAAGTTAGGGTCAACTAGAGCTAGTCAAGTGGGTGTTAGTGGGCCAAGTTAAAACAGACTAGGCCTTGATGGTTCAAGTAACTAGTTGTATAGATTCTATGTCAGCTTTCCCATCACTTGCATTATTGAGAATGTAAGCGATTTATAAGGGAATATAAGAGAGAATAAAGATAAACTTGTAATGCATTAGATAGAATAAGGCTTACAATGAGGGAGGTCCGCCACTTATATAGATGTAGACATCCTAGTTGAAATGAGAGAATCTATTTCATTAGGACCGAGTCCAGCTTTAGAATATGGTTAACTTAGAAGGACACTTAGAAACTCAATTCAAGTCATCCAAGAAATACCCTCACAACTTTTAGAGTCAAGCATGATGGAAAATCTAAGGTAATGGTGTCGGTATGAATCCAATTCCCCATGGCCACCGTCCACCAATCATGGCTTAACACGTGGCACCCTAGGTTATGTCACAAATGCACCTTTAAAAGCGAGCTTGACACGACGCGGGGAATCTAATCTTGTTTACCCCTAAAGTCAACTACACTGAGTACACAACAGCCTATAGAGTTCTTCAGATTCAGAATTAGCCACGGACGTTAACTTTGCCTATGTAGATCATTCCCACTTATAAAAGGGTGGCCTTTAGGAGGCAGGGATGGTGTGGAGGCTCTCACAAAGAGCGGAGAAGGTGTTGGTTTTTTAAAGAAGAAAAGGGGATAGAGTGAGAGAGACGTATTTGGCGACTCGTATTCAATGAGTCGGGCCGGGTCGGAATAAGGGATATCCGATAATCTCTTTCATTGAAGAGTGTTGAATCCCCTTTTTTCTTCTCACATCTCAAAGTACAAAGTCGTATTTACTTTTTTGCAACATTTCTGTTTCTTGCTTAATTTAAATGTGATCAAGATGGACATTTAGTGCTTTGTCTCCATAGTTGTGGTTGCCATAATTTATTTTACCTTTTATTTTGCTTATTTTTAGGTTTGGGCTGACGTTGAGCATTCCATCTTAGTAGTCCCAACCTTGATTGCAATAATACTTTAGAACTAAATAAATTCTTAAAAATTTTAAAATCCCATAAAACAGATACTGCACAATTATGTGGATGGAGAAGAATAGCCAATCCTTTTCTTCTTTGTTACTGAGTTCCTAACCCTTACCTGAAATCTTCAATTGTAAACAAACTGCAAGAACCACTCAAGTTGGGGTTCTTTGAATCCCCAATTCATATCAATTTTATAGTGTGTAGCCAACTGTACATTTGAGTTTCATTGGCTAATGTCGGCTCCAAGTCAATCACACCATTTCTTGAATCAACTTCACACCCAACACTACTGACCAGAGCAAAAAAAAAAAAAAAAAAAAAACAAACAAACAAACAAACGGAGAGGGAGCATGCATGCACCAACGTTCACAAAAGACCTAAGAGAAATCTAGAAGTTCTAATCTAAGTCAAAAATGATACCAAAGTAGTAGATAATTCCACATAAATCTAGCACATGACATTTCATGAGTTCTGTAAAAGTTTTCTACGCATACTTACCACTTATATACAAGTGGCTTAGGCTGTATTTCATTGGTTGTAATTACATGTAATAAATAAACAATAATTTTAAGGCATGAGCCCAAAAATGAGGCAGCTCCATAGCTCAAGTGGTCCACAATGAGAATAATGATGTCCATCATTAAACCCACTATCTTTTGGAGTGTGCTTCACTTGATCATTGTATCTACATCATTTTTGAGCTCATGCAAAAAATGAATGAACAATGTGGATATAACATGTACATCACTTAAAAAAAAGTTGAAATTTGCTAGGCTTTCAAGGTAGGATTCTTTTCTCTTCCACATAAACGGCAAAAACCATCTTTATACTATTACCATGCATTACCACCAATTACCTCCAATCAAATATGCCCGCGTGGTGTACAGAAAAAGCAAAATGTAGACTGAATCATTACAAAACCTCTAGCTAGGCTTGTCACAAATGGCTCTTATTCGGTGAGAAAAGGTCCATTATTAGATAATTAAGATTATCATCCAAAATTAATTTAGTTAATGGTCAATCAAAGACCGATTCTACACCGTCGCGGCACCCAAACGTCATGCCCTTAATCCATATAACATGGTGGTTGAAGAACATTTCTCAAAATTATTATTATTATTATTATTTTAAAATTGCTTTCCTCAACAACCTTACTCGTTGCAGACATTAAAGTCAGCTGGGTTTCCATGTTGTGCACCGAATATTCACACATTGGGCATGAGTTGGTTCATCCGAACCATTGATTCAACGGCCCCATGATGGAGGGAATATGCCGAGAAAATGTATTTAATTGGTTAGCTTCAGCATTTCCATTGCTGGAGTGCAGATGCATGGTTAAAAAGACATCCACCAACAAGCCATGTTCAATAAAGGAAGGAAATAAGATTCAATGGCTAGGATCTTTCTCTTTGTGAGATTTGACGGGCATGGTCCATCCATGATGGGAGTCGACAGATCAATGGCTTTGATAAACTAACCGGGATCTCCCACCTGAACCTCCTCATCATCCTTGCGAATATGGAATACTTACGGTACAATGTGGTATTGCCCAAAAGATGCAACAGTACACGTGATACACGTGCATACTTATAGTTCGGAGCATTGGGCCCGATATATTTTTTGTTGCACCTAACAGACTTAACTCCGTTGGACATTTATTGGACGGCTCAAAATGAAAAAAAATAAAAATAATCCAATGCTCCTTTTCCCCTCGTTTTCCTTTTCACGAAGGTTTTTCGATGAACAAGTGGTCAGGATTGAAAACCAACTTGATTTTTGGACAGTAGCTTGGAAACAGTGGACTCCGTAATCAAGGGACGCGGATTGCTTCCTGCCACTGCACCGTCGGTCGTGGGTTCGCAGGAAGTGCCTGCGATGGGATGGTAGGTGGGACCCACCGTAATGTTTGGGTGAAATCCACCCGTCCATCCGTTTTACAAGATCATTTTAGGGCATGAGACAAAAAATGAGGTGGATCTAAAATTCAAGTGAGCCATACGAGAGGGAAGACTGAGGAAAAAGTTTCCTGCCATTAAATCCTTCTTGGATCCACTTGAAGTTTATATGCCATCCAAACGGTCTATAAGGTTACTCCCACTGGGATGAAGTGAAATCACCAAAAATTTTAGCTTGATAAGGAGCTTTGGTGGCTGCATAAATGTTTTAAGATGGTCACATAATCCCCACCATTTCCTCTCACGTGGCCTTAATTTTTTTATTTTTATTTTTAATTGTATGTCCTGAAATGATATCATAAAATGGATAAATGGGGTGAATTTCTAGACATGGACTCTATGAGTCAATGAGTCCCACTGGGGTGAATTTCTAGGCATGGACTCTATGAGTCAATGAGTCCCACTGATATATATATATATATATATATATATATATATATATATATATATATATATATATATATATATATATATATATATATATATATATATATATATGGAAAAGGTACTGTCGTCCGTGAGGTCGAGTGTGGGCCCCACTGTGATGCCGTTCGAAGATCCACACCGTCTACTAGATGCGCGAGCCCAGGGTAGGCCCACACGATCCAAAATCAGCCGTCCATGTAACTCAGGTGGGCCATACCATTGGCAAACATAAGTATACACGCAAAAACATGTAAATGCACTTGGTGGGCCCCACTTGAGTTGTGGATACCACCTGAAACTTGGTCTAAAATTATATTCAAGTGGGACACACATGATGGACGGTGTTGATCATCAAAAAACGTCTCGAAAGGTCTCCAAAAATGGTTTTGAATGTTTCAATGGTGCACGGCCCCTCTTAACTTCTGTATGTGGTGTGGCCCACAAAAGCCACGGATTGACTTGATTTTCAGCCGTGTGGGCCCCCTCTGGAATGGTGCATCTGGTGGACGGTGTGGATCTTCGAAAGGAATCACGGTGGGACCCACCCCAGCTCGACCTCATGGACAACCGCTTTACGCTCGAGCGCATAGTACCTTTTCCCATATATATATATATATATATATATATATATATATATATATATATATATATATATATATAGGAAAAGGTACTATGCGCTCCAGTGTAAAGCGGTCGTTCGTGAGGTCGAGCTAGTGTGGGCCCTACCGTGATGCCGTTCGAAAATCCACACCGTCCACCAGATGCACCGCTCCAAGTGGGACCCACACGGCTAGAGATCGACCGTCCACGGAACTCAGGTGGGCCATACCTTCTGAAAACATAAGTATACACGTGAAAACATGTAAAATCACTTGGTGAGGTCCACCTGAGATTTGGATACCACCTGAAAAGTGGTATAAAATTACATCCAAGTGGGACACACATGATGGACGGTGTTGATCATCAAAAAACATCTCGAAAGGGGGCCACAAGTGGTTTTGAATGTTTGAATGGTGCACGACCCCTCTCCACTTCTGGACGTGGTATGGCCCACAAAAGTCTCGGATGGACGTCATTTTTAGCCGTGTCGGCCCGTCCAGGGATGGTGCATTTGACTGAGAGGGTAGATGTTCGAACGACATCACGGTGGGGCCCACCCCAGCTCGACCTCATGGAGACCGCTTTACGCTCGAGCGCATAGTACCTTTTCCCTATATATATATATATATATATATATATATATATATATATATATTCCCATGAAGTTGAGCTGTGTGGGCCCCACTGTGATGTGTGTTGAACATCTACCCCATCAATAAAATGCACCATAGACTTAAAAATCAAGTCAATCCATGGCTTGGGTGGGCCACACCACATACAAAAGTTGAGAGGGGTCATCCTCCTATTAAAGCATTCATAATCATTTACTAGGTGTTCACAAATCTAGACCATCCATTATGTGTGTCCTACTTGGATGAGGTGTCAGACCAATTTTCATCTGCACAAAACTCAGGTGGGCCTCACCAAGTGCTTTTATTTATTTTAGGCATGTCTTTACATAGTTTTAGATGGTATGCCCCACCTGAGTTCTGTGTACAACTGATTTTTGGGATATCCGTAACCTAAAGCGGACCCATCAAATGCACAGTGTTGATGTTCAACATACATCGCGGTGGGGCCCATAAAGCTTGACCTCATGAGAAGTTCCCATGAGGACAGGCGACCTTATATATATATATATATATATATATATATATATATATATATATATATATATATATATATATATATATATATATATAGGGAAAAGGTACTATGCGCGTAAAGCGGTCGTCCGTGAGGTCGAGCTGTGGGCCCCACCGTGATGCCGTTCGAAAATCCATACCGTCCAAAAAATGCCCCATTCCATATGGGGCCCACACGGCTGAAAATCAAGTCAATATGTGACTTCTGTGGGCCACACCACGTATAGAAGTTGAGAGGGGCCGTACACCATTGAAACATTCAAAACCATTTTTAGAGACTTTTCGAGACGTTTTTTGATGATCAACATCGTCCATCATGTGTGTCCCACTTGAATATAATTTTAGACCAAGTTTCAGTTGGTGTCCACAACTCAGGTAGGGCCCACCAAGTGCATTTACATGTTTTTGCGTGTATACTTATATTTTCCGATGGTATGGCCCACCTGACTTACACGGACGGCTGATTTTGGGCTTTTGGGCCCACCCTTGGTTCGTGCATCTGGTGGACGGTGTGGATCTTCGAACGGCATCACGGTGGGGCCCACACAGCTCGACCTCACGGACGACCGCTTTACGCTCGAGCGCATAGTACCTTTTCCCATATATATATATATATATATATGGGAAAAGGTACTATGCGCTTGACCTCACGATAAGCTCCTGTGAGGTCGAGCTGTGTGGGCCCCACCGTGATGTGTTTCGACCATCAACACCGTGCATTTGATGGGTCCCCTTTAAATAATGAGATATCCCAAAAATTAGCTGTATACGGAACTTAGGTGGGCCATACCATCTAAAATTATGTGAAGACACCGTTAAAATATATAAAAGCGCTTGGTGGGGCCCACTTAAGTTTTGCATGCGCCTGAAACTTGGTCTGAACCCTCATTCAAGTGGAACACACATAATGGATGGGTTGGATTTGCAAACCACATCTCGGTGGGCCCTCAAAAATGGTTATGAATGTTTTAATGGTGCACGACCCCTCTCCACTTCTGTATGTGGTGTGGACCACACAAGTCATGGATTGACTTGATTTTTAAGACCTAGTCCCACGATGGAATCGTGCATCTGACTGATGGGGTAGATGTTCAAAACGCATCACGGTGGGGCCCACACAACTCGACCTCATGGGACAGACTCGTGAGGTCGAGCGCATAGTACCTTTTCCATACACACACGCACACGATTAGTTTCATTCATGCCATCCATCCTCTTTCTTAGATAATTATAGTGCATGGGACCAAATATAGGCGGATGAAGGCTCAAGTGTACTACATGACAGGAAACAATGGTGATATACCCATTAGTGAAACCTTCCTCCGGCCATACTATATTTGTTTGCCATCCAACCAGATCATAAGGTCACATGGACGAAAAGAAAACACAAATATCAGCTTCATCTACACTTGTGTAGCTCCCAAGAAGTCCTTGATGATGGGAGTTCAATCCCAAAGCTACTTTAGCCTTAGATTTGCTTCATTCTTTTAGGTCATACATTAAATGATCTGCCAAAATGGATCGGCTTCATTTTTTAGCTCATACCTCAGATGATCTGCCAAAATGGATGATGACGTGAATAAACCCATAAATCATGGTGGCTCCATTGAGCGCTTGCTCAGACTAAGTTCCTCAACTGAGTTATTCCAAGAAAGGGCTAAGGACAGGACGCAATCCATGTCAACATATCAATCATTGAGGCCCCACTGAGCAATTTTCATTTAGGATTATTCATGGGTGAGTATTGGCTGTTACAGATGGCGTAGTTGAGCAAGAGAGTGGATTTTTATTTTATTTTACATACGCACTCACAGACGGTGGGATTTCACCCCAACGGGTATCTAAACTCATGATTACGCGTTGAAACTTTGTGAGTTTACCACCTTGAGCATGAGCAAGGACTAAGAGAGCTAATTAGGTGAGACCCTGGCATCACCCAAGAAAGTATAGCCCTTACTGTGGGTCCCACCTTGATGTATAATGTATCCATGCCGTTCATCCATTTTTTGAGATAATTTTAGAGCATTATTTCAAAAATGAAGCAGATCCAATTATCAGATGGACCATAAGAAACAGTGGTGATTGACCATTAATGGGCCACAAAGTTTTAGATCAAGCTTATATTTGTTTTTTTTCCCTTCATCAAAGCTTAGGTGACCTTATCAACAGGTTGGATGGTAAATAAATATTATGGAAACATTAAGATGTGCCCTACAAAGTTTTTAATGATAGGATGGTTAATCACCATTGTTTCTTAATGGTATCATGCATACACCTGATAACTGTATCTGCTTCATTTTTTGGATAATGCCTTAAAATGATCTAGAACGGATGGACAACGTGGATACATAACACATACATCAAAGTGAACTCCATGCTTGACTAGGGTAAAGGCCCCACCATCTTGGATGAGGCGTGGCACTGAATAACTTTCAAACAGACACAATTGACTGATTGCCTAGAGACCTCTTCCCCATTTCTATAGACTCTCCTGTCATGATTGTATTTTATCCATGCCATCCATTTATTTTGCCAAATTACTCTAAGGGCATAAGAGCAAAAATCAGGCAAATTTAAAGCTCAAATAAACTACATCTTAGAAAATAGCAAGGATTAAACTGATATCATTGAAAACTTCTTAAGGGTCTATAAAATTTGGATCAAGCAGATGCTTGTGTTTTACCTTCATCTGGGCTGCATGTGGCATGACCTCGAGAACATGCTGGATGGAAAATAAACAGCATGTGGGGCCCTAAAAATGTTTCAACAGTGGATGTCTTTATTCCCACTATTACCTAGTGTGGTCCATTTGAGCTTTGAATTTGCCTCATTTTAGGGTAGAGACCCTAAAATGATAAGGTAAAAGGATGGACGGCATGGATAAGATGCATACATAACGGTGGGCCCCATAGAGTTAGATCACCACGCACCAGGTCGCCAGATGGAAGTGGATTGGGTGGTGACCCCAATAGGACCCAGCTGGGTAGTGCTGGTGTCGTGGGGCCCACCATGATGTAGGTGTTTTACATCCACATTGTTCATCTATTTTGCAACTCATTTTAGGCATGAGCTAAAAAATGAAGTAGATCTAAAGCTCAAGTGGACCACACCATATTAAACAGTGTGATAATATGACACCTACCATTCAAACCTTCCTAGGAGCAAACCTAATGTTTATTTGCAATTGAACCTGTTGATAAGGTCAAGCAGACCTAGATGAAGGGAAAACACAAGTATTAGCTAGATCTAAAACTTTTGTGTCCTTGAGAAAATTTTAATGGTGGGCATTCAATCACCCTTATTTCCTATGGTCTTCATTTTTGAGCTCCTGCGCTGAAATGAGCTAGCAAAGTAAATGGGCGGTGTTAATAAAACATGGGCAGCCCATAGCCCAACACCACCTAACTGGGGAAGCTGATTGCATGGTGTGCCGCAAACCACCAACCTTTGCGGTTGACTTCACCACGTTACGTGGCCCTACTATCATCTTATGTGTTATAGACACACCATCCATCCATTTGGAGAGATCATTTTAGGCGTGATCCAAAACACGAGGGTCTAAAAGCCTACCATTGAAATACTACAAGTACTGGATCTATCTAATATTTGGTTTTTCCCTACATACAGATCTCATGAACAGGTTCGATAGCAAATAAACATTTTATATATTGGACCCTAGGGAGCTTCCATGGCGAATAAACATCAAGCTGGACCCTAAGATGGTTTTAACGGTGGGCAACATTGTCCGCACTACTTTATGTGGTGTGATACACTTGAGCTTTGGATCTATCTCATTTACAGGGCCATACCTTAAAATGATCTCTCCAAATGGATGAACAAGGGGGATGTAATACGTACATCAAAGTGGCCCCACATAACGCATAAAATCAATACAACAAAGAGGGCGGTGGTGTGCATGCAATCCACTCCCTTGGGGTCACCACCCAATTATCAGGTGGACCATACATAAGAAACAGTGGTGATAGGCCATATCCTATTATTAAAAACTTCTTAGGGCCCACCTACTGTTTCCGTAGTGTTTATTTACTATCCAATCTGTTGATAAGGTCACATCAGCTTGGATGAAGGTTAAAAAACAAATACAAACTTGATCCAAAACTTTTTTGGCCCGTTAATGGTCAATCAACATTGTTTCCTATAATATGGCCCACCTGATAATATAAGATCAAGGTGGGCCATCCGCCATATCTAGGGTCCCAAGTGAGATCCGTACCATCAATCGGTAAGCCTTACTTAGCCTCTCATCATAAAAATGAAATCTAGGCTTATGGACAACACCCACCTTTCGATCTAATCGGTCCGTTGGAACGCCTATCTTCTTGCGCTCCTCTTTGACGGAAGAGATGAGAAATGGAGGGCTAAGATGATGGATTTTTGGGATGGAAAAGGTGGGCCTCACACATGCACTTTTCTCTCCATGGGAAGAGCTTGGACGTGGGTGCTCTTTGCTTGGAATTGTGGAGGAAAAAAGAGAGGTGTGGTGGTTGTAAGGGAAGTGATGGGAGATGGGTGATGGATGTGAGTGATGGGTGAGGTGATGGATTGGTTGACTTTTGTGGTTATTTTACTTGTGGAGAAAGGAAGCATGTGGGTGCTTTATACTTGACATGAGGGGTGATTGATAAAATTGATTTGACATATTGTAGAAATTCTCTCGGTATCGTAAAAGCGCTGCGTTTCTTCGAAATAAGCGCCGGCCCACATCTTCCGGCTTGGGTATCGGATCGGTGCACGAGTCACGGCGTTGGAACAGCGGTGACGGTGCGGTCGCAATGATACAGGTCTCAGATTAAGCCGACTCAATTCTACAGGATACGACTTAGGGTTGATCGCAAACGTTAGTTATCAGTCGCAGATTGCCGAACTTCGACGGAAAGGATCGCGGGATTCGACGGAACAGTACGAACTAGGATACGGGTCTTACAACTCTCCCCACCTAATAAAAATTTCGTCCTCAAAATTTATACTACCATCGCAACTAAACATAACTCATAAGGGAATAGGAAACATAATATCATGTATAATCAAAACATCATAATTTTAGCATATCATCATAATTAAACACTTAAGAAATGAGGATAACGCCCACGAATCTCAAGCTCTAACTCCCAAGACGCATCATTCATGAATAATCTAGGAAGACAGTGTACGGGCCAAGTCACACGAATCGTCGACGACTCCTGATGTTTGAGGATCCTACTGCTGCTGCTGAGGACGGGGACACTCGCTCCTACGATGCCCTATCCCACTGCACCCAAAGCAAGCACCAGAGAATAGTCTGGGTGGCAGGGGCTGCCGAGGGTGGGGGCACTCCCAGATGCGGTGCCCCGTCACACCACATCTGAAGCATATACTTGAGGACTGATGTTTAGGTGGTGTAAATACTCGGAAGGACGGATGCACTACGCCAAATTGGGCAATTTGCGACGAATTTTAGTGACGGACTTTATCCGTCGCTAAAATCGCTTGGTTTAACGACGGATTTAATCCGTCGCTAACGGAAAATGTCCGTCGCTAACCCCGTGTTTGTCGAAAAACCGTAGGCTGAAACGTCGCTGAATTTAGCGACGGACCAAAATCCGTCGCTAAAATCTGATTTACGACGTATTTACGACGGATTTTAGTCCGTCGTTAATAGGCGACGGATAAAATCTGTCGCAAAATTTGCTTTTGTGACACCTGTGAATTCCCGCCCAAAGCTTCAAATGGCGCGCTTTTCAGTTGCTTTTGCGACGGATCATGGTCCGTCGTAAAAGGACTTTTCGACGGACCATGGTCCGTCGTAAAAGGACTTTTGCCTTGATATTAATTTTTTTCATTTTTTTAAGGAATATGGTGGAAAATTGAGTTTTTTTTTTTTTTTTTTTGTAGTCTACTAGTTGTTTTTTAATAGAATTTCGGTGGTTTAAATGTACATATTTGTATCTAAGATTATTTTTTAACAATTGATTGAATGCAAAAAGAAAATTTATTCTGTTTTTATATCAAATGAGTGGAATTTTTATTTTTATTTTTTAATTTAAAATTAATATTTAAATGGTTTGTAATATCACATGAAAAGGAATATTGAGAAGTTAAAAAAATTTAACAATGTTTGAGAAAAAAAAATTAGATTTTGGAAAAATAAAAATCGTAATTTAATAAAAATCTATTTTGTGGGAACAAAAAAGAATTTTGAATAAACTTGATAAATTTGAAAGAAGAATAAAAGCATTTGATTTTGAGAAAAAAATAATATCCTGAAAAAGAAAATTAAAAATATTTTTAAAAATGTGAAAATTTTCACAATGTTGAAAAATGAAAATATTTTTAAAAAGAAAATGAGAGTTTGAAATTTGAAAAATAAAATAAAATTTCATATTTAAAAAAATGTGAAATTTTATTTTATTTTCACTCAAAATAAAATTTGAGTGAAAAATAAAATAAAATGATATTAAAAATTTGATACTTTATCCAAAAAAACATTTTGAAACGAAAAATAAATAAGTTGAATAATTTTGTGATTTTGAAAAATAATTGAAAATGTTCAAAATTCGAAATTAAAAGAAAAAGTTATTTATAAAAACACTAAGATTTTGAAAAAATATATATTTTTTTTAAAAAATTGAAAAGTTGAAAACAACATGATGCTTTTGAAGAAAAAAAATCAGCATTTTGGAATTTTTGAGAAAAATATTTAAATTATTTTGAAAATAAAAATTCAGAATTTGTATTTTAATTTATTTTTTGAAATATTTTTTTAATAGAAATGATATTTTGTTAGAAGTTTTCAAAGAAAAAATAAGAGTAAAAAAATATACATTTTGAAAAAAATGTTATTTTTAAATGGAAATTGAAATTTATTTGTGAAAAAAAAAATTTAATAAATTATTAGGCGCATCCACTAATTGAACATTTAGCCATTTTTGGACAATCGAATTAGTTTAGATTGAAGAGTAAATAACTTCATATGTTTAAATCAAATTTCACTCAAATTGTTGATCAATCTTGTATGCCCAATATCTTTCTCACATGTAGTTAGCCTAATTAGGGCGAGTAACTTGTTAAATTGAGGGTATTGATCAGTAAAATAGAGTGAATGTGCTAGACATATAAAATGGGCTAAATATTATTGTCAAAATTGTGACCCAACTTATTGACCTTGTGAGAACCTAAGAATTGATGTTAATAAGTTTTGTGGGCCCCATCATGATGTGTGTCGAACATCAACACCGTGCATTTAATGTGTCCCCTTTAGGTTATGAGATATCTCAAAAATCATCCGTAAACGAAACTCAGGTGGGTCATACCATCTAAAACCATGTCAAGACATCTTTAAAAATATAAAAGCACTTGGTGGGGCCCACATGAGTTTTGGATGCGGCTAAAACTTAGTCTGACCCCTCATCCAAGTGGGACATACATAATTAATGAGTGGGTTGGATATGTGAATCACATTAAGGCAAGCCCAATATATGATTATGAATGTTTTTTAGGAAACCCCTCTACATTTAGGTGAGTTAGTCATTACCCTTATCAAAGTAAACTTTGTGGGGTCCACCGTTATTTATTTATTTTATCCATTCCTTTTATCCACATTAACAGGTAATTTGAGGTTTAAAGAACAAAAATGAAGCATATCCAAAGCTCAAGTGGACCACACCACAAGAAATAGTGTGATTAAACCTCTACCATTGAAAAATTCTTGGAGGCCATAGAAGTTTTGGATCAAGCTGATGTTTGTGTTTTCTTTTCATTCATATATATTTGATATTATGAATATTATGAATAGGTTGGATGACAAATAAATGTTACTGTGGGCCCAAGGAAGGTATCAATGGTGGAAACCATTATTCCACATTGTTTCATGTGGCATGATCCACTTGAGTTTTGGATTTATTGAAAATTTGGGATCAACCCATACTGTTCATCCATTTTTCAAGATTATTTCAGAGAATTATTCAAAAAATGAATCATATTCAAAGATTAAATGGACCGCATCACAAATACCTGTGTGGATGGGAATGGATTGACTACTCCCCTGCCACCGGCTCGTTGGCTAGTATTCAGTGCTATGTGGGCCCCGCCATGATGTATGTATTTCATCCATTATGTTCATCCATTTTTACCGATCATTTTAAGGCTTGATCAAAAAAATGATAGGGTTATAAACCTAAGGTGGACCACATCATAGGAAAACAATATTGATTAGATATCCACCATTAAATTCCTCTTCTACGGGTGGGCCCCACTATGATGTATGTGTTTCATCTATTCCGTTCATCCATTTTTTCAGATTATCTTACAGTTTTATACCAAAAATTAGTGGGACATAAATCTTAGGTGTACCACACCACATGAAAACAATTGTGATTGGATATCCACCATTAAAATCCATCTTAAGGCCCGCTGTACTGTTTATTTGACATCCAATTTGTTGATTTGGTCATAAAGACCCAAATGAAGGGAAAAAATAAATATCAGCTTGATCCAAAACTTTTATGGCCCCCAAAACGTTTTTAATGGTCAAAATTTATTCAACACTGTTTCCTGTAATGTGGTCCACTTGAGATTGAGATATACTTCATTTTTTTAATCATATCATAAAATGATATATAAAAATAGATGGACGGATTGGATGAAACATATCCATCATGGTGGGGCCCATATACCCCTCCCCTTTCCAAAGCTTTCTTTACCCTTTTATTTTTCTATAGAACAATGTGAGTTTTGTACAGAATGTAAAATAGTGGTGACTCATTTATGAAAATAGTGGCAATGATATAAAGTTATCTAGACCATTGAAATATTCCATCTAGTTGTATTTGTTTGACATTTATAATTTTCTTATATAATACGATCTTAACCATCCAGAAAATGGTCCTTCTTACATGTACGGTTATTAATAGAGTATTTGTTATAAACAGTGGTAAACGCACACTGTTTTGTATTCCAAAATTTTATAAAATTCAGAAAAGGAATGGCAAAATAACGAGTGCCTTCCTCTCTTCTCACATCTTCACTCATTCGAGCGGCGAGGCTTCTTCCTTCGAGTGGCACCTTCTTCCTTCGAGCGGCGCCTTCTTCTTCCATCGAGCGGCGCTTGGAGACGGTCATTGCACTGACCCTCACCAACAGGATCTTGGTCCCCTACATCTTAATTGCTGTGATGCAGAAGAGAGTGTCAGTGAAGAATCCAATCCCGGCTATCATGATTGCTATGAAATGGTAGAGATGGGTCTTTCCATTGTCGAGTGCCGAGAAGATGGCGATCGTGCTTTATCCTGGAGACATTGCTAATCAATCTCAGCTGTCCGATTATCTTACTGAGCTGGGCTAAATGGGTGTCGAGGATTGTGTGTTGGAGATGGAATGGTGGTGTTGGAAGGATGTTTTGCATAGCAGAAATTGCAGTTAGAGGTGATAGGGTGCTGGTTTCCGTTTTATCTGGATTGCGTTTAGGAGAGGTGGATAATTCCACACGAGTGTTGGAGCTGTAGGTGCATCTCGTCTAACTGTTACACATTTGTGAGATCTCAGCTTTCAATCGGTGATCTACACTTGTTTAGATGTTCTCAGTGATTATTTATTTATTTATTTATCATTTTCTCAATGTTTGCCTCAATCAATGAAATTATTTTGAGTATTGGTGATAATATCGGCGATGTTAATATATGTTCTTATATCCCCTTGTCATCGATGCATATACAATAACCAACCATTGACTGAGATTTTCTAGAGCTTTCTTATGGTGCTAAAATAGTGGAAGTTCATATAACTGCAATTTCCATCATGATGATAACCTTTCGAGCTTTTGAAGATACAATTCATGTTTTCTTTGGAAATATTTTATTAGGAGACGGCATAGAAACTAAAAAAGATTTATTATTATTATTATTATTATTATTTTGTTGGATTTTGTATTTGTAGTTTTCGTAAGTTAGTATATATCGTCAGGATTGGCATTGCAAGATATGCTTCTGGTATAGTTTGGGTTTTAGAAGCTTAGGCAAATTTTAGATGTTGACCTTCTAGATGGTCAACATTTCTCCTTCCGCATGTCGTTATTCTACGACATCGAGCCAATTCATTTGGCTTCTGTCTTTTGGAAAACCTTCTTAATCATTAAATCATCCCCCATGTGCTGCATGTTTATCCACTCTTAATCATTGGAAACTATATTGCATCACATGATTATGTTGGGAAAAATGCCAACGTCAGATGGCCCAACCAGTGCTTATACATTTATCAGTGGCAGGTGGGTTAGTAAGTCGTCTCTATGAGCTGTATCTCATAACCTTGGAAATCGGCATCTAACAAATTTTTTTTAAAGGAGAAATAGATATCCACATTTTTAAAGTAAAACTTTAGAATTAGAAATCGAATTTTGTAGTTACTTCATTACAGAAATAGTGGTAAACTCCATGTTCAAGGAAATTTCAAATAATAAAATTTCAGAATAACAACCCAAGGTATTAGATAATGCCTCGTTGAATAGAGTGCCATGAGGTTTCAGTTTGTACAAGTGGGTCATCGGGTTCAGGAATGTAGACTGTTGATATGATTGGACAACACTCTAGATGGCCTTGTGCCAAAATCTCATGTATTCAAAACTCTAAATAATTGTGTCTTCAGCCTTTTTTTTTGTTTTTTTTAATTTTAAAATGTGGTTGTATATTCCTTAAAGTTGCTGCAATTTTCCAGTTGTAATAAAGCTATGATAGGTGGATCCTTGTAGAAACAGTAGTGCAAGATACTTGAACTAGGAAAATGATAAGGGATCCACCTTTCCTTTTCCCAACATTTGAAATCCATACTTGCTTGGGGTATTTTTGCACCTTTTAATACAAGTTGGTTTTAAAAACTCAAGTACTTTCATTTACACTTGTCCCTTTGGTGATGCTATTAATAAAGATAAAATATTGCAAATGGTGAGATTTGGTGCTGAGATGGTTTTCAGTTTAAGGATTGCACTATGAGAAAGTACATGTTGATTTCCCTAATTTTGATATTTGAAGATGGGCACTATGAGTTGCTGCTGATGTATTTAATTCTTTCACAAGTTTTGTTTACTGTTTTGTGTGTCTATCATCTGTTTGCTTTATTTTCTTTTACAGGGTTTAGAAATCATATCATGACCTTATAATGGTTGAATGTAAACAATGTGTACTGTTGATTTTAAATCTAATGCAATCATTTCTCGGGTAGAGAGATTTCATGGTATGTTTCATCTTTCAGTTTGTACATGAAGTGAGCCAAGTTCCTGTTCATAAGTCAGATTGATTGAATAATTCTAACCTGATTGGGACACTTGTTTGTCAAGTAAGACTGTTGAACATATTTCGGTTTTGATTGCCCAATCAGGTTTGTTTTGAATCTTATTTTGGGTTTTGGATTTTGTTGGTTTTTGTTAGATTGATTAGGATTTTCAAATTTGTTTTGATTTTTTCTTTGCTTATGCATAAAATGTTCTGATTTACATATTAACAACTACGTAGTGGCTTGATCCCAATCTTCCAACATTGGGTACGTAGGCAGCCACAATTTTTTATACCGTATCGGTGCAGCCACAATTTTTTATTTTTATTTTTACTTTTATTTTTTCCCTTTCTTGTAGTGTGGATGCATTTTCATCAGGACTACTTGGCAATAAGAGTGAGGTGGATGTAAGTTCTCGAAACCTTTAATTAATATTGAATCATTTATATCTTTATCGCTTCATTTATATGTTGTCGTCAGGGTCAACTTGTAACTCCTCGAACCCATTTCTGCAGTAAGACATTACGGTGCATGACGGTTCCTAGTAGGTTAAGTTGCAAATTATTATTAAGAGTTGGTTGGATATGTTTTATTTTTTGTAAATGTTGTTAATAGTTGGATGTATGATGAATGTATTTGTGAATGTAAATGAAAATAAAAAACTTTTGATATATATATATATATATATATATATATATATATATATATATGTTATCAATGGAGGATGCCTTGTTTAGGTGGACATGAAATTTTGTAGCTTATGGTATGGTGCCCCAATATTGGTTGTATGTTACTAGTATGTAGTAGATAATACTAGGATCAATAGTAAATATTTTGTTTCGAGTGGAAGGGCGAGTAAAAGAACTTGGAAGAGGCACTTTTTATGCCTTTCAGCTTCAAACTGAATACCTTTTGGATAAACCAAACATCCATTCACCACTAGTTCCTCCAATACATGGTACAATGAGGGTGGGATAATGTCGGTTGCTCCAAATTCCAACACATATACTAAGTGTATGTAATATAGTTATATATATATATATATATATATATATATATATATATATATATAAATTCATATTGCAATTTATATATGAAATAATCGTCATCATCATGTAAGCCATATCCTAATTAATTAGGGTCGCCTACATGAATCCTATTCCACCATTCCACTCTATCAAGGGCCATACCTTCAGTTAGACCATAGGTCATCGGGTCTTTTCTTACTACCTCCATCCACGTCTTTTTGTGCCTTCCCCTTGCCCCACAATTTGTTCCCTAAAGCGTGGTTGGTCATACAGCTATTCTATAAAACTTCCCTTTTAGTTTGAATGGTACTCGACGATCATTTAAAACTCCCAAGGCACATCCTATAGCAATTTTTGCCATCCTGCTGGCTTGAAACACTCTTGACGGTAGTAATGTGAAATGGCACCATGCTACCGTGGATTGGCAAAAGGATAACCTCATTCTTTTGGTCGATCTGTATCATTAATTCTCTCGACTGTGGGATATCATTGACATTCTTGTAAGCAATGAGATCGCTTGAAGCTTTTGCAGAACCACGACCATCTCCTGCTGCAGAACCGCCCATTATCCGACCTTAGAGTCGCTTTCGACAAGAATGCCTCAGCTCCATTGGATTCGGCTTTGACCTTTGGACGCTCTTCTTTCTCCTCCCTCTTCTTCCTCATTGAATGAGTATGCAATTTCCTTAACTAACTTGGAGCTGATTGAAGTCACAAATTTTGCAGCTTTTTCATTGACAATAATGGTGTCTGCAAGCAACAACGAGAACATCTTAGTCTTTGGATTGTTGGTTTCTGATTGTATTTCTGGAACCTAAGAGATACATTAAAAACCATTCCAAGCTTCAACACCCGATCGTTCCTGGCATTTAAACTCAAGCCCGACTCATGGAACTCGAGACCGATTCACTAAATTGATTTGAGTTGGGTCCGATCCGAGTCGAGTCGAGCTCGGGCAACCTTGAACTCGGTTTGAAATTTTTGCCAGCTCAAAAACTATGCTGGACTCAACTCGAGTCGAGCTTTTTCGAGTCGAGTCGAGTGAGCTAACCGTGCTAACTCAGTTCGTGTACAGTCCTAATGGTGGGTGTATACATCCTGGGCATAGCTTATGTGGATCTATTAAGGTAGGTGGGGTCCACTGTGATGTATTTGCATCAAATCCACCTGTCCATCCATTTTGAAAACTCATTTTTGGTCATGATTCCAAAAATGAGTAGATCCAAATCTCAGGTGGACCATAATACAGAAACAGTGGTAATCGACCATTAAAAACTTTTGTGGGCCAACAAAGTTTTGAATCAAGCTAATATTCGCATGGTCTCTTCATCCAGGTCTTTGTGACCTTAACAATAAGTTGGATGGCAAATAAACATTCCTTTATAGCCCCCATGAAGTTTTTAATGGTGTGGATTTAATCACGACTGATTCCTGCCATATAGTCCACCTAAGATTTAGATATGCTTCATTTTTATGTGGGTGTGGTCGGCTTGATTATGTGCACGTCCTAACATAAGCTGGCATAAATTAAATGATGAAATGAATGATTTCACATGTTTTAATTTCATAATGGTGGGCCCAAATTGCTTTGGTTACACCAACCGTTGGCAAATCTGGTTCTTAACAAATTCTTAGGATATTATCGGAAATCTAAGGGGAAAGAATAAAATAATAAAAAAGCATCACGATTAATAAATATTTTCAAATTCAACACGTCATCTAGAGTTAGGTCAGAGCTAAAATGACTTGAGTGACTTGACCTAAAAATTAATGGACCACACATGTTGGGGTGAGTTTGACCAAAAACTTGGTCCGGCTAAAATGACTTGAGCTCGATCCAACTCGAGAAATTTAATTAACCACACATGTTGAAGGCTAAGATGCGAAACTAGTAGGTTCAAGGCTAGCTCAAAGGCCGAGTCCAGTTGGGATTGGGTTTCCCTACACATTGCCAACTGCTCGAGTTAGGTTTTATAGCTAATCGGGTTTGAGTCTGGTTTGGTTTGGGCCTAGGTCTTAAAGACCGGATTCAATTTGGGTCGAGACTCATTAGCTAATTGGATCTAGGTTTCGAGTTGGGTTAGGAACATATAAGAGCACTTACATGATTAGACCAACATGTATACTTAGGGTTGGTGATGGGTCAAGTAAGCCATTCAAGAAATAGGCTCGGGTTTTGAATGGATTAGGCCTACGATTCAAAATATTGATTTTGAGTGGCAATAGCCCTAGGTCCATTGCTAACTTTGATCACATATACACCCTAATCCATAGCTCAACCGGTCGACCGAGTGGAGGTACCTCGTTTCAACACTTGAGGTCTTGGTATCGATCCCCAGTGGGGTGGCTAACAAAGTGCATGTCTATGAATGAACAACGTGTATTGCTACATCATGACAAGCTAACAACAAAAAAATAATAATAAACAAAAAAAACTTTGATCACATATCAGCTGGAATTAAGGGTCAGTTTGGGTGGTGGGATTAGAAGGGATTAGGTGGGATGAGATTCATCTGGTCCTGTGCCAATTCCACTTCATGTTTGGGAAGAATGGAAAAGCTTGGAATTACATTAAATGGAATTGTATTGGGTCCGTGCCAATTTCACTCAATGTTTGGAAAGTTGTGTAGGTCCCACCATGATGTGTGGGCTATATCCACACCATCCACACATTTATCAAGATTATTTTAGAGCATGGGCCAAAAAATTAGGTAAATCTAAAGCTCAAGTGAACCCCACCATAGAAAGCAACATGGATTGAATACTTACCGTTGAAAACTTCTTTGGAGCTACATAAGTTTTGGATCTACCTCATTTTTAGCCACATGCCATAAAATGAGGTTACAAAACAAATGAACGGTTTAGATATAACATATGCATGTTATTCAGTCATTTCAAATGATGGTAGGTATATCCATTCAATGTACCCTCGTATTATCAACAAAGCATAGCATTAATTTTATCCCACGGCAATAGGGAACAATCTCTGCCATGGGTAATAATTATCTTTTTAAAATCTCATCCCACCTAATCCCTTCTAATCCCACTGCCCAAACTGACCCTAAACAAATTATCAAAAAAGAAGCAAACGAGGAAAGAAGAAAATGAGAAAGCAGAAGAAGAATACCTAGAATGAGGAGCGAATATTGATTTGCACCACCACCAAAGGCAAACTACCAACAGTAAGAAAAGGAGCTAGGTTACAACTTGCTCTGGATATCTTGAAAAACTTAAGTTTGACATATAAAAGGCTAACTTAGAGAGAATGAATACAACAAAGGGCTTAACTCCTTTATATAGATATTAAAAGTAGTAGATGTGTGGGAATAAAATGACATAACAAGGGAATGAAGGTGACCGACATGACATATCACAAGTAGTAGTTATGTAAGCACATTGGTGGTGTAGCATACAACACCCACCGGCTAGTGTGTTGACGTGACCAAGTTATGTGGTCCTACGACCAAAAAAAAAAAAAAGAAGACAATACTCATTGTCATCAAGATCTAGAATATCTCTGTTGGGCCCAACCATAGATGAACTACTCAAGAATATCACTGATTGGATATTCTAATATGATCATGTATCACATTGGGGAAAGCTAAACATCAGACAAAAAAAGAAAAAACAACAGGGGAAAGCTACCCTGAAGAAAACAGAGCTTTAATAGTTTTATTAGTAATTGTTGTCTTTATTTTTCTCAAGTTTTTTTTAAAAAAAAAAAAAAAAAATCTTTTGTTGGCATTTATATATTATGAAGTTTGTACATATGTTAGCATATTGTTGCTGAATGTGGCAATCCAGTGCATCTGGAAGATGACAAAATTTGTATCTGAAAATGCTCTTTTCCCACTAGGATTTTCTAATCGACTCATTGTAACAGGCCTTACAAAGAAACATACAAATTGAAATGCTCTTTCCTTAACATCTAATTGGTAGGATGAATTCTAATATTTTATTTTGTTAATTGGTTTCAGTTGATTAAACTATTCACTTTCCATGGATTTGAGTTGGTTATTTGAAATATATGAAGGGTTGACTAAACTAGTCTTTTATTGGATTAAATTTGGTTGCTTGTAATATATGTAAGAAGGGCTCAAAAGAAGGTTGAACAGGAGCAGATACTAAGTAGCCAATACAAAACAATGCATAGCCAACAGTTGGAAGTTCCAGGTAATTTCTTTTGCATGGGTCCTAGCTAGTTTAGTAGGGGGAAGTGTTTAGTTAGGAGGGTTGAAGTGAATTTTTGTTGCATGGGCCACTTGGGTCATTTCCGCTTTTATTGAATTGAGTTGTTACCAATTTTGTGAATAGGATCCTTATCAAACAATAGTGTGAATTATTTTTTAAATGACTATCAGGTGCAAGATTTTTAAAAATTTAAATAATAATTTATTGGAATATATATGTTTTTTTGTAGATATTTTAGCGACGGACCAAATCCGTCGCTAATCTTTGAACATTGAAAATAACGACGGATTGAGGTCCGTCGCTTACTAAAATTAGCGACGGATCTTATCCGTTGCTAATGTTTCTAGGGACGACTAATTTTTTGAATTTCACCGACATTTTTTTTAATTTTTACGACGGATTTGAGGTCCGTCGCTTACTAATATTAGCGACGGATCTTATCCTTCGCTAATGTTTATAGGGATGACCAATTTTTGGAATTTCATCGATGATTTTTTTTATTTTTACGACAGATTTTATCCGTCGCTATTAGGCGACGGATCTTATCCGTCGCATATTAAACGACGGATAAAATCCATCGTAAAACCAAAAACGACCCACTAAACAGCGACGGACCTCACGACGGATGAAGTCCGTCGTTTATTTGGTTTTACGACGGATTTAGTCCGTCGCAAATCAGCGATTTTGGCATAGTGATGGTTCTTATGCCTATGTGGTCGTCGACATCGCTGCACCTGGGAGCTACCGGAGGGGGCCTTCCTCTTCCTGTCTCCTCTCTGAAGAATGGTGGTCATTGCTTGCAACATCAGCAGCAGCTGGTCCGCACCTACGGACATGATCGGTGTTGCGCTAGACTCGGATGGGGGTGCAGAAGTCTCAGCTGGGGGAACAGGAATCTCAAGCGAGGGAACGAAAGTCGCTCGGGTCACTCTCTTGGGTGCCATGTCCTATAGGAAGGAACAAGGGCATATCATCATTGAGAACTCTCAAATGCACACATGATAGGGAGCTATATTAGGGAGTTTCAAAGTTGTTCGAACTCGGTGGGTCTAACCATTCTAAGTTCTCAACAATCATAGAGTGTAAGGTAGCTATCATCAGATATGTGATGTTATCCTCAGGTATTCCCAAGTTATGCTCTGATACCAACTTCTGTCACGCCCCAAACTCGGAAAACGGGCTCACAAAATTCTCGATCGCCGAATCCGGTGCCGACAGCCTCCTTAGTACCCCATTCTTGGTTCCTATCACCCATACGCCAGATTCCAATCTTGGGATCCTACAAGGAGGCCATGTCCTATTATTAAAAACTTCTTAGGGCCCACCTACTGTTTTCGTAGTGTTTATTTACTATCCAATCTGTTGATAAGGTCACATCAGTTTAGATGAAGGTTAAAAAACAAATACAAACTTGATCCAAAACTTTTTTGGCCCATTAATGGTCAATCAACATTGTTTACTATAATATGGTCCACCTGATAATTGGATCTGTTTCCTTTTTTGGATAATGTCATAAAATGATATGGAAAAATATGTGGACGGTGTGGATGCATAATACATACATCAAGGTGGGCCCCACGGTAACTCCACAGTAAGGGCCGCAGATCCAAATCTATGGTGGAACACACCAGTGGAAAAAGTAATGAATAACCATTAAAATTTTGTTGTAGGCCACAAAAGTTTTATATCAAGCTAATCTTTGTATTTTCCTCTCATCCAGTTCCGTCGAACCTTATCAAGGGGTTGGATGACAAATAAACGTTGTGATGAATCTGCTTTAAGAGAGCCTTTGGAAGTTTTTGATGGTGAGTGTTCAGTCATCACTGTTTCTTATGGTTTGGTTCACCTAAGATTTGGATATACTTAATTTTTTGGTCCATGTTTTTAAATGGTCTGAAAAAATGGATGGACAGAGTCGATATACAACATATCAGCGGGGTGGGCCCTAGGGTTACCCACTAAGTTGTTACCCGGGTAACACCTAAACCGCACCCAAAACTTGGTACCTCCTCGAAGATCTCTTTGGGAAAAAAAATCAATTCGATCTACTTAATAGGTGGGCCACACTAATCATCACAGACAATCATGCGAAAAGTGCCATCTGTATACGTTTGGCCCACATGATGGGGAAACGGATTACCTGGCCTCGGTGGTGTGTTGATGTCACCAAGTTTGTGGGCCCTATTATATGTGTTATATCCACACCGTCCATCCATTTTGTGAGATCATTCAAGGGCATAGCTTAAAACTGAAGAGGATCCGATTCTCAAGTTTACCACACCACAGGAAGCAGCGGAGATTGAATGTCTACCATTGAAAATTTATTGGGAGCCACAAAGTATTGAATCAATTTGACATTTGTGCTTTCCCTTGACCTTATGAATAGGGCTGAAAGTTGGGTGGCTTGGGTTGGGTTGGTGCTCAACCCTAGCCCAACCCAAGGTTCCCATACCTCAGCCCTAACCCAACCTTGGGCGGGGAATTCTCAACCCCAGCCCAACCCAAGTGGGCTCGGTCGGGTGGATACATGCTAATATATATTTTTATTATTACATTAATCTATTATATTTCAATACATTTGTACCAATGATTTATTAATAATATGTGTAGTTATTTACTGTTAAAAAAATTTATTTTTTCTAAACAAACAAGCTAAAATATAGGACAACTACTACTTTAAAAGTCATGTTACATCTATTTGGGAGAGAGAAATCTAGCATATCTTGGTAGCTTGAGTCATCTCAAATGGCGTGGACCAATGAGACCCAACTGCACTAAAATTTCCCGTGCCTTCAACACAAACAATCCACACTCAATTATAATTTATAAGTAACTTCTATATATTGTTCGGGTTCGGGTTGGGTTGGGCAACCCAAGACCTCAACCCAAGTCTGATCCAAGTTTTATTGGGTTGATGTTTATATAACCCAAGCTCGAGACCAAACCCGATACATCCTGCTCAAGCCCAACCCAATGTTGGGTCAGTCATGGGTTAGTTGGGTTGAACCCGCCCAACTTTTTGCCCTACTTATGAACAGGTTGAATGGGAAATAAACATCATGGTGGGCACTAGGAAGCTTTTAACAGTGGGTATATTTTTTTCCCACCGCTCTGTGGTGTGGTTCATTGAAGCTTTAGATCTGCTTCATTTTAAGCCCGTGATCTAAATATCATCTCACAAAATAGATGGACGGTGTACATATAACACATTCATAACTTGGTGATGTCAACACACCATTACAATCGTGGTGTGTGGCATACCATGTAATTCGCTTCCACAATTCCATTCTCTTTTATAGGCCGACCTCATTTAATAAAGAGTAGACTGGGCAGTCCCTAACTTGACAAGATTTGATTGAGCCATTTTATGACTATTGTCATAGATTAAGCTAGGTAAAGCATGTTTGAAAGTGGTTCTGTACTTAACTAATGGTGCTGACCAGTCAAATCTCGCCACAATTATGCCTCATCAGGTTCTATAAGGCCAGCATCTGCTCCCCTCATAATATAAACCAATGGACAGGAAGTTTTCCTCCCGGACTTCTAAGGCTCTAGGGAGCATTTTTGTTATTTACATACCTAGCAACCAAAGGTAGCCTACACCTACAGTGACAAATATTTATCAGAAAGTACTTATAATGTAACACACGTAAATTAACTAGGTATGTTAATGAAAATCTTTTTTAAATTGGTACCAGGATGTAAATTCCAAAATGGTGAGCTAGTCTTCTATAGAGATACAACAGGATAACAAGAACATTTTACATATTTAAATGGTTTAAATAGTAAACAAAGGATCACCTCAAAAACATTTGAACTGTAAATCTTGAAGGCAACATTTCCTCTTACGATGGATTAATACCTAAATAATAATAATATATAATAGTGTTCTCTCCTATTCTGACCTGTTCTGAATTTTTTTGTTTTTGGAACGAATAATAATAAATAATAATAATAATACCTAAATATTTAACTGGTGAAATGGAACGAATCGGTGCAAGTAATAATGGTTTGATTTTGGACTGCAACTCGCCTGGACACTAAAACCGTTATGACCTGTTCTGAATTTTTTTCTTCTTGTTTTTGCCTTTTTTTTGGCAACTTGTTTCATTATGCACCAAAATAATTTGTGATTTTTAACCATGGTGTGTAACAATTTGTGTACCAAGAAGTAAGAGCTCCCTTTTCTCATACAACACAAGGGAGCTCCATTTTGTGTTGAATTATATGAATGTCTATTTTGTGTTGATCCCAGAGCTTGCAATTTAAGCTTGTAAACTATGTTAAAATTAGAGAGCTTTTCCATGATTACAATGCAGGTTTACTTTATTATTCTCTCCTTTCAGTGCATTTTATTATATTCCCTTGTATTCTTGGTGATTGTTTTACACTCACTTAATTATGCAATCCTGTAAGCTTTCCTGTAACCACATACCTATTTTGTGTATCTTTTTTCTTCACCATAAGGATTTCAGTGTCTGGAGGAGAAAGCACCCAACATTGCCTTAGACTGCAAAGGCTAAGCTATATGTCCTTTGTGGGGGGGGGGGGGGGGCAAATTAAAATGATAACAATGAAATTTAAACAAATAAAAGAAAGATAATACTATAAACAATCCGCAATACGGAAATGTAAAGCAACCTCAAATTATAGTATTGAGAGGTTGATACAAATATTGTTCTAAGGACAACCTTACACCATAAAAATTAAGGGTTTATGGCAAGGGCAACCTTACTAGAACAGTTTGTGTATCAAAAACTCAAACTGGAAAGGAATAAAAAGGAAATAGCAAGAAAAGAAATCTAAACTATTACAACATTCCCCACAAAGCTTGAAATGTAAATGATTACAACATTCACATTCACACATACGTCCCACAATATTGAATGATAAAAGATATAGAAAATAAACCACACATCTACAATACATAAAGAATTATAGTGGTTCGCCAGTGTGTACACCAACTGTTAAATAACAACCACACAACTACTCCACTCCTAATATCCTCACACAGTAGATATTAGCGTTCACTATGAAAATAGGTTTTTTCAGGTTCACCTAAAACCCTCACAATTGTGTCTTTCAAATGGGCTTACACAATTCAAAAAACCCCACACTGAGTTTTTTGGATCACTTCAAATAAACCAAAACAATGAGATTTTTCTGGCTTAATCTCAAAAGAAACCAAAAACAGAAGATTTACACAAATGTAAGATACCTGGATTTCTCCTTTTGTTGCTGCCCGGAAGAACCAAATCTGAGTAGAAGTTTGAATAGAAGTTTAATGTCCAATACTCACTTATGAAATGGTTCTAGATTCTAAATTGATTTTAAATTAAATCAAGTTGGGCTAGCTTTATTTGATTTTGATTCCAAGAAGTGGGAATTCTTCAATCCCTCTTTCAAAGTAGATTGGAATGCAGAATACAAAATCAAATATACAAAGCTATTAAAAGAGAATATTAATTGAGCACAATATAGCTTAAAAAGAATAGAAACTTATCTCTTAGAGTGATGACTTGATTATACTTGAATTCAATATCAAACTCTGAAATTCGTGCTCTATTTATAGATGAAGAAATCGCGTCCACGATTGGTTGTAAGGAAACTACGACTGGACACTATGACTGGTCTTAGGACCAACAACATTTTGAAATTTTAAGCGCGATCGGATAAAACCGTTCCAAGACTGGTCGTAGGCCATGCACAACCGGTTGAGGGACCTCCACGACTGGTTGTGTGGAACCTGGAATGGTTGCTGGACTTTGAGTTGTAGTTGAAGGACTAGTCGTGAACGACTCATGCACTGTTCACACGACCGGTCGAGTAGTCTCCAAGATTGGTCGTAGTTTAACCAAAAAATTTTAAAAATTTGCAACAACTTAGGATTGGTCGTGGAATTTCTTAGACTAGTCAAGCCAGTGCTAAGACTAGTCGAACAGAGTCCAGGACTAGTCTAAGAATAGACCAAATACTTATAAAGTAATTTAATTTGAATTATGTATTCAAAATGACCTACCTTAAGGTCAATCTAAGGTCTTCCATACCTTGGACATGATGTATGAACGTTGAACCTTCTTTTCTTCAAATGATAGACGGTCTTTGAAGTTCATGAAGCTTGATATCTCAAAACTTAATGGAGCTTGAACTTGAGATCTTTCGATGCTTGAATTTGTAGTACTTAAGTTGTACATCACCTTGAGTCTTGAGTGTGAACAGTTGACTTGTCTCTTAATGTCGCTTCAAAACTTTGAACTTTGAAGCTTAAAGGAGTGAACAATGTACTTGACCTTGCATTTCTTGAAGCAAATCTTTGTTCTTGACTTGAAGTATTGTCCTTGTACATATGATGCATTGCCTTGAACATATATATCAATGTGCCACACAAGTCACATACTGTGGTTTTGGCACAACAAATTTAACAATCAAAGGAGCAAATAACCGTAGCACTTACAATAATACTGATGAAAGTAATGTACATACTTTCATCAGTGTATTGGGGCCTACCTTAACAGTTGGCAAGATTTATTTTTGGGAAAACATCTAAAACATGGGACTAACCTTGTGTATGGATTAGATCTCAACCACCGTTTGTATGTTGATCTGTATTGGACACAAGTGTGGGCTTAGCAAACCTCCAGCATGGAACCAATGAATACGGATTTGATGGGCTTGTGTTAGAATTTGCAAAGCCCAGTAGAAGTAAAGAATTTTTTAAAAGGGATTTTTCCATTTAGCCGCTTGTCTTTTTAGCTACGGACCAAAAATCCCTAGCAAAATATGTTTCTTTTCTGATGTGTGGAGTGGGGAGTGGGGTTAAGGGTTATATGCTTGACATTGCTTTCTTTTAATCATTTATCCCAATATATTAATCTTTATTTGTTTCTGTTCCTTTATCAGGTTGAAGGCTTGAAGCAGATGAACAACCTGATATTTCAGAGTCGTATTCAGTTTCAGCAGTCCCTTATTTTGCCTTTTGTAAGGTTAGTTATTTTTGTTTTTGGCCTCTCTTTATTTCTTGTCTTGATGCAAGCATCTGCACTTAGGCTTATTGCAAAACAAACCAATGAAAAAAGGAATGGAAAATGAATATGGGAAAATACTACACGCGTAGCATTTGCATGTAGGTTGCTAACTCACCCCATATTTTTTCCTTTATCTGATTAGGCGATCCTCTATATGGGTCGATCCGAATACAATATCCTAGAAACTATGAGGGCTAGACACTATTCATCTTGATTTTTTCTACAACGAGTGGATCGAATGTGTCTGGTTAATAGTATCGATCCAACAAATGATAAGATTGGTGAATGTGTTAATCATTTGAACTGCCTAATTGAAGGCCACTTCATGGATGGATGGGCCAATATTGGTTAAAAAATTGCTGCAATTGGTTGTTTCTTGGCCACTGCTCTAAACTTTTCGTGGTTGTCTTAAAATAAATGATGGATCAGATGGTTAATGAATTTCCAATTGGTGTATTTTGGCCCTACAACTCTTCCAACAGGTAGTCCACTAATTGAATGGTTTGGGTCCACTGTAAAATTGCACCAATTGATGGATTGTAGGGTTGTGATTTTTAGTTTATAGTATTTGTCATATACTAGATCCCAAATCTTTTGGCAAACAAGTGCATGCCAAGGTTTAGAGTGCGTTTGGATGCACTCTCGAGTTGAATTGCAATCACTATCCTAATTGTAGTTTCCTTGCATTTGCAACTTCATTAAGTTGGACTTTAAAGAAACATAGTTGTAATTTGATGGCTACTTCCTGATTTATGAATGCTAGGAAAATATCACTTAACTATTGTCATTTCTTCTTGATAAATGTGAGTGATTACAATGCAGATTACGGTTTGATCTAACAACATATAGATTGATTACTAGCTATGTACTCTAGTCTTAATATGTACATTGCTTTCTTTGCTTAGATTATCTCATTATTGCTTTCTTTGCTTGGATTATTATTGTGACTTGTGACTTGTGGTTCTGACCAAGTGCATTGTTATCCCATTTGTACAAGCTGAAAATGCAAGCATACTGTTGATACTTTTGAGCTAAGCATTACATAATTCCTCTCCCAAATACTAGTCTTAGATTGAAATGGCCCACCTTTTGCATGACCGGGTATTCTACAAATGTGACACATTGCATAGATGATACACTAGAACTTGCACTCAGTAGCTCCTATGGCGAAAATCTCCCTTAATTTCTTGCCATTTACACTATGTCTGCATTTGCTGTAGAGGATGATATTTCTAAAGATCTATGTATCCTTGAACGGAGCTTCTTCAACTAGGCTATTTCTGGTGCAATTAGGTATCGATGGATTCTACTCATCGGACGGAGGGTCCACCCAATGGCCATGGTCTTTAATCAGTTGAATCAAGGCATCAGTCGGGTGCTCCATTTCAATCGCTCGCTTCACCGTCTACAACCAGAACCATTTTTATCAATGAGAGAGAGAGAGAGAGAGAGAGAGAGAGAGGAGCTGGTACACAGGCATCATATAAATGATGCATCCATCTTGGTGATGACAAACCCATCATATCACAATGAGATTGAAACATGGCCATCAAATGATGGTCAACTGATGTGGTTTCCTTCTCCTTTTTGTTGGGGGCCTTACACAAAACCTTAGGATCTAGTCTCCCAAAATAAACCAGAATTATGGAATAATAAAGCAATGAAATAAATCAAAGCATAAACCACACACCATACAAGAGATTTTTACGTGGAAAACCCTCAAAGAGGTAAAAACCATGGGACCTCGTCTAGATCAACAATCTACTATGAAGTAGAACGTCACAACTTTCTTCACTCACGCAGGAGTGGATAAACAATGAGAGAATAAAAGGAAAAACAGAGAGATCTCCCGATTATGAGGACGTAGAAGTGTTGAGATATAAATTGCACAATAGATAACCTCCATGAGCATAACCTCCATTCTATAGGCTTTCTCTCTCTTTTTCTCTTTCTCTCACACCTTTGATAGCCCTAAACCCTTTAGCAAATTCCTTGTAAAGCTTTAGGAAACCCTCTTGTCATGCCTAGAAAGGTACCTCCTATTTATAGTTTAGGAAACTCCCTTCTGCATCCTTGTTGTGAAAGGACTCAAAATCCGCAATCCACACAAAATCACGAAATGAATCTGTATAACCACGACTGGTCGACTGGATCCCTCGACAGGTCGAGTGGCACCTTCAATCGGTCCAGCACATCCCATGACCAGTTGAGTACCTCAGAAATACAAAACCTCAACTCGCTGGACTTTGAGTCGAGCCTTGCTTGACTGGTCGTGCACCAGCCCTCGACTGCTCGAGTAAAGCTCACGACCGGTCGAGCACGGAGAAAAAACCGCATCAAATCTCCCCTTTTTGACCCGAGGGATTTACCTTCTTCAAGCTAGCCTGGTTTCTACAAATCTGAAACTTGTCCTTGAACAAAGCCTTGGTCATCATGTCTGACCCATTATCGTTCGTGTGGACCTTCTCAAGCTGTAACACCTTCTGTTCCAAAGTATCCCTGATCTAGTGATACCGAATCTCTTTGTGCTTGGACTTGGAATGCTGACTTGGATTCTTTCTCAAGTGTATAGCACTCTGACTATCGTAATAGACCACGTGCTCCTCCTGCTTCAGGCTAAGTTCTTGTAAGAACCTCTTTATCTAAAGCATCTCTTTACATGCCTCTGTGACTGCAATGTACTCGACCTCTGTCGTCGACAATGCTACGACCTTCTGTAGCTTGCTCTACCAAGAAACTGCCCCCTTGCAAACATGAACCCTGATGTAGACTTCCTGGAGTTTATGTCACCTTCCATATCTGCATCTATGTAGCCCTCTAACACATGTTTTCCTTCATCATAGCATAGGATCAACCTGGATGAGCCTCTTAGATACCGCCGTATCCATTTCACCGCTGCCCAATGCTCTTTGCCAGGATTGGCAAGATACTGGCTGACAACACCAACCGTATATGTTATGTTTGGGCGTGTACACACCATAACATAAATTAAACTTCCTATAGCTGACGCTTATGGTATCTTCTGCATCTCTTTCACCTCTACCTTCGTCTTGGGACACTGCCTATCGCTCAATCTGAAGTGACCATCCAGTGGAATACTGACCGGTTTTGCTGCATTCATATTGAACCGCTCCAAGACTTTCTCAATATACCGCTCTTGTGACAGCCAAAGCTTCCTGCTGCTTTTGTCACGGGTTATCTCTATTCCTAAGATTTGTTTATCCGGGCTCAAGTCTTTCATCGTAAAAGACTTGCCCAACTCCTGTTTCAGCCTGTTGATCTTCTTGATACCTTTTCCCATGATGAGCATGTCATCAACGTATAACAGCAGAACTAAGAAATCACCATCTGAGAATTTACGCGTGAACACATAGTGGTTTGACTCCGTTCTATCATACCCATGCTTCAACATAAACGAGTCAAACTTTGTATACCATTGTCGTGGAGCTTGTTTCAGCCTATACAAGCTCTTCCTCAGCCTACACACCATATGCTCTTTGCCCTTAACTTCACACCCCTCTGGTTGGTGCATATAGATCTCTTCTTCTAGGTTACTATGGAGAAAGGCAGTTTTAACATTTAACTGCTCTATCTCCAGATCCATGCTAGCCACTAACGCAAGTAGTACCCGTATGGATGTCATCTTCACCACTGGTGAGAATATCTCTTCGAAGTCTATACCTTTCCTCTGACCAAAACCTTTCACCACAAATCTGGCCTTGAACCTCATCTGTGAATTCTTCTACTCAACCTTATTTCTGAACACCTACTTGTTGCTTAAAGCTTTCTTGCCCTTAGGCAATTTCACCATATGATAGGTGTGGTTCTTATGCAAGAATTTCATCTCCTCTTGTATAGCTTTCAACCACTCCCCCTTATGCTTATTGGCCAGGGCCTCAGAATAATCTTCTGGTTCTCCTCCATCAGTCAGCATAATACCTCTTAGATGACTGTCTGTCCCTAGATGACCTCCTCACCTGTGGCTCAACCGGTGGATCAAGTGGGGGCTGCTCCCCTGGTCCATCTTCTGAAGGAATTCCATCGTCCTTTACACCTTATTGTACTCCTCCATCATCAGGCACCACGGGAGAAATAATATGATCCATATCCTCTAGCTCACCTGAACTAGGCTGATTCTTCTCTGGCTTACCAATGTCTTCTATATACTGATATTTAAAGAAAACCACATCTTTGCTCCTAACGAGCTTCTTCTCGGTCGGATCCCACAATCTGTAACCGAACTTTTCATCTCCATACCCTAAGAACACACGCTGCCTGATCTTCATATCGAGCTTGTACCTCTCATCCTTTGGTACGTGAACGGATGCCCTGCATTCAAACCATAAACCACACACCACACAAGAGATTTTTAAGTAGAAAACCCTTAAAGAGGTAAAAACCACGGGACCTCGCCCAGATCAACAATCTACTATGAAGTAGAACGTTACAACTTTCTTCACTCACGAAGGAGTGGGTAATCAATGAGAGAATAAAATGAAAAATGGAGAGATCTCACTGATTACGAGGAAGTAGAAGTGCTGAGATATAAATTGTATAGTAGATAACCTTCACAAGCATAACCTCCCTTCTACAAGCTTCCTCTCTCTCCTCTCTCTCTCTCTCTCTCTCTCTCTCTCTCTCTCTCTTTCTCTCACACATTTGATAGCCCTAAACCCTTTAGCAAATTCCTTGTAAAGATTTAGAAAACCCTCTTATCATGCCTGAAAGCCCTAGGTACCTCCTATTTATAGTTTAGGAAACTCCATTCCACATCCTTGTTGCGAAAGGACTCAAAATTTGCAATCCGCACAAAATCGTGGAACGAATCTACACAACCACAACTAGTCGAGTGGCACCTTCGACCTATCGAGCATATCTCATGACCAGTCGAGTACCTTGGAAATCCAAAACCTCAACTCACTAGACTTTGAGTCGAGCCCTGCTCGACTAGTCGTGCACTAGCACTCGACCAGTCGAGCGAAGCTCACGACCGGTTGAGCACGGGGAAAATACCCCATTACTTTTATCTTCTATTATATTTCTTCATTTTCCCATGTAATTTGATATGTTTACTGATCAAAGAAGCTCAAATCATGATGCAGCTTACCAGGAGAGAGCACGTACCTTTCCAACATAGAGGTCAATCTTACCAGGAGCACCACCTACATACCCAAAATCTGCATCTGCCATCTCTCCTGGCCCATTTACAATGCAACCCATGATTGTAATCTGTCATAAAAAGACAACAAACTGTTTAGGCTTTTGTTCAGAGGAAACCATGTTGTCAATCAATGTTCTTCTATTGGAGTGCAGGAAGGCTCTAGGGATTACTGAAACACCTGGAAAGTGAGCCGTCTTCTCTCTTATCTCGGCACTTATCTCTTGGAGGTCGAACAGAGTCCGTCCACAGGATGGGCACGAGACATACTCCTACAAGAAGATTCAAACAAGTGTGCATTTTTCTACTATCAGTGAGACTGAGAGATGCATCAAGGTCAACAGCTGTTGACTAGAGTGTTGAGTACAAACACATACCATTTTTGTGTCTCATTCTACAGCCTTGGAGTAAATTGAAGGATGTGTTTCTTAGAAAATTGAAATCCTGGCCAAGGGCTTCCAAGAATACTCCATCACCAAGGCCATTAACCAAAAGAGCTCCAGCATTGCTACCAGCACAAATGACGAGGTCATCTCTGCAAATAGGTAGGAATTGCAGTGAGTAGAAAATAATATTGCTCATGGAATACCCAAGGCAGCATTTGGAAGTTCCCTGAATTGGTTTTTGGCGTGACTTCATTTGGAACTAAACAAGCATGTGGGCAGCATGGAAAACAAGCCCAAATGGACAACTTGGAATGAGAAGAAGATTGTTTTTGTGGGTGGGAGGGGTGGCAATGGGCCAGTTTAGACCGGGCCTGGTCTAACACCTAAGGCTCAAGGCCTGAGCCGAGCTCGAGTCTAGCATGGTTGGTCCCAGGCCTAACCCATTGCAACCCTAAAATTGATAAAATTCCTGTCTCACTTGAATGTTCCTAATCTATTCATTAATCGAGTGGCCACATATACACATAGAAATAAACATTTTAGAAGAATGAAACCCAACAGAGATGTGGAGCCATGTTTGGTTTATCCAGGCCATGTTTGGTTTATTGATCTTTCTTTCTTTCCTTCTTTCCATTTTTCTCTTGCAGTCTATTTATTTATTTATTCTTTTTTATGTTTCATTTGTTAGATGGACCCAAAGTTCCTGACGAATTAGAATGAATTTTAAACTATAGGATTGTTTTTTTTTGTTTTTTAAATAAAAAATCTTAGGTGCAAACAACCATTAAGATGTGGCGCATGAAATAGTTCAATTAAGCATGCAGTGCACACATTTGTTTACAGCTTGAGTAGTTAGAAAAGTTGTGGAGTACAAATGATCTGAACCTAGCCAAATCCGATTCGACTCGGTTTTCCTGACCGAGTCAGACTCGAATCAGTTAAGGCTAGAATGAGTTAGGATCGGATCGAGTTAGATGACCCTAACTCAGTCCCAAATCGGACCGAGTTCGAGTTAGGCCATGCAAAACTCAGACCGAGTCGAGTTGGACCCAATCCGAGTCGACTTGGTCCTATGCCTAGCTCTACATACAGCTCCAGCTGGAGGAATGGACAAACTACTACTCCTCAAAGATTCCCTAACCAATTCTTAAATCAAGGGAACCTTCAAGAGGATCTGGTCTTAAAATACCTTCAAAATCAAGAGCTTTTCAATCAGAGTATATTGTATGCCATTCAAGACCTTTCAAAGGTCATACAAGGGTGTGGGACAAAATTTTCGATTGGGGATGAAGGGATCTTTCTGGCCGAGCCTCTCCCTAACCTAAAAACATAATACGAAATTAGTGACCTAAGTTCTTTAAATAAATGTGGAACAATCTAAGTCTATCACCAATCTTAGGAGTGGTAAAACGATTGACAAATCTATTCCAGTAAAGATTGAAAATTCTAAGGACCCGGAAGAATACACGAATGATAGACCTAGCATTGCCCCACGTGGGTTAGAACCGGAACCTTGAGGTAAGCCGATTACTCCATTCCCTCAGCGGTTGATTGCACCAAAACTTCTATCAAACTCTTAGGATATTCTAGCTGCTTAAGCAAGTGAAGGTCAACATTCTTCTACTGGATGTTGTTAAACAAATCCCTTCATACGCCAAATTTCTGAAAGATCGATCTATGCACTACCAAGAAATGGCAGACTATTCAACAGAGAATTTTTCTAGCAGAAAAAGTGAGTGCCATCCTCAAGCAAGATGTGCCATAAAAGTACAAAGACCCTGGTAGCCCAACCATCACTTGTGTAATTGAGAACTACCGAATCGAGCATGCACTTCTTGACTTGGGGGCAAGTGTTAATCTAATTTCTTACTCAGTTTACGAACAACTGGGCCTAGGTGAATTAAAACCCGCCCGGACTACATTACAACTTGCCAATCGATCAGCTCGTGTACCAAGATGGATAATTGAGGATGTGTTGGTTCAAGTTGACAAATTCTACTACCTAGTAGATTTTATCATCCTGGATACTCAACTCATCGTGGATGTGAGCACTCAAATTCCTATCATTCTTGGTCGCCCATTCCTTGCTACATCAAATGCAATTATTAATTATAGGAATGTGGTTATGAGTTTATCTTTTAGAAATGTGACATTGGAGCTCAATATCTTTTTCAATATGAGCAAACATATAGAGGATGATGACAAGGCCCACGACATTAACATGATTGACTCATTCGTGGAAGATAAAGCGCTCCTGACTCTATACTCTGACCCTCTTGAGACGTGTTTGGCCCACTCCCCTAATTTGGATGATGACATGATTAGGGAGAGGGATGTCATGTTTAAAACTGCGCTGATACTTGAAGTCAACAGGTGGAGGCCACAATTTGAAGATTTGCCCCAAACTGATGTAATGCCTCTACTGTCTAGCTTCAAGACATCGAAGCTTGACTTAAGACCTTTGCCCACTAAGCTTGAACAACTTTACTTAGGTTAAGAAGAGATATACCTGGTGGTGCTTTCATCCCACCTTGAGAAAAAATAGGAGAGTATGCTCATTTCTAATCTAGAAAAAGATAAAGAAGTTATTGGGTATATCATCACAGATCTCGATGTGGTGAATAAACTCCTTTCAACTGAATACTTCAACTCTATTGAAGATTACTCGGCATGCTTGGTGGTTTCAAACGGTCCATTGATACAAGACATAGTGGATGGCTTGTAAGACAATACATCAGTAGTTGTTATTAACCGAGAGTACCCTCATTCTGAAGTCCTTCCTTTCATAGATCCTGAATGTTTACCATCAAAGGAGGAAGAACTGAAAATTGAACCGAGGTCTAAAACTTCGGAATGTGTTGAGACTACACCTACTGAGAATTTTTCTAAATTTCATTTACTTGTAGTCTCTGATTCACCATGTTGTACTAACTTCGAAACTTTTTCTATCACAAGTGAATCATATATACTTTAGACACCTCAGGAGCTTAAAAGGAAACTTTATGCTGAGGTCCATAAATTTCTCTAGACATTCATGCTCCAGGACATCCTAACCTACTATAAAAAGGGCTTTTGGATGATCTTGTTGAGAAACCTTCTAAGAAATTTATTAAGATACTAGCCGGAAAAAGAACCTGGATGCATGACTGAGTAGATTTCTTGTGCTTTTACAGTTGATGATTAGAATTTATTACTTTCATATGATTTAGGACTAGGATAGTTTGCTTATTGAGTCTTTTGTGCTAACCCATTTTCGTACTAAGATAATTGGAAAATCTTCAAAATTCTTTCTTTAGATACTATTTTCTTATTACTTCCCTTTAATTTTTTTTCATTGTCTCTTTTGCATTACATGCTTATTTCTTTTATATTGAGGACAATGTAGATTTTAGGTTGGTGATGGGAGATTAGGCAGACAAATCAGTTGTTTTCTTAGTCTTTGAGCAAAATTTGAGGAAAATTAAATTTAAAAAAAATCGAAGTATAAGATACTTAATGTTGATAATTTGTCTCCTGAATTCAGTTATTTGGAGATTTCAAAGTAAGTTCGAATTATTAATCCATGATTAGGAGTTATAAACATTGATTGAGTGATGATTTCATATGTCACATCTAGCTTTCACATTAAAGCTTCAGTCAACATTGAATTATTAACTTGGTGATTATTTAGCATGAAAGGAACCAACATGCAGAATTTGTTCATCATGTTAAAATAATAATAATAAATAATACCCATCTAAAAAAATAGTTGTCTTCGAAAAGGCCACTTATTAAAGATCTTGAAAAAAGGTTGACATAGCGTGAAAGCCATCAATGGAAAAATTAAAAGCTGGAGAAATAAAAGAAGGAATTAAAATATGAATTGTAGGGCAAGTTTCGGTTTAGGTTATGGTTATTTTGAATGCTATTTGGATTATCAATGTTATCATGAAAATGAAGAATTGAACCTTTAATTGTGATAAGTCTAGACTTCATTATGCACCTATGGAACTCAATGTTTGAAATTATTCTAATTGATGGATTAATGCTTCGAACTTGACTATGAAATTAGCAAGTGCTAGAGTTTATGAGAGAATAATGCTCAACATTGATGTATTTTGAAACTTTATTATCTGAATTGTTTTTGAAACCTCTTGAGCTTATGAAAATTATACAATAGTTTTTGAAATATTTTTTCACATACTTTGCTCGGGACTACCTAAATGCTGGTTAAGGATTGTGTTAAGGGTTAAATATTGCATATTATCCCCCATTTATTACTTGGTTTTATGAACATGATAATGCTTAATATTCTATTTTAATCATGTTTATGTTGCAAGGTGAATTTAAGAGCTTGGATTGAAAAGGGTACTAAAAACATGAGTTTGATACTCAACAATCATTAAGGTAAGGGATGGATCTTAGGAGACCAAGATTGAAGAATTCACATGCCAAAGATCCAAGAAAACCAAATGAAAAATCAAGAGAATCAAAGATTTAAAGTGAAGAAAAAGAATCCTGAAATCGTATTGAAAAATCATATTCTAAAACTTTGGGTCATTTTGTAAAATTACGCAGAGTGAAGTCTATTTTGAAAAACTGTGCAGAATGAAGTATATTTTAGCAAACTGCGTAAATTTCGAGGCTGTTTCTAGAGTTTTCCAACTAGATGTGAAAGTCTACAACTATAAATAGGACTCCCTAAGATGCTTTTAGGGATCTTCTAGGGTTTAAGGAGTGGAGCAAAAGGGCGGGGAAGCCGTCTCCAAGAGTTCTTCTTATTCCTTAGTTGTTTTCATGTTTTTCTTAAGAGACTTTGGTCCAATAATGTCTATGGTTGGCTAAACCTCTTAGCTAGGGCTAAGAGGTGAAGCTTGTAGCATGACGAGATGTTTCTATTGCTTTTATTCATGTTTATGTTCATGAACTCTGTGGATTCTAATTTGATATTTAAGGAATACTTTCAGTTTTTTATAGTTTATTATGACTCAAATTAGAGTAGATCTGTAATAGCTTTGAGTATCTTTTTTTCCTGATTTGAGATTATGGGATTGGTAAATTCTATTATTTGTAATTGTCTCCTGGGCATGGTTTGGTGATGGAATCCCTGCCAATTATTATAGTTCTCATTCATTGAGAATTAGGTTAATGAAAGTTTATATTTAGTTTTATTGATATATTTTACAATTGGATAGGATAGGACTCCAATTCTAATTGTGTTACTTAAATCAAGCAAGAGGGTTCCCTGATCACTACAAGTGGATCCTTAGAACCTTAGTTCCCACATTTAAATTTTTAGTTTTAATTACTTAATTCACAATTACTCTCTCAAATACTTCAGAATTAGTTTCACATCTTCTTCTAGTTTTACTTCTAGTTAATTTCAGAAACGTATAAGTTTCAGGTCCTTTGAATTCAACCTCGGTTTTACAGAGATTATTACTACATCACGACCATACACTTGGGGTTGTGAACAAAAAATATAAAAGTCTCTAGTGGGAATCGATCCTTGTGTAGGATTGTAAAAGTTAAAGTTGAACTTGATTTAAAACCTCCGATAGTGAAATCCGGTACACTCATGGCTTGAGTATGTTCGTTAGGAGTGGAATAAGAAAACCAAACAGTTATACATGCTTGTGTTTGAGATTATATTTGAGCACTTGTTTAATTATACTTATGTGTGTGTGTGTGTGTGTGTGTGTGTGTGTGTGTGTGTGTGTGTGTGTGATTAGATGAATTCTAGGAATTGATAGTTAGCACATCCCCCACACGCATGCACACTATCATGTTTATACACTAGTTGCTTAATTGCCACATCTCTTGTAGTTTATGTGATTGGACCCTTTAATGTCTTAGAAACTTTAGAGTTAATTGTCATACTTAGTTTAATTTGTATATTAATTTAAGTATGCAATTGTGATTAAAAGGAATAATTTTTATTTGGTCCTAATCACCCCTCCTTCTATAACATAGCCTTCATTTCGTAGCCCCACATAGCTTTCGCAACGCAGCCATGGTAATCCCATTACACTACATGTGGATTTTTAGGTACCAATAAGGGCTTCCGTCAAGGACCACAAGTCGTGTGGTGAAGGAATCTAACCAGCTCGTAATGAGTTAATTATCTAGGCCTGGTATGATGGCCTAGGCCAAAAGATGAGTCAATGCCTGAGGCTTATACACCTAGTATACGGACTGCCACTTGAAGTTAGGGTCAACTAGAGTTAGTCAAGTGGGTGTTAGTGGGCCAAGTTAAAACAGACTAGGCCTTGATGGTTCAAGTAACTAGTTGTATAGATTCTATGTCAGCTTTCCCATCACTTGCAGTATTGAGAATGTAAGAGATTTATAAGGGAATATAAGAGAGAATAAAGATAAACTTGTAATGCATTAGATAGAATAAGGCTTACAATGAGGGAGGTCCGCCACTTATATAGATGTAGACATCCTCGTTGAAATGAGAGAAACTACTTCATTAGGACCGAGTCCAGCTTTAGAATACGGTTAACTTAGAAGGACACTTAGAAACTCAATTCAAGTCATCCAAGAAATACCCACACAACTTTTAGAGTCAAGCATGATGGAAAATCTAAGGTAATGGTGTTGGTATGAATCCAATTCCCAATGGCCACCATCCACCAATCATGGCTTAACACGTGGCACCCTAGGTTATGTCACAAATGCACCTTTAAAAACGAGCTTGACACGACGCAGGGAATCTAATCTTGTTTACCCCTAAAGTCAACTACACTAAGTACACAACAGCCTATAGAGTTCTTCAGATTCAGAATTAGCCACGGACGTTAACTTTGCCTATGTAGATCATTCCCACTTATAAAAGGGTGGCCTTTAGGAGGCAGGGATGGTGTGGAGGCTCTCGCAAAGAGCGGAGAAGGTGTTGGTTTTTTAAAGAAGAAAAGGAGATAGAGTGAGAGAAACGTTTTTGTCGACTCGTATTCAACGAGTCGGGCTGGGTCGGAATAAGGGATATCCGATAATCTCTTTCATTGAAGAGTGTTGAATCCCCTTTTTTCTTCTCACATCTCAAAGTACAAAGTCGTATTTACTTTTTTGCAACATTTCTGTTTCTTGCTTAATTTAAATGTGATCAAGATGGACATTTAGTGCTTTGTCTCCATAGTTGTGGTTGCCATAATTTATTTTACCTTTTATTTTACTTATTTTTAGGTTTGGGCTGACGTTGAGCATTCCATCTTAGTAGTCCCAACCTTGATTGCAATGATACTTTAGAACTTAATAAATTCTTAAAATTTTTAAAATCCCATAAAACAGATACTGCACAATTATGTGGATGGAGAAGAATAGCCAATCCTTTTCTTCTTTGTTACTGAGTTCCTAACCCTTACCTGAAATCTTCAATTGTAAACAAACTGCAAGAACCACTCAAGTTGGGGTTCTTTGAATCCCCAATTCATATCAATTTTATAGTGTGTAGCCAACTGTACATTTGAGTTTCATTGGCTAATGTCGGCTCCAAGTCAATCACACCATTTCTTGAATCAACTTCACACCCAACTCTACTGACCAGGGCAAAAAAAAAACTAACAAACAAACAAACGGAGAGGGAGCATGCATACACCAACGTTCACAAAAGACCTAAGAGAAATCTAGAAGTTCTAATCTAAGTCAAAATGATACCAAAGTAGTAGATAATTCCACATAAATCTAGCACATGACATTTCATGAGTTCTGTAAAAGTTTTCTACGCATACTTACCACTTATATACAAGTGGCTTAGGCTGTATTTCATTCGTTGTAATTACATGTAATAAATAAACAATAATTTTAAGGCATGAGCCCAAAAATGAGGTAGCTCCATAGCTCAAGTGGTCAACAATGAGAATAATGATGTCCATCATTAAACCCACTATCTTTTGGAGTGTGCTTCACTTGATCATTGTATCTACATCATTTTTGAGCTCATGCAAAAAATGAATGAACAATGTGGATATAACATGTATGTCACTATAAAAAAAAAGTTGAAATTTGCTAGGCTTTCAAGGTAGGATTCTTTTCTCTTCCACATAAACGGCAAAAACCATCTTTATACCATTACCATGCATTACCACCAATTACCTCCAATCAAGTATGCCCGTGGTGAACAGAAAAAGCAAAATGTTGACTGAATCATTACAAAACCTCTAGCTAGGCTTGTCACAAATGGCTCTTATTCGGTGAGAAAAGGTCCATTATTAGATAATTAAGATTATCATCCAAAATTAATTTAGTTAATGGTCAATCAAAGACCGATTCTACACCCTCGTGGCACCCTAACGTCATGCCCCTAATCCACATAACATGGTGGTTGAAGAACATTTCTCAAAATTATTATTATTATTATTATTTTAAAATTGCTTTCCTCAACAACCTTACTCGTTGCAGACATTAAAGTCAGCTGAGTTTTCATGTTGTGCACCGAGTATTCACACATTGGGCATGAGTTGGTTCATCCGAACCATTGATTCAACGGCCCCATCACGTAGGGAATATGCCAAGAAAATGTATTTAATTGGTTAGCTTCAGCATTTCCATTGCTGGAGTGCACATGCATGGTTAAAAAGACATCCACCAACAAGCCATGTCCAACAGAGGAAGGAAATAAGATTCAATGGCTAGGATCTTTCTCTTTGGGAGATTTGACGGGCATGGTCCATCCATGATGGGAGTCGACAGATCAATGGCTTTGATAAACTAAGTGGGAGCTCCCACCTGAACCTCCTCATCATCCTTGCGAATATGGAATACTTACGGTGCAATGTGGTATTGCCCAAAAGATGCAACCGTACAAGTACTTTTTAGGAACCGAGGTGAAAGGTCTACTTTTTAGCCTCAATTGCTAGGAACCGAGGCGAAAGGTCTACTTTTTAGCCTCAGTTGCATAGGAACCGAGGCGAAAGGTCTACTTTTTAGCCTCACTTGCATAGGAACCGAGGTGAAAGGCTTACTTTTTAGCCTCAGTTGCATGGGAACCGAGGCGAAAAGTCTACTTTTTAGCCTCACTTGCATAGGAACCGAGGCGAAAGGTCTACTTTTTAGCCTCAGTTACATAGGAACCGAGGCGAAAGGTCTACTTTTTAGCCTCAATTGCTGGAACCGAGGCGAAAGGTCTACTTTTAGCCTCGGTTGCATAGGAACCGAGGCGAAAGGTCTACTTTTTAGCCTCACTTGCATAGGAACCGAGGTGAAAGGTCTTACTTTTTAGCCTCGGTGCATGGGAACCGAGGCGAAAAGTCTACTTTTTTTAGCCTCACTTGCATAGGAACCGAGGCGAAAGGTCTACTTTTTAGCCTCAGTTGCATAGGAACCAAGGCGAAAGGTCTACTTTTTAGCCTCAGTTGCACAGGAATCGAGGCAAAAGGTCTACTTTTTAGCCTCAGTTGCACAGGAACCGAGGCGAAAGGTCTGCACAGCCTCACTTGCATAGGAACCGAGGTGAAAGGCTTACTTTTTAGCCTCAGTTGCATGGGAATCGAGGCGAAAATTCTACTTTTAGCCTCACTTGCATAGGAACCGAGGCGAAAGGTCTACTTTTTAGCCTCAGTTGTTGGGAACCGAGGCGAAAGGTATACTTTTTAGTCTCACTTGCATAGGAACCGAGGCGAAAGGCCTACCTTTTGGCCTCAGTTACATAGGAACCGAGGCGAAAGGCCTACTTTTTAGCCCCAGTCACATAGGAATCGAGACGAAAGGTCTACTTTTTAGCCTCAGTTGCTAGGACCGAGGCGAAAGGTCTACTTTTTAACCTCACTTGCATAGGAACCGAGGCGAAAGGTCTACTTTTTAGCCTTAGTTACTAGGAACCGAGGCGAAAGGTCTACTTTTTAGCCTCACTTGCATAGGAACCGAGGTGAAAGGTCTGATAGTTTTGCACCACTTAAAAAATAGTGGTGACTCTTCCAACCATACACACGGCATGGTTTTAAGGAAATCTAGACCGTCTAAATTTCTGACCCGATTGTGTACTTATGGTAACCTAAAAATTGTACTATGAATATAACAATGATAACCATTCGTTTTTCCCTTCAAATTAGTATCACTCATTATTACTTCTATCCATCCATTTGATAACTGTTTTGTTTTGATGGTTAGGATTGCTCAATCAGTGCTCCATCCACATTGGGACCCAAAACTTGGATGGCCTTGATAGGCAGTAGACCAAGTGCAGTGTGAGGAGGATGAGTCACCACTACAACATAAGAGTCGGCCCCAAATCAAATTCCCACCTTCGAATCGATTGGATCTCACTTCATTTTTAACCCGATGATAAAGCATCGTTTTTGGAGGGTAAACCAAATCGATCAGGTGAAATTACCACTTTGCCCTTCTAGCACACTAGAAATAATACAGTGGTTAGAAGGATTATATAACCACCTAATCAAAGGCTTTTTGGGCAATCCTTTTAAAAGGTTCATCTGATGAGACGTAGAAAGGCTACCACCCACTGTCATCATTTCAACAACATGGCTCCTTTTCTAAGTTATTAATGGCAAACAAGGTTGAGAAATTAGTCAATCTCACAACACTGTACATTCACTGGTGGGTAGATCAGATCAACGGTGCGGATCATTGAACCAGGGGCCAGGTTGATGATCATATAAAAGTTTTAGGGTTATTTCAAATATATAAATTTCCAGCTCTCAATCTATACAAATGGGGCATCAAATCTAGACCGCCGATCAAATGGTTCTGTACTAGTTGATTTGTCTAATGAACGGTTTCGATCTAGTTCATATATGGCACATGTACAACAATGACACGGAGGAATGTTGCCTTCCATGAGACGAGCTATAAAAGAAAATTCCCTCATCTCTTTCTCAAAATCCCTCAGCTCCGAAAGGAAATTCTGTCCTCCCCACCAGCAATCTCTTCGCCGATTTTAGGTACTCATTCTCTCTCTCTGTTTTTTTTCCCTACTGATTTCTCAACTGAAATTCTCTCAAAAATAAAAAATCGGGGCAGAAATCTCTCATTTTCGTGCGTTTTCCCCATTTGGCCGTTCGAAATCCAATTTCCACGTTTTTTGGTTCGATTTGCAAAGTTTTTTTTTGCTGATTTCACTGAAATGTTGCTCAGGAAGTGGAAAATCCTGTCGTTTCTAGCTCATTCGCTGGATTTGAGCAGTTTCTGCGTTGCAATATCAGTGATTAGGGTTTGGTGTTCGATCTGAGAGCAAAACCCTATTCTCTGGTGCGAAATCTGCTCCTCCATTGCCGATTTCGGTGTGCGGCTAGAAAAACAAGGGGCATATACACCAATTGCAGCTCCTCACCGAAGTGAACCCTAGCTCTTCTCTCTGTCTTCTCCAATATTTTTCTCGTCTTCATCAAATCTACCGTCTCTCTCTCTCTCTCTCTCTCTCTCTCTCTCTCTCTCTCTCTCTCTCTCTCTCTCCGATCATCAGATCCTCAAAAGACGGTGAGCTTTTTTCCAATTTTTTTCTACTTATGGTTTTTTTTTCTCAATTTTTAGTGCTTAATCTATTTTAATATGAATCTAGCTTATGTCTCTCAATTCTGAGAGATTTTGTTGGATTTTGATCCGATTCTTGCTGATAGATCTATTTTCCTTTTGGATCTCATTGTTTAGAGCTTTGCTTTTTTATTTTTGTTTTAAGCTGATGATGCATATTGCCCTTCTTTTCGATTTTTTTTCTCAGTTTGATTATTCATTTGAAGAAGTTACTCAAATTTACAGTTGACATTTTTTGAGGACAGAGGAAGGGTTTTAACTTTCAATCAGGTATGCTTCCCCCTCTCATTTCTCCAAAATTTTCCACTTAGGGTTTGGTTTTTGTAATTTTTTCTTGATTTCTGGTGCTTGATTTGTTTTGATCTTGATCCAACTTATGTCTCTTTATTCTTAGAGATTTCATTGGATTTTGTTTCGATTCTTGCTGATTTAAGTTGTAATTTAGGTTTTTGTATTTAGATTTTAGAGATTTATCTAAAAGTATATCTAAAAAAAAGTTATGTCTAGCGGCACATTTTCTATGCCAGATAAGTCTAATATGGTAGAATGTAGTGCATTTTTATATGTGCATATTTCTGATGGATATTTATTCTAGGAATGAGATTTTAGACACATGCAGAAAAAAAAAAAAAAAAAAAAATCCCTCATACTTGGTTCTTTCAGAAATTTACAGAAAATGCTATCTCTACTATGGTTTATGTTCACATTGTCTCATAGCAGAAATTGGATGTTTATTAAATAGAAGATTGCAATGTTTCAAATATTTATGTATATTTGTTATCTCTTTATTGTTTTATTGTAACCAATTACATTTATTTAATACAAAGGATGTGTGCAATCCCAGCATGAATGGTTTCTAAAATACACCATAATCATTAGATCCCAATCTAGATTTTGTGGTCCTTTTTTCGATATCCACACCAAAAAATATTGCTGTAATTAGTGTTGAATCATTTAGAAGCTTTTTAGAGAATTTTTTTTATTATTGGATCAATGTCATTTGGAATAATCTTGATTATTGATGTAAATTAGTTAAACTCCTCATTTGAGATCGACTCTTGAACCGTAATCTTCTCTTTTACGATGTAATACAGGTTTTATCATCCACTCTCTTGTGTTGTCTTGCAATTTCATTAAGTCCTCAGTTTTTGATAGTTTCTATTGCAAGCATGAAAAACACAAATTTAAATAGCTTTGGAGCATTGCATCAGTACCACATTGACTAAAACTTGATTTAGTTTTGGAGTTAATCTAACCTAGTTGAGTTAGATTTTTTAATCTATAAATAATGTAATAGATGTATTATATGCTATCATCTTGTATGTTTTTGCTATCAATATATGAAGAAGATCCTTTATGAGATTCCATACATGCATGTCTGTCTGCATTATATGCCAATGTAGCATGATTTGTGTACAAATACATGTATGTGTCATGTTTCTTTTTAATGAATTATTATTTGGTACTCTGACATAGAGTGATGGTTGATAGTCATGCTTTTAAATTATTATTTATCTCAAGTCTATTAATGTTGGACCATAAGTCATGGCCCACCTAGTAAAATTATTATTAATAAATATGGCTTACATGATAAGTGGATGCAGATAGATTTCTACACAATATAATCTGGTGGCACCAGTTGATGGATTGAAGTCACATGCACGTGAAAAGTTTGAAGTTATCCTTTGGGTGGACCATTGTAAAGAAGATCGAAAAGTAATTAATGGTGAGATCTCTTGAAGATCGTACATGTGGAGGATAGATCTCAAATTTGAAAAGAGAAGAAAAAATTGCAACTTTGTCATGTGCATGCGACATTCAACCCCTACTAATTGGTCTCTCATCCTCACCGTTATTAGGTGGGCCATAATATATGAAATAATGTATAGTTATTGATAAATAACAAAATATCATCTTGTCTTCAAATCAACCTTATAAATAATAAAATATCTTATCTTGAAATCACCTCATGCATTTATCAATTGGGCCACAATGGTTGATAAATAATAAAATATCTTGTCTTCAAATCACCTCATGCACTTATCAAAATAATGTATAGGTTGATAAATAACGAATGTAGCAATGAATTTTACTATTTTACAAGATGTCACATTTTAAAGGAGTTTGAGTGTAAAACTCTGTCTTAGATTTGATCTCGTTATTTAATTGATTATAATTTCATTTTTCTTTTATCATCAGTTACTTTATTTCAAATTTATTAGAAATTATTTCTACTGTTTATCCCTCATGGATTCGACAAAACTCCCTAAAGAAGGAATTTGACGTTGGTTATTATTTATTTCGGGTATGTCCTTCTACTCCAAGGAGGCTCTTGTGATGGTAAATGAACGGGTTGGATGGAAAATGAACATCTTCTCATCTTAATCACCTCTCATCTTAATCACCTCTCATCTTCTTAATAAATATTAAATTGGTTACAATAAAACAATAAAGAGATAGCAAATATACATAAATATTTCAAACATTGCAAGCTTGTATGTTACTAGTATATATTAGATATACGAGGTTAATTATTTAAATTTCTTTAAAACAACAGCCCATTTGATAGAAGAGGTAACACTTCCAGCTGCTCCCTTAGTAGTAGCCAAGGGATGTGTTGGTGACTCTAGAGAAGTCCTGAAGCCTTGGCGACCAATTTATACTAGAATATAAGATAGTAGCAGGACCAATGTTGAGTAGAGTAATAACTACAGTGGATTGACATGAATTTTGGGCAGAGTATTGCATTGTTCAAAGTTGGATACAAGTGATGGATAAGAGCTGGATGCAAAAGTCAAGGTAATGTGTTGAGCAATACTTTCTCCTTCGAATTTGGATTCCTTATAAAGTTGCATTGTTTTAAGAGTTCCCTTTGTTTCCTTGGACAATATAGGGTGAGCTTGGAATATGTTAAGGGCATGAAGGAATTCATTGAGTTTGCATTCAACAATGCTGCTAGCGAGGGGAAGATCTTATGTCCATGTGTAAAGTGCGCCAACCTCTTTTGGCGTGCTCATAAAGAAGTGGTAGATCATCTTGTGTGTGAGGGAATTATGCCGAATTACACCCGTTGGGTGTTCCATGGGGAGGCGTCTTCTTCATCAACTTCCGGCCCTGCAACTAGTACACATGATGATATGCCTCCACATGATGACATGCATGGATTGTTGCATGATGTGTTTGGAATATCAGGTGTGGATGACATGCCGACTGAGTTGCCATCACAGGAGCCAATACAAGAGGAACCAAATCCTCAAGCTGAAAGATTTTTCGGTTGTTGCAAGACGCCGAACAAGCCTTGTACCGGGATGTAAGAAGTTCACGAAACTCTCTTTTGTTGTTCGAATGTATCAACTTAAGTGCTTAAATGGATGGAGCAACAAGTCATTCACTATGTTGCTTGAATTGTTGAAAGAAGCACTCCACGAGGGTGAGACGTTGCGAGTTCCTTTTATGAGACCAAGAAGATTATTAAAGAACTGGTCCTCGGTTATAACAAGATCGATGCATGCCCTAATGATTGCCAGTTGTATTGGAAGACTAATGTGAACGATGAGTCCTGTGTTGTGTGTGGTGTATCCAGATGGAAAATGACGAAACATAATTCTGTTGACGATGAGGTAACGACTATTCCCTCCAAAGTTAAGAAGATTCAAATGAAGACATTGTGGCATTTTCCATTGATACCAAGGCTACAAAGGTTATTTATGGAAGTACAAACAGCTAAAAACATGAGATGGTATGACATGGGATGATCCAATGATGAGTGCATGAGACATCCTGCGATTCTCCCCGTATGGAAATCTTTTGACGAGCAACACCCGAATTTTTCATGTGATAGTCGTAATGTCGGGCTTGGGTTAGCAATTGATGGATTCAATCCCTTCGGGACGATGAGTATTGCTCATAGCACATGGCTGTTATTTTGATGCCGTACAATTTACCACCATGGATGTGCATGAAGCGACCTTACATCATGATGTCTCTACTTATACCAGGCCCTCATGGTGTTGGCAATAATATCGACGTGTATCTACAACCATTGATAGAAGAATTGCTTAAATTGTGGGAGGTCGGTGTCGACACTTACGATGCATTATCGAAGTTGAATTTTCGAATGCGTCTTGCTTTGTTATGGACTATTAGTGACTTCCCTGGATATGCAATGTTGTCGGGATGGAGCACAAAGGTAAGCTCGCTTGTCCTAACTCGCAATAAGGACACAGAGTCTCGATGGTTGACACATAGCCATAAGTTTTGTTACATGGGTCATCGTCGATTCTTGGATAGAGATCATAGGTATAGACATGATAAAAGGAACTTTAATGGAAAGATGAAGTTGAGAGAGGTGTCAAAACAACTGTAAAATGAAGTGTTAGCTCAAGTGAGCAAAATTAACATAATATTTGGAAAGAAGTTTGATACCAAAGTTGAAAAGAAGAGAAATCGAGACAATAATAAGGAAAAGGGAAAGGCATCTTGTTGGAAGAAGAGAAGTATCTTCTTCGATTTACCATACTGGGCAGGTAATATGTTGCGTCACAGCCTTGATGTGATGCACATCGAGAAGAATGTATGCGACAATGTTCTTGGGACGTTGTTGAACATTGATGGGAAGACAAAGGACAATGTGAAGTCTCGTCTGGACCTCCAAGAAATGAAGATAAGACGGACACTTCACCCAAAGCAGAGACCATCAGGCAAAACATATTTGCCTCCTGCATGCTTTACAATGGCGAATAAGGAGAAGGATGATTTCTGCAGAGTCATAAAGAACATGAAGGTACCAGATGGCTATGCGAGTAATATCTCACGATGTACCAATCTCAAAATGAAGAAGATTTTAGGACTCAAGAGTCATGACACTCATGTTTTGATGCAACAAATACTTCCGATCGCCGTGCGAAGGACATTACCTCCAAACGTGAGCTCAATCCTAATTGAATTAAGCGGATTCTTTAGAGATTTGTGTTCCAAGGTTGGCCGGATGCGGATTTCAAGTTTCTTGAATCTCGATTGCTTTAACCTTTGCCATTTAGAGAGGATCTTTCCGCCGTCATTCTTTGATATCATGGTGCATTTGCCTATACATTTAGCCAACGAGGCAATGTTAGGCATGGCCAAGATCATGATCACTTTGGATGTACCCAATTGAAAGGTGTGTTTTAAGGTCTCAATATGAACTTTCATTTATCTTGTTGTAATAGATAAAATCATGTATACTTATATGTCTATTATGTGACTATAGGTACCTACAGAGACTAAAGTCCTACGTTCGAAACAGTCGGCCGAGAGGTTCGATTGCAGAGGGTACCTAGTGAAGAATGCCTAACATTCTCGCTTCTCGGTACTTACATGGTGTTGAGACAAGATTCAACAGACCGATTCGAAATGAGAGACTTTAGGGATGCGGCATGGAGTCGTCCATTGGGAAAGATTGACGTGTTTATTATCGAATATGTTGATAGGACACGGGCACATAGATATGTGTTGTTCAACACCAATGCGGTCGCACCATTCATTGAGTAAGAGTAGTTTTATTTGTAACGATAATTCATAAGAATCTCACTTGTTTACAACTTATTCATCGAATTGAATAAAATGCAAGTGAACACAAGAAAGTGATTAAGAAGGAGATGCCCAAAGAGCACCGAGGCTCCTAGAACGCATCCATAATGAAAAGTTTTCAGATTGGCTTGGGAAGCATGTGGACCATGTTGGGAATGATCAAGTTCGAAAGAAGTTAGAAGCTCTGCTCGGGGCCCTAACATCATGTTGCAAGAAGATTTAAAGGATACATCATTAATGGTTTCGGGTTTCGTCAAGAGACCGCGAGAAGAACTTGAAAACACGTAATAGTGGAGTTGTAGTGATGGCAAAGACATCAAGCTTTGCAAGTACAAGTGATAGAAACCCCGTATAGGGGATGTGGATTACTATGGTGTTTTAACGAGACATTATCGAGTTGGATTATTGTGGGTCCAAGAAAGTTGTATTATTTAGGTGTGATTGGGTGGATGTAAGAACTCGGTATGCGGGGGAATCAAGAAGGATGAATTTGGGTTCACGCTCGTGAATTTCAAACAATTATGGCATCTTGGTGGAACCAGTATGATGAACCATATGTCTTAGCAACCCAAGTACAACAATATTCTATGTCCCCGATCCCATAGATCGTGATTGGCATGTTGTTATCAGGTCAAAACCAAGGGATTTGTTTGAAATGGGCATGAATGATTCGTTTGTTGATAATGATACATACCTTCAGAGCTTGCCTTGCATTAATCATGCATTGGAAGCGACTATGCTTGCCAATGATGATAATGTGAGTTGGGATAGGGCGGATGTGGAGGGAAACGAAGTTGACACTCCACAAAACTTATCTAATTTGATTAAAGAGGACCACAATTCTGGGTCGGAATCTGATGATTAGGTATTGATGCCTAACACAAATGTGATGCATGCTTTTTTTTTTTTTTTTTTTTATGCTCACAATTATTTGGTTAACTCCAATCTCATTACATATATTATTTTCATATTGTGAAGGAAATGAAGATGTCAACCTCCGACCATCATCATTCGAGCTTTATGGACCCTGGTCCAGACCACCAGCCAGTCGGACAAAGTTCAGATAGTTCAACACCGACTTCGGGTATATAAATATATAATTTAAGTGAAGTGAAGTTAAGCTTGTTACTTTTATAGTTTTGTTCTGTTCTTGATTTAATTAAATATAGATATTATATTTCAAATATTTAGAATGCTCATATCTATTCTTTTGTTTCATAAAGAGGGTGGTATTCATAATAGACGATTTCGAGGCCCTACAGTCATCAGCGAGGTGGCGAACTTGCTACCCAATAAGCAGCTGAATATCAATTGGAATAAATATGGGCAGCCCATTGGACACAAGTACACCGAATTTACAAGGTGGCTGGGCATTTTATCTAGGAATGGGTGCTTAGCACCTCTTGATCACGATAGTTGGCATCATGTGCCACTATCTAACAAAACGATATTTGGAATGAAGTGAAGGTAATATGAAATCAAAAATTCAATTACTCTTTTTGTATTTTGTATACTAAGTATAATCGATAATTGATGTATTGCGATCAAGTGGAATATCGACGAGGAGCGTCGAAATTGGGGTAATGAGGTCCATCGGAGCTTCATGGAAAGAGTGGAAGAAGAGGTTAAAAAAGAACACTACAACCGATATTTGACTAATGAGGAACGACTAGCTCATTGTCTGATCGAGTGGAGCCGACACACTTGAAGTGGCTCGTCACCTATTGGTCAAGTGATGAAGGACAGAGTAAAAATTAAACATAAAGAAAAATTATATCCATGTTGGTGTATATTGTTATTTATATTAAAATTTAGTTATTTTACTATGTCACATTATAGGCCCGCACTCAAAGGAATAAAATCAACCGCAACAAGCATCGTATGGCCCACACTGCCGGCTCAAGGAGCTTTGCTCAAGTGCGTGAAGAAGAGGTAAATTCTTCTTTGATTTTTAAACTTGAAATGCCATTATTCTGCTTTAATATGATTGTTACCAACTTATTTGTTTTTACATGGAAAAAGCGGGCAAAGAATCTTGGTGGAGAGTCTCCTGATCGGGCAACGTTGTTCATAACGACCCATCGGAAGAAAGATGGGAGTGTTGTGAATGAGGAGTCGGCTCATGTTATTGTATGTAGAAATTTATCAATCATTGACATCTCAATTAATATTTTTCATTAAGTCATGATATTGAACAACTTATTTAATGTTTTTCTACACTGCAGGAAATGATCGAGGAGTTACGGGCAACTCAAACTGCTGAGTCCTCTCAGAGTAGCACTGCCCGAGACGATCTTTTATCCCAGATATTGGGACCAGAGCATCCAGGTCGGGTCCGCATGATGGGGTTAGGTCCCACAGCTTCCACGTTATGGGGCACGAGAAATACCATTGCAGAACTCAGGAGGGAGACTGATGAGTTGCGACGACACATGAATGAGCGGGTAGAGCAACTGGTGGAGGAGCGGATGAAAGAACAGATGGCTAAGCATCTAGAGCAGATGAAGCAATGGATGACGGAGCGAATAACGAGCAGATGGAGCAACGGATGACAGAGCGAATAACGGAGCAGATGATGGCACGAATGAGATACTATAAACTCATTAGCTGCAACGGACCAAACTTCGGGCAATGTACTAAATGTAGAGGCTGACTCAGTATCCACTCCTAGGGATAGACCTGAGGCTGAGGGACCTCAGTCGAAGGTTCCGAAGAATCAATAGGTAGTTTTTCTTTGAGATTCATTTATATGTGATATTTTACATGTATATTTATGTTTTATTACATTTCATGAGTTTTTGTAGTTCACCATCATGGGTTTTGTGATCCCTTTGTTTTTTATAGTTCACCATCATTGAATAGTTGATCCTTTCATTTCGGTCAAATCGTATTTATGTGTATTTATGTGTTTGACATGCGAAAGAATCCAAGAGTCATCTTGAAATGAGGGTTACTTGATTGGAAAAAGGTGGGCCATGCTTTTTGCTTCATGCTTTGTTTGCTAATGAACTCCATTAGCTAGTGGCTTGTAATCGGTTATTATGTTGACTTCGATATCGAAAACTTTCAAGAACTAATGTGTTACTTCTTGGTAATCACCTCCTGCCTTTTTCTTTACTCTGTAGCGTGGTGAAGGCACCCTTCTCAGGAAGTTCTTCAAGCCATTGCTCCTCCACCTCTCAGTTCTCAGCCGCAACAGGTCTTTTCTTCCCCAGGAACAGTTAGCCAGGACAGGACTACCAGCAAGAATGTTGAAGAACTATATTGCATATACCTAAATGTCTGTGGTAGAGCAACCTATATGAACCTATCCCTAGCTTATCACATAGACACATACCTGTTCCTGTACTACATATCGGAGTGACTTGCTTTCCTATATTCAGTGCTCATCTAAAAGTCTTTAAGGGTTTTGACATAGATAGTCGTTTCGATCCAAAGTGGCCATTGATGATTTTCTTGAGAACATTTTCATGTTAGCTTTAGAGATGGGTCCCTCCCATGTGCCAATGTAACACGTGCAAAATCTGGCGCTTTACATATGATATGGGCCAAACCGCTTCACATGTAAAATGACCGTGGGTCATGGATCTTCTTTTTAACTCGTCCGTCTCTTTGGGCATGTTGGGCCCCGGTGATGACCGTGCCCAGGACCGACATTTGAGCCACAAAGACCTGAGCAGGAGCCCCACCTGATGAATGGCCTAGATCTCACACACACGTCACACATTGGTACATGGGTCCAGGTATTTTTTTTTTAATCATCAACTTAAGGTAGGTGTATTTTTACAGAATCGGTTTCGTCTACCCATTGCCCTTTTTGGTATTTGCCTGAAAGAGACCGTCTCATACAAAATCTTGTTATGTTAGGTTGAGAAGGCAAAGCAAGATATTAAGAGCAAGGACATGCATATTAAGAGGATGGAAGAGAGCATTTACGGTCTAGAATTGAAGATGAAGGCAAGAGATATGAGCAATAAAAACCTACAAGACAAGGTATGCCAAGTAGCCTTTAAGCAAATTTCAATCCATTGTCTTTTTAAGAAGATATCTTGTTTATTAATTTTCTTCTGTTTCTCATGAGCAACTTGCAAAAGCTCTTTTGTTGTTTTAGTCAGCAATTCACAAAGCTAACGGTCATTTTAGTTAGCAATTCAAAAAAAAAAAGTAAATTTAGTCAAGAATTCACGAACTACACAAGAATTTACAAAGCCCATTGTCATTTTAGTTAGCAATTGAAAATAAAATTGTGGGACCTCCATTCTATGGATGTGGGTCATTTCATCATGTGGGCCTCACTTGTGCATGCATTAGTGACACAAAATCAAAGTTAGTCTGTAACAATAAGATTGGATCAGTATATGGATGGGAGCATCAATGTACATGTCAAGCACCGAGCAATGACAAGACCGACTGATTTCAGGGCAAATCACATGCAAATTTGAATCACTTGGTCGATTTTTCTCTAGCCATCCATTTGAAGGCAATGCTTAGGATCTTATAATCAACACAATGTAATTTTCAGGCCAAGCAATAGGCCCCATAATCTGTCATAGTTATTAGAAGGTAGACTGTCATAGTTTGTTGCGAGTTCTATTATCAGTATTATTTCCACCTTTTAAGTACTGAACATGAAGAACATCTTATTTATGCAATACCTCTTCCCATTTTTCTGCTGGACACTGTTTCTTCTTAGTGTTAATAGGGGAATTTTCAGTTATTTATTTGGGTGCATTTTAGGGAAACAGGAACTGATGGAACTTGCACATGAGAAAGGGGAACTGGAAAAAAGAAAAGGAATAACATTCTCTTGATAGACTTTATTTTATTTTTACTATTTTCATTGCATGGAAGGTTTATGCACCAATTTCTGAGAAGGAATCTGCTTTTCATCGGACATTATTCATATTCATGTGCACATCTATGACTTGCCTCCTCCAAGACCAGCACGAGCAATGGAAGCGCAAACCTGAGAAGCCATCTCGCAGGTAATGGGAAACTATCACACTTAAGAGTCAAAATTGATTCTCATTGTTGCTGAATTCCACTGCTCTGATGCTTGGATGGTTTCTAAGTGTGAAGGTTTTCCGTTGCTAGCTACCTCGCTCTAATTCATTCTACTCAAGCAATCCTCCAAAGCATGATGGGACCGATAAACCATCTGGAGCCGAAGGTAATCGACTTCTTCTTCTTCTTCTTCTTGTTCTTTTTGCATTGCTTACATTGCTTGATCTTTTTCCCAAAATTCAAACCATTACTACAATTTATGTTACAATTGAAGCGAGTAACGTGAGAACTCTAGATTTGCTTTTATTTTTATTTTTTACCCCTACGCATTCCAATGCTCGTTTTTACTGTAGCTTTTGTTTATAGGTATATGATTGATCTTGCTGATAACTATGTCGATTGATAAAGTAGTTTGAATGCGTGCAGCATGGTGAAGATTTGTACATATAACGTGGACACACATTCATTTGCATTCATTTTACATTCTTTTTGATGATCTCATTACTCTCATGTGGTTTGTTTTAGTTGCACTCTGTTGTTGGTGTGGCACATGGAAAGGAGAGAAGCTTTGTAGTAGTTGCGGGAGAGCACGATATTGCTCGAGAAACATCGTATTCACGAGTTTGTGAATCAATTTGGCTTAGTTTTCCTTGGAATCAATGCCAAAAAATATAGTTTTCTTTTAGGTCATGCATTGGCGCTCGGGGCATAAGGTTGATTGTAGACGGATAAGCATTTCTTCTCAATCTCCCAGCTCTACTGACAGTAATAGCATAAACACTTTGGCGGAGATAGACAAAGGTTGATAACTTTTTTATTTTCAGGTTCTTTTTGGTTGGATTTGCAGATGTAATGATGAAACTTTTTTTTTTTTTTCAGCCAAAGCTCTCCATGGCAACATCAAATCTATCAACGTCCTTCCCAACAAGGTCGGCAATGCACACCTCGACTTTGGTCCGTCTTTCTCTCTGCAATGGCGGAACATCCAATGGCCGAAGTTGTGTATGCTTTCGGGTGTCTTCTTCTTTCGAGCCGCTTATGGGCAAGTGCCTGTCATTGACGGACAATGCAAGCGGTGGGACCATCATGGACCTTCCAAGTTGGGTCCAGCTTGGTAGTGAGGGAGGAATGGATGGCGAGAGGTGTTTGATCCACAGATGGTGGAGATGCCACAGATTGCAATGGTGTGCACTTTGGTGGGGTGTCCGATCAACGGTACCGAGGATGGGCCAAGTAGCAAAGATGATTGAAGAGGTTTGTGGGGGTGGAGGGGAGCCGTCTCCCATGACTCGTTGACTTAGTGTCCGACTCACCGTCCGTGTCGAGGATGTCGGGGGTGAGCTTTCTGCAGATTGTGGAGAAACTTCTAATTCTTGTTGTTGCGATGCTTGATGTTAGTGTTCGTCGATCGCCTCTTGATCGGTCTTTCTATCTCAAGATGGAAATGGAGGTTTTGATTAATTTTTGGCACAGGCTGATAGTTTGAGTGCTATCTTTGTTGCTCTTAATGATGAGAAGGAATGTCTCCATATGCAATTTGAGGAGAAACATAAGCTGTTGGAGGAGCAAAGAGCGAGGTTTTTTTTTTAAAAAACTTAGAGCTAATTGATTCTTCTTCTAATTTTTTATTTCTTTTTTTATTCACCGAATTTTTCTCAACTATTGGATGTGTCTTGATTCGTGGCATCACTTGCCATGGTGAAAACACACTAATAGAAGCAAGGAAACAATACGATTTGATGCTACAAGGAAAGCAGTTGGAGTTAACAAAGCATTTAAAGGAAATTTCTCAATGTGGAATGATCAGGTACCATTTTTTCCATTTTCAGATCCTCTGACATATATATTTGGAGCTGAGGGTGGTGTTGATGGGGTGGTGTCAAGATTTCATATAGGGCACGTTCAATTTATTTGGGTGCATTTTCAGTTAAACTGATACCTTTTTTTATTTTTATTTTTTATTTTTGGGTACACTAGTTACTTGATCTCAACAACTAGACTCCCGTTTACTTTTTATTTTTGGAAGGTAGCTGTTTGCATACACTGATGTTTGCAGTTTTAATTTTTTTGTTCTTACTTGTTATAGATTGAGGTATTGCTGGGGAAGACTGAGAAATTCGATGATCTGATGGTTGCCGTTGCTGCCAAAGGGAGGCAGTTGGAGACAATAAAGCATGATGGCAAACCATAGATCTGGAGTTCCATCATATTCTGATTTTCATTTCTTTTTTTCCTGCTGTTGTCCTTTTTAAGTGATAGAGGTTAGGGAATTTTCAAGTAGAGCTAGCTACTGTCATTAACTGAAAAGAGCAGAGAGAGGCCTTTTTCTTTTCTCCTTTTATGGGAGTTGTTGATGATATAGACAATAAAGCTTTTATACTTCTTTTTTTCACAGTGTAATAAAGAAAATACAATATCAGGAAAAGTGCATGGAAATTGATTGCACGATCCTTTAACCATGTGCCACTCCCACTTCCAATTGTGCTTTGGACTAGTGCATTGGGCCCACTTCCTAGCTATTTATACTTACATTTTGAGTCATCTATTGAGAATTCATGTTCAAAATACACCTTGGTGTATAAATTTCATGGCCTGCCTTAGTATTCACATTCTGTTTATCTCTCTTCATTTGTTCACTAATTTGCACATCATTCAAGCTATGGCTGCACAGAAGAATGGGAACTCAGAGGAGCACATCATTCAAGCTATGGTCAAGTCCCGCAATCGCCGAAATAGTATCCAAGGGGTGATATATCAGGTCAGTTCCTATAGCTTCCCCAGTGTTCTGCTAGCATTTCGAGAGGTTTATCAAGGACCTTAAGGTTTGCATAGTTGCATTTGAGTTTGTTTGTGGAAGGGATTATCCATGTGTTCTTCTAAAGTAACTATTGTTTTTTTTTCCCTATCTGTTTATAGCACTCCCTTCATCAGTTCTCAGTAACCTAAAAGCTCTACAAGTCTTGCTGCCAATTTGGGAAGACGATGGAAGAGTCATTTGTGGTATTGCCTCCGCTTTTTGCTTCAAGTACAAGCCTCGCATCTGAAGGGGTGGCACCCATTTACTTGACTCTGGCGGAAGCCCCAAAGTGGCCCTTGCGTAGCGAACAAGTCTAGGTTCCACTCGAGTATAATCGTATTGAAGCGTGCATTCGCCACCTTGCCCAAACACAGGTGTGAATTGCTTCCAGTTTCATCTGCAAATTTTAAAGTTCATTTTTTGGCATCCTTGCTTGGCCGTAGATAAAATTTTAGCCTCTCGAGCATTCTATGTTTATGCACATGTGCTTGTGCATGTCTTTTCAAGTTGATCAACCTTTATGTTTGGAATGTATGCGTGTGTTGTCTGATAAACTCGATAAAGAGGTCGAAGACGTGAACAGGGACATTAAAGCATATGAAGCTTGTCTTCAACGACTTGAGCTAGAGTCCCGTGATGCTCTTAGCGAAGGTGATTTCCTTCGAGAAAAAAAGAAGGTGCCTGTTTGATGAATGTTGCTTTCATTTTATTTGAATTTGGTAAATGCTTGGTCATGGCTAGTTCATCATTAGAAACAATGCTTTCCTTTTGTTATTAGTAGACAAGCTCATCTGTTTATTTGAAAATGCAATAGACTCAGTAATGAACAAATTGAGGCTACATACACTTTGATATTTTTATGAAGCTATGGGATTTGAAGGGAATATTTTATCATTAACTCGAGTGAGAAGATCTGCAGTTTGTTGATTATTGATGATTTCATTCCTTATTGTGGAATCTAGGATATTATTAATGGCATCACGATACTAGGGAACTTTTATAGGCTTACATCGAAACTTTGGCTCTAAGAGTACAATTCAACCAAAAAGGCTTACGAAACTTTGGCTCTAATGGCAACTGATTTAGGCCCCTTCTTGGCAAAACCATGACACACACAGCTTAATTGCAGATCTTCTCACTCTGAGTTAAGGATCTTCTCGCTTATAGAGATGTCATGGAAATCACATGCTTTTAGAAATTTACTTTTTGTGTATAGTTGTGGTCCATTGCTCCAACTATAACTAAATACTCAAACTTGAGTGAGAAAAACTGTATAAGATAGACATCCATTCTTCTCAACATCTTTGCCAAGTAACACGAGCTTAAGCATCTCTTTGCACCCCCATTCCAAGATCTTTTGTTTATTTATTTTTTATGCTACTGAAGGTTGAAGAAGAAGAAAGAAGGCTTGAAGCAACTATTGAAGAAGCCGAGAAATGTCTTGTCATCGAGATATCTTGAGCCAATGGAATTAGAATTAAAATCAAAGCGCTTTAAAGAACTGGAGGAATGGTGGGTGCTCAACATTTTTATGGTTATGAGTAAGTCATGCCTTTGCATTAATCAAGCTTCATGGAATTGATGACAATGAGCACTTCCAATGACTGCAAATTTGTGGAACTTTTTACATAAACTGGATTAGAATGATCATCTTTTCACAACATTCTTCCTGTTTACAAATTTGCATATCGGAGGATACTTCATTATAACTTGTTTTAAAAGTCCTTCTCGTAGATTTCTTTTTCATTTTCTTTTAAAATTTGTGAAATGTGATTTGGTACCACATGTCAATCCTTTTCTAATTGTTAGCTTTGAAGGGCCCACCCCCTTCAAATAAAAGCAATGACGACGCGACACTTTAGAGAAATGGTAGTTTGCTAATTTATTTGAAATGGCACTCATTAAATATATGAACTCAAATTAAACTAGCTAATTTATGGAGTCCATCGCTTAGTTATAGTCTGAAAATCAGATAGTTTGGACAATCCCAACCTCTGATTTGTGAACACTTGTTTTTTGAAATAAGACTTTGGATATTTTTCATTTTGATCATTGTCAATAGATGTCCAAAGAATCTAATAATTAGATAACAAAGTAAAGATAATGTTTGGTTCATGATACATCCAATCTGGTACCCATAAGTTGGGCACTTTATTATGCATCAGACAGATTGCTTTAATGTGTTCATTGAGAAGATGACTATTTTTTTGTGTATGCAGAAATTTGGTCTTTTTTGCCTCTATCATTTTGTGTTTCATGTCAGATGATTAAAAAAGAAAAAAAAGATATAAATTTAGGAAGCCTGGTGAGGGCAACCAAATGTGTGTATGAGTGTCTGAATTACGTTTGCCAGTGATGATATCTTATACCAAAAAATACCATCTTTTGTGATAACAGCTTTTGCAACATTGCTGTTATTTTGCAACTCTGAGTCGGCTCTGAAATCTGTTTGTTTATGCACTTCAACCTTGAAAATATTCGTTTTCACTCCATCTGCATGCTTTTGGTGCACTTGAAACATTATTAACTCGCCTTTTTATATTTAGAACTGGAAGATGTGTTTCTCATTGTATTTCCCAACCTTTTGGTCTTCTGATGACATAATACTCACTAGCTTCTTGCTTGTCACAGATCTCATAAGAAAGCTGATCCATCATGGGAAGACAAAAAATGCTGTTGACTTTGCATATGCTTTTGACCTTATAGACGACTTCCATCCCGGGCCCCTTTTGAAGGCTTACATGAATACATCAAAGAAGGCTGCTCAGGAGGTTGTATACCAGACCTTGTCTTCAGCCTGCTGCTGTTTGTGTTGAGATTTCAAGTCTCTTGGACTGAGGGAGAAAACCCATCTTTGTTTTTCTTCTTTCCTTTTCTTTTCTTTTTGTTTTTTCATGTTTTATGGATTGGGATTCCAAGTCTATTTGACTAAGAATTGAAAACTCTTTCTAGGTTTTCTTGGGTTTTATTTGAGAGGAAAAATCCATTAAAATATTGTAGCTAATGTTGTGGATTTGACTGACTATGCACAGGTTTATGAATGGGTTAAAATAAATGATTTAGCCTTAGTTGTTGAAAACTGAGGTTAAAAAGTGAATTTAACCCCTGTTGATGCCAACAAAGGCTAAATCTATCTTTGGTCACAGTTTTGCCTCAATTACCTAAACTGAGACTATAACTCCCATGGCTAAAGGCTTTAGCCTCGGTTGTTGAGAACCGAGGTTAAAAATAGATTTAGCTTCGGTTGGAGGCAATTGAGGCTAAAATTTGGATTTAGTCTCGGTTGGAAACAATGAAGGCTAAAATTTTGATTTAGCCTCATTTCGAGAAAACTGAAGCCAAAAAGGTTCTTTTAGCCTCATTTGAAGAACGGAGGCTATAAAAGTTATTTTAGCTTCAGTTGCTAAAAGTGAGGCTAAAGCCTTTAGCCACGGGGTTTTCAACCTCGGTTTGGGTAATTGAGGCAAAACTGAGGCTAAAAGCTTTAGCCTCACTTTTTAACCTTTTTAGCCTCAGTTTTGAACCGAGGCTAAAGCCCCCTTTTCTTGTAGTGACTATGGAAACATTAAGATGTGCCCTAAGAAGTTTTTAATGAAAGGATGGTTAATCACCATTGTTTCTTATGGTATGATACACCTGATAATTGGATCTGCTTCATTTTTTGGATAATGCCTTAAAATGATCTAGAACAGATGGATAGCATGGATATATGATACATACATCAAGGTGAACCCATGCTAGCCCAGGGTAAAGGCCGCACCGTCTTGGGTGAGGCGTGGCACTGAATAACTTTCAAACAGACACAATTGACTGATTGCCTGGAGACCTCTTACCCATTTCTATTGACCCTCCTGTCATGATTGTATTTTATCCATGCCATCCATTCATTTTTCCGAATTACTCTAAGGCATAAGAGCAAAAATGAGGCAAATATAAAGCTCAAATAAACTACATCTTAGAAAATAGCAAGGATTAAACTGATATCACTGAAAACTTCTTAAGGGCCTGTAAAATTTAGATCAAGCAGATACTTGTGTTTTACCTTCATCTGGGCAGCGTGTCGCATGACCTCGAGAACATGTTGGACGGAAAATAAACAGCATGTGGGGCCCTAAAAAGTTTCAACAGTGGATGTCTTTATTCCCACTATTACCTAGTGTGGTCCATTTGAGCTTTGAATTTGCCTCATTTTAGGGTATAGACCCTAAAATGATATGGTGAAAGGATGGACGGCATGGATAAGATGCATACATAACGGTGGGCCCCATAGAGTTAGATCACCACGCACCGGGTGGCCAGATGGAAGTGGATTGGGTGGTGACCCCAATAGGACCCAGCTGGGTAGTGCTGGTGTCGTGGGGCCCACCATGATGTAGGTGTTTTACATCCACATTGTCCATCAATTTTGCAACTCATTTTAGGCATGAGCCCAAAAATGAAGTAGATCTATAGCTCAAGTGAACCACACCACTTTAAACAGTGTGATAATGAGACCTATCATTCAAACTTCCTAGGAGCAAACCTAATGTTTATTTGCAATTGAACCTGTTGATAAGGTCAAGCAGACCTAGATGAAGGGAAAACACAAATATTAGCTAGATCTAAAACTTTTATGTCCTTGAGAAAATTTTAATGGTGGGCATTCAATCACCCTTATTTCCTATGGTGTGGTCCACTTAAACTTTTTAATGTGCTTCATTTTTGAGCTCCTGCGCTGAAATGAGCTCGCAAAGTAAATGGGCGGTGTTAATAAAACATTGGCAGCCCATAGCCCAACACCACCTAACTGGGGAAGCTGATTGCATGGTGTGCCGCACACCACCAACCTTTGTGGTTGACTTCACCAACGCTGCCATCATCTTATGTGTTATAGCCACACCATCCATCCATTTGGAGAGATCATTTTAGGCGTGATCCAAAACACGAGGGTCTAAAAGCCTACCATTGAAATACTACTGAAGTACTGGATCCATCTAATTATATTTGTTTTTACCCTACATACAGATCTTATGAACAGGTTCGACAGCAAATAAACATTATATTGGACCCTAGGGAGCTTCCATGGCAAATAAACATCAAGGTGGACCCTAAGATGATTTCAACGGTGGGCAACATTGACCGTACGTACTGCTTCATGTAGTGTGATACACTTGAGCTTTGGATCTATCTCATTTACAGGGTCATGCCTTAAAATGATCTCCAAATGGATGAACAAGGGGGATATAATACGTACATCAAAGTGGCCCCACATAACGCATAATATCAATACAACAAAGAGGGCAGTGGTGTGCATGCAATCCACTCCCTTGGGGTGATCACCACCCAATTATCAGGTGTACCATACCATAAGAAACAGTGGTGATAGGCCATCCTACTATTGAAAACTTCTTAAGGCCCACCTACTGTTTCCCTGGTGTTTATTTACTATCCAATCTGTTGATAAGGTCACATCAGCCTGGATGAAGGTAAAAAAACAAATACAAACTTGATCCAAAACTTTTTTGGCCCATTAATGGTCAATCAACATTGTTTCCTATAATATGGTCCACCTAATAATTGGATCTATTTCATCTTTTTGGATAATGTCATAAAATGATATGGAAAAATATGTGGACAGTGTGGATGCATAATACATACATCGAGGTAGGCCCCACGGTAACTCCACAGCAAGGGCAGCATATCCAAATCTATGGTGGACCACACTAGTGGAAAAAGTAATGAATAACCATTAAAAGTTTGTTGTAGGCCACAAAAGTTTTGTATCAAGCTAATCTTTGTATTTTCTTCTCATCCTGGTCTGTCGAACCTTATCAAGGGGTTGGATGACAAATAAACGTTGTGATCAATCTGCTTAAAGAGAGCCTTTGAAGTTTTTAATGGTGAGTGTTCAGTCATCACTATTTCTTATGGTTTTGTTCACCTGAGATTTGGATATACTTAATTTTTGGGTCTATGTCTTTAAACGGGCTGAAAAAATGGATGGACGGAGTGGATATGCAACATATCAGCAGGTTGGGCCCTAGGGTAACACCCGCAAAGCTGTTACCCGGGTAACACGTAAACCGCACCCAAAACTTGAAATTGGATTGCGTACTGAGTTACTCAGTACGCTCTTATCGTACTAACTCAGTTGGGTCCACCTTAAAAGTATGTGATCTATCCAAACCGTCTATTCATTTTTCCATCTAATTTAAGGGTTGAGCCAAAAATCGAATCATATCCAAAGATCAAGTGGACCATACCACAGGAAGCAGCAGGGATAATGATATCCATTGTTGAAACCTTGCTAGGCCCAACAATGATATTTATTTGTCATCCAACCTATTCATAAGATCATACAGACATGGATGAAGCGAAGAAATAAATATAAATTTGATCCAAAATTTTTGTGGCCCGCAAGAAATTTTCAATGGTAGACGTTCAATTCAATTGTTTACTGTGGTGTGGTCCATTTGAACATTGTATATGTTTCATTTTTGGTTTGAATCCCTAAAATTATCTGATAAAATGGATGGACGGAGCGGATAAAATACATAATCATGGTGGACCACACAGAGTTTACTCAGTACACTAACCGTAGTGAGTTACTCATTACGCAATCTGCTTCCAAACTTGAAATTGGATTGCGTACTGAGTTACCCAGTACGCTCTTATCTTACTGAGTAAACTCAGTTGGGTCCACCTTGAAAGTATGTGATCTATCCACACCGTCTATTCGTTTTTCCATCTAATTTAAGGGGTTGAGCCAAAAATCGAATCATATCCAAAGATCAAGTGGACCATACCACAGGAAGCAGCGGGGATAATGATATCCACCGTTGAAACCTTGCTAGGCCCAACAATGATATTTATTTGTCATCCAACGTGTTCATAAGATCATACAGACATGGATAAAGTGAAGAAATAAATATAAACTTGATCCAAAATTTCTGTGGCCCCCAAGAAATTTTCAACGGTAGACGTTCAATTCAACTGTTTCCTGTGGTGTGGTCCATTTGAACATTGTATATGTTTCATTTTTGGTTTGAATCCCTAAAATTATCTGATAAAATGGATGGACGGAGCAGATAAAATACATAAATCATGGTGGACCACACAGAGTTTACTCAGTACACTAAGCGTAGTGAGTTACTCAGTACGCAATTCGCTTCCAAACTTGAAATTGGATTGCGTACTGAGTTACTCAGTATGCGCTCTTATCTTACTGAGTAAACTCAGTTGGGTCCACCTTGAAAGTATGTGATCTATCCACACCATCTATTCGTTTTTCCATCTAATTTAAGGGGTTGAGCCAAAAATCGAATCATATCCAAATATCAAGCGGACCATACCACAGGAAGCAGCGGGGATACCACCGTTGAAACCTTGCTAGGCCCAACAATGATATTTATTTGTCATCCAACCTATTCATAAGATCATACAGACATGGATGAAGCGAAGAAATAAATATAAACTTGATCTAAAATTTCTGTGGCCCCCAAGAAATTTTCAACGGTAGACGTTCAATTCAACTGTTTCCTGTGGTGTGGTCCATTTGAACATTGTATATGTTTCATTTTTGGTTTGAATCCCTAAAAGTATCTGATAAAATGGATGGGCGGAGTGGATAAAATACATAAATCATGGTGGACCACACAGAGTTTACTCAGTACGCTAAGCGTAGTGAGTTACTCGGTACGCAATCCGCTTCCCCAAAACTTGGTACCTCTTCGAAGATCTCTTTGGGAAAAAAAATCAATTCGATCTGCTTAATTTGCCACACTAATCATCACAGACAATCATGCGTAAAATGCCATTTATATACGTTTGGCCCAAATGATGGGGAAATGGATTACCTGGCCTCGGTGGTGTGTTGACGTCACCAAGTTTGTGGGCCCTATTATATGTGTTATATCCACACCGTCCATCCATTTTGTGAGATCATTCAAGGGCATAGCTCAAGACTGAAGAGGATCCGATTCTCAAGTTAACCACACCATAGACAGCAGTGGAGATTGAATGTCTACCATTGAAAATTTCTTGGGGCCACAAAGTATTGAATCAATTTGACATTTGTGCTTTCCCTTGACCTTATGAACAGGTTGAATGGGAAATAACACACCCAGATCCATAGCTCAACTGGCATACTGAGTGGATATACATCGTTTCAATACTTGAGGTCTTGGTATCGATCCCTAGTGGGGGTGGCTAACATGGATGGAGTGTGTCTTCATATTAAGATGGGTAAAGCATGTTTGAAAGTGGTTCTGTACTTAACTAATGGTGCTGACCAGTCAATTCTCACCACAATTATACCTCATCAGGTTCTATGAGGCCAGCATCTGCTCCCCACATAATATAAACCAATGGACAAGAAGTTTTCCTCCCGCGCTTCTAAGGCTCTAGGGAGCATTTTTGTTATTTACATACCTAGCAACCAAAGGTAGCCTACACCTACAATGACAAATATTTATCAGTAAGTACTTATAATGTAACACACGTAAATTAACTAGGTATGTTAATGAAAATCTTTTTAAAATTGGTACCAGGATGTAAATTCCAAAATGGTGAGCTAGTCTTCTATAGAGATACAACAGGATAACAGGAACATTCTACATATTTAAATGGTTTAAATAGTAAACAAAGGATCACCTCAAATACATTTGAACTGTAAATCTTGAAGGCAACATTTCCTCTTACGATGGATTAATACCTAAATAATAATAATATATAATAGTAAAGAAATAAAGAAAAGAAAAAAAGGAGAGATTATTTCGAAGCTTTCAGGTCTCCCCTCATGCGAATGCCATGTTGCAAACGCCACTCGTTGATGGCGGTCTCTGGCAGTAAAGAAACCAAACACCATTGAAGAGAATGCCGCCAGTAGGGCGTGCATCGTGGTTCGTAGCCTATCCAGCGGATGGCAGCTCGAGCATACGCATCTGGAGACGGAACGAAAAACGATGATCTCTTGAAGGATACCATTTTCGTTGCCACGTACAAGGGAACCTATATTGAAGTACCAATATTGGGTCAAACATGAAGCAGAATCAATGAAATAAAATCTAAAACTAATCTTTTGAGAATAAGTTGCTGCCTTGAAAATACATAAATGATCTAGTCAACTGACCGAGCCAAGATCATTGGGAAACAGAAGCTTATTGTTTGTTTTTTGAAGTCTTAAATCATTCAGAAATAGAGTTTGTCGATGCCATTGACAGACCATTCAATGTCATTAAGAACTATTCGATGCCATCGAACAGTACTCAATTCCATCGAGAAATTTTGGATTTTCTCCAGTTGGTCACTGGACTAATTGGGTGTTTTTTTGATGCCATCGAAGAGCGTTTAATGACATTGAATGATATGTTTGATTCCATTGAAGATGACTCGATGCAATTGAAGGAGATCCGATTTTCATGTCTTATCTTTATACCGATTGGGTATTAGTTCGACGGCATCGACATGGCTTTGATGCCATCGAACGATAAGTTTCAATGATGTCGAAGTGTGTTCGATGACATCGAACGGATTGCGTGGATTTTCATAGAGTTGCGATTTTGCGGGATTTATTTCCTATTTTGATTGTGACTCTTCCAAAGGCTATATATTGGGGTGTAATCGGGATTGGGAGGTATTCAAGGCTTTCTAATTCGTTCTAAGGTTTCAAGGGTGTAGCTTGGGTTGATTTGAGGTTGTTCGGATTAGGTAATCTCTCTACTCTTGTAATTTTTAGCTTTCATAGTGATATCTGTCACTTTGTGCCGTGGTTTTTTCTCATAAGGGTTTTTCCGCGTTAAAATTCAGAGTGTTTGCGTTGTGCTTTCTTGGTGCAATTGGATTACTCTACTTAATTCATTTGTGTTCTTCCGTGGTCTCCAACAAGTGGTATTAAAGCTATCGTTGGGGCGTAGGCTTAAATCTGAGAGTGAGTATCAATGGCTGCCAATCCTAAGTTCAATGTTGATAAATACTCTAAGAAAAATAACTTTGAATTATGAAAGGTCAAGATGACTAGTCTGTTGATTCAACAAGGATTGGATGAGGTCCTTAAGAAGTGACTAGAATCTATAGATAATGATGAAATGAAGAAACTAGATAAGAAAGTGAAATCTTCAATCCAACTTAACGGATAAGGTTCTCTATAATGTCTTGAGGGAGAAAACCGCAACAAGTTTGCGAGCGAAGTTAAAGGACATATATGCGAAGAAGTCTCTTGAAAATCGCCTACACTTGAAGCTGCAGTTATTCAACTTCAAGATGACAGATGGAGGAGATGTTGAAACTCACATTAGCAATTTTAATAAGATGATATGCAAATTGCTGGATGTAGAGGTAACGGTCGATGAAGAATATCAGGCATATATCTTGTTGAATTCACTATCTGCTTCGTATAAACCTTTTAAAGACACCTTGTGCACCGGTAACATGACCCTTAGTGTTGATATCATCATCTCGGCTCTTTAGGGAAAAGCAATAAGAAAGAAGAACCGATGCACAGGGGCATCCACCGATGCTTTGTTTACGAGAGGTAGAGATTCTGAATAGGACACGAGATCCTCTAGATAAAGATCTAAATCTAAGGACAAGGGCAAGGGAAAGTTAAAGTACTAGAATTGTGGGATGTCAGGGCACATGAAGAAGGATTGTACAAATCCTAAGGCAAAGAAAGAGAATACAAAGTCTTCTTCTAGGTAGGCCAATATTGCCATGTCTAATGAAGTGACAAGTGGAGGTGATGTGTTGTCAGTGTCTATGATCGGACACTTATACGATGATCATAGGGACAAATGAATTCTTGACACAGGGGCTTCATATCATGTGACTCCTCATCGGAGTTGGTTTGCTAGCTATAGGGAGTACGATAGTGAACAAGTATTTCTGGGCAATCATAATGCCTGTAACGTTGTGGCTATTGGTACTGTCTGTATCAAGATGTTTGAGGGATGGAGCATACCTTGACTGAGGTGAGGCACGTTCCTGATATGAAGAAAAGTTTGATATCTCTTGGTGCACTTGAGGTAATTGGGTGTAAGTTCACCAGTTTTAATGGGGTCCTTAAAGTTTTAAAAGGGGCGCTTATAATTATGAGAGCACAGAGGCACGATAATCTTTACATGTTGATTGGGAGCACTTCAACAGGTGGAGCCGCAATGACTATAGTGCATTCCACGTCTGTACGTATGTGGCATGCACGTTTGGGCCACATTAGCGAGTGAGGCATGAAGGTACTTTCTGATCGTTGTTTAATTTCATGTTTTAAAAGTTTTGATTATTATATATGCGAGCATTGTATATATGGTATATAGTCTAGGTTATCTTTTAAATCTGGAAAACATGTATGTAAGGGTGTGCTTGACTATGTGCATTCTGATGTATGGGGGCCGTCGCCTGTGGTTTCTTCTAGAGGGTCATTATGGTTTATCACATTCATTGACGACTACTCTTAAAAATTTTGGATTTATTTCATGAAACATAAATCCGAGGTTTTCACTAATTTCAAACAATAAAAGGCCATGGTGAAAAAACAGTTAGTGCAGAAAGTAAATGTATTAAGGATAGATAATGGTGGTGAGTTTACTTCAGGTGAATTTAATCAATTTTGTAAGGATGAGGGGATCATTAGGCACAACACAGTGCGCCACACACCTGAGAAAAATAGTGTGGCTGAGTGGATGAATCGGACTCTCTTGGAGAGAGCCCGATGTATGATTAGTAATGCTGGGTTGGGCAAGGACCTATGGACTGAGGCCGTTAACACGAACTGCCATTTAGTGAATCAGTATCCTTCTACAACTATTGAATGTAAAATTCCATAAGAAGTATGGAGTGACCATAAAGTGGACTATTCAAATTTGTGTATTTTTGGTAGTGAGGCATACTCTCACCGTCAGTTGAGAGAGATAAGCTAGACCATAGAGCTAAAAAGTACGTCTTTTCGGCTATGGTGATGATGTGAAGGGATACAGGTTGTATGATCGAGTCACACGGAAAATTGTTATTAACAGGGACGTTAAATTCGACGAAGGCTCCCTATTGAGCAAGAATGATCGGGAGCAACAAGAATCGGAAAGGTTGGTTATGGACATTTAGATTGACACAGGTGATACTCAGGCTGAGATAGATGCGCAGATAGAGGTACAGGAAGAAGTGGAGCAGCTACCTAGAGAAAATCCGCCGCAAGATTGCAAGCTACCAGCAAGATACAGAGACGATTCTAATATCACATATGCACTCATTACAGATGAGGGGGACCTGTCTACTATTCAGGAGGTTCTTAATGATCCTGATGTAAAAAGCAGAAGGCGTCAATGGATGATGAGATGAACTCTTTGTATAAGAACAATATACGGGAGTTGGTGGAGCTTTTAGTGGGCCAAAAATCAATCCGGTGCAAGTGGATCTTCAAGAAGAAATATGATAGATACAAAGCAAGGTTGGTAATGAAGGGTCATGCTCAAAGAGAAAGTGTAGACTTCATAGAGATATTCACACTAGTAATAAAGCAAGTGTCTATTAGATTCGTGTTGGTGCTAGTTGCCTAATACGATCTCGAGTTGAAATAGATGAACGTGAAGACTGCATTCCAACATGGGAAATTGGAAGAGTATATCTACATAAATTAACCAGACGGCTACGAAATTAAAGGGGTAGATAATAAGGTTTGCAGGTTAAAGAGGTCATTGTACGACCTGAAGTAGCCGCCTAGGCAGTGCTATAAAAAATTTAATTATTTCATGTTGAGTCAGAAATTTACTAGGAGTGAGTATGATCATTGAGTCTACTTTAAGACATTGAGTGATGTCAAGTTCATCATCCTAGTATTGTATGTTGATGACATGTTGATCACGAGTCATAACATGTCTGATATCGATGTACCGAAGACTCAGTTATCAGGGATGTTTGAGATGAAAGATTTGGGGGCTGCAAAGAGGGTTCTCGGCATAGGTATCCATAAAGACAGGAAGAGGAGTGGGCTTTGTTTATCATAGACAGAATATTTTGAGAAGGTGTTGATTAAGTATATGATGGACAAGGCAAAGCTCTGAGCATTTTCCACGCGACTCACTTCAAGCTTTCCTCAGAATAATGTCCTAAATCAAATGAAGAAAAGCAGGATATGTCTCGTGTGCCTTATTTGAATGTTGTGGGCAGTTTAATGTATGTCATGGTCTATACAAAACTAGATATTTCATAAGCAAGTGGTGTTGTGAGTAGATACGTGTCAAACCCTGGCAAGCAACATTGAGAAGCGGTGAAGTGACTACTTTAATACATTCGAGGTACAAAAGACTACGTCTTAACTTTTAAAAAGACAGGGGCAAAGTTGATAGTGTATGTGGATTCAAACTACGTAGGCAGTGTGGATTTCAGAAAGTCAATTTTAGGTCAGTCGTTTGTACTAGTGGGTGGAGTGATCAGTTGGATGTCGAAACTTCAATTTTTAGTAGCTTTTTCCACGACTGAAGCAAAGTATATGACAATGATTGAAGCATTCAAAGAAAGTGTTTGGTTAAAAGGCATGATAAATTAGTTAGGCTTCAGCAGGAGGTCGTGCCGGTTAATTGTGACAGCGAGAGCGCTATCAATTTGGCTAAAAACTCTTTTTATTATTCACGTACTAAACACATTGATGTTCATCACCATTTTATTCCACAAGTGCTTGAGGAAGGAGGCGTGACTCTTGAGAAGATTCATATGAGTGTGAATCCAGTAAACTTGCTCACTAAGGTAGTTCTTGTAGAGAAGTTCAAGTTTTATGCAACTTCTCTAGGCTTAACGAAGCTATAAAAGGAGGACGGAGTGCACACAAGAAGTGATGATGAAGCAATGATGCAAGGCAGAGATGAGAGAATAGGACAAGAAACTACATTTTGATGATTAAAGACATGATGGAGATTGTTATTTTTTGAAGTCTTAAATCATTCAGAAACAGGGTCTGTCGATGCCATTGACAGACCATTCGATGTCATCGATAATTGTTTAATTTCATCGAACAGTGCTTGATCCAATCAAGAATTTTCAAATTTTCTCTAGTTGATAGCTAGACTAACTGGGTATTTTTTCGATGCCATCGAAGAGTGTTCTATGACATCAAAGGATATGTTCGACGCCATCGAAGATAGCTCGATGCAATCGAATGAGATCTGATTTTCATGTCTTGTCTCTGTACCGATTGGGTATTAGTATGATGTCATTGAAGGATAAGTTTCAATGACATTGAACGGATCCGCCCAGATTTTCACAGAGTTGCGATTTTATGGGATTTGTTTCCTATTTCGATTATGACACTTCCAAAGGCAATATATTGGGGTGTAATCAGGTTTGGGAGGTATTCAAGGCTTTTTAATTCATCTATTGTTTCAAGGGTGTAGCTTGGGTTGATTCGAGGTTGTTCGGATTAGGTAATCTTTCTACTTTTGTAATTTTTTGCTTTCATAGTGATATCTGTCACTTTGTGCCATGGTTTTTTCTCACATGGGTTTTCCGCATTAAAATTCGGAGTGTTTGCGTTGTGCTTGCTTGGTGTGATTGGATTACTCTAATTAATTCATCTTTGTGTGCTTCCGCAGTCCCCCAATGCTCATGAGTGCTTTTGCTTGACTTCGAGTGGCCACTAACCCATATAGTCTAAAATCCATGGACGGGAATTTCAGGTAAGGGACTAGTGGTGAAAAAGGAAGGCATTAGGCTCCCTTTTTCGTTCTCATACTTTTACAATTTTACTTTATGGGATTTTAGGATTTTTTTTTTGTAGATTTACTAAGTTTTAAAAATTATTGCTACTAAGGCTGGAACTGCGGAGTAAGAACTTAATGTCATCCTAGTCCTTGGAGAAAATAAAGAAAAAAGGCTAAAAGAAGAGTAGTGCTCCCACCCTTAAGGGACTTGTTACTGTTGTTTGAATAACTTCAATCTGCGTAGAAACATGGGATTTCGATCAATCGAACAAACTGCTCTATCAATTCAGAGAACCTTAGATTAGAAAGATTGGTATCTGGATAGTTTTAGACAAGTTCGATTGATCAACCTTGGAGGTTCGAGCGATCGATATAATTCAAAAAATTTAGTTAACTCTCTAGACACTTTTGAGCATGTTCGATTGATCGGTTGATCAAACATGGGGGCTTGATCAATCGAGGGTTGCTCAATCGATGTCGATCGATTGATGCTTAGATCGACGATGTGCGCCATTTTACATAATTGCGATATTTATTTCCTATTCTAAGTCTAATAATATATGTGTGTAATATAGAACTATGGTAGAATAATAAGAGTTAAATCGTTTCTAGGGTTTTAAAGGGAGGAAACTAGAGTTTTCGCATAAGTAGGTTTATTTAATCTCATTTTTCATAGAGGATTGCTCATCACTTTGTGTTGTGGTTTTTTCCTGCAAGGGTTTTTCCAAGTAAAATCGTGTGTTCTCTAGTTTTTTTTTTTTTTTTTTTTTTTTTTTTTTTTTTTTATCTTTCGTTTGTGTGATTCGAATTTGAGGTTTGATTTCATGGCTCCTAACAAGTAGTATCATATTTATATATTAGGATTTGAGTTTGAATCTGAGACATGATGATGAAAGGATCTAACATGAAGTATGAAACAAAGAAGTTCAATGGGAAAAATAACTTTAAACTATAAAAGGTGAAGATGAGATGCCTTTTAGTTTAGCAAGGATTGCGACAGTGACTCCTCGGTATAGCGAAGCGTCCTCCAGCTGTAAGTGATGAAGAATGTGAAAAACTTGATCAAATGATGATTACCTTGATCTAATTATGTTTAGAAAGTGAAGTCCTTTATAATGTTCTTGATCAGAAGACTATCGTAGGGCTTTGAAAGAAGTTAGAAAGCTTGTACATGACGAAATCTCACTCAAATCGTTTGCATCTGAAAAGGAAATTTTATAATCTGATGATGGAGGAAGGGTCAGATCTTAATAAACACATTAGCACATTCAATCAACTACTTTGCAAGTTGACAAGTACAAAGGTGAAGATTGACGAAGAGGACCAAGGCCTAATCTTGCTGAGTTATCTTCTAGAGTCGTATGAGAGTCTCGTAGACACTATGTGCCATGATATGAAGAGCATTAATGTTGAAATTGTTACCTTAGCCCTTCATTCGAAGAAGTTGAGAAAGAAGGACAGTGGCAGAGTTCCTCTACAGATGTGTTGGTTGCTAGGGGAAGAGGTTGTAAGCAAGAGAGGGAAATTCACGATCTAGATCCAAGTCAAATGATAAAGGGAAGATGAAGTATTGTAACTGTGGAAGGTTGGGGTATATGAAGAAGGATTGTCGAAATCCTAAAACCTAGAAAGAAGAGAAGTCAGAGGATTCATCGAAGGAGGTCAACGTAATGGAATCCAGTGAGAAGGCGGGTGGTTGTGATGTTTTGACCACATCTAAATCTGGATATCTCATCAACGAGTAGATTTTGGATTCGGGGGCTTCTTACCACATAACCTCTCATCAGAGTTGGTTCACTAGTTACAGCGAATACGATGGTGGCCTGGTGTTATGGGCAATGACATTGCCTGTAAGGTAATTGGTATCGAATTGGTGTGCATTAAGATGTTTAATAGGATAGAGCACATCTTGACGGATGTGAGGCACATTCCTGATATAAGGAAGCATCTGATATCTCTAGGTGCTCTTGAGGCACTATTGTGCAAGTTTAGTGGATTTGATCGTGTCTTAAAAGTTTCAAAGGGGGGCACTTATTATTATGAAAGCACAACGGAGTACTAATCTTTACAAGTTGATCAGGAATACCAAAAAGGGTGGAGTTGTAGCATCTGTAGAAGAGTGTACATTGACACATTTGTGGGATGCATGCCTAAGCCATATAAGAGAGCGCGGTATGAAGGTACTTTTTGATCATTGTTTGTTTCCTTTCTTTAAAAGTGTTAATTTTAACATATATGAGCATTATATATATATTAAGCAATCATAATTATCTTTTAAGTATGAAAAACATGTAAGTAAGGGTGTGCTTGATTATGTATATTTAGATGTATGGGGATTATCGCCTGTGATTTATGGGAGAGGATCATTATTCTTTGTCACATTCATTGACAATTTCTCCAGAAAGGTTATAGGTTTATTTTTTTAAAAATAAATTTGATATTTTTGCTACTTTCAAGATGCGAAAGGCGATGGTAAAAAAATAATCAGGGCAAAAGTTAAAAGTGTCGGGGACAGACAATGGTGAAGAATTCACTTCTAGAGAATTCAATCAGTTTTGAAAAGCTGAAGGGATTGTAAGGCACAATACAATAAGGCATACACCAGAGTAGAATGGTATGATAGAATGAATGAATTAGACTCTCTTAGAGATAACCTAAAGCATATTGAGAAATGCTGCATTGGGTAAGGAGCTATGGACTGAGGACGTCAATATGGCTTGTTACTTAGTAAATCAGTTCCCATCTATGCCCATTGGTTATAAAATTCCAGATAAAGTGTGGAATGATCATGATATAGACTACTTTGGGTTGCAAGTATTTGGATGTGATACTTTTGTGTACCATCTATTGAGAGAGAGATAAGCTAGACCAAAGGGTGAATAAGTGTACCTTATTGGTATGGTGATGGTGTGAAGGAATAAAGGCTGTATGGTTGGGTCACATATAAGATCATGATTAGTCATGATGTTAGGTTTGATGAGGATTCCTTATTTCGCAAGGATGAATACAAGGAAACATAAAAGTCACCGACAATTGACTTGAAATTGAAAAAGGTGAGACACAAGTAGAAGTCGAACCATAGGAAGAGATACGTGAGCAGGTGGAGTTGCCACATGTGAGGAGAAATCCACCGAGAGATCACATATTGTCGGTGAAATACATAGAAGACACGAATGTTGTACTCGCTCTCATTATAGATGTGGGGGATCCGTCTATCTTACAAGATGCATTAGAAAGCAGATGCAGATAAGTGGATGGTGGCAATGCAGGATGAGATGGAATCGTTGTACAAGAATGAGACATGAGAGCTAGTAGAGCTTGCCTTTGGACATAAAGTGATCAGATTTAAGTGGATTTACTGTAAGAAATGTGATAGGTACATGGCTAGACTGGTAGCGAAGGGTTATGCATAGAAGGGGTATCGATTTTAGTGAGATTTTCGTGCCTATGGTCAAGCAAGTGTCTATTACATTTGTGTTGGCGCTGGTTGCCCAATACAATTTAGAATTGGAATAAATAGATGTGGAGACTACTTTCCTATATGCGAAATTGGAAGAGGCGATCTACATGAAGCAACCAGAAGGGTTCGAGATATAGGGGTTAGAGAATAAAGTTTGTAGGTTAAGGAGATCATTATACGGTCTGAAATAGTCACCTAGGTAGTGGTATAAAAAAATTGATTCTTTTATGGTGAGTCAGTGGTTTACTAGAAGTGAATATGATCACTGTGTCTATTTCAAGACATTGAATGATGGAGAATTCATTGTATTGGTATTATATGTTGATGACATGCTTATTTTCAGTCATAGCATACATGAGATCAATATATTAAAGACGCAGTTATTAGGGACATTAGAAATAAAAGATTCAAGGGCTGTAAAGAAGATTCTAAACATTGATATATACAGAGATAGGGAGAAGTGCTGGTTACAATTGTCTTAGGCATAATACATTGAGAATGTGTTGGCCAAGTTTGGGATGGACAAGGCTAAATAAGTTAGTTGACCCCATGTTACTCACTTTCAACTTTCTTCAGAGAAATGTCCTACTACAGATGAAGAAAAATAATTTATATCTCGTGTGCTCTACTCGAGCACAGTTGACAATTTGATGTATGTCATGGTCTCTACAAGACCAGATATTTCACATGTAGTTAGTGTTATGAGAAGATACATGTCAAACCTTAATATGTAAAAACTTGTAGGTAATGTGAATTCTGATTACGCAGGAAACATGGAAAATAGAGGGTCGACTTTTGTGTACTCAATTATGCTAGCAGGTGGAGCAATTAGTTGGATGTTGAAGCTTAAGTCTATGGTTGTTCTATCCAGAATCAAAGTTGAATATATGGCAGTGATGGAGGCATTCAAATAAGGTGTTTGGTTGAGAGGAATAATAAATGATCTTGGGCTTCAGTAAGAGGCTGTGTAGATTAATTATGATAGTGAAAGTGGGATCGATAAATTTAGCAAAGAATTCAGTATATCATTCTTATACTAAGCATATTAATGTTCATCATCATTTTATCTGACAAGTGCTTAAGGAAGGTGGTGTTACTCTTGAGAATATCTACACAGCGTGAATCCGATGGATATGGTTTTAAAGGTGGTTCCTGTAGAGAAGTTTAGATTTTGTTCAACTTCACTGTGCGTGATAAAGGTTTAATGAAGACAAAGTGTGCACAAGAAGCAACGACGATGTTGTTACTTGATAGAGACGATTAGAGATCGAGCTTAAAGTTGTGGTTCATGATGATTGAAGCCATTGTGGATATTATTGTTTGAATTTCTTCAATCTATACAGAAACAGGGGGTTTCGATTGATTGAACAGACTACTCGATCAATCGACAGAAGCTCGAATTAAACAAATTGGTCTCTGGATAGTTTTAGACAAGTTCGATCGATTGACCTTGGAGGTTTGAGCGATCAATATAATTTGGAGAATTCATGTTAACTCTCTGGATACTTTTGAGCATGTTCGATTGATTAAACATGGGGGATCGATCGATTAAGGATTGCTCGATTGATGCTTATATCAATGACACGCACCATTTTATGTAATTGTACGATTTGTTTCTTATTCTAGGTGTAATACTAGGGTAGAACACGGATAACTAAATTGTTTCTGGGGTTTTGAAGGGAAGAAACTAGAATTTTCGCATTTGTAAGTTCATCTAATCTCTTATACTTTCATTTTCATAGTGGATTGCTCGCCACTTCATGCCATGGTTTTTTCCCACAAGGGTTTCCACGTAAAATTGTGTGTTCTCTACTTTGCTTTGTTTGCATTTATCTTTCATTTGTGTTATTTGAATTCAAGGTTTGCTTCTGTAGCTCTCAACAGTTACCTTAGGTTGGAAAAAGCAGTCTTACCAAATGCAAAATGTGGATTAATCAATTTTAGGGATTATTGCTATTCAGGTTGGAACTGCGGAGAAGAAATGCTCAACATCGGTCTAATCCTTGAAGTAAATAAGGAAAAAAGGCTAAAAGAAGAGCGGTGCTCCCATCCTTGAGGGAGATGTTACCTTGGGTTGGCGGAAGTGGTCTTACCAGATGCAAATCTTATGCTACAAGAGCATAACACAATAACCACAAAGTGCGTATTGGGGACATTCTCATCTAAGTGTACTAGACCCAAATTAGGTGAGCACGACCATCGACCTTTTTCATTGGGCATGTGTCATTGGCACTTCTCCCTATCCATGTGGCAAAAACATCTCGAGGTGCAACCATAGAATGCAGGCTCGAAGGGGCGTAATTAGCATGAAGGGCAAAGACTGGGCTAATGGCTAGGGTCCTGCATGGTCTGCACTACTTAGCACATTAGATATGTGGTTTGGCCCACATGGGCACACCCTCCTTATGAAGGTCAAGAAGTAAGACAATAACCGGGGCATCATGGCTCAAACCACTTGGTGCACAACTAATGTGACAGGGTGTGCATGGCAGTAGCATCTCTTAAGAGACTAATGACCAACCCATGTAAGGCATAGCCTAAACTGATGGCAAGGGTTGGGTGGTGCGCAGAACAAGGGTCACGTGGATAGTTTTGTGTGGGCCCATTGGGCATGCAACTTGTAGGGTATTTTTCGTGGATAGTTCTCTAGGGAATTTTTCTTTAACAACGGCAGCTTTCGCAGTGACGTAATGAGAGAATCGCTAAGTTATACATGGGTTACAGGTTGCCATCGATAACATGACGGAGGCTCTAGGCAGCTTTGTATTCATGGCGATGATCTGCCCCTGGTAGGCACCGAAATTCGTAGTCGCACTGATTGCAAGGCGATGTCGGTAGTGAACCACAACATCATGCCTAAGGAGGTGGGATCTAACAATGAGGAAATCGACGACATAATCCTTCAATATCCCAGGCAAGGCAACGATCGGGTAGATCGATAATTGAGGATGAGAGTCGATCTTTCAAGCTTCAATGGCCAATTTCACATTGAGGATTTTCTCGATTGGCTTTCTAAAGTTGATCGATTATTCGATTATAAGGAAATCCCTGAAGTGAAGAAGGTTAAGCTTGTGGCCTTCAAGTTGAATGACGGAGTTTCAGCTTGGTGGAGTAACTTTAGCTTGCACGGATGAGACAGATAAAGGCACCAATCCACATATGGTAACAGATGAAGTAGTTGTTGCACATGTGATTCTTCCCTATTGACTATGATCAGGTACTATTTCAACAATATCGAAATTGTCAGTAGGGTATTCAATCGGTAAGAAATTATGTAGAACAATTCTACTGCTTGACGGCACAGAACGATTTGGTCGAAACTGAATTACAGCAAGTCACTCGATTCAACGATGGGTTGCCTGTTGCTATACAAGATTGGGTTTAGATGCAGCCTGTGTGGGCAGTGAATGATGTGATCAAGTTGGCCACCCAAGTGGAAGCGCAACTTCAGTGTCCCAACATACGGACCTATCCTACCACTAGGGTCATCGCGGCGGGTCCGTCCCAGGAAGCTTCATAGGCCAAAGGGAAAGAACCTGTAGGGGGTGTAATCAACCTCCTACACCTGCGAACCAAGATTCAGGAAGCGAGCAAGTTAGGCCTAAAGGTGTGTAACCACTGTTGCTGGTCCTAGCAGGATCCCGAACCCCTATGGTTGGCCAAGACTCGACCATTGTTATCAATGTGGCCAACCAGGTCACTTATCAAACACTTGCCCCCAACTATAAGTGACTAATCTCGCCATCAATGATGATAGTACTGAAAATGCCGCTGAAGACCTAAATGTTGATGAATTTGAGTACGCCATAGAGGATGAAGCAGATGAGACATATTAGGTTTCAAGGATCATGGTGAGTCACTCGTTGTGAGGTGACTATTGTATGCACCAAGGAAGAATGTATACCCACAATAACACAACATATTCCGAACTAGGTATACGGTGAATCGAAAGGTCCGCGATGTGATTATCGATAGCAAAAGCAGTGAGAACGTTATTTCCAAGGTCATGATGGAGAAATTGTGGCTGAAAATGGAGCGTCATCCCTCCCCATCCCCACCAGAGTCTCCATTTTGTTTCGAACAAGAAACAAATGCATTTGATTTGAGGAATTTTATTCACTTAATAATAAACAAAAGAAGGTGAAGAAGATAATCACATCATTTATTCATTTCAAGTTCTTTCACATCCTTTCTTCTCCTTTGATTCCAAAATAGAATATTCATGAATTGTAATAAAAAAATATATTTGGCAGCATTATGCATAGGGACATCATGCACTAAGACACTATGTGCTGGAAACACTGTGTGCTGAAGACTATTGCATGCTAAACACTGTTGTGCGCTGGGCACTATTGTGCGCTCGGCCTGTTTTGCGCTCGGCAATGTTGTGTGCTTGGCAGTGTTGTGCGCTCCCTCTTATTGTGCACTAACAGCGTTGTACGCTGTACAACGTCTGTTCCACAGAATGAGTGCAGACTCTACCTCTCTCCTTTTAAGATCTTTTCTTCTTCCTCAGTTGGATGCTAATGACCCCTTTTAGAGGAATTCGCCTATGTTGCTCCCAACAGAACGCCTAAGATTTCAGCATCAATAATCGAACTTTTCCGTGAAACGACTTGTTTCCCAAACGTCCATAAGATATGCCCTCTTCAATGGCCTGCACATTTTCCCCGATACTTGATGTAAGTGTTCTAACATTTTTCTTATCTTTTAGACGACATTTTTCTATAGGTATAAATTGTTAATCTATCTTTCTTCCCTTTTTTAGAGGTTCCCTAGCAGCCATTGTGCCGAATTAGAAGCCAATCACAAAAAGATAAAGGGCCTAGCTGAATTCACCACTGAAACTGGATTAGCCACTTTCTTGGCTTATTAGTTAAGCTTAGTCGTGCTTCCCAGCTTGAAAAGCTCAGATTCTATTCAACCAACCTTATTTGTGGCGGCAAGCGCAATGGCGGAAGGTAGAAAAAATATTCTCTGGCCCCTCCTGTGTTATGCTCGTTATATAGAGTTTTTGGTCATGTTGCGGTGCACTGCTCAAGCCCAGCAATAGGAGTTTCATTTTCTTTCACTCCATGACACTATTTCTCCGACTGGCTCGACGTTTATTTCCCTTGGACTTATAATGACCCAGAAAAGGCTTATGTCCATCCTGATCATCTACCCCTATGGCATTTCTTGAAGTGAAAGATGATAAAGAAGGGGTATGATTGGATAGTGGATAAGATTGACAATATGGAATCCATTGACTTTTTCCCTTTCTATTTGGATTACCAAGTTGAAGACAGAGATGTTGAAGATAACAACAACTTGGAACCCATTGAGAGAACCTTCTTTCTTTGTATTCGTTCTTACAGCCTTCCCTTGCCAGAAGGAGTAGAGTTCTAGAGAGAACCGTATCATCCGAGTCGATTTGCCAGGCAATTTGGATATGATCAAGCTATGCCCCAGGCAGGAGAGGAAGCACACGAACAATGAGAAATTATGGAGTCGGCCCCTATAATTGGGCTTTAATATGGAAGCATCTCTTAACAAGAAATTTCGGCTATCGATGTCTTCTCCCAGGGTATAATCATTGAGTGACGACTTCATATTCCTGGATGTGGTGGTGTGTGCATCATTACTACTTGTAAGCAACTGTTTTCTGGTGGATCGGCCTATCTAGGTACCTCCTCCATGCTTGAGGAACTATAGACCAGAACAAGGAATTAGATATTTTAATGAGAAGGACCAGGCCGCTATTCCCGGATAACTTCATCGCAAAATTTCCATAGAAGAGCCCATTAGAGAAATAAAGCCACTGAATACTCTAGAAGGATGGATTGCTTTCGGCTCTCCTTTGGAATTGATAAAATGGAGAGAAAGACTCGTCACTCCCACGATGAATTTGAAATTGCAGGCGGTATTCTGCCTTCCCCTACTCCTGAAGGAGGAGATCAACCTATACACCCTACTCCCATCATTCCTCCTACCACAGAGCCCATCACCTCTACAATTTCTCCCACTATTGAACATGCAACCATCGCAGTTGTCCCTGCCATGGGTCATGGAGCAACTACAACGAGTAGTGTTACAACCATAGCTTCTCCTGTCGCGAATCGGATTACTATCACTACATCTCCCATGACTCGTTTGTGTGTCAAATCATTGTCTTCCGAAGTTCTTGCACAATAGGTCCCTTCTCCTACTCAAAGTGCACATCTTCTTCCCGTGAAGACTACTTATAAGGGAAAATAAACTATATCGGAGGAAGACAGTCGGAATATTCATCGAATACTGCAAGCGATGATACATCTTCTCCCACGTGCTTAACCGATGAGGGAGATGCTTTGTTAAATGAAAATACTGATGCTGAAGTGGATATTGGAGAAGAAGGCAATGTTAGAGTTGAGTCTCCGCTTCTTAATGCTCCAATCACTTGTCCGGATGCCTCTCATCCGGCTATTCTCCTGGGGTGAATATCTTCCTTTCTTTTGATGCCTCCTATTCTCCATGTATCATGGAAACCGCCGATGTAGTTGCTCATGAAACATCAACATTAAGGGAGATAGAGGCTCAATTATCAGAAATCCAGGCAACAATGGGAAATGCACTTCTTCCTCATAGCACAGGAGAAACCTTGCCAATAGTCACCACAACATCTGATGCCCCCATTTAGGTTGATAAATCTCTTACGACTCTTGACTCAAGTACTGTAGGGCCACCTTTCAAAATTGTTATTATCAGCAAGCTGACTGAATATAAAGACAGACATTATCATATTATTATGGGCAATAACAAGCAACAGTGATATATTAATTATTGATTCACCATTCATGGTAGTAGAACGACGTATACGACCAAGCGCATACAGATTCTTATGACAACATTGGTAGTCCGTCATCTAAGGCAACCTAGCCAAGCCCTATACAGCTAACTACGCATAAGACATATATATTATTCAGGATAGCAGTGTGGAGTCAGCGGCCCTAAAAAGCCCGTATAGGTCACATCACGTGCATACCCATGCAGGCAGCGGGCAGAGCCAGTGACTAAAAGCCTCAAAAGGCCAGAAATCCTCAACGGCCAGTCACGCATGAGACCAATGTCGTCTGTAAGCTCTCCGATAGCATCACAGAAAAGGATGAAAATACCCTCCTGTGAATGGGTCCGAACTTACAGACGAAGAAAAATGGGGAATAGAATAAGACCCCCAAGATCCTTAGTTTGATTTCAGTATTAATTCATGAGGACACGGTCTCAATAAACGCACCCTCATTGATGGACTGACGGCTCTGGATTTGGTACCAAAGGTAGCCTTGTGCGCCCCATGAATTCTAGAGAGTTACTATGGCCAACCCTGTGTGTAAATCTCATTGAGTTCATAGCCTCGGTAGCTTCACCGGACTCCTCTGATGGACCATAGTTTGTGAACTCTCCGGCCGCGATAAGTCTAAAGAACTTAGGAGAGTTAGAGAGACCAATTCGCATAAGACATGACTCCAACTACTTATGAGTCTAAAAAATTGTGATTGCACCACTACTCAAAAGGTTAAACTGTGTGTAAAACTATAAAATGAAACAAAATAGTTCCGCCTATTGAAATGAACATCACATAGGATCGTTTTATGATTCATGAATAGAAATGGTAGATATAATGAAACATGAATATGAAAGTATTGCATAAACATGTATTCCAAAATCAATGATTGTATTATCGAGAATATACTTGCTTCAAATGAAACACCACAATTTGTCTATACATCACAACAAAAAAAAGGAAAAAAAGGGGAAACAAAAAGAAGCGAAGAAATTTACATAAAAGATGCAATTCTTATAGATCCTCAACTATGCTTAATACTGCTACGTAACGCTGTAATTCTTCTTTTAACTGAAGTTGTGCAGCAGTAGTCATGCGTTCAGCCTCAAGAATAATCCTCGCTTGATCAGGAACGCCAACCAGTTCTGATTCCAAAAAGGCAACAACTTCTATATTCTTCGTTTGTTCAGCTTGCTCGATACCGACAACTTGAGTATTAATTTCAAGCTCCTCATTGATTTGATGAATAGTTAAATCTTCTACTTCTTTCTGACCCTTGAGTAGCAGAATCTCTCTCTCAAGAATAACAATTTGATCATCAATGATTGCCTTATTTCTATTAGAAACTTTCAACTTCTCGTGAAGAAATTGACTAACAGCATCGCAATTAGCAAGGACATCGTCTGAACGAGAAAGTTTCTCCTTAAGTAGTGCCAATTCTTTCTGACGATTTAGAATTTCTGGAGTAATGACTATACTTCGTGCTACTTCTAAGTTTTTGGTGGAGTTATAATACTGTGACAAGGAGTCGTGAAGAGACTGAACATTGACATGCTCCAGATGAGCCGAATGAGTAAGAACGGATAAGGCACTGTCTAAAAAGGGCCACTGGGCTGAATCTTTAAAAGCGTTAATGATAACAGAGATTGTGTTCTTGAAGAATCCCAGCATAAGAGGGGACACCTTTTCCAATGAAAGTCTATAAAAAACTGTGGCTACTTAAGGCTAAAAGAAAAAAAGAAGAAGAAGAGATTATGAGTTCGGAAGAAGATATATATAATGATATAAAGTAAGAAAAGAAGAAAAAGAAGATTCATACCCTGTCTGGGGGCAACAGTGGAAGTAGCTTGAACAGAATAAGTTGCGGGTGCTGCAGATCTAGATGCTTCTGTAGTCACAGTAATGTTAAAAGAAAGCTCCTGAGCCCCTACGGTACTCGAGTCAAGAGTTGTCGGAGTTGGGATGTCAACCGGATCAGAGAAGAATTCTAAACTTCGGGCTACTGGCTGAATAGGAGCAGGAGGGTCGGGCCGAGTCGAATTAGCCTCACCCCAGTGCCCATTTAATGTACCGTACCAGTTCCCGAACTTGGCCTAGCCTGGTCACTGGGCCAACATCTCCACCCCGAACCTGGCCCGGCAGCAATCGGGCGAGTTCGGGCCGAGTTTGGACCAGTTTCGAGTATGAAATACCACTGATGAAATGGTTAATATTTGTCAAATTAGGGTGATGTTTTCATTGTAGTCCGTGAAATGTGTAAGTACTAAAACGTACTGTTGCAACACAACTAGGAGCACTATAAATTATGGTGCTTGAGAGCACTGGACCAAATATATATGTAATAGATTTAGGCCACTCATCAAATAGTAACTACATCGTGAGGAAGCCATGGACCAAAAATAATGTTAATCCATTGATCAGGCAGCTCCAGCTTTACAAGAAAAAAATGGCTGCTAGAAAAAAACTCCAACAACTCAAATTCGACGAGTGTGGATTCACTCGATGAATGCACTGCCTTGTTTTTTAAGGTTTACAATAATATTTATTTTTCATCCAACCCGTTCACAAGGTCACGCAGACCTGGATGAAGGGAAAACATAAATATCACCTTAATTCTTCAAAACTTTTATGGGTTTTGTGAAGTTTTAAACTGTATGCATTCAATCACCACTGAAAGGATCTAAATGAAATCACCACCTCCCCCATCAGCCATCATACACATTCCATATTCAACATTCAAATAAAACTATCTAAATTAAATGCACTAAAATAGAGAAATCATACACTAAAAGAGAGAGAGAGAGAGAGAGAGAGAGAAATCATACTGGTGTTTAGCCGGACGGATGAGCAGAGAGAGGCGTCTTCTGGTGTTTGGCCAGACGGACGAGCAGAGAGAGGCGGACGACCTCTGCTGGTCAGACGAGAGAGAGAGAGAGGGCCACTGGTCGGATGAGCAGAGAGAGGTGGAAGGCGTCTGTTGGTCGAACGAGAGAGAGAGGGCCGCTAGTCGGACGAGCAGAGAGAGGCGGACGGCCTCTGCTAGTCAAACGAGAGAGAGAGAGGGCCGCTGGTCGAACGAGCAGAGAGAGATTAGAGAGGTGGAGAGCCGAGAGGGATGAGAGAGAGAGAGAGAGAGAGAGAGAGAGAGAGAGAGATTTGGTGGGGTCGGGTAGGGAGAGCAAGGGTTTGGTGGGGTCGGCTCTTGGCTAGGGTCGGGCATTTTCTCAAAAGGAGAAAGCGATTGGGGGTGGGGGTAGGTTTTTTTTTAAAGGGTATATATACCCTGGCGAGTCGGGATGAGTCGAGACGGGCCAAGTCGGGTTTCTGACCGAGTCGGGCCGAACTGGGTCATATCTGAACTCGGCCTGAACTTAGTTTTGAGCTGAGAAAATTAGCCCACTGTGACCTGAACTCAATTTCGGGTCAGGCCGAGTCGAGCTTTTTCGAGATGGGTCGAGTGAGCTAACTAGGCTAGCCCGGTTTGTGTACACCCCTACGTACAGTAGAAGATTTATCATCTTGAATGGGGGCATCAAATGTTGTGGTGACTATTGGCAAGGTTTCTCCTGTGCTATGAGGAAGAAGTGCATTTCCCATTGTTGCCTGGATTTCTGATGATTGAGCCTTTGTTTCCCTTAATATTGATGTTTCATGAGCAACTATATCGACGGTATCCATGATACATGAAGAATAGGAGGCATTAAAAGAAAGGAAGATATTCGTGCCAGGAGAATAGCCAGATTCTCCATAATCGAGTTGCTCCTCTTATAGGGAGGTCACTGTGATCGGATGAGAGGCATTCAGACAAGTGATTGGAGCATCAGGAAGTGGAGAATTGGCTCTAAGATCGCCTTCTTCTCCAATATCCACTTCAGCATCAGTATCTTCATTTAACAAAGCATCTCCCTCATCGGTTAAGCTCGTGGGAGAAGATGTATCATCGCTTGCAGTATTCGCTGAATATTCCAACAAATTGTCTTCCTCCGATATAGTTTGTTTTCCCTTATAAGTAGTCTTCACGGGAAGAAGACATGCACTTTGAGTAGGAGAAGGGACCTGTTGTGCCAAAACTTTAGGAGACAAGATTTGACACGCAAACGAGTCATAGGAGATGTAGTGATAGTAATCCAATTCGCAGTAGGAGAAGATATGGCTGTAGCACTACTCACTGTAGTTGCTCCATGACCCATGGTAGGGACAACTGTAGTGGTTGCATGTTCAATAGTGGGAGAAATTGTATAGGTGATAGGCTTTATGGTAGGAAGAATGACGGGAGGAGGGTGTGTAGGCTGATCTCCTCCTTCAGGAGTAGGGGAATGCAGAATACCGCCTGCAATTTCAAATTATCATGAGGAGTGACCAGTCTTTCTCCCCATTTTATCAAATCCAAAGGAGAGTCGAAACTAATTCATCCTTCTAGAGTATTCAGCGGCTTTATTTCTCTAAAGGGCTCTTCTACGGAAATTTTGCGACGAAGTTGTCTCGGAACAACGGCCTGGTCTTTCTCATTAAAATATTTGATTCCTTGTTCCAGTCTATAGTTCCTCAAGCGTGGAGGAGGAACCCAGATAGGCTGATCCACCGGAGAAGAAATTGAGATCCGAAATTTCTTATTAAGAGCTGCTTCCATATTAAAGCCCAATTATAGGGGCTGACTAGATAGTTTCTCATTGTCTGTGTGACTTCCTCCCCTGCCTAGGGCATAGCTTGATCATACCCAAATTGTCTGGCAAATCGACTCAGATAGTACGGTTCTCTCTAGAACTCGACTCCTCGCAAGGGAAGGCTGTAAGAACGAATACAAAGAAAGAAGGTTCTCTCAATAGGTTCCAAGTTGTTATCTTCAACATCCATGTCTTCAGCTTGGTAATCCAAATAGAAAGTGAAGACGTCAATGGACTCCATGTTGTTAATCTTATCCACTATCCAGTCATACCCCTTCTTTATCATCTTTCGTTCCAGGAAATGCCATAGGGGTAGATAATCGGGATGGGCATAAGCCTTTTCCAGGTCACTATAAGTCCAGGGGAAATAAATGCCGAGTCAGCCGGAGAAATAGTGCCATGGAGTGAAAGAAGATGAAACTCCTAATACAGGGCTTGAATAGTGCGCCGCAGCATGACTAAAAGCTCTATATAACGAGTATAACACAGGAGGGGCCAGAGAATATTTTTCCTGCCTTCCGCCATTACGCCTGCCGCCATAAATAAGGTTGGTCAAATAGAATTTGAGCTTTTTGAGCTAGGAAGCACAACTAAGCTTAACCAATAAGCCAAGAAAGCGGCTAATTCAGTTTCAATGGTGAATTCGGCCGGGCCCTTTATCTTTTTGCAATTGGCTTCTAATTCAGCACAATGGCTGCCAGAGAACCTAAAAAAAAAAGGGAAGAAAGATGGATTAACAATTTATATCTATAGGCAAATGTCATCAGAAAGATAAGAAAAATGTTAGAACACTTACATCAAGTATCGGGAAAAATGTGCAAGCCATTGAAGAGGGGATATCTTATGGACGTGAGGGAAACAAGACGTTTCATGGAAAAGTTTGATTGTTGATGCTGAAATCTTAGGCATTCTATTGGTAGCAACATAGGCAAATTCCTCTTTTGTAGGAACGTATTCATCTAGGAAAGATCCGGAGATAGGCAGGCCAGCCATCCTATATAGATCCCACAAAGTGATGCTTACTTTCCCGACCGGAAGGTGAAAAGAATTTGTAGCGGAGGACCAGTACTTCAGAAAGCCCTTATAAATCATCTTGTCCTTTTAGAAGAACTCTGAGGTGGCTTCTATAGCATGATATATCTTTACTGCAATAAGAACATCTTCGTACTTCTTCAAGATTGCCTTAGTCCATGTGCTGTAATATGGACGATCAGTCCAAAGACCCCGTGTCCTGAATTCTTCTCTACCCCACAGGGAGTCGCCATCACGAAAACGCTATTGAATCGTTTTTAAAAAATGAGTGAGGTATAAGGTGTGGGGGTTGTAACATGGCGTGAGGAAGAGCATATATGTTATCTGCCCAGTCTTTTGGACTAAGCCTTTCTCTGTGAGATAACCTTTGAGGAGTTGCGGCTCTTTGATCACCCAATTTGACACATACAGAGCCTGTTTTGTGTCATATAGTCAGTTGGTTCGCTTTGAATTATGGACCAATGGTGCTAAAGATGTAAAGAGATTGTAAAAGTCTCGTCTTTATAGGGGTTACAGAATTTGTTCGTATTGACACTTGACTTAATCGAATCCCAGGCATTCTGGAAACGCCTCTGGTTGTGTCCCAAATCTTTTCCTGAAAAGCTTCATCTTTTCACTTTTCTCTTGTTTTCTTCGAAATCGTAAGAACGGGAGAAGCTTCAGCAGTAGAAAGACGAGTGTTGTCTATGCGAAAATTGGTAGTGAACTTCAACTAATTGTCCCAATAAGATTCTTGTACTATAGTAGGGGGTCCCTCTATCTCCCTCATTAGCATAGCTATGCAGATGTGGTCAGACAAGCACTGGAAACAATCAGCAAAGTTAATAATGGTGGGAGTCGGTTCTTAGAAGAAGGAAGAGTAACCTTCAATAGACCTGGTTCTTTTCTAACTACTGGTTTCAGCCGGTTGGGACTCAGAGGGTCCAGCAGTACTTGAGGAGGCGTGAGGTCCTTTAGAGCTAGCCATTGGAAATCTACAAAAGAATCAGTAAACAAGTTAAAATCAGGGAAAGAAGTTTGTTAAGTTCTGGAAAATTGAAGGAAAAGTATAAAAGTTTGTTGAGAAAAGGGCAAGCAAATTTTAAAATAAATTTTAAGTCTGCATTGTGCGAAGGGTGTTGTGTGCAAATCGTTGTGCGCAAGATGTTGTGCGCAAGATGTTGTGCACTACTGGTTATTGCGCACAAAGCCCTGTTGTGTACAACAAGAGTCTGTTGTGCGTAGGAAGGTTCGAAGCGCAAAAGGGTTGAGGCAGACGGAGAGTGAAGTAAAGGCGAAGAGTGGTGATCCTGTATTTATAGATTGGCACTCACCCATTGTGCGCGGTTCATTATGCGCAATTTAGCGTAACTCATTACGCGCCAAGACGTTGTGCACCAAAATTATGTGAATTCGCACAACGAAGAAAAAGAAAGCAAAAAATTGGTTAGAATAATTGAAATATTGATCCTGCATTGTTTATTTTGTAGATAAAAAATTAAAAATGCAGGATCAAAGGGTCATCTGTTGGTGCATAAAGAGAGAGAGAGAGAGAGAGAGAGAGAGAGAGAGAGAGAGAGAAATAGGTAGCAAAAACTTCTGTTGTGTGCAGGGAGGCATTTTGCGGGAAGGGAGTCAACCCGCACAAGAAAACCCACATAATGGAGTTCACACACTAGCATTGTGCGCTGAAGGGAATCATCTAGCACATCAAAACCCGCACAAAGGAGATCGAACAATGGAGTTCGCACATTAGAGATCGCACAATGGAGAGTGCACAGAGGAGACCGCACAGAGAGGAATTGGTGCACAAGGAATACCGTACAATGATTACATGGCATGTTCACATGTGTGAGTGGGCTATAAATACCCCACGACCCCTTTAAAGGGGGTCATTAGCTTCCAACTGAGGAAGAAGAAAAGATCTCGAAAGGAGAGAGAGGTAGAGTCCGCACTCATTGGCAGAACAAATGTTATGCAGCGTGCAACACTATTGGCGTACAACAAGAGGGAGCGCACAACACTGCCAAGCATACAACAGGCTGAGCGCACAATAGTGCCCAGTGTACAGTAGTGTTCAACATGCAATAGTCTTCATCACACAGTGTTTCTAGTACATTGTGTCTTAGTGCATGATGCCTCTATGCACAATGCTTCAAAATATTTGTTTTATATTACAATTCATGAATATTCTATTTTGGAATCAAAGGAGAAGAAAGGATGTGAAAGAACTTGAAATTAATAATTGATGTGATTATCTTCTTCACCTTCTTTTTTTTTAATCATTAAGTGAATAAAATTCCCCGAATCGAATGCATTTGTTTCTTGTTCGAAACACGTACACAAACGACCATGTTAAGAAAGTCAGTGTGATGAAGGTAACTGAACAATGTGTAAGTGCTATGTTGTAAAGCTAGTACCCTATATTGTCAAATTTTGTTATGTTAAAACACTTCGAAATGTTTGACTTATTTTGATAGATGGAATGTTCACCTTCAAGTTCAAATAGATGGAAACTTCACCTTCATTCGGAGATAACTTTCATGTTATCTACATTGACATTTAGTGTGCTACAATTATGCATGTTCAACTACGAGAACAAGTTGAAGTTCACTAAGTCCAAGTCTACTATCTCAAGCTCAAGTTCTAGTGCATCACATGCTCAAGCTCAAGTTCAAGCGTAAAGCTCAAGTTCAAGCTCAAATACATTTGATCAAGCTTAAGTCTCAAGTCACATGCTCAAGACACAAGTTCGAGACACAAACTCATGTATACGAGGTCAAGCTTCATGTGCTTCAAAGTGACCTATCTACCAAAGCGACCAATGTTTCAATTTCAATGCTCACATTTAAGGTATTCATGACCTTAGAAAGACCTTAAGATTAGGTCATTAACACTGTATGTTTATTTTGGGTCATAGTATTTATTTTAGGCTTTGTTTTGACTAGTCATATTCATTGTTCGACTAGTCCAGGCATTGGCTCAACCAGTCCAGGATTTTTCTTGACCAGTCCAGAATTTTAATCAAAAAAATCAATTAAGGCTGCTTGATTTTCTTGACCAGTTGAGTACCCTACTCAACCAGTCGAGCAGGGCTTGACTCAAACTCCAGCAATGCTAATTTAATTCGCTCGACCAGTTGAAAGTCTGTTTTATCCGATCGCGTCAGAAAATTTGAAAGTTGGTTTTGCCAGGACCAGTCGAACCGAACCTTAGACCAGTCGAGGGAATCGAATTGCAGCCTATAAATAGAGGACATTTCTCAGATTTTATCATCAATTTTAAGCTAATTCAAGTCACCACTCTGAGAGATTTGTCCCCATTATTGTGAAGCTATTGTGAGATATTTATAAATCATTTTAATAGCTTTTTAGTTTCTTAATTTCTTGATCTCTTGATTCCATTCTACTAAATATAAAGGGAATTTTGATTTAACCCTTTGTGAGATCGAAGAAATTGAATCCAAGTAGCCTAAGGTTAGATTTAATTAAAATTCATTTAGACCTAAAACCCTTTCTTTTGTGAGATTCAACATTGAACATCTTCATCTATAAAGAGGTAGTTCTACCGGCTACATCGAAGATCATTTGTCAGATAAGTATATTTCATTTATTATATTGTGGTTTGTAAGATTACTAGAAAATTCTTCATTTTGATTTTGACTGAGATAGCCAGAAAATCTCATTGTGTGGGGTTTTTAATTATGATAGCCCATTGAAAACATAATTGTAAAGGTTTTAAGGTGAACCTTTGAAAACCTTCTTTCTTAGTGAAAGCCGATATCCCGTGAGTTGTGAATATTGGGAGTGGATTGGGGTGGCTATTTGAGAACAATTAGTGTTCACCCAAACCACTATAATTCTTAGAGTTTGGATGATGATGATGATGGTGATGGTGATATATGTGATGTGTTGGATGTTGTATTTATTTTCATGTACATGTAGTGAATGTTGTAATAGCCTGATTTATTTCCTTTGCCTCTGTATCGGTTTGATTTTTTGATACTTACCAACATTCTAGAAATCAGGTTTTCCTACCATAAACCATTGGTTTTTGGTGTAAGGTTGTCCTTAGAACAACGTTTGCATCAACCTCTCAATACTTGTGCATTTGAGGTTGTTTTAGATTTCTGCTATCTAAGTTATCTTTCCACATTTATTTTTTTATTTAGCATAGTCCTATTCACCCCTCCCCCCCCCCCCCCCCCTCCTCCTCCTCTAGGACTTGGGGCTTGCCTTTTTTAAGTGGTATCAGAGCCTAATAGCTCTTTCCATTGGATTAATTTCCTGAGCTAAGCAATCTTGAATTCCTAATATGTCAAATTTTGATAGCCTCCCTATCACTAGGCCACCACCTTTTGATGGCTCCAATTATGCTTATTGGAAAGCCAGGATGAGGATCTTTTTAAGGTCCATCGATGAGAGTGTGTGGCAAGCCACAGTGACTAGATGGAACCCGCCTACGTCTAAAGTTCTAGGCATCGATGGAACTAAGTCCGTTAAAGAAACACCATATTATATGTGGACTACTCTTCTGAAAAATGAGAGCAACGCCAATGCCAAAGCTTTAAATGCAATCATTTGTGTACTATCACTAGATGAGTTCAAAAGAATTATATCTTTTGATACTGTAAAACAAGCTTGGGACATCTTAGAAATGACACACGAGGGTGTGACTATTGTCAAAAAGTCAAAACTTCAAATCCTCATCAGTAGGTTTGAGGAAATATGTATGAAAGAAAGTGAATCGTTCATGGACTCTATGAAAAATTGAATGACATAGTCAACTCAATGTAGGGTCTTAGAGATAACATCACAGAAAGAAAGGTTTATGCAAAGATACTGTGATCACTTCCTGAGAGATTCAATTCCAAGGTGACAGCCATTCAGGAACTCTTTGGTTTCCTGGCATAACAGAAAACAAAGTTTCATATCCCTATCCACAGCTGAGGCTAAATATATCGCAGCCAGAAATGCCTGTACTCAGCTTGTGTGGATGAAAAGAATGTTAAACGATTACGGCATTGCGTAAGACACAAGGATTCTACATTGCGATCACTCTAGCGCACTTAATATCTCCAAGAATCCCATCCAGCATTCCTGTACCAAACATATTGACATTCGGTATCATTATATTCGGGAATTAGTGGAAGAAAAAGTTATTTTATTGGACTATGTGCAGACTGAAAATCTACTTGCTGACATATTCACTAAACCACTTGATAGAAACAGGTTTTCTAAATTAAAATTGGATATTATTATGTGTAATTCTACTTGAGATTTTCATGATTACATGCTTGTATTTTTGTATATATTTTTTTTGTAAAAATTATAAAAATATGCAAATTTTTGTGCACTCACGACCAGTCGAGCACATACTCTATCAGTTGTGGCACAACCGGTCGAGCATGTTCTCGACCAGTCGTAGTGCCCGGGCCAACACCCCTTTTTAGGGTGAAAAATAATTTTTTCTCCAAAACCTCATCTTCCTCACTCAGCCCTTCCCCGACCTGTCAAACCCACCTTCGATTACTATTTGGTATGTGCTTCATTTTCATTTTTCTTTCGAATTTAGGTTCTTTGATTGTCATTTAGCTTGATTCTTGAATTTATTTTAAGTTTCCTTGCAATTTCCTTAAAGTTTTAGGGAAAAATTTGTTTGGTTTGAAACCCTTAAATCCTTTCTTTCATTTTCTTGTTTACTATTGCAATTGAAGGTAGATCGAAGAAGAAACCTACTAGAGCATCTTCGTCTCATTCCATTTCAGTACGTACTCTTCGACCACCCAAAGAAGACCCGAAATATATACAGGATATCCGTCACTGCAACATAATTGTTGAGTGGACTGTCAATGCAAACCATCTTGTTCAATTCAACATTATTCCCCTCCTTGTTGTTGTAGGATGAGATAACATTCTTAATTGGGGCGGACCGGCATACCGCTCCATTGCACAAACAATGTATGCGTGTATGGGTAATGTTTCTATTGAAGATTTGACCTTCACTATCATGTTTAGAGAAGGTTCATATAAAGTATATCGTCACTTAATTTCTAGGTTGATGGACATTTAAGTGAATGATGAAGGAATTCTTATTCTGACATTGGCTGAAAGATTGAATGAGTTGGAAAAATGTTTATTAACCAGAAATTTATGCAACATGGACTCGGAATGGAGTTCCGGGAATGCACTTTAGGCCAAGCAGATGTTGCCCAAATATGGAGTTTTATATCACATCTTTATTTCCAATGTTTACCTTAGATCTGGTAATAAGGCGGAACTGACTACCTTTATGGTGCGTATTCTTCATTCTGTTGTGTCTGCCATTCCGGTGTGTCTTCCTTCGTTAATCTGTTATTTCATTATCTAATTTCGACTTCATCCGGGGTATAGTGATATTCCATTCGCTTATTCTGCTTTACACTGTTCTGTGGTCATGCTATAAGAAGAAGCTCCTACTTCTCATCTTCCATTTAACAATTCAAATATCAACAAGATGAATGTGAAGTTAGCACCTGGTCAAATAGATAGGGGTGCTGAAGAAGGTAGAGAAGAAGTTGGAGAGGAAGATGTGCTGCCAACTGACGCTGATATGGATAATATTTTTAATGAATTGGAATCTGATGACGTTGAGGTTAATCCTGATTTTCAGCCTTCTAATTTTGTTGAGCACTTTCGCTCAATGGAAGAGAAGATGGATGGACTGAAAATTTCTCAAGATAATCAAATGAAGTATATGCGTAAGTATTTTAGATGCATAAATAAGGGATTACACCAGATTGATCCATCCATTCCACCTCCATCGTCATCTGGTTCTGATTAGTTCTCTTTCTTTTGTTGGACTTGTATTAACTACTTAAGTTTACTCTTCTTGGTGACTCTTATATTTGGACATGTTTAACTGTTTGTGATGTGGATACTCTTTTCTATTGTGTTTTAATTTGATAACTTTCACACTTTTTCTTGTTCTCTTCACATATTTAGATACCACATTCACTTATTTTTCATCTTTTCTTCCTTTGTCATTTTATGACAAAAAGCGGGAGTAACTGGGGTAGTATATGATTGCTTATTGCTTATTCTGTTTGTTATTATGTTATTATATGGTTCTGGTGTGGATGTAGAGATGTGGATGTGCATGTGGCATTGTGGAAATTTTTTTGGATATGTATATGTATATCTTAAAATAGGTCTCTACTGAGCTCAAGTTGAGGGGGAGTTGTGATTGTTGGTTTTAATGTGAACCGAGTGAATCTGTGTATTATAATAGGTTAATCTTCTGTAAGTTAGTTTTGTCACAAATTTGACAAACGGGAAGATTGTAAGTGATATGTCGTAAATCTAGCACCCTGTATTGTCAAATTTTGTTGTGCCAAAACACTTCGAAATGTTTGACTTATTTTGATAGATGGAATGTTCACCTTCAAGTTTAAATAGATGGAAAGTTCACCTTCATTCGAAGATGAGCTTCATGTTATCTAGATTGACATTTAGTGTGCTATAGTTATGCATGTTCAACTACAAGAACAAGTTGAAGTTTACCAAGTCCAAGTGCTCTAGTCCAAATGCACTATCTCAAGCTCAAGTTCGAGTGCATCACATGCTCAAGCTTAAGTTCAAGCTCAAGTTCAAGCTTAAAGCTCAAGTTTAAGCTCAAATACATTTGATTAAGCTTAAGTCTCAAGTCACATGCTCAAGACACAAGTTCATGACACAAACTCATATATACGAGGTCAAGCTTCCTGTGTTTCAAACTGACCTATCTACTGAAGCGACCGATGTTTCAATTTCAATACTCACATTTAAGGTATTCATGACCCTAGAAAGACCTTGGGATTAGGTCATTAACATTGCATGTTTAATTTGGGTCATAGTACTTATTGTAGGCTTCACTTCGACTAGTCATATTCATTGTTCGACTAGTCTAGGCACTGGCTCGACCAATCTAGAATTTTACTCAAAAAAATTGGATAAGGTTGTTTGGTCTTCAACCAGTCGAGTACCCTGCTCGACCGGTCGTGGAGACCTGCTCGACCAATCGAGCAGGGATCGACTGAACTCCACCAACACTAATTTAATTCACTCAACAAGTCGAGCGCTATGCTCGACCTGTCGAGCTGGCAACTCGACCAATCGAGAGTTTGTTTTATCCGATCATGCCAGAAAATTTGAAAGTTGGTTCTGCCAGGACTAGGCGAACCGAACCTTAGACCAATCAAGGGAACCAAATTGTAGCCTGTAAATAGAGGACATTTATCAGATTTTATCATCAATTCCAAGCTAATTCAAGCCACCACTTTGAGAGATTTGTCCCCACTATTATGAAGCTATTGTGAGGTATTTATGAATCATTTTAAAAGCTTTTTGGTTTCTTAATTTCTTGATCTCTTGATTCCATTCTACTTAATATAAAGAGAATTTTGATTTAACCATTTGTGAGATCCAAGAAATTAAATCCAAGTAGCCTAAGGTCGGATTTAATTAAAATTCATTTAGACCTAGAACCCTTTCTTTTATGAGATTGAACATTAAACATCTTCATCTACAAAGAGACAGTTCTACCAGATACATTGAAGATCATTCGTCAGATAAGTATATTTCATTTATTATATTGTGGTTTGTAAGATTGCTAGAAAATCTTTCATTTTGGTTTTAACTGAGATAGCTAGAAAATCTCAGTGTGTGGGGCTTTTAATTGTGATAGCCCATTGAAAATACAGTTGTAAAGGTTTTAACATGAACCTTGGAAAACCTTCTTTCTTAGTGAAAGCCGATATCCCGTGGGTTGTAAATATTAGGAGTGGAGTAGGGTGGCTATTTGAGAACAGTTAGTGTACACCCGAATCACTATAATTCTCGGATTTTAGATGATGATAATGATGACGATGATGATGGTGATGTACATGATGTGCTGAATGTTGTATTTATTTTCATATACATGTGGTGAATGTTGTAATATTCTGATTTATTTCCTTTGCCTCTGTATCGGTTTGAGTTTTTAACAACGTTTTAGAATCAGGTTGTCCTACCATAAGCCATTGGTTTTTAGTGTAAGGTTGTCCTTACAACAATGTTTGTATATATTAACCCCTCAATACTTGTGCATTTGAGGTTGTTTTAGATTTCTGCTATCTGAGTTATCTTTCCGCATTTATTTTTTTATTTGGCATAGTCCTATTCACCCCCTAGGACTTGGGGTTCACCTTTTTCAAGTGGTATGGAGCCTAATAGCTCTTTCCATTGGATTAATTTCCTGAGCTAAGCGATCACGAGCTCCTAATATGTCAAATTTTGATAGCCTCTCTATCACTAGGCTACCACCTTTTGATGACTCCAATTATGCTTATTGGAAAGCCAGGATGGGATCTTTTTGAGGTCCATTAATGAGAGTATGTGGCAAGCCACAGTGACTAGATGGAACCTACCTACGTCTGAAGTTTTAGGCACCAATGGAACTAAGTCCGTTAAAGAAACACCGTATTATATGTGGACTACTCTTTAGAAAAATGAGAGCAGTGTCAATGCCAAAGCTTTAAATGCAATCACTTGTGCACTATCACCAGATGAGTTCAAAAGAATTATATCTTTTGATACTGCAAAACAAGCCTGGAATATCTTAGAAATGAGACACGAGGGTACGACTATTGTCAAAAAGTCAAAACTTCAAATCCTCACCACTAGGTTTGAGGAAATACGTATGAAAGAAAGTGAATCATTCATGGACTTCTATTCAAAATTGAATGACATAGTCAACTCAATGTGGGATCTTGGAGATAACATTACAGAAAGCAAAGTTTGCGTAAAGATACTACGATCACTTCATGAGAGATTCAATTCCACGGTGACAGCCATTCAGGAACTGAGAGACATGGATAATATGAGGGTGGAACAGCTTGTTGGTTCTCTACAAACCTACGAGTTGAATTTCAAGGCTCCAAAAAGTAAGTCTATAGCCCTTAAATCATTTAAATGTATTTCTCAAGATAATAGTAATAATTCTAATTGTGAAAACTCAAAGGATGTATGACCTTATTAGCCAAGAAGTTTTATAATATTTTCAAAAGTAAAAAGAGAGTTGATTTTTAAAAACCCTCTGAGAAGAAAAGAGTAAATCTAAAAATAGAAAATCACTAAAACACAGTGAATGCTTCAATTGCCATGAATATGGGCATTTGGCGAATAAGTGTCCAAAGAGGGACAAACCAAAGAAGAGAGGCATGTTGGCTACATGGGATGAATCGTCCTGCTCTGAAGCCTCTTCTAAGTCGAATGATTCAGAACCCTAATCTACTAGTGAGGTCAAGGCCTTAATGACTCTAGCTAGAGTCACTTCCACAGATAGTTGTGATACATCAAAATATGAAAATCTGAGAAGTGACCCTAAAAATGAAGATGATCTTCAGGATGCCTACAATGCCCTATACAGGGAAAGTTGTAAGTTGCTGTCAAACTTAAACTTCAAAAAGAAAAATTTCTAAAATTAAAAGAGGATTTTGAGAGCTTATTTTTAGAAAAGTCGCATATTTCTGATCGTTTTAAAAAAACTAAATGTGATTTAGATTTCAAAACATCTTAACTTGAAAACCTAAAATCAGAAAATGAGAAACTAAAAATGGAAGTCTCTTCCATCTTAAGTTCAAAGGATACTTGGAGGTATGCCCAGGGAGACCTTAAACTAGAAAAATTACTAACCGGATCAAGAAAGTGTGGAGATAGATCGGGTCTGGGTTATGATAAAAACATGCATCTGAAAATTAAGATTACAACTCTTAAGTTTGTTAAAGGAGAGTCCTCTAACTCAAAAGGGAAAAGCTTAAATCGAAATAGTTTTAAAAATCCTAAAAGTTTTCAAGCTATCAAACCTAATGTCGACCATATCAATTTTATAAATCAGAATTATAACCCCTTAGCTGAGAAGATTGTGGATTTACTTAAGGAGCTTCTGAAATCTAACTTGAATATGAGAATTAATAACAATTTCAAGTAAAGGAAAATCAACAGTGCTCCAAAACCCAAAATGATAATGAAATGGGTCCCTAAGGTCACATGTCTGGTTGCCCACACTGCTTTTAAGGCTTCGAGTCAATTAAAGTGGCACTTAGACAGTGGTTGCTTTAGACACATGACAGGTGACAGAGATTTGTTCACCAACTACAAAGAAATGACTGACGGTTCAGTCACATTTGGTGACGGAAGCAACTGCAGAATAATTGGCCAAGGTATGGTTCAACTTTTCAATCTTCCTCCTTTTGAAAATGTTTTATTCGTAGAATGTCTTAAGCATAATCTTTTGAGTATTTCACAAATATGCTATAATACACAGTGTCAAATTCACTAATCAAGGATGTGATATCTCTAATGAGAAAGGTTATGTGATATTGAATGGCCGAAGAACATATGAGAATTGCTATATTTTAATTGATTCTAGCTCATATAAATTATTGTGGTACATGGTCTAAACCAATGAGACTAAATTATGGCATAAACGACTTGGACATGTAAACTACTGAAATTTATATAGACTGAGCAAGGCTGATCTAATAAGAGGTTTACACAAATTGAAGAAAATGGATAAAATTTGTGGCGAATGTCAAATCGGAAAATAAACAAAGAGTAGTCATAAGAAAGTGAACTCCTTTGCCACATCTAAACCCCTTGAACTCCTTCACACGGATCTTGTTGGACCAACTAGAATGGAGAGTCGAGGTGGAAAGAAATACTTTCTGGTAATCGGGGATGACTTTACCAGATATACATGGGTAACTTTCATGAGAGAAAAGTCCGAAACTCTCGATGAAGTGAAAAAGATACTCAAGCATATCTAAACTGAAAAGGAAATGAATATCTCTAAAATCTGAAGTGACCATGGATCAGAGTTTGAGAATAGCAATTTTGAGAAGTTCTGTAGAGATCACAGAATATCACATGAGTTTTCTGCACCTAAGACACCTCAACAAAATGGGGTTGTTGAAAGGAAAAACCATGTGCTTCAAGAAATGGTTAATGTTATGTTAAATAGCATGAAGTTATTTAAAAATCTATGGGCTAAAGCTGTGAACACTACATGTTATATAATAAACCGTGTTTATATCAGAAAATTAAAAGATAAAACAACATATGAACTGTGGTTTAACAAGAAGCCCATAGTTAAATACTTTCGAGTTTTTGACAGTAAGTGTTATATTTTGCGTGACCGCGAAAATTTAGGGAAGTTCGACACTAAAAGTAACGAAGGGATTTTCTTAGGGTATGCTCTAAATAGTCGAGTGTATCGTGTTCTCAATAAGAGAACTGGTGTCAGTCAGGAATCCATAAATGTGGTTATTGATGATCACCTGAATACACCATTTACAAGTTCAGAAGATGATGAAGTCAATATAATAGACAAACCTGACTCCTCATCTAGTCAAGTCAATAATGAACTTCGATTAGTTAAAAACCATCCTACTAATCAAATACTAGGTAACCCTCTCACTGGTGTGCGTACATAAAAATAATTGGAAAACATATGTAATTATATGTGTTTTACTTCCCAAATTGAGCTGACTAATGTAAAAGAGACGCTTGCTGATGAAAACTGGATAGTAGCCATGCAAAATAAACTGAATCAATTCATTCGAAATGATATATGGTATTTGGTTCCTAGACCAGCTGATAAACATATCATTGGAACCAAGTGGATCTTTAAAAATAAAACTGATGAGTTAGGGAATTTCATAAGAAACAAGGCAAGACTGGTTGTACAAGAGTACATACAGATAGACGAGATCAATTATGATGAAACCTTTGCCCTAGTAGCTCGTCTTGAATCCATCAAATTATTCATATCCATTGCATATTTCAAAAAGTTTAAAATTTATTAAATGGATGTCAAGAGTGCTTTCTTACACGGTGATTTACATGAAGAAGTTTATGTAGAACAACCAAAGGATTTTGAAGACCCTAAAGATACTGATCATGTGTATCACCTGAAAAAGGCACTCAATGATTTAAAACAAACTCCCAGGGCATGGTACGAGAAACTGACTAAGTTTTTACAAAGTCATAACTTCATTATGGGGAGTGTTGATAAAACTTTGTTTATTAAGAAAAATAATGAACACATACTTAAGTGCAGATATATGTTAATGACATTATTTATGGCTTTACATGTTCTAACCTATGTACTGAGTTTGTAGAGTTGATGAAGTCTAAGTTTGAAATGGTTGGAGAATTGAATTACTTCTTAGGTCTACAAGTGAAACAAATTAAAGATGGTATTTTCATTTCTCAAACCAAGTATACTCTAAACTTGGTTAAGTTTGGTTTTGAAAGTGGTAAGCACTTTGATACTCCTATGAGTACAACTCTTAAGCTTTCTAAAGATGCATCAGGTAAGAGCGTAGATCCTCGGTTATATTGCAGTATGATTGGTAGTCTGTTACATTTAACTGCAAGTTGACCAGATATTGTATTCAGCGTAGGTATCTGTGCAAGATATCAATCAGATACTAAGGAATCGCACCTGATTATTTTCAAGAGGATTATTAAGTATGTCACAAGTACAATTAATTTAGGTCTATGGTATCCACATGATATTAATGTTCAATTAGCTGGATACTAAGATGCTGACTGGGCTAGGAATATAGACGATAGAAAATCCACTAGCGGTGGTTGCCTTTATGTTGGGAACTATTTGGTTTCCTGGCATAGCAAGAAATAAAGTTTTATATCCCTATCCACAGCTGAGGCTAAATATATCACAGCTGGAAATGCCTGTACTCAGCTTATGTGGATGAAAAGAATGTTAAGCGATTACGGCATTGCGCAAGACACAATGATTCTATATTGCGATAACTCTAGTGCACTTAATATCTCCAAGAATCCCATCTAGCATTCCCGTACCAAAAATATTAACATTTGGTATCGTTATATTCAGAAATTAGTGGAAGAAAAAGTTATTTCATTGGACTATGTGCAGACTGAAAATCAACTTGCTAACATATTCACTAAACCACTTGATAGAAACAGGTTTTCTAAATTAAAATTGGATATTAGTATGTGTAATTCTACTTGAGATTGTCATGATTACATGCTTGTATTTTTGTATATATTTTTTTATAATTTATTTTTATTTTAAAATTATAAAAATATGCAAATTTTTGTGCACTCACGACCAGTCGAGCACATACTCGACTAGTCATGGTATAACCGGTCGAGCATGTACTTGACCAATCGTGGTGCGCAGGCCAACACTCCTTTTTAGGGTAAAAAATCATTTTTTCTCCAAAACTTCATCTTCCTCACTCGGCCCTTCTCCGACCCGTCGAATCCACCTTCGATTACTATTTAGTATGTGCATCATTTTCATTTTTGGGTTCTTTGATTGTCATTTAGCTTGATTCTTGCCTTTATTTCAAGTTTCCTTGTGATTTCCTTGAAGTTTTAGGAAAAAATCTGTTTGGTTTGAAACCCTTAAATCATTTCTTTCATTTTCTTGTTTACTCTTGCAATGGAAGGTAGATCGAAGAGGAAACCTACTAGAGCATCTTCTTCTCGTTCCATTTCAGTGCGTACTCTTCAAACACATGAAGAGGACTCGGAATATGTGCGGGATATCCGTCATTGCAACATAATTGTTGAGCGGACTGTCAATGCAAACCATCTTGTTCAATTAAACATTATTCCCCTCCTTGTTGTTGTAGGATGAGATAACATTCTTAATTGGAGCGGACCGGCATACCGCTCCATTGTGCAAGCAATGCATGCATGTATAGGTGATGTTTCTATTAAATATTTGACCTTCACTATCATGTTTAGAGAGGGTTCATATAAAGTAGATCATCGCTTAATTTCTGGGTTGATGGACATTTAAGTGAATGATGAAGGAATTCCTATTCCGACATTGGCTGAAAGATTGAATGAGTCGGAAAAACGTTCATTAACCAAAAATTTATGCAACATGCACTCGAAATGGAGTTCCGGGAATGCGCTCCGTGCCAACCAGATGTTGCCCGGATACAGGGTATTACATAACATCTTTATTTTCAATGTTTACCCTAGATCTGGTAATAAGGCTGAACTGATTACCTTTATAGTGTGTATTCTTCATTCTGTTGTGTCTGACATTCCGGTGTGTCTTCCTTCGTTAATCTATTATTTCGTTATCTAATTTCAACTTCATCCGGGGCATAGTGATATTACATTCTCTTATTTAATGACCACCCCTTCTTTACACTGTTCTGTGGTCATGCCACCTAAAGAAGCTCCTACTTCTCATCTTCTATTCAACAATTCAAATATCAACCAGATGAATTTGAAGTTATCACTTGGTGAAATAGATAGAGGTGCTGGAGAAGTTAGAGAAGAAGTTGGAGAGGAAGATGTGCTGCCAACTGACGCTGATATGAATGATATTTTTAATGAATTGGAATCTAATGATGTTGAGGTTGATCCTGATTTTCAGCCTTCTAATTTTGTTGAGCGCCTTCGCTCACTGGAAGAGAAGGTGGATGGACTGAAATTTTTCCAAGATAATCAAATGAAGTATATGCATAAATATTTTAGACGCATAAATAAGGGATTACACTAGATTGATCCATCCATTCCATCTTCATCTTGTTTTAATTAGATCTCTTTCTTTTATTGGACTTGTATTAACTACTTAAGTTTACTCTTCTTGGTGACTCTTATATTTGGACATGTTTAACTGTGTGTGATGTGGATACTCTATTCTATTATGTTTTAATTTACTAACTTTCACACTTTTTCTTGCTCTCTTCACGTATTTAGATACCACATTCTCTTATTTTTCATCTTTTCTTTCTTTGTCATTTTGTGACAAAAAGGGGAAGAAATTGGGGTAGTATATGATTGCTCATTGCTTATTCCGTTTGTTATTATGTTATTAAGTGGTTCTGGAGTGGATGTAGAGATGTGGATGTGCATGTGGCATTGTTGAAAATTTTTTTTGGATATGTATATGTATATATTAAAACAGGTCTCTATTGAGCTCAAGTTGAGGGGGAGTTGTGATTGTTGGATTTAATGTGAACTGAGTGAATCTGTGTATTATAGTAAGTTTATCTTCTGTAAGTTGGTTTTGTCACAAATTTGACAAAGGGGGAGATTGTAAGTGATATGTTGTAAATTTAGCACCCTGTATTGTCAAATTTTGTTGTGTCAAAACACTTCGGAATGTTTGACTTGTTTTGATAGATGGAATGTTCACCTTTAAGTTCAAATAGATGGAAAGTTCACCTTCATTCGAAGATAAGCTTCATGTTATCTACATTGACATTTAGTGTGCTAAAATTATGCATGTTCAACTACGAGAACAAGTTGAAGTTCACAAAGCCCAAGTACTCAAGTCCAAGTGCACTATCTCAAGCTCAAGTTCAAGTGCATCACATGCTTAAGCTTAAGTTCAAGCTCAAATACATTTGATCAAAATTAAGTCTAAAGTCACATGCTCAAGACACAAGTTCGAGACACAAACTTAAGTGTACGAGGTCCAGCTTCATGTGCTTCAAACTGACTTATCTACCAAAGACACCGATGTTTCAATTTCAATACTCACATTTAAGGTATTCACGACCCTAAAAAGATCTTAGGATTAGGTCATTAACATTGCATGTCTAATTTGGGTCATAGTACTTATTTTAGGCTTTGCTTCGACTAGTCCTAGTCATTATTCGATTAGTCCAGGCACTAGCTCGACCAATCCAGGGTTTTTCTCGACCAGTTCAGAATTTTACTCAAAAAAATCAGATAAGGTTGTTTGGTCTTCGACCAGTCGAGTACCCTGCTTGACCGGTTGTGGAGACCTGCTCGACCAGTAGAGCAAGGATCGACTTGAACTCCAGCAACGCTAATTTAATTCACTCAACCAGTCGAGCATTGTACTCGACCAGTCAAGCGAGCCACTTGACTAGTCGAGCGAGCCACTCGACCAGTCAAGAGTCTATTTTATCCGATTTTGCCAGAAAATTTGAAAGTTGGTTCTGCCAGGTCCAGTCGAACCGAACCTTAGACCAATCAAGGGAACCAAATTGCAGCCTATAAATAGAGGACATTTCTCAGATTTTATCATCAATTCCAAACTAATTCAATCTACCAGTCTGAGAGATTTGTCCCCACTATTATGAAGCTATTGTGAAGTATTTATAAATCATTTTAATAGCTTTTTGGTTTCTTAATTTCTTGATCTCTTGATTCCATTCTACTTAATATAAAGAGAATTTTGATTTAACTCTTTGTGAGATCCAAGAAATTGAATCCAAGTAGCCTAAGGTTGGATTTAATTAAAATTTATTTAGACCTAGAACCCTTTCTTTTGTGAGATTGAACATTGAACATTTTCATCTACAAAGAGGTAGTTCTACCAGTTACATCAAAGATCATTCATCAGATAAGTATATTTCATTTATTATATTGTGGTTTTTAAGATTGCTAGAAAATCTTTCATTTTGGTTTGACTAAGATAGCCAAAAAATCTTAGTGTGTGGAGTTTTTAATTGTGATAGCCCATTGAAAACACAATTGTAAAGGTTTTAAAGTGAACCTTGGAAAACCTTTCTTAGTGAAAGCTGATATCCCATAGGTTATGGATATTGGGAGTGGAGTAGGGCAGCTGTTTGAGAACAGTTAATATACACCCGAACCACTATAATTCTCGAAGTTTGGATGGTGATGATGATGATGATGATGAGATGATGGTGGTGGTGATGTATGTGATGTGTTGAATGTTGTATTTATTTTCATGTACATGTGGTGAATGTTGTAATAGCCTGATTTATTTCCTTTGCCTCTGTATCGGTTTGAGTTTTTGATACTTGCCAACTTTCTAGAAATTAGGTTGTCCTACCATAAGCCATTGGTTTTTAGTGTAAGGTTGTCCTTAGAACAACACTTGTATATACCTCTCAATACTTGTGCATTTGAGGTTGTTTTAGATTTCTGCTATCTAAGTTATCTTTCCGCATTTATTTTTTTATTTGGTATAGTCCTATTTACCCCCCCTCTAGGACTTGGGGCTCGCCATTTTCACAATGAACAATATCTTTTTCAATTAGCAAACATTATAAAGATCAAGTCATATGCCACATTGTTGATATGGAGGCTTATCACATTCTACTCGGTTAACCATGATAATTTGACTGTAACACCACTCATAGAGGACGAGACGACGTTTACGTCTTCATTAAGGATGATCAAAGACGATCCTTGCACTTATAGCACCAAAGAACCACCTTGAAACTTCTAAAGTGGAGGGAATCTCCCTCCTGACCATTCAAGATTTCGTGGAGGAGTCTAAGAAAACCGATGAGGTGTACTCGTGGTGGTAAATGGCGAGAAATCGGAGCCCTTAGACACTCCTCCAAGTTTAAGGTCGTTGTTGAACAAATTTAAAGAAATTTAGCCCAAAGAGTTACCTGATGGATTGACCCCCATATGAGACATCTAACATCACATTGACCTCATCCCTAAGGCTAACTTGCCCAAGTAACATCGCTATCAGATGTGTCCAAAAGAGTGTGAGATACTTCAGGGATAGATGGGGGAATTGATATCTAAGAGTCTTTTGAAAGAGAGCATGAGCGCATGTGTTGTTCCAGCTTTATTAATACTGAAAAAAGATGGGAGATGGTGCATGTGTATTGACAGTCGAGCAATTAACAAAATTACCATTAAATATATAGGTTCCTGATACCGTGGTTGGACATGCTTGATATGCTAAAAGGTGTCAGGGTGTTCTCTAAACTAGATATGAGGAGTGGATACCATCAGATGTGTATCCAACTTGATGAAAAGTGGAAATGAAATTTAAGACCAAGGAAGGGTGGTATGAGTGGTTGGTCATGCCCTTGGTCATGCCCTTCGATCTATCGAATGCACCGAGCACTTTTATGTGTCTGATGAATTAAATGTTGAAGTCGTTCATTGGCCAGTTTATGGTAGTATATTTTGATGATATCCTGATATATAATCATGGTGAGACGGAGCACATGGAACATATCAAGCATGTGCTACAGGTCCTGGTAGTTAATAAGTTGTATAATGGACAACCTATTGTTCTTAGGATTTATCGCAACGTCCAATGACATTTGTGTAGATAATGAAAAGGTGGGAGCCATTACGGAATAACCAATTGTGATGAATATTCATGAAGTGAGGAGTTTTCATAGGTTGATAACACTCTATTGTCGATTTGTGCGGAATTTTAACACTATAGTCACACCCATTACAGATTGTATGAAAAAGGCCTGTTTCAGTGGACCGATGAGGTTGACAAGAGCTTTGTTGAAATCAAGTATTAATTGTCCATAATACTGGTCTTAATTCTTTTCGGTTTCAACAAGCTATCTGAGGTTAAGTGTAACGCTTTATATATTAGAATTGGAGGAATCTTATCACAGGAAGGTGGGTCGGTAGGTTTCTACAATGAGAAGCTTAGCGAAGCTCAAAAGAAGTGGTCGACATATAACCTTGAGCTATACGCAACGATTCAAGCGTTGTGACATTGGCAACATTATTTGATTAAGAGAGAGTTTGTTCTCTACATTGATTATCAAGCATTAAAGTTTATTAATAGTCAGGCTAATGTGAATCATATGCATGTTAGATGAGTCGCATTTTTATAGGAATTCACATTTGTTGTGAAGCACAAGTCAAGGCAGCAGAACAAGGTAACTAATGCACTTAGTCGTTGTGCATCACTACTTGTTACGATAAACAATGAGGTGGTCGGCTTCCACTGTCTCAAGAAGGTGTATGCCGAGGGTGAAGACTTTAAGGATATATGGATGAGGTACCAAGAGGGTCATCCAAGTGACCTACACATGCAAGATGGTTTCCTCTTCAAAGAGAATTAACTTTACATCCCCCAAGGTTCTCTGAGGGAGAAGATTATCTAAGAGCTATATGGAAGTGGTCTTGGTGGACACATTGAGTGAGATAAGACACGGGCTCTTGTTGAAGAATGGTATTACTATCCGTAATTAGTATGTGATGCAGGTAAAACAGTGCAGTGTTGTCATATTTGTCAGATCTCCAATAGATACTCTCAGAATATAGGCCTCTACACCCCGTTACCTATGCCTGATGGCCATTGGGAGGGCTTATTTATGAATTTTGTGCTTGGTCTCCCATAAACACATCGTGGTATGGATTCAGTATTTGTGTTGGTAAATTGTTTCTCAAAGATGAGGCACTTTATCCTATGTAAGAAGACCCTCGATGCAACACACATGCCGAATTTATTCTTCAGAGAGGTTATGCAGGTACATGTGGTTCCAAAACCATTACTTCCAACAGCGACACGAAGTTCATTAGCTACTTTTGGAGGACTTTGTGGAATCGGTTTAGTACGCAACTTCAGTTCAGTAGTGCCTACCACCCACAGATAGATAGGTAAATTGAAATTGCGAATCACACGTTAAGAAATCTCCTCAGGTGTATTTTAGGTGAAAAACTAAAGGAGTGGGATTTTCCTCGTCTCAAGTAAAGTTTGCATTTAACAACATGGTGAACCGCTCAACAAGGAAGTTCCTATTCAAGATTATTTATGATCGAGTGCCCCGCCACACACTTGACTTGGTCCCTTTGCCCAAGCTCTCGGTCATAAGCATTGCAACAGAACATATGAAAGACCGAATCGTGGGCATTCATGTAAATGTGTAAGCCAAGTTACAAGCTTCGAACGACAAGTACAAGGCACAATCCGACGAGCATTGGTGGCAAAAAGTGTTTGACGTGGGTGACCATTTTGTGGTGCATTTACGAAAGAAGATATTTCCGACCGGGACCTACAACAAGTTTAAGAACAAAAAGATTAGACCGGTACCGATCATTTGAAATTAAGATCAATGACAATACTTACGTTGTTGATCTTCCGAATGACATAAAGATCTCGTATACTTTCAACGTTGCGGACTTAACTGAGTATCATGAGCCGAAGCTGGACGAGAAGTCAAGCTAGTTGGGTTCTTTTAAAGTGAAGGGGATTGATGTAGAGTGAGTCATAGATACTTTCATGGCAAAGATGGACTAGAGAAGGCCCAATCGGAGGCGGAAATGATTCGAACCATTAGAACCTTTAAACAGTCATATCTCGCAAACCAGGATGATTTTTTTTTATCATGCCATATATGTTTTGGTGTAGGAGAACCTACCTTAGCCAACCAACCTGCTATGCCGAATTTGCGAGATTCCATCAGATTGACAGTTAAAAGTCCCTTTTATTTTCATTTTTATTATAAATAGTAAATTTTAGTCGAGTATAAATTTTGATCCTTTTGAGTTGTAAGAGTCGTGCCCAACATGAAAAGGGCTTAGGAGAATAACGTGGTTAGGCCAAATTAGACACTTGCTATTTTTGGTTGAAAACCATGAATCCTAGTATGGATATAAACTATATATAAATAGTAAGTTTCCTATTCACATTAAGTCAATTTTTAGCATGTTTGAGTTGGAGTTTGAGTCTAAAACTCCGTCCTAGGTTGAACTCATTAGTTAAAGAATTGTAATTTTAATTTATTTAATTATTAATCAATTTATTTTGAATTTATTAGAAATTTTTTCTACTTTTATGCGTAGTATTGAGGAAGCTACGCGAGGAGTCCGCAGAGCTCCCCATGGATTCAGAGTAGATATCCCGAATACGGTGGTCGGCCTAATTACGTCCCTCCCTGCGTCAATATGTCATATATGTGTGCCGCGTTGGCACTCACGATGGATGAACTCTTCCAGCCTGAAAAGGGGAAGACAGTGAGATCTGAGACAGCATGTGGTGGTGGTTTGCTAGAGTTGAATCATCTATAACGAGCTTCATTAGATTGCAGGAGCTCCTGCAGTTTCAAAAGGCAAGTGGGTCTGCGCGCCTTACTCGGACGTTGAATGTCTTCATTTCACGCTGTTACCCTCGCTTTTACCGTGTTAATAAATAATAATAATAATAATAATAAAAAGTTTCGAAGATTGAAGTCACTGTAAAAACGACCTACAAAAAAGAAATTAACATTACCACAGTAAAAAGTTCAACCTAAAAATCAAAGTAGAACGGCATACCTGGCACTGCACATCGATACCACTCTTCTTATATTCAACATAGATACTTCTTGAGAACTGATCAACGAACCTGATTGAAAAAAGAAATAATAATAACGCACATATAGAACCTACAACAACTCAATTCTCCGGTAAGCCATACAATCTTTAAAATAGCTAAGGACGCTTGTCAATGAGGTGGCAAATAGCCGCATGGCAAACACGTGTGAGATTGTAGCCGTTCATCAGATGAGCCCAATCAAGAACATGCGCCCACCCCCCCCCCCCCAAAAAAAAAAAAAACCTAGGTCACTGTGATTGGAAACGGATTGGCTACTCCCCCTGCCACCAGCCAATGGCTGATGGTCGGTATTCTGTGGGCTCCACCATGATGTATGTGTTTCATCCATGCCGTCCATCTATTTTTATAGATCATTTTATAGTATGAGACTAAAAATGAGATATATCCCTATCTTAAGTTGCCCACATTACAGAAAACAGTGTTGAATAAAGGTCGACCATTAAAAACTTTTTGGGGGCCAAAAGATGAAGATGATCTTTGTTTTTTCCCTTCATCTGGGTCTGTATGACCTAATCAACAGATTGGATGTCAAATAAACAGTTTGGCCCTAGGAGGATTTTAATGGTGGATATCCAATCACTATTATTTTCCTGTGGTGTGATCCACCTGAGATTTATATTCCTTTCATTTTTGGAATAAGGCACTAAAACGATCTGTAAAAATGGATGAACGGAATGGATGAAACACATACATCATGGTGGGGCCCACGGAGCACTGACCATTAGCCACAGGGCTGGTGGCAGGGGGAGTAGGCAACCCGTTCTCACTGTGATTAGGTAAGCCACTTGAGTAACTCAGCACGATAAGAGCATAGTGAGTAACTCAGTATGCAATCCGATTTCCAAAATACTCACCCTTTTGTAGCAGCGTAGATGGCATAAAGAGGGTGCGAAGGTATAACAACGGAAGCAGCCGACCCGATATTAACGATCGCTCCTTTCTTCCTTTGGAGCATCCCGGGTAAAACAACCTTTGTAATCTTCAACATGCTTTCTACATTGATCTTTATCAGACCCTTCCACACATCTTCATCCACCTCATGAAAGAACATCGCATTCGGGTACGTAGCCCCCGCATTATTTATCAGAATCCCGACATCCAACCCCTCAATCTCTTTCTGAATCCTTTGAATCCCATCTGAAACATCTCCAGCGAAATCAACGACCACCTTCTTGATTTGGGTCGTCTTGAATTCTGTTCGGACTGCATCCGAAACTGTTTTCAGTTTGTTAGGATTTCGACCGACCAATATCAAATTCAGGCCCTTTCGGGCTAACTGAAGTGCAAAGGCTTTCCCGATTCCGTCGGTGGGTCCGGTAATGAGAGCCCAAGAGCCATAGTTGTTGAGATTCTTGGGAGGTCTGAGGAATGTGATGAAAACCCATTTGAGAAAAGACAAGGAGCATTTGGAAATAGAGAGGAATCCGAGTGATGAAAGTAGGAGAACCCAAAACGGTTGGGATTTTAGCTGCTCAATCCAGGAGAGCTCCATGCAAGCGTAGTTATCATATTTCATTTTTCTCTTAGAGGGAGGGCTTTCTCTCTGCGTAGAGAGATTGCTTTCTTGGAAGATATGCGAAAGATTCACAAGAGAGAATCGGTTTCAAGGTCCTGACTATGTTGTCGTTCGATCCGCACCATTTAAAAGATGGGTAGCTTTTCCTTTTCCACACATCCCACATTGTACACCTATCTAGACCATTCAAATTGTGTGCGCAACTGTCGACAGTGCGTGTATCTGGAATCGGACTGATCAACCAATCCTGACCATCCCATTATTGGCCATTCACGTTTATGAAGCGGACTAGGTCCGACACCAGCCGGACCTTTAAGCGTCCAACCAGATCTGTGTGGGCCACCGTGATGCATCTGTTTATCTAGGCTTTCCATCCCTTTTCTTACATCATGTTAAGGGATTTTGCATCCTATAGACCCAACCTACTACCTACCTTTTTTTGATTGGAGCCGAAAAAAAAACATTAAGCACCAAAGTAGACCTCTATTCGTACTAACAAAGTTAGAAAGATGAAAATACCCTTGCTTTTTCCAACTGCTTTACCTAACAAGTATGGATATTTTCGTCAAAAAAACCATTGTCGTATCCTTAAAATCACCTTTGGTGAGATAAGTTTTCGGGCGGCGATTAAAAAAGAGCATTGAACAGACTCATTTACCGGGCTAATTTTTTCTCCTGTTAAAGTATGACTCCAAAAATGAGGCGGGTCCAACATTCTAATTGACCATAGAAGAGATACTCTTGTATTTAATGCAATCCAAGCTTACCATTTAGTGTGCCTCATTTTTGAACCATTTCTTAACATGATTCAGAAAAAAAAAAAAAAAAAAAAAAAAAAAAAAAAAAAAGGGAAGGCATGGATAAATAGATGCATCATGGTGGGCCCCTATGCAAATATAGTGGCACACTTAAAGGTCTAACCAGCAGGGTAGGATTGGGGCCGAAAGTCTGGCGGGTTCAACCCGACTGACAGAATGTATTGGGTTTGGTCTCATAAAAAATTGGTCGGGCTGTGGTTGAGGTTTCGGGTTGCCCCACCTAAGTCCAACCCGATGGATATCCAAGTTACATTGAGTGGGGATCATTCGTGTTAGAGGCACCGGAAGTTCAAGTATTTCTGATAACTCAAGGTAACAAGATACGCATAATTTCTAGTATGGGTGTTACACTACAACTTTTAATGTGTGGAACTTCTCTAGCCCTCACAATGATTTAAGTTTTAGATCTACACCATCCATCAATTTTTACAAATCAATCTAGAGCAGGACTCGGAAAATGAGGCATATTTAAAGCTCAAGTGGACTATACCACAAAAAGGGATTGGACAAACTACCATAGAAACTTTCCTAGGTACAGTGAGGCTTATTTTCCATCTGACTTGTTCATAAGATCACACATACCGGGAGGAAGTTAAAATACAAACAATAGCTTGATTAGATCCTTTTGTGGCCTCAAAAAGTATTCAACGGTAGCATCAATTCCTATTGTTTTCTATGTAGACCACTTTAGCTTCGGATTTGTATTTTATTGGGTTCATATTAAAGAATGATCTAAAAATTTATATAGACTATATGGATTTAAGAAATACATTATCAGGAGGCTTACATAAATTTTACACGGCAAGAAATTCCGTTGCTCACTGCATGGTACAGCAAGTGGATTGGATGAGACCCAGCCTCACCCAAGACTTTCCAACCCTTACCATGAGGCCCACCTCGATATGTGTATCTAGTATTCACTCCATCCATCCAATTGTTTCAAATCATTTTAGAACATGATCCAAAAAATTAAGAAGATTCAATTATAAGGTGTACTAGTCAAGGAAACAATGGTGTTTGAACACCTATTATTAAAAAATTCTTAGGGCACAAATTAGTGTTTCCCAAGATTTTTGTCCATCAAATCTGTTGATACATAAGCCTGGATGAAGGGAAAATCAAATATCAGTTTGACCCAAAACTTTTGTGGCCTATTAATGGTCAATCACCATTGTTTCCTATGGTATGGTCCCGATCTACTTCATTTTTGTGTAATACCATAAAATGATATGGGAAAAAGGTTAGATGGGGTGGACATGGAATACACACATCAAGGTGGCCAACATAGTCAGGGCCGCACTGTCTTGGGTTGGGCCGGATCTCACCTAATCCACTTCCGTGGTGCATCACATACTAAGTGGAGAGAAGAACATCGGAGGTGTTGAAATGTGAAACTTCTGCGGGCCCAATCATGATGTATATATCATATCCACACCGACCATTTTTCCATTCCATTTCAGGAAATAGGACAGATAACGAGGCAGATACAAGGCTTAAGTAGGCCACACAACAAAAATAGTAGGTATTAGACACCTATTAGTGAAAACTTCTTAAGGCTACATAAGGCTCTGCTGAAGCTGATATTTGTGTTTTCCCTTCATCTAGAGGTTATATGGCAAATAAACCATACAAATGACCTTAGGAAGGTTTCAACGGTGGTTGTTTAATCCCTACTACTTTTTGTGGTGTGGTCAACTTGAGCATTGGATGTGCCTCATTTTTGGGCTCATGATTCAGAATGAACTTTAAAAGTTGATGGGCAGTGTGGATCTAAAACATAAATCACTGTTGAGCTCTAAAAAGTTCTACCTGCTAAAAGCTGTGTTGTGTAGCCGGCAATTTATCTGGAAGAAAGAAATCCAACGTATCTTGTTCGCTGGAGTCAATTTTAAATGGCGATGCTGCGGAACTAGCACAAGTCCCTACCTTCCCTTCTCTTTCTCAGGACGAGTAGTAAAGAATTCCCCTCTCTTTCTCAAGAGAGCATTAAAGAACGTGCATTCAATTGGCACTCTTTCTTGAGAGAGTATTAAAGAATGTGCTGTAAAATCGTATAGATGTTATTGCTTGCTGGCATCTCCATTAAAGCTGGTACTGCAAAGCCTGTGACAGATGATATTGCATCTTGGCTTCAACTCGGACGCGATTTTACCGGCCGCGACCCTGTAACAGCGAGCACTTCAAACAGAAAGCTCTGCGGTGCCACATCCTGTCCGTGTGACATCGACTGCATCCATCAGCTTTCCCCGGCTCATCTTCTACGACTGTTGACAACTTGTGTAACAGATGCACAACAAATAAAATATCTTATATTAGATTTTTTTTCAACTATTTGAAATTGGGCTCTTTTGGTCTTGGAAGTGGACAGTTACCATACTCTTCATATAATCAAAGGACTAATCTTATAAATTTTTCAGGCATTCACTGACCAATGAAGAGTTTTATCACATAAACAGTTTCGGTTAGCGATTTTGACCGTATTAACATTAACACCTTGGTATGGTCAAATTCTTGAAAATGAATAGATGTTTCAAATATTCTTAGACTAATCATCTGACGGGTTTTGAAAATATTTTCAGACCAAATTACCCCTGCATACCAGAAAAGGCGATGATGAATGAAGAGAGGAGGGCAGCTCTGAGTTCTGTGTTGGTTGGTGATGTATCTGCTTGTGGGCCCATTGTGTTTTAAGTTTTTAATTTATATAGTCCATCAGTTGTAGGAGCTCATCATAACATATAACAAAAAAACATAAAGCTTACTTATAAATGAAGTGGACTACACCACAATAAATAGTATGAGTTGCGTGCAACTATTGAAAACTAACAGGTGGGCCATAAACCTTTCAATAAATATGATATTTGTAATTTCCCTTCATCCATGTATTTATGATATTATGAATAGGTTAAATGGCATATAAACATCATTGTGGGCCCCACAGAGCTAACTTTGTACCGTTATTGTTAATTGCATGTAGATACAACAAAAACTTGCATGAGTGAGAAGCTTCGACCATTAATTTCCAATGACCATAAAAAAATGTCGATCCAATCGGTTTGATCATGGGGCTCATTAAAAGGTAAATCTAATCGTTGATAATATTCTTTGTTTATGATTTTTATAAAATTGTGTGAATTTTACGCTGTTTCGAGCTATCATCGGCCCATAGTGAGAAAAAATATCAACATTTTGTTGGAATAATACCTATTATCTTATTGTGTTATGGGCCATCAAATCTAAATATTTTGATTATTCTCTGGATATTTACCTTCTTTAAAAATCATACGAGAATGGACAGAGCGGATTTGACTAAAAGCCGAAGATGAGACCTTGAAACGTCATATGAAAAGGAGTTCATAACGCCAAAAACGACCGCAAGGCCCCATTTGAATCACGACCTCGACCCTACCTCTTCCTTTTAAAGTTTCTTCTTTAGGACCCATCTCCGCCTCTTCCGGTTATGTTATTTCACCGTGATTGTCTCCGTCATCATCTTTCCGGCTCCAGTTTCTTTTACTTTCCATAAAACGCCTTCTTTCGCAGCCGAAAACTGTAAAAATAGCAAATGAAGGTATGCAGAAAATATTCGATCATGCTTTCTGCTATTATGTGTTGTCAATACTTGGCATGGCCAAGGTTAACATAAAATAATGCTCGAGGTTGTCAACATTTTCTTCAGATCGAGATTGTCAAAGTTTGGCAAGGTCGATATTGGCATACAATAATAGTTGAAGTTGTCAATATTTAGCATAGTCAAGGTTGTCAATATTTGGCACGGTCAAGGTTGGTATACAATAACAGTTGAGGTTTATCAATATTTAGCACGGTCGAGGTTAACATACAAAAATGGTCGAGGTTGACATACAATAATGGTCGAGGTTGTATATAATAATGGTTGAAATGTCTTATAATAATGGTCAAAGTTGTCAATATTTGGCATGGTTAAGGTTGACATCCAGTAATGGTCGATTATGAGTGTGACAACCTTGACCCGAACAAACGATTGTGAATCTCGACCCTTAATGTCCACTATCAACCTCGATCCTTAGTAGATGACAATCTTGACCCTTAATGGATGACCATCTTAACCCTTAGTGGATGACAACCTCGACTCTTAACCAAGTTGATGACAAACACGACCCTTAGCTGATGTCAATCTCGACCCTTTGTGGATGTCAACCTTGACCCTCAGTGGATGATAATCTCGACCCTTATTGTCAAACTGTCAACCTTGACCCTTAATGGATAACAACCTCGACCCTCAGTGGATAATAATCTTAACTCTTATTGGAATGCAGGTCGAAAACAACCAAGAAGGACCACCTGCTTGAACTACGAGAAGGCAACGGTCTCTCTAAAGTGTTCCATTCAATTTTTAAATGAATACATCTTAGATTATTTTTTACAATAAGCCTATTAAAATATAGATGTTTAGGAAGAGTTGTTTTGGACATCTATTGGATTTTCTGATGGCTGGGTGGATGGCCCATGGTCAAGTAATGCATTGTCTAATGCAGAGGCATATTGGTGACCTGACGTTCGACATTCAGGGCACCATCATGAAATTGATTGAGCTTGACTTTGCCCTCATTACGGGTCTTAAGTTTGGACCTGTTAAATTAAATGAGTTTGGAGAGGGTTAAACAACAAGGGAAAAGAAAAGAAAATGAATTAAAGAGACTTACTTGATAGAAGAAAGTGTTACGATGGGCAATTTAAAAGAAGCTTATCTCTCGCTCTGTAGGGAAAAAAAAAGACGATGATGCGGTGAAGCTGGCACTTCTAATTTGTGTGGAGAGTTTCTTAGTTGCATCTCTACAGAATAATAGCTATGTAGATAAGTATATTGAAATAGTCAATAACTTAGATCAATCAATAGTTATCCCTAGGGTAGCATGGGGTATGAATATTTGAGGGATTGGGCTAATAATGCAATTGGCGATGTTGGTAAGAACAGTGAGTACCCCCCTTCATACAACATCTACGGCCGATGCATATATGTCTGTAACGTCTCGAAAAAATCTGTAAAAAGACCCTAGGCAGAAATCACTAAGGGCCGAAACCACTAAGGACTGAAACCTTTAGAAATTAGATGAAAATTAATTAAGTGTTAAATTAAATAATCAGTGGAATTATCTTGAACCACTTTCTATGCGACTTGCAAGACCCAAAACCATTAGGATGGCCGACTCAACATTACCTTAAGACTAAGGAGCAATCTCGAAACCTAGTCATTCTCGGGAGCACATTGAAACCCCGTATCGGACCTGGACCACGCGTCGAAAGTCCGATGAGCGCGAAACTATACGGTTATCACCGCCTTATTGAGCTTAACAACCAATGCGAGAATCGAGCCCAAATCATATCCAAAAACGCACAACTTGAGCCTGGAGCGTGTAAGTGCTATAGTTGATAGCCTCATTATATTGTCAAATTTGTGGTGCCAAAGACATTGTATGTATCTTGTTATGAAGTTTGCATATGGGAAGAACAAAGCTCTACATATGATGTGCCAAGTCTCACAAGATTAGCTTCGATAGACAAGCAAGGTTCACAAGTCAAGAAGTCTCGAGAATGTACTACTTTCAAGACTCAAGATCTCAAGATGCTTTCAAGTTCAAGCTACACCAAGATCTCAAGTTTCATTATGCTCAAGGTCACTCATCTTTAAGTTTCAATGTCCTTACTTCACTATTGAGGTATGACTGACCTTAGATTGACCTTTAGAGTAGGCCATTTTGGCTACATAAGTCATATCTTTAAGAGAGTTTAGTCTGTTCTAAGACTAGTCCTGGACTTTGTTCGACTAGTCCTATCTCTACTTCGACTAGTCTTAGAATTTACTGGACCAGTCGTAAGTTTGTTATAATATTCAGAAATTTTTTGTTAAGCTTCGACTAGTCCTAAGGTCTCTTCGACTAGTCGAATGAACAGTGTCGACTGATCCTTCGATCAGTCGTAAACCTACGACTCAAACTCCAGCGATGAAATTCGACTTGCTTTGACTAGTCGTATGCAACCTTCGACCAGTCGAAGGTGTCCTTCGACCAGTCGTAGACTACCTTCGACCAGTCATGAAACGACCTTATCTTATCGCGCTCGAATTTTCAAATATCAGTTGGTCCTACCACCAGTTGTAGCGACTTAAGACCAGTCGAAGATGTGTTTTGCTCACCTATAAATAGAGCACGAATCTTAAAATAAAATATAAATTCAAGCTAATTTAATTCGGCCTTCTAAGAGATTGTTTTGTGCTCCATTTAAGCTAAGTGTGCTTATTTAATATTCTCTTTCTTTAGCTTTGTTAATTGATTTTGTTTCTTGCATTCCAATCTAATCTGTAAAGAGGAAGTTTTACTTTCCATTTACTGGATTCAAAATCAATTCAAGCTAACCCGTTTGTTTTAATTTAAAATCAATTAGAACCTAGAACCATTATAAAGTGAATATTGGACATTGATCTTGAACATTCAAATCTCTACTCCAACTTGGTTCTTTTTGGGCTGCTACAACGAAGGAGAAATTCAGGTATTTTATATTTATTGTAAATTCAATTATTTTGATTTTATTTGAGGTTAAGCCAGAAAAATCTCGAAGTTGTTGGTTATCTGAGGAAAGCCAGAAAACTTAGAAGTGAGGGTTTTTTAATTGTGTAAGCCCTTTGAAAAAAAGACACAATTGTAAAGGTTTTAGGTGAACCTGTGAAAACCTATTTGATAGTGAACGCTAATATCCCCTGTGTAAGGATATTAGGAGTGGAGTAGCATTCTGTGTGGCTGTTGTTGAATAGTTGGTGTACACACAGGTGAACCACTATAACTCTTTGTGTTGTGTGGATGTGTGCTTCATTTTCCTATCTTTGATTATTCAGTTGTGGAATTTATGTAGATGTAAATGTTGTAATCATTTTATTTCAAGCTCAGTGGTGAATATTGTAATAGTTTAGATTTTCATTTTCACAATTTATCTCTTGCTATTCCTTTATTTGTTTGAGCTTCAGTTTATCTACTTGTTCTAGTAAGGTTAACCATGCCATTTTTACGGTGCATGGTTGTCCTTAGAATAATCAATATTTGAGATTGCATTTTATTCCTTAGTATAGTTTTATTTATTCGTCTTCGGTTTGAGTTTTTGATACAAAGACTTTTCTAGAAATCAGGTTGTCCTACCATAAACTTTGGTTTTTGGTGTAAGGTTGTTCTTAGAACAACTTTTGTATCAATCTCTCAATACTTATTTATTGAGGTTGCTTTTCATTTCTACATTTGTGAATTGATTTATCTTATTTAGCTATTTCTTTATTAAATTTCGCTGTAATTATTTTAAATTTAGCGTTGTCCTATTCCCCCCCCCCCAAAGGACATATAGCTTGGCCTTTTCAAGTGGTATCCGAGACTAATAGCTTGTTTTAATTACTTTATTCTTGGATTCATTTCCTAAGCTAACGATCTAAGCTATATATAGGATGTCAAATTTTGATAGCCTTATTGTCACTAGGCCTCCCCCCTTTGATGGCTCCAACTATTCTTATTAGAAAGTTAGAATGAGGATTTTCCTTAAATCCATGGATGAAAGTGTGTGACTTGCCACAGTCACTGAATGGAGCCCTCCTACCATTGAAGTAACTGGTATCAATGGATCAAAATCAATGAGAATAACACGTTATACTTCTTGGTTCACACTTCAGAAGAGTGAGAGTAGTGCAAATGCAAAAGCACTAAATGCAATCACTTGTGCACTATCATCGGATGAGTTCAAAAGAATCATATCCTGTGATACTGGAAAGCAAGCTTGGGATATATTAGAAATGATACACGAGGGTACTTCAATTGTCAAAAAATCTAAAGTCTAACTCCTCACAACCAAATTTGAAGAAATTCATATGGAGGAAAATGAAACGTTTATGGACTTCTACACTAGATTAAACGATATTGTAAACTCTATGTGGGGTCTTGGCGATAAAATTCCAGAAAGTAAAGTGTGTGCAGAGAGACTACGCTCACTACCAGAACGGTTCAATTCTAAGGTAACCGCGATCCAGAAACTTCGTGATACGGATAACATGAGGGTAGAAGAGTTGGTTGGGTCTTTACAAACTTACGAGTTAACTTTTAAAGCTCCTAAAGGTAAATCAATAGCCCTTAAGTCTTCCAAAAGTATTTCTCAAGAAAATTCTGAAGACGATATGGCTCTTTTAGCGAAAAAGTTTTACAAGATTTTCAAAAGTAAAAAGAGGGTCAATTTTCAAAAATCGAATGATAAGAAGAGATCTAAGTCTAGATCTAAATCTTGGAAATCTTTGAAAGATAGTCAATGTTACAACTGTCAAGAATATGGGCATCTAGCAAACAAGTGTCCTAAAAAGGACAAACCTAAAAAGAAAGGAATGTTGGCTACTTGGGATTAATCTTCTAGCACTGAAGCTTCCTCTGAATCAGAAGATTCTGAAACCGAGTCGGGCAATGAAGTTAAGGCCCTTATGACTCTAGCCAAGTTCACTTTTTCAGATTATGATGATTTAACCAATGAAGAAAATTTAAATAGTGATCATGATAATGAAGAAGATCTTCAAGATGCTTATAATGCTCTATACAAGGAAAGTTGTAAAATTGTCGTAAAACTAAAACTTCAAAAAGAAAGGTATTCAGGACTTAGAGAAAGATTTGAGTCTCTTGTTTTAGAAAAGTCTCATATTTCAGACTGTTTTGAAAAAACAAAGTGTGATTTGGATTTCGAAACCACTCTTATTGAAAATCTGAAATCTGAAAATGATAAACTTAAACTTGAAGTTTCTTCCCTTTTGAGTTTAAAGGATACATGGAGGTATGCTCAAGGTGATCCAAAATTAGAAAAACTTTTAACTAGATCAAGAAAATGTGGCGACAGATCCGGTTTAGGCTACGACAAAAATATTCCTCCTAAACAAAAGAATATTCCTCCCAAGTTTGTAAAAGGAGAATCCTCTAACTCAAAAGAGAAAAGTTCAAGCCAAAAGTTCTATAAAAATGTTAAACCTTTTCAATCTTTCAAAACCAAAGGTAACCATATCAATTACAAAAATCAAAACCAAAACCCTTTAGCTAAAAAAAACAGTTAATTTGCTTAAGGAGCTCTTAAAATCTAACTTAATGGTTCATTCGTACAAAAATCACAAATACAAGAAGACCGACTATACTCCTAAACCCAAAATAATATTGAAATGGGTTCCTAAAGTTACTTGCTTGGTTGCCCACACTGCTTTCAAAGTTACAAGCCATGCAAAGTGGTACTTAGACAGTTGATGCTCAAGGCATATGACAGGCGACAACGCTTTATTCACCGATCTTAAAGACATGACTGATGGTTCAGTCACATTTGGTGATGGCAGCAACTGCAAGATAATGGGCCAAGGTACGATTCAACCTCACAACCTCCCTTTGTTCAATAATGTTTTATATGTTGAAGGCCTAAAACATAACTTGCTCAGCATATCTCAAATATGCGATAATAACCATAGTGTAAGATTTTCTAATCAAAGTTGTGAGATTCTAAATAACAAGGGTTCGATAATTTTAACTGGACGTAGAACATCTGAAAACTGCTATATTGTAAGTGAATCCAGCTCAACTAGTCAATCTTATTACATGGTCCATACAGACGATACTGATTTATGGCATAAACGTCTTGGACATGTACACTATCGAAATCTGTATAGATTGAGCAAACGAGAGCTTATAAGAGATCTACCCAAAATACAAAAATTTGATAAAATATGTGGTGAATGTCAAATTGGCAAACAAACAAGGAACTCACACAAAAAGGTGAATTCCAATACTACATCAAGACCACTCGAGCTTCTCCATATGGATCTTGTAGGACCTATAAGGACGGAAAGTCGAGGTGGCAAAAGATATATCTTAGTAATTGTAGATGATTTTATCAAATATACATGGGTTATTTTCTTAAGGGACAAATCAGAAACCCTTGAAGAAGTGAGAAAGGTTCTCAAGAGGATTCAATCTGAAAAGAGTTCTCAAGTCAGTAAGATTCGTAGTGATAACGGATCTGAATTTAAGAATAGCGGTTTTGAGAAGTTCTGTAGTGACCAGGGAATATTACATGAATTCTCAGTGCCTAAAACTCCTCAACAAAATGGTATAGTTGAAAGGAAAAATAAAATGCTTCAAGAAATGACGAATGTCATGTTGAATAGCATGAAACTCTCTAAGAATCTTTAGGCTGAAGCAGTCAATAGAGCTTGTTATATCATTAATCGGGTTTACACTAGTAAAGGTAATAATAAAACGGCTTATGAAATGTGGTTTGATAAAAAGCCTACTGTCAAATACTTTCGAGTTTTTGGCAGCAAGTGCTATATTTTACGAGATCGTGAAAATCTGAAAAAGTTTGATACGAAGAGTGATAAAGGGATATTTTTAGGATATTCTTTAAACAGTCGAGCTTATAGGGTTCTGAACAAAAGGACCGATGTGATTCAAGAGTCCAAAAATGTGGTCATTGATGATAGCTTAAACACACCAGTCTAATCAAGTCCAGATAATGATGAAGTTCTTATAATTGATAAACCTAATACTTCATCTAATCAGCCTAATTCTGAATTGAGGACTGTTAAAGATCATCCAACCACACAGATTCTTGGAAACCCTCTCACTGGTGTTCGTACCCGTAAACAACTTGAGGATATATATAATTATGTATGTTTTACGTCCCAGATAGAACCATCTAACGTAAAAGAAGCTCTTGCTGATGAAAACTAGATAGTTGCAATGCAAGAAGAACTTAATCAATTTATTCGAAATGATGTCTGATATCTTGTTCCTAGACCTAAAGATAAACACATTATTGGGACAAAGTGAATTTTTAAAAATGAGTCTGATGAGCTTGGAAATATAATTCGAAACAAAGCAAGACTGGTTGTACAAGGATACACTCAAATTGAAGGTATCGATTACGATGAAACCTTTGCTCCAGTTGCTCGCCTTGAATCAATCAGACTTTTTATATCCATTGCATGCTTCAGAAAGTTTAAAATTTATCAAATGGATGTAAAGAGTGCTTTTTTGAATAATGATCTACATGAAGAAGTATATGTTGAACAATCTACAGGGTTTGAAGACCCTAAGCTTACTGATCATGTATACCGTCTTAAAAAAGCTCTCTATGGTCTAAAACAAGCTCCCAGAGCATGGTATGAGAAATTGACTAACTTTCTACTCAGTCATAACTTTCAAATGGGAAGTGTTGATAAAATATTGTTTATTAAGAAACATAACGAAGATATCTTAATGGTTCAAATCTACGTTGATGATATTATTTATGGATCTATCTGTACCAACATGACTGTTGAGTTTACAGATTTGATGAAATCTCAGTTTGAAATGAGCATGGTTGGGGAATTGAATTATTTTCTTGGGTTACAAGTAAAACAACGACCTGATGGAATGTTCATCTATCAATCTAAATATGCTATGAATTTGATTAAGAGATTTGGATTTGAGAATGGTAGGAATTTCGATACTCCTATGAGTATAACTTTGAAACTCTCAAAAGATTCTGCAGGTAAAAATGTGGATCCGAAATTATATCAGAGTATGATTGGTAGTTTACTGTACTTAACTGTTAGTAGACCTGATATTGCTTTAAGTGTTGGTATTTGTGCTAGATATCAATCTGATCTAAAGAATCACATTTAATTGCTGTTAAACGAATTATGCGATATGTCGCAAGTACTGTTAATCTCGGTCTCTGGTATCCTCATGAGACTAGTGTTCAATTAGCTGGGTACTCGGATGCTGACTGGGCTGGTTCTTGATAATAAAAAATCTACCAATGGTGGTTGGTTTTATATTGGAAACTGTTTAGTTTATTGGCTTAGCAAAAAACACAGTTCTATATCACTTTCAACTGCTGAAGCTGAATATATCGTAGCTGATAATGCATGTACACAGCTTGTTTGGATGAATCGTATGCTAAGTGATTAAGAAATTAAATAGGATTCTATGTTATTATATTGTGATAATACCAGTGCCATAAATATTTCAAAAAATCCAATTCAACATTCTCGTACTAAGCACATTGACATCAGATTTCATTATATTCGTGAATTAGTAGAAGAAAAAGTTATATCTTTGGAATATATCCCTACCGAGAATCAACGTGCTGACATTTTCACTAAACCACTCGATAAAAGCACGTTTAATAAAATAAAATTTGATCTTGGCATGTGCATTCTAAAATGATTATTTATGCCTATTTGTATCATAGTGTATATATTTGCTATATTATAATTCAATTTTTTGTGAAATATGCATAAAATCAGATTTTTGGTGATGTTTGACCAGTCGAGGATTTCCTCAACCGTCGTGTCATGACCAGTCGAAGCCAACCCACGACCAGTCGTAAATCGCGGTGATTGACTTAAATTGGGGAAATTTTCATTTCTTCCTTATTTCATCTTTCTTCTCTGACTAGCCGACGCTCGACCAGTCGAACCCACCTTCCAAATCCTTCGAGGTTAGTATTCCATTTGCTTATTTCTTGTGGATTTGTGTCAAGTTTGCTTTTATTTCTTTCTTAAAGTTGTCTATTTTTAGTTTTGTTGAGATTTGGGTTTTTTCACTCTCAAAATCTGATTTGAGAAAATCCACTTCTCAATCCTTTGCAACTCTTTATTTTCTTGAAATCCTTGTTGTAAATGACATCTAGAGGTAAAAAGACAATGTCCCGTGGTCCGTCTTCATCTAGATCTACTCCTCTTACTAAGCGTCATCTTCGGGCCCCCGATGATGATCCATCTTATGTTCGGGACATCAGATTGCATAATGTTATTGTGGAACATCCAGTTGATGTTAATCATGTTGCTCCATTTGATATACTCCCTATTCTTCAAGCTGTACGTTGGGATAACTTATTGCATTAGGGTGGGCCTGTATACCGGTCCATTGCCCAATCCATGTTCGCATGCATAGGTACTTTTTATCTGGAAAATTTAACTTTTAATATTGCCACAAGAGAAGGATTATTTGATGTTGATTGTTATTTGATTTCAGCTCTTATGGAAATACCTGTGAATGATGAGGGCATTCCTATCCATACCTTATCTGACAAACCCTCAGTAACTGAAAAATGCATGCTTACTAGAGATTTATGCAATTTTGATGCTCAATGGACACATAAAGGGAATGTGCTCCCTCCAAAGTTACTGTTACCCAAATACAGAATTCTTCACAAGATTTTTGTATCTAACTTGTATCCTCGGTCTGGCAATAAATTTGAGTTGACATCCTTCATTGTTCGTGTTCTTCATGTTGTTGCCAGAGGTGCTAATATCTGTTTACCAGCCTTGATTTGTCACCACATTATTCAGTTTCGACTCCATCCAGGTCATAGTGACATCCTTTTTGCTTAATTGATGACTATGTTGGCTAAGCATATGTTAGTCGATATGCCTACTAAAGAAGCCCCTATCCATCATCTAATATTTAACAATACTAACCTTAATAAGATGAAGCTAGATATGCTTCCTGGTCAAAGTGATGGTGATGCTGGTGCCGAAGCTGGACATGAGGAAGAAGCTGATGATCTTCCTCCTGATGATATTAACATGGATGATATTTTTGAAGAACTTGATTCTGATTCCGCTAATGATCCTGATTATGCACCTTCTGAGTTTGATGTGCGTTTACGTGGATTGGAAGAGAAAAATGAAAATATAAATATTAAAATAGATAACGTGAATGTTGCCCATGATTTACAGTTCAAATATATGCGCAAATATCTTAGGCGCTTGAACAAGGGCTTGCATCAACTTGATCCTTCCATCCTTGCTCCTTCATCTGGCTCAGATTAGTTCATTTTCTTTTATTGGACTGTAATAACTTTATATCTCTACTATCTTTCAGTTTGTGAGCTGGTTACTACTGTTGACTTAACTCTATTTTTGAATCATATGTCTTGAATTATCCTTTCTCACATATCGCATCTCTTTTTAACTCCTCATCTATTTGTTCCTTGCTTCCTTTGTCCACTTGTGACAAAAAGGGGGAGAATGTTGGATGTATGTTACTCAGGGGGAGTATGGAGAGTATGGTGATTATGTGTTGAGATGTATTGAGGTGGTGGATAGATATAGATATATTGAAGTAACTTGCAGGTTCATGTCATGCTACTATGTTCATGCTATTATGTATATGTGTCGGTTGATATTAACTGGTGCATGATTCGTTAACCAGATTTTCTGTTTTATGAAATATATCTTGTACATGTGTGTTTTGTCACTAATTTGACAAAGAGGGAGATTGTAAGTGCTATAGTTGATAGCCTCATTATATTGTCAAATTTGTGATGCCAAAGACACTGTATCTATCTTGTTATGAAGTTTGTATACGGGAAGAACAAAGCTCTACATATGATGTACCAAGTCTCACAAACCTCAGTTATTTTTGGGCTGTTACAATGAAGGAGAAATTCAGGTATTTTACATTTATTGTAAATTTAATTACTTTGGTTTTATTTGAGGTTAAGCTAGAAAAATCTCGAAGTTGTTGGTTATCTGAGGAGAGCCGAAAAATTTAATTCTCGAGAGTGAGGAGTTTTTTGTGAATTGTGTAAGCCCTTTGAAAAAGACACAATTGTAAAGGTTTTGGGTGAACTTCATTTGTTTTAAAACCTATTTGATAGTGAACGTTAATATTCCACATATTGTGTGAGGATATTAGGAGTGGATTCTTTTCCATTTACCTACGGATTCAAAATCAATTCAAAAAATCAATTGATTATAAAGTGAGTATTGAACATCTGATCTTAAACATTCAAATCTACCTACTCCAACTGGAAGTTCTTTTGTTTATAGTTTGTTGTTGAGCAGTTGGTGTACACACAGCATTCTTTATGGCTATTGTTGAACCACTATAACTCTTTGTGTTGTGTGGATGTGTGCTTCATTTTCCTATATTTGATTATTCAGTTGTGGAATGTATGTGGATGTGAATGTTGTAATCATTTTATTTCAAGCTCAGTGGTGAATGTTGTAATAGTTTGGATTTTCATTTTCACAATTTATCTCTTGCTATTCCTTTATTTTTTTGAGCTTCGGTTTATCTACTTGTTCTAGTAAGGTTGCCCTGCCATTTTTATAGTGCATGGTTGTCCTTAGAACAATCAATATTTGAGATTGCATTTTATTTCTCAGTATAGTTTTATTTATTTCTCTTCGGTTTGAGTTTTTGATACAATGACTTCTCTAGAAATCAGGTTGTCCTACCATAAACTTTGGTTTTTGGTGTAAGGTTTTCCTTAGAACAACTTTTGTATCAATCTATCAATACTTGTTTATTCAGGTTGCTTTTCATTTCTGCATTTGTGAATTAATTTATCTTATTTGGCTATCTCTTTATTAAATTCCATTGTAATTATTTTAAATTTAGCGTTGTCCTATTCACCCTCCCCCCCTCTAGGACATATAGCTTGGCCTTTTCAAAGCGAAGTGAGTGAGAAACGTGAATATCTTTAGAAAATGAACTTAGATTTAGGTAAATTGGGTCGTTCGCCTGTAGGCCAAATTTAAGGTTTCTGACCATTAGATTATAACCCAACTACACCTTTGGATCAGGGAAATTTCTTTATCCATGTTAGTGTACTTATGGCCCTGATCGAGTGACAATAGCCGTTGAACTGAAACTGGTCCTCCATGGTCGATCCACAAATCCGATCGGACCGAAATCTTAACCTGACATAGATCCATTGTCAGGGAACTTTCTCCGGACCGTATGCAGGTAATGGACGTCCAGATGAGCTCCGTTGGTCTGAAACAGATGCCTTTTGGCTATATCCTAAGTATACCATGGCCCTAGGGCCATTGACATCACTTCTGAGCCTATATAAGGGCCTTAACCCATCCCTCTCTCATTCTATACAAATTTCCTAAAACCCTAGGAGAGAGAAGAGAGAAAAGAGGAGGAAAGAGTGAGGAGAAGTGTGAGAGATCTATGGTTTATTGCTGGGATTCACTCCCACACTCCGCGTGCCAAATCATCTCTCCTGTGTCGCTACACCGTCTAATCCAAATCCATTTTTGGGTAAGAAATCCTAACCCTAATATGTTTTAGGAATCCAAATAGAGAAGTCAGTGGAATAGCTAACCTATTTCATGATTTAGGTAGCCATTGTGTTGTAGACGGAGGCGTAGTCTACGAACCAAGTTCGTAATGAGTAAACTGACGAAAGGTGAGGACTATAAACATTTAGGTTAAGGTTTTCAAGGTTTTCAATGTCAGTTAATAATTTATGACTGACTTTATTGTTGTCACATGTACTTAGATGCGATGTTCTCCGTGTATTATACATATATATGAACTATGTTGAATATAATGCATTCCATGTGTTTGTTGAAATGTTTGAATGAATATAGAATTATGATTTGTGGTTGCCATGATTTTTGATTGAGAATACTTGATTGTTGTATGTGTAATAACTCCTTTGTGAAGGGATTTGCTATATTATATGTTATAACTAATTTATTACATGGATGTTGATATGTGTAGTCTACGTGTTTGATAAAATGTCTGAATGAGAAGTTGTTTATTGAAATGTGTTTAATAAGGGCATTGAGATAGGATTCTCAATTACCATATCTATAGTTACAGTTTCCTTCATGTAACCTATCTCGCTACTACATTATTTTTGGATGAAATGCCTATGTATGATAACATGTGCACTATCTGTTTGTTAAAATGCTCAAATGAGATTTATATTTGAATTGGATGTCACATGATGTTTTGACTATCACATATGAATGCCTATTGTATTTGAGTATAATTGGGACTAATATGTAGTCCAGGCAATCGGTAATAGTTTACGATCAGTGGCTGAACTAGTTTCGCTACAACGGATACGTTCGGTGAATCCGAGTCGTACGGTGATTATCGACAGTGGTTAGGCCACAAAGAGTGCATATGCGCTCCATGTCGATTTATTCAACATGCGCTCTTACCAGTCGAGCTTGTCAAGTAACCCGATTAGCCTAATGTATGTTCACCATGTATGGACGCTACTGCTTGAATCCAAAGTACCACTTACCAATGAAAAACCCGTTTAACCTTAGTACCACGATCCACTAAGACTCATGAGCTGGGCGTGGTGGTATGGAACACCGTGGTGGAGTTATTGGTCTACGCTGAGGTGATGAGCCTCCCTGTAGTGTCCATTGAGCAACCTAAACTCGTGATCCGAATACGGTGGTATGAGACACTGTATTCAAGTTGTCGGCTTATGCTAAGGTGACGAGTCTTTCCGTAGTGACCTCGAATATAAACTAAGCCTACGCTGAGGTGACGAGCCTCTTCGTAGCGACCTGAACTTGCCTATTCACTGCTTTTCAATCAGGGGTGATGTTGCCCTATAACTTGCCTATCGTATGCGATTAACTAGGATTGACGACCCTAAATGGATCATTGTTTGGGTAAATAATATAGAGGGAGGTACCTTAGCTTCCCGAATCTGCTGTATAAATAAGCCAAATAAATTACTTGGCTAACACATTCATGCACCGCATTGCATGTGCCTTTGGCGAGGAAGAGCACAGTGAGAGCTTAGCATGCTCAACCGTGAGATGATGTCGCTGAGAGAGTGCAGGTGAGGGCATGCATCATTATCGCATACCATTCTTGCATTAACTAGAGTAGTTAGGACATGATTGTTGTACTGCTTTATCATTACTGCTTGACTGAATCGATAACATATTAACATTTGCCTTATAGCTCCACTGAGTTGATCACTCACTCCCACTCTGGGATGATGTTTTAAAACACCAATCAAACTCTGTTGTAGCTGTAGGTGATGGTGAGGCTTACGAGATGGAGCTTGACTTTTATGACGACGAGGAGTTCTCATACATGCAACTCTCTGGCGGGTCTATATAGACTTGGAGTTGCGTCACCGGGGTTACAAGGATACAGATTAGATGCCATCATATTATATCATTTTGTAAATTTTAGAACTATACATGTAATTATTTAACCTGGTGACATGTTCATACTCTGGGGACTTACAATCACTTATATGCTTTATATATCTATCACAGTCTTCTGCTTACGTAATCTAATTGTCTCTGAAGTATGATATGCTGATTTGGTGTAATCTCATTCATGTTTAATGCACTAATACGGACAACATTCAATCATCATTATTTATGTTGCATAAGTGATGCGACGGATCTCGAGAGTTGAGCTCTGCTCAACCCTCGAAATTCAAGGTGTTACAAGTTGGTATCAGATCATAATTTGGATTAAATGCACCTGGGTTATGGTAACACGACGCACACTGACGTACTTTGATTTAGGAGGGGGCGATGAAATGTAAAAACAGTCGTAGGATTCCAAGTTTCGCCGACAGGCGAAACTGACCATTGAAACGGGACCGTATGCATCTTTGATCATGTGAGATGATCCCAATTCCTCTCTAGACCGTCAATTGGTGAGTTTAGATGATAGTTCAGCGTATTCCACACTCAAATGACTGGAACACGTGAATATGCGCGAGATGGACTCCGAAAAAGTCTCAAACGGACGTAGGGGCCCAAACGACATAAATTGGGGGAGGGGGGGACCAAAGTGGGCCCCGTACATTTTCGGCACCCCGGGAGGGGGATGTCATCGCCCTAGGACGCGGGGGTCCAAACGACACAAATTGGGGGGGGGGACCAAAGTGGGCCCCGTACATTTTCAGCACCCTGGGAGGGGGATGTCATCGCCCCTAGGGCGAGCCGTCGCCCAAGGGTCCAGCAGACCGCAATGGCATCGCGCTTACCGCGAGGCCGCGGTCTAGGTCCAGCAGGCCAGGGGGGCTGTGGCGGGCCGACCTTGTGTACTCATGTGGGGGCCACGAAATTCGTGTGGGACCCTCTATTCAGTCCCTTTTGCTTCATTTATACTCCCACCTATTTCTACACCCTCCAAACCTCTCAAAAACCTTACTTTTCTTCTTAAATCTCCCTGCCATTCTCAAATCTTCTTCTTCTTCTTCATTACATACCCACCCTCCATCATATTCTTCATACCCATCTCATACAACTCCCTATTTTTCCTATTTCCTACCTATTTGAGCATAAAGCCCACACCTTTTATGTCTCATAACACAAAAGCCTCACAATCCACCATATTCCCAAGCTTTACCGATTTTCATGTCTCTTTTTGAGCTAGTGGCTGCGATCTTCTCCCTCTCCACACTCTTTTCCCTCATGGAAAAGAAGAGGGCTTCCATGGATGAAGTTGGACCTAGCCACCCAACTTGTCTAAGGAAGAAATCGGGCGCCGAAGTAAGTACAAGCGCCATACGAGAGCAGAGGACTTGGTGAGATCTCGATCCTCAAATTCCTCTCGAAAGAGCCCTACCGCCGGGTGTCGCACATGGTAGGTTCCAGGGTTGTAGAGTTCTCTTTGAAGTACACATGGACGAGAAGCTATTCGGGTTTTATCCGGTAATGGACCTCCTAGTGGACGCCGGGTGGGGTCCCATATTTAAAGGCAAGTCATGTGCGTGTGAGAGTAATGTCCGAGCCTTCTACTCCCACATACGAGTGAAAAGGCCAAGCTATATGTCCTAGAGGGGGGGCTGAATAGGACTATGCCAAATTTAAAATAAAATTAGCGGAAATAAATTAAACCAATAACCTTACAATATGAATCAATTCACAATGTTAAACTTTAAATCACCTTGATAAATAAGTATTGAGAGATTGATACAAATTCAGTTCTAAGGACAACCTTACACCATAATAAACAAGGGCTTATGGTAGGACAACCTTATTTCTAGAACCTCTTTTGGATCAAGGACTCAATTTTAATATAAGTAAATGAAATAGCAAGGAATTGAAATTAAATGCAGAAGTATAGATCTAAATTATTACAACAATCCCCACACTTGCTTGAAATGTAAATAATTACAACATTCACATCCACTTGTACATTCCACACAATCGAATGATAAAAGATATGAAAATTAAGCAAGCATTCAATCCACAAGATAAAGAGTTATAGTGGTTCGCTTTGTGTGTACACCAACCTTGTTTTCCAACCACCACGAGTTACTCCACTCTAATATCCTCACACAGGGATATTAGCGTTCACTATCAAATAGGTTTTCACAGGTTCACCAAAAACTTTTACAATTGTGTCTTTTTCACTTGGGCTTACACAATTCAAAAACCCTTCTTTTCTGAGTTTTCTGGTTTCCTCAGACAACCAATACAATGAGATTTTTCTGGCTTAACCTCAAACAAAACCAAGATGATGAGATTTTTCCATTAACCTCAAACAAAACCAAAAGTAAATAAATTTTACTGAATTGTAAAATACCGAATTTCTCCTTTTCTTAGCGAATTTCAAGAGAACCAATCGGAGTAGATGATTGAATGTCAAAGTTCAATTTCCAATACTCACATTCATAAGGTTCTAAATTCTAATAGATTTTAGATTTAACTTGTTGGGCGTAGCTATATTTGATTTTGATTCCAAGAAGAAAGAATAAGATAATTCCTCTTTTCAAGTAAGATTGGAATATAGAAACAAAATCAAATTAAATAAGCTAGCAAAAAGGAATATTAAATAAGCACAATGTAGCTTAAAATAAACACAGACTTATCTCAGAGTGATCACTTGAAAATTCTTGAATAGAATAGAGTTGAAGTGTGAAAACTTTGAATTTCGTGTTCAATTTATAGAAGCAAAAATCGTTCCTACGACTGGTCTTAGAAACCTTAGACTGGTCGTAGCTCTAACAGATTTTTGAAAAATTAAGCGCGATCTTTGAAAGTCGTTCCACGACTGGTCGTGAGTACCCTACGACTGGTCGTGGGTCACCTACGACTGGTCGTAGGACCATAGATAAAGTTGCTGGACTTTGAGTCGTAGATCCAGGACTAGTCGTGGACGAGTCGAAGCCACACCTACGACCGGTCGAAGGACCTCCAGGACTGGTCGTGGGCATACTAAAAATTCTGAAAAATCTTCAACAACTTAGGACTGGTCGTGGAATTTCTTGGATTAGTCGAACCAATGCCAGGACTGGTCGAACAAGAGCTAGGACAGGTCGTAGAATAGACCAAACTTATGTAAAATAAATATTTGATTTATGTATCCAAAGTGACCTACTTAAAGGGTCAACCTAAGGTCTTTCAAACCTGAATCATGTCATATGGACATTGAACTTCAACCATTCAACGAATGTAGATTGTTTGAACCATATCAGGCTTGAGATCTTGAACTTGTTGTAGCTTCAAACTTGAGATCTTCATCAACATAACAACTACTTCATGCATTGCTTATTAGTCTTGAAGTCATGAATTGTTTCATAAGACTTGAACATCAACATTGTATCTTCTTGAGACTTCAACATGTAGCTTCTTGAACTTCAATATGTAGCTTCTTGAAAAAGTTCAACTTGTAGCTTCTTGAAGTATTTATGCAGTGTCTTGAATTCATATAAATCATCATACAAGCACAGGACACAGATAGATGTTTTGACACATCAAAATTTGACAACCAAAGGAGCATGAGACCATAACACTTACAATCTCCCCCTTTGTCAAATTTGTGACAAAACACCCAAGTAATAATACTTCCAATAGACATAAGAGAAGTACAAACACAACATGTTCACAATAGAGAAGCATGCACAGTTATATAGATATGATAAGTAATAACTAGCATCATTCTCCCATAACTACCCCTGAGAAGCTTAACTCCCCCTGAGTAATAGCCTACCCCTGAGAAGCTTAACTCCCCCTGAGTAATTAGGAGCACATCATAAAGATCAAATTCAAATAAATCAAAAACCTCCAAAACCAAAACTTCTCCCCCTTTTTGTCACAAAATGACAAAGGAAGAAGAGCATCAATAATAATGAAAATAGGAGTTGATTCAAGAGAACATATTGCATAATTAAAAAAGTCAGTAAGCATGTAAAGTTCAGTAAAAAAAAAAATATTACGGACTCATGCCAAATCGAGAACCCGAAGAGGGTGCGAGGATTAGATGGATCAATTTTATGTAAACCCTTAGCAATGCCTCATATATTTGCGTAAATATGAAAATTGTGTGTCTTGGGTAACAATTTGAGCCACTCTCTTGAAGGGAATTCAATCTTTCATCAAAATCGGAAAGGTGAAAATCGGGATCATCACCGAAGTCGATTCAAGTTCTTCAAATAAATCATCCATATTCACGTCTTCGGAAGATCACTAGCTTGAGCATTTCACCTTCAAAGCCTGCTACTACCGATCATCACTTGCCTTGACCAATTTTAAATTCATCTTGTTAAGATTGGAATTATTAAAAGGGAGATGATGGATAGGTTTTTCTCTAGTAGGCATAGCCACGAGCATATGATTTGCCAGCATAATCAATAAATAATCAAAGGGTATATCACTGTGTCCAGGATGGTGACGAGACAGAATAATGGAATGACAAATTAAAGACGGTAGATATATTTTTGCACCAGAGACTACGTAATGCAAAACACGAACCATGAAAGCGGTGAGTTCGGTTTATTACCGAACGTGGATAAAGATTTGAGATGAATATCCTATGAAGTACTGCGTATCAGGTAACAAATACCTTGAGGGAAGTACATGACCTTTATGAGTCCAATGAACATCCAAATTACATAAATCTCTAGTAAGCATTTTTCGTTCGATTCGAGAGAACATGTAAAATATGAATTGGAATGCTCTCATCATTGATAGGTATTTCCATAATGTCAGCAATCAAATGTCGATCTACTAAAAACAATCCTTCTTGAGTATCAACTTTAAAAGTAAAATCCTCAAGAGAAAAATCACAGATACATGCAAACATGAATTGGGCAATGGACTGGTATGCAGCTCTACCCCAATGTAAGATGTTATCCCATCCCACAGATTCCAACAGAGGAGGGATACCAAATGAAGCAATGTGATTAATATTAACATGATGCTCAATAATAACATTGCCCATACGCAAATCCCGAGCATCAGAAGGATCATTTTCGGGAGAGCGAAGATGACGTTGTACAATAGAAGCTGATCGAGAAGAAGATGGACCTCGAGTAGTTTTCTTTTTACCTCTAGCATCCATTTTCACAGGAAGATTTCAAGGAAACAACAAGATGCAAGATAGAAGAAATGAGGTTTAGATAGAACAGATTTTTCAAGATAAAACCCCAAACTTGCAATGAACGACCAAATAGATTCCACAAGAATGAGATTTGAGACACTAATAGCAAGAATCTACAAAGAAAATGCAAAAGAACCACTAACCTTGAAGTACTATGAAGGTGGGTTCGACCGGTCGTAGCTAGAACCGTTGGAGGGTAAAAAGAAATTAAGAAGAAGAGTCAAAATCCCCAAATTAAAGTGAAATCCCAAGTTTCACGACTGGTCGTGTAAGTGCTCGACCGGTCGTATCACAACCGGTCGTGTACACTCACGACTGGTCGAGTACGACTCAAAATTTGCAATTTTTTAAATAATTTTCAAATTTAAGCAAATAAAACATCAAATTTATGTACATTATGATACACCAAATCATGCAAATTCAATTTAAATTACACATACCGAGATCAAACTTTAATTTATTAAACATGCTTTTGTCGAGCGGTTTAGTGAAAATGTCCGCAAGTTGAGTCTCGGTTGGAATGTAATCCAAATATATTAATTTTTCTTCCACTAATTCACGAATGTAGTGAAATCTAATGTCAATATGCTTAGTACGTGAATGCTTTGAATCGATTTTTAGAGATATTTATTGAAATTATTACAAAATAAAATCATAAAATCTGAGTGATTCCATAATCGCTTAACATTCGTTTCATCCAAACAAGTTGAGTACATGCATTTCAAAGACAGAATGTATTCACCTCACCTTATGTTGATAGCGATATAGAACTTTGCTTCTTGCTAAACCAAGAAACAAGACAATTTTCAAAGTAGAAACAACCACCACGGTTGATTTTCTATCATCAATGTTTCCCCAACAAGACATCTGCGTGCCAGACTAATTGAACATTAGTCTCATGTGGATACCAGAGACCCAAATTAGTAGAACTTGCGACATATCGCATAATCCGTTTAACAGCTTAAGTGAGATTCTTTAGGATTTGATTGATAACGAGCACAAATACCAACACTCAAAGCAATATCTCGGTCTACTAGTAGTCGGGCAAACTACCAATCAAACTGCGATACAATTTAGGATCCACATCATTACCCTAGAGTTTTTGAGAGTCTCAAAGTTGTACTCATAGGAGTATCAAAATTTTTACCTTTCTCAAATCCAAATTTCTTAATTAAACTCTGAGCATATTTGGTTTGAGAGATAAAAATTCCATCAGGTTGTTGTTTTACTTGCAACCCTAGAAAATAGTTTAATTCTCCAACCATGCTCATTTCGAATTTAGACTTCATCAAATCTGCAAACTCAACAGTCATGTTAGTACAGGTTGATCCATAAATAATATCGTCAACATATATTTGAACCATTAGAATATCATCGTTATGTTTCTTAACAAAGAGCATCTTATCAACACACCCCATCTGAAAATTATGACTCAGTAAAAACTTAGTCAGTTTTTCGTACCATGCTCTGGGAGCTTGTTTCAGACCATAGAGAGCCTTTTTAAGACGATACACATGATCAGTAAATTTAGGATCTTCAAACCCTGTAGGTTGTTCAACATATACCTCTTCATGTAAATCACCATTCAGAAAGGCACTCTTTACATCCATTTGGTAAATTTTAATCTTCCTAAAACATGCAATGCAGATAAAAAGTCTGATTGATTCAAGATGAGCTACAGGAGCAAATGTTTCATTATAGTCAATACCTTTAATTTGTGTATACCCCTGTACAACTAGTCTTGCTTTGTTTCGTATAATATTTCCAAGTTCATCAGATTTGTTTTTGAAAATTCATTTTGTTCCAATAATATGTTTATCTTTAGGTCTAGGAACAAGATACCAGACATCATTTCTGACAAACTGATTAAGTTCTTCTTGCATCGCAAGAATCCAGTTTTCATCCGAAAGTGCTTCTTTTACGTTAATCGGTTCAATCTGGGATGTAAAGCATACGTAGTTACATATGTCCTCTAATTGTCTACGAGTGCGCACACCACGTGAGAGGGTTTCCAAGTATTTGAGAAGTTGGATGATCTTTAACGGTCCTTAATGCTCGGATTAGTTTCACTTGATGAAATTTCTTGTTTTTCAAGTATAAGAACTTCATCATTATTCGAACCGGGACAGTGTGTATTCAAAAGATCGTCAATCACAACATTTATTGACTCTTGAATCACACCGGTCCTGTTGTTCGAACTCGATAAGCACGACTTTGTTTAAAGAATATCCTAAAAGATCCCTTCATTACTTTTAGTGTCGAACTTTCCCAAATTTTCACGGTCACGAAAAATATAGCACTTCCTGCCAAAAACTCGAAAGTATTTGACAGAAAGCTTTTTCTCAAACCACATTTCATAAGCCGTTTTATTATTAGATTTACAAATATAAACACGGTTAATAATGTAGCAGTTTGTATTCATGCTTCATTGAGAGATTCCTAGGGAGCTTCATGCTATTTAACATAACATTTCCCATTTCTTGAAGCACTCTATTCTTCCTCTCAACAATTCCATTTTGTTGAGGAGTTTTAGGTGCGAGAGAATTCATGCGATATTCCACGATCGCTACAAAATTTCTCAAAACCATTGTGTTTTCGGTTGGATCCATGATCATTACGGATCTTGCTGACTTGAGAACATTTTTCAGTTTGAATCCGTTTTATAATCTTTTTCACTTCATCAAGGGTTTCTGATTTATCTCTCAAGAATGAAACCCAAGTGTATCTTGTGTAATCATCTACAATAACTAAGATGTACTTTTTGCCACCTCAACTTTTCGTTCTTGTTGGTCCTATAAGATCCATGTGGAGAAGCTCGAGTGGTCTTGTGGTGATATTGGAGTTCACCTTTTTGTGAGAGCTCCTAGTTTGTTTACCATACTGGCATTCACTACAAATCTTGTCTACTTTTTGCATCTTAGGTAGACCTCTAATTAGTTCACTTTTGCTCAATCTGTATAAATTTCGGTAGTGTACATGTCCAAGGCGTTTATGCCATAATTTTGTTTCATCGGTATGGACCATGTAGCACGTTTGTTTAGATGAGCTACCATTGCTTATTATATAGCGGGGGAGACATTATATAGCGTTTTGAAGTTCTACATTAATATTACGAACCCTTTTCATTTATAATTTCACAACCTTGATTAGAAAATTTAACATTATGGTTGTTATCGCATATTTGAGATATGCTCAACAGGTTTTGTTTTAAACCCTCAACATATAAAACATTTTTAAATAAGGGAAGGTTATAGAGTTGGACCGTACCTTTGCCAATTATCTTGCAGTTGCTACCATCACCAAATGTGACTGACCCATCAGTCATATCTTTAAGATCGGTGAATAGTGCTTTGTCGCTTTGTCATATATCCGGAGCATCCACTTGTCTAGGTACCATTTCGAATGGCTTGTAGCTTTGAAAGCGGTGTGAGCAACCAAACAGCAACCTTAGGAACCCATTTCAAGATCTTGTTTTGGGTTTAGGAGAATAATTGGTCTTCTTTTGTTTATAGTTATAAGAATGACCTCTTGAGTTAGATTTTAATAGCTCCTTAAGTAAATCAACAATTTTTTCACTAGTGGGTTTCGAATCGATTTTTGAAATTTATATAGGCTCGCTTTTGTGTTTTTGAAAAGTTTTTGTATTTTTAGAAAAAACTTGACTAGGTACCTTTTCCTTTTGAGTTAGAAGTCTCTCCTTTCACAAAATTGGAAGGAGTATTCTTCTCGCTTAGGAGATGTGTTTTTATCATAGCCCAACCCGGATCGATCGCCACATTTTCTTGATACGGATAATAATTTTTCTAATTTTGGATCACCTTGGGCATATCTCCATGTGTCCTTCAAACTCAGAAGAGAAGATACTTCATTTTTAAGTTTCTCATTTTCAGATTTCAAATTTTCAATTAGGGAGGTTTTGAATTCTAGATCACACTTTGATTTTTCAAAACAATCTGAAATTTGAGATTTTTCTAAAACAAGGGTTTCAAAACATTCTTAAGTTTAAAAAACTTTTCTTTTTGAAGTTTAAGTTTGACAGCAATTTTACAACTTTCCTTATATAAGGCATTGTAAGCATCTTGAAGATCTTCATCATTTTCATGATCACTATCCAAATTTTCTTCACTTGTTGAATCATCGTGATCTGAAAAAGTAAACTTGGCTAGAGTCATAAGGGCCTTAAGTTCATCCCGACTTCGGTTTTGAATTTTTTTATTGAAGAGGCTTGAGAATCGACGATTCATCCCAAGTAGCCAACATACCCTTCCTTTTGGATCTGTCTTTTAGGACATTTGTTTGCTAAATGCCCATATTCTTGATATTGTAACATTGATTATCTTTCAATGACTTCCAAGTTTTAGACTTAGGTTTAGAACGTTTCTTTTCATTTGCCTTTTGAAAGTCGACTCTTTTCTTACTTTTGAAAATCTTATAAAACTTTTTCGCCAAAAGGGTCATATCATCTTCAGACTTTTCTGAATCTGAATTTTCTTGAGTAATACTTTTAGATGACTTCAAAGCAATAAATTTACCTTTAGGAGCTTTAAAACTTAATTCATAGGTTTGTAAAGAACCAACTAATTCTTCTACCTTCATATTGTCCGTATCACGAAGTTCTTGGATTGCGGTTACCTTAGAATTGAACCGTTCAGGAAGAGAGCGTAGTATTTTTGCACACACTTTACTTTCTGGGATCTTATCGCCAAGACCCCACATTGAGTTTACAATGTCATTCAATCTAGTGAAAAAGTCCATAAACATTTCATTTTCCTCCATACGAATTTCTTCAAATTTAGTTGTGAGGAGTTGAACTTTAGATTTCTTGACAATTGAAGTACCTTCGTGTGTCATTTCTAAAATATCCCAGGCTTGCTTTGCAGTATCACAGGATATGATTCTTTTGAACTCATCCTGATAGTGCGCAAGTGATTGCATTTAGTGCTTTAGCATTAGCACTACTCTCATTTTTCTGAAGTGTGGTCCATTGGTAATACTGTAATTTTCATAGATTTTGAACCATCAACACCGATTACTTCCATGGTAGGAGGATTCCATTCGATTCTTTGTGGCTTGCCACACACTTTCATCCATTGATTTGAGAAAGATCCTCATTCGCTTTCCAATAGGCATAGTTGGAACCATCAAAAGGTGGAGGCCTAGTAATGAAAAGGCTATCAAAATTTGACATCTTTTTATATAGCTTAGATCGTTAACTCGGAAATAAATCCAAATAAAAAGCAACAAAAATGAGCTATTAGGCTCGATACCACTTGAAAAGGCCAAGCTATATGTCCTGAGGGGGGGGGGGGGGGGGTGAATAGGACTATGCCAAATTTAAAATAAAATTAGCGAAAATAAATTAAACCAATAGCCTTACAATATGAATCAATTCACAATGCTAAACTTTAAATCACCTTGATAAATAAGTATTGAGAGATTGATACAAATTCAGTTCTAAGGACAACCTTACACCATAATAAACAAGGGCTTATGGTAGGACAACCTTATTTCTAGAACCTCTTTTGGATCAAGGACTCAATTTTAATATAAGTAAATGAAATAGCAAGGAATTGAAATTAAATGCAGAAGTATAGATCTAAATTATTACAACAATCCCCACACTTGCTTGAAATGTAAATAATTACAACATTCACATCCACTTGTACATTCCACACAATCGAATGATAAAAGATATGAAAATTAAGCAAGCATTCAATCCACAAGACAAAGAGTTATAGTGGTTCTTTGTGTGTACACCAACTTGTTTTCCATGACCACACAGAAAGTTACTTCTCACTCTAATATCCTCACACGGGGGATATTAGCGTTCACTATCAAATAGGTTTTCACAGGGTTCACCAAAAACCTTTACAATTGTGTCTTTTTCACTTGGGCTTACACAATTCAAAAACTCCTCTTTTCTGAGTTTTCTGGTTTCCTCAGACAACCAATACAATGAGATTTTTCTGGCTTAACCTCAAACAAAACCAGTACAATGAGATTTTTCTAGCTTAACCTCAAACAAAACCAAAAGTAAATAAATTTTACAGAATTGTAAAATACCTGGATTTCTCCTTCTCTTAGCAGCCCATAGAACCAATCGGAGTAGATGATTGAATGTCAAAGTTCAATTTCCAATACTCACATTCATAAGGTTCTAAATTCTAATAGATTTTAGATTTAACTTGTTGGGCGTAGCTATATTTGATTTTGATTCCAAGAAGAAGGAATAAGATAATTCCTCTTTTCAAGTAAGATTGGAATATAGAAACAAAATCAAATTAAATAAGCTAGCAAAAAGGAATATTAAATAAGCACAATGTAGCTTAAAATAAACACAGACTTATCTCAGAATGATCACTTGAAAATTCTTGAATAGAATAGAGTTGAAGTGTGAAAACTCTGAATTTCGTGTTCAATTTATAGAAGCAAAAATCGTTCCTATGACTGGTCTTAGAAACCTTGGACTGGTCGTAGCTCTAACAGATTTTTGAAAAATTAAGCGCGATCTTTGAAAGTCGTTCCACGACTGATCGTGAGTACCCTACGACTGGTCGTGGGTCACTTACGACTGGTCGTAGATCCCTACGACTGGTCGTAGGACCATAGATAAAGTTGTTGGACTTTGAGTCGTAGATCCGGGGTCACCGTGGACGAGTCGAAGCCATACCTACGACCGGTCGAAGGAGCTCAGGATCCAGTTGTGGGCGTACCAAAAATTCGAAAAATCTTCAACAACTTAGACCGGTCGTGGAATTTCTTGGACTAGTCGAACCAATGCCGGGTGAGTCGAACAAGAGCTAGGGCAATTCGTAGAATAGACCAAACTTATTAAAATAAATATTTGATTTATGTATCCAAAGTGACCTACTTAAAGGGTCAACCTAAGGTCTTTCAAACCTGAATCATGTCATATGGACATTGAACTTCAACCATTCAACGAATGTAGATTGTTTGAACCATATCAGGCTTGAGATCTTGAACTTGTTGTAGCTTCAAACTTGAGATCTTCATCAACATAACAACTACTTCATGCATTGCTTATTAGTCTTGAAGTCATGAGTTGTTTCATAAGACTTGAACATCAACATTGTATCTTCTTGAGACTTCAACATGTAGCTTCTTGAACTTCAATATGTAGCTTCTTGAAAAAGTTCAACTTGTAGTTTCTTGAAGTATTTATGCAGTGTCTTGAATTCATATAAATCATCATACAAGCACAGGACACAGATAGATGTTTTGACACATCAAAATTTGACAACCAAAGGAGCATGAGACCATAACACTTATAACGAGACCCATTGCTGGATCCTCTACAGTTTACTATTCTCGTAGGGGGGGGGGGGAGCCACAATTGATGTTGGTGTGATAGCTCGGGTTATGAGGATGGAACATGGTGAGGTTCATGTAAGCGAGAAGAATCTCAAGAGTGTGCATGAAAGAGATCGCCATACGCAATTTCTTTATTGCCGACTGATCCACTGGAATCGAGGCAAATACCTCCCAATGACCAAGATGACTCATGACTTCCACCTACTCCACCATATATTCACACACAATGTGTATCCTAGGTGGAGCAATCGCTCCGAATGCGTGCGTTTGATGGTGGACTTCCTATACAGAGCTGGGCAGGGAGACAAGTTGTGTTTGCCTACATTTGTCCTAGTACAGATAGTACAGACCGCGCGCTCTGTTAGGACAGATGTTTCACTCCCATTTGACCGACTTGTATGCAAGCTTGCTCTAGAGTTCGGCTACCGACTTGACACGGAACTTGGCCGATCCACTACATTAATGATACTACGCTCAACAACATGGGAATTGGCCCTCGACAACATCAAGCCCGATCCGATGAGAGTGAAGATGAGATGGGAAGTGAAGAGGAAGAAAGTGATGAAGAAGAGGACGAAAATGAAATAGAGGAAGGAAGTGAGGAAGAGGGAGAGCAGGAAGAGGAAGAAGAGGAGGCCCAAGACTCTGATGAGAGCTCTCCACCTGCTACACATGAGCACCACCATGATCGGGCTGCTTTAGAAGTCTGCTTGATCAGATTGAGGAGAGCCAAGTCACCCTGAAATAGGAGGTCAGAGAGACCTCGGCTGAAGTGAAGCAAGAGCTTGAAGAGAATAAGGCCTACATGAAACAGAAGTTCAAGAAGATGTCCCGTACTTCAAAGGCCCTCTTGTACTGCATGCAGGACAAGGGTGCTCCTCCTCCATCATCAGAGTCAGATGACTAGTCATATGTTATAGTTGACTTTGGGGTTTTCTTTGTTTTCTTATTTTCTATATTATAGCCTTGATAGGCTTAGTAGTATGGTAGAGTTGTTAGTATGTTTTAGTGTTTAAAGCTTTGTTTAAATTAGCTCACATGCATCTTTTGTCATGATCCATGTAAGACTACATCTCATGTATTGTGACAATTTTTGTTAAATGAAATGCATGAAGCTTCTTTTGTTATGGAATGTGTAGAATGCTTGAGAAATTGAGTGTTGTTATGCTAAATCTCACACATGTTGCACCCTATATTGTATATAGGGAATGCCCCCTAAGAACACTCGGAGCACTACACGTCTCGCACTTGGTGGATCGATTGACGGGGCACCTCCCCCAAGCAATAGCCATACGGACCCTAGCTTGGGCTCGGCTAGTGAGACTATGTCGGATTCTCAGCCGGCCACTGGATATATAAATGGGCCGACGCCTTTTACACCACCGGTTCCAAAACAGAACCGTGCGTCTTCGTCGACGCCACACATGCCTCAGGCAATTTCTCCTCCTGATAGGTTAAAGCAGATGATGCTCCTTATGCAACAATAGCAGATTTGGACCACCATCACTGGGGCCCTTGTCGAGAACATAAAAGTGGTTCCGTCTGCACCACCTATACACCCTGCTGAAAACCTGAATGCCAGCGGCTTATTTGAACGATTCCAGCGCTTCCGACCTCCCACTTTTAGAGGTACTCACAGACCCGAGGAGGCCGAATATTGGCTTGATTGCATCTCTAAGATGCTAAAGCCGCTGCACTGCACTGAGGCGGAGCAGGTTGAGTTGGTCACATATATGTTTAAGAAGGAAGCCAAACTCTGGTGGGACTACATCCTTTGGACTGTTCCCGAGGGTTATGTGTGGACATGGAATGTTTTTGAGATACGCTTCCACAAAAAGTATTTCTTCCTCACCTACCTTAATGAGAATGAGGGTAAATTCTTTTACCTTCGTCAGGGAGGAATGACCATGGCTGTAAGACCTGTATCCTAGACCGTACCATTCCGTAGGTTCCCGCGATCTTTTCGATCGAATTCCAGCAACCTTCGACCCTTATTCGACATTTGCGCGCGACCCTGATTCACACATCGTCAACCCGAGTCGACTCAACCCGAGACTTGTACCCTAGCGACCGCGCCGTCGCTACGGTTCCGTGCCGTGTCTCGTGCGCTGAGGTGATACATAGGCCGAGAGATGTGGGCCTGCATTCGGTTTGAGGAAAACGCCGTGCGTTGTAAAATCCAAGAGAATCTCTACAACATATCACCTCAATCCATCAATCAATCCCATCAAGGGTCAAGTACACCATCACCTCACACCCATCCCCAAGCAACCCCAAAAAGTCAAAAAGTTCTTACACCATCTATCCCAAAGTCAAAAAGTTCTTACACCATCTACTCCAAAGTCAAAAAGTTCTTACACCCATCCTCACCACATCCATCACTCACATATCTCTGTCTCTCTCTTACAACTCCTCTCTCTCTCTCTCTCTCTCTCTCTCTCTCTCTCTCTCTCTCTCTCTCTCTCTCTCTCTCTCAAAACCATATCCCAAAGCAATCCACGTCCATGGCTTCCAAGAGGAGAAGCTTGGCACAGTCCATTCCCTACCACCCAATCCAACTCTTGGATCATCATCTTAACCATTGAAATTGTCCCCCTGGGACTCTAGACCGCATAAGTGGAAGAATGAGGAGGAGATGAAAGGTGAATGCTTTTATTTGTTGATTTTGATGATTTGACGGCCCACTTGTAGTGGGACCCATCTTGAGGTATGCATGTATAGGGAGGGCCCATAGTGGCGGGGTCCCTCCCCTCTCACGCTCTCTCTCTCTCTCTCTCTCTCTCTCTCTCTCTCTCTCTCCCCTTGATCACATGGCCCACCTTGATGCATTATCCTCACCGTCTGATCTTGAGGCCCACCATGTTGCTGCCCATTTTTGGGACAGATCTAATGAAGGAAAACACAAATATCAGCTCGATCGATGGAGTGGCCCGTTGTTGTGGATCCCACCATCTATGTATGAATTGCATGTGTACCCCACTGCTGGGGCGTGTGCCACCACACATGTCAGCTGATCTAATCCCTGGTGGGCCACACCACGTGGACCCATCCTGCTGTATGAGAACCCACTAGCCATCCAACGTCCAGAGAGTCTGGACGCTGGAATGAATCTGGTGGCATGCATATATTATATAATACATGTTTAAATATAATATAATATATATTATATACACGATAGACATATGCATATTGCGGTGGGACCACATCTACGTGGGAGCCCACCTTGCTGCATATATTCACACCGTCCATCAATGACGGTGGGACCCACTAGCGTGGGTGTATTATCCACCGTCCACTCATTTGGACGGTGGGGCCATTCAATATAAATGTACGTGTATTATCCACCGTCCATCCATCTGGACGGTGAGGTGTCTCCTTTCATCTACCATCTGGTGGAAATCCACCCTGATGTATGTACCTCACCTAATGGACGGTGCTGTGTACTCCACCATGATGTATGTTTTGGATGCACCCCGTCCAGCTATGGACCCCACGTAATGTATGGGTTACATTCAAACCGTCCATCCATTCAGTCCATGTGGGACCCACCCCAAACGTGTTGCACTTGTGGAGGTGGGGCCCACCAGGTGAGGTATGTGTTTTATTCAATCCGTCCATCTGGACGGTGGTCAGGTGGGACCCTCTCTAATGTATGTGTTTTATATATATGCCGTCCACCTGTTTGCTAGCATGGACGCCACCATGATGTATTTATTTCATCCACACCGTCCAGATCTTTGGACGGTGGGCCCCTTTGAATGTATGGATGGAATCCATCCGTCTAGATAATCCATCTGGACGCTGGAGGGTATAGAGCCGCTTGCCCATATAATAATATATATATATATATATATATATATATATATATATATATATATATATATGTTAATATAATATATATATATATATATATGAGGCCCATTGGTACGGCCCATTGATGACAACAGCTATATATATATATATATATATATATATATATATATAAAGACTTGATGTAATGAGGCCCATTTGATGAGTATACTAGGCCCACCTGTTATGTATATTAGGTGCATGTAATGGGGGCCCACCCGTTATGTGTTAAGGCCCATGGGTGATGACCCATTGTGATGTATTTCTGGCCCATATGGCAAGGCCGATGTGATGCGTGAGAGGCCCGTGGTTGTGGCCCAATGTGATGTATTCGAGGCCTATGTCATGTGACCCATTGTGAGGTATATTTGGCCCATGTGAGTGGCCCAATTTGATGTATTCAAGGCCCATGGTTAAGGCCTAGTGCGATGTATGTATGATCCATTAAGTTGTCTACGAATTCCTTTGTATGGGCCACTCCTTGGGAGTAATGTTGGTTGAATGTCCACATTGATGGGCAATGATGGTTGGATATCCACATTATGACCTTTCCTTAGGCCTTGATCAGCCGATTCCGATTGTCATGACCGATTGCTGATTCCGATTATCATGAACCGATTGTCGTGACAGATTGTCGATTCCAATTGAAGAAACCGATTTGCCGATTCTGATTATTGATTGATCCCGTTTGTTGTGACCGATTGCCGATTCTGATTGACATGACCGATTTGCCGATTCTGATTATCGATCGATTTCGATTGTCATGATCGATTGTCGATTCTGATTATGTGACTGATTTGCCGATTCTGATTATTGATCGATCCCGATTGTCGTGAACCGATTGCCAATCCCGATTATCGTGACTGATTGCCGATTCCAATTGATGTGACCAATTTGCCGATTCTGATTATCGATCGATCCCGATTGTTGTGACCGATTGCCAATTTTGATTGACATGACCAATTTGCCGATTCTGATTATCGATCAATTTTGATTGTCGTGACCGATTACCGATTGACGTGACTGATTTGCCGATTCCAATTATCGATCGATTCTGATTGTCGAGGCCAAGTATCGAGGCCGATTTCGATTTATCGAGGCCGATTGTATAGGTCGATTCCAATTGTATAGGTCGATTCCGATTTGTCGAGGCCGGTTGTATAGGCCAATTCTGATTGTCGAGGCCTATGTGATGAGGCCCTTTGTGATGCTTTTGAGGGCCAGACAATGGAGCCCATTGTGATCTATGTTAGGCCCATGTGAAAGGCCCATCATGATGTGTATTAAACCCTTGAGTAGGGTCCATTGTGTTGTATATTAGGCCTTTGTGTGAGGCCGTGGGCCCATTATATGTTTGGCTCTATGTGGCCATTCCTTTGGGGTAATGTTGGTTGAATGTCCACATTGTCGAGGCTGATTGTTGATGCCGGTTATTGATACCGATTATGAGTATGTGACAGCATAGCATCATAATACATGCCCATACGCATCATCTGCATATTTGTTATGAGATGTGATTGGCCATTGCATATGCTATAGGGCAGGTTGTTCATAAGGCTCCTTGATATGCGGAATTGCCTCACATGAGAGCATGGCATGCACATGGTTGATGCATGATTGGATTGTGTGACTCATGCATCTCGCATTTGTGTGACATGACCACCATACGCCCTAGCGACATCAGGGTCGTAGCCTTCACAGGTATTTCGTGGATGGCCAGATGGGATACCAAAAATCTGTTCTACATGGGGTATTATAGATATCCTTGGGTGAAAGTGTAAGACCCGTATCCTATCCCATACTGTTCCATAGGCATCCGCGGTCCTCCCGGTCAAATTCCGGCAACTCGCAATCTGTGATCGGCGTTTGCGCGCGATTAAGATACATGTCCCGTATATCAGAGTCGGCTCAACCCAAGACTTGTACCATTACGACCACACCGTCGTCGCGGTTCCAACGCCGCATCTCATGCGCCGAGGCAATATCGGGGCCAGGAGATGTGGGCCTGCATTTAGTTCGAAGAAAAATGTCGCGCGTTGCAATCTTGAGAGAATCCATCACATCAATCCCATCAATCAATGTACACATCACACTCCATCACTCACCCATCCCCAAGTACAACTACCCCTCCCCTAAAGTCAACTCTCTCTTACACAAGTACACATCACACCCATCACGCCCATCTCTCTCTCTTACACCTCTCTCTCATCTCTCTCATTCTCCAAGCAAGCATCCCACGTCTAAGCATGCTTCCATGGGAGAGCTTATGTGACCCACCTTCCTACCACCCAATCCAACCCTTGGATCATCATCTCAACCGTCGAAATTATCCCCTTGGAGCTCTAGATTGCATAGGCGGAAGGAGTTGATCTTGAGGTGGGTGCTTCTCTCTCTTTCTCTCTCTCCCTCTTTCTCTCTATTCCCCTTATGTTATGGACCCCACTGTGATGTATGATCCACGTCGTTCCATCGGTGGGGCCCACCCCGTTGGCATGTCCACCAGGACAGATCTGGATGAAGGAAAATACAAAATTGTTGATGTGGAATGTGGACCCACCTTGATGGCACGTGTGGCCCACACATACGTGGGACCCACCTTGAATGTATGTGCCTTGCATCCACCGTCAGTCCAGCAAGTCCAAAAGATCTTGATGCTGGACTGGATGGTGTGATATTATATTATAAATATTATATATATAATATGTTATATTATATATTATAAATATTATATATGTAATATATGGATGTTAATAGCATAATATATATTTGGGTGGGCCACTTTCACGTGGAACCCACCTTTAGTATGTAAATCTGGGCAACCTCCTACCATTTCTTTTTAGTATTCATGTATAATATATAATATTATATAATATGTTATGTTATATTTTAATAGATGTGATGGTGGGCAACTCCCACGTGGGGCCACCTTTGTGACATGCTGAGCACAACACGTGGACCCTACGATGCATGTGTTCCATCCACTCCATCCATCATCCTGCTGGATGCATGGACCGTCCACAATCCAGCCAGGTGGTCGGTGGTAGCCCACCATGATATATGTGTTATATCTAAACCTTCCAGGATGGTGGGACCCATCTGCTGACTGTCGTCAGCAAGTTCTGTGGGTCCCACATGATTGCATGTGTTGGATCCCAACCGCCCACCTACTGTGGGGCCTCACGGTGACGAATTTGTTTCATCCACACCATCCAGACAATCTGGACGGTGCTGGACAGATTGGACGGCCCTGTGGGGCCACGCCATGATGTATGTATGCATGTGGTTTGTACCCGCCGTCCGTGTTGAGGACAGCACATGCGGCCCACCTTGATGATGTATGTCCACGCTGTCCACTCTAGACAGGGAACCACCGTAATGTATTTGTTTCATCCACACCGTCTAGACTTCTGGACAGTGCTAGGCCACCATAATATATGTGTTTCACCTTCCGTCAGGGACGTGGCCCACCCCACATGCGTGGGTGGGACCCACCTGGATATATCTATTTTATATCCCCCGTCGACTTGCCCAGGATGGTGGGACCCTCTGGGTGCATGTGTTTTATGTATGCCATCTGTCAAAAGAAAAAGAAAAAAAATAATATAATATTATATTATATTATATTCTATTATATACGATATGTATATATGTATATGTGGTTTGCCCGTGTGGGACCCACTTGTGTGTGTGGATTTCATCTATAACGTCCGTCCATCTGGACAGGACCCACTGGATGTGCGGATAGAATCTATACTGTCCATCCCATTTGGTGAGATCGTCCTAAGGCTTGAGAGAAATGAGGCAGCTCCAAAATTCAATGGTCCACACCGTAGGAAATAGTGGGCTGGCACCCACCGTTGAAACCCTTTGAGGCCCACCTGCTGTATGTGTAGGGCCAACCTTATTGTATATACACACCACCCATCCATTTCACCGAAACATGGGCTAACTTGTGAGGCCCACTATGATGTATAAATGGGTTATCCATCCATTTCCTGGGCCATGGGCTACCCTATGAGGGCTTGTTATGATGTATGTGTCACGCATATTGGCCCACCATGATATAGATGTTTTATCCCTACCACCCATTCGAGAGGCCCACTTTGATATATACTTGTGGCCTATCTATGAGACCCGCCTTGATGTATTTTAAGGCCCATGAGTGAGGCCTGATGTTTGTATATAAGGCCCACTGGTGCGGCCCATTGATGTGGCCCACTTGATGTATATGATGGCCCATTAGTGCGGCCCATTGATGTGGCCCACTTGATGTATATGACGGCCCATTATTGCGGCCCATTGATGTAGCCACTTGATATGTATGGGGCCCGTTAGTGTGTCATATTGACGCAGCCGACTTGATGAATACAAGGCCGTTGTGATGTATGTGGCCCACCATGATGCGGCCCATTGTGACGTGTATGAGGCCCATGTGCAGGACCCACCCGTGATGTATATTAGGCCCATGTATAGGGCCCACCTATTGCGTATTTGAAGCCCATGAGTTGTGGTCCATTATGATGTATTCGAGGCCCATGGGCAAGGCCTGATGTGGTGTGTTTATGGCTCACATGATGAGGCCCATTGAAATGTATTTCCAACCCATGTGATGTGGCCCATAGTGATGTGTGTTAGGCTCATATGATGCGGCCCACTTGATGTATGAGATCCTTGTGTGAGTCCATGGGCCCACTATATGTTTGGCTCTACGTGGGCCACTCCTTGGGAACAAAGTTGGTTAAACGTCCACATTGATGGGCAGTGATGGTTAAATATCCATATTGTGACCTTTCCTTGAGCCTGGTTAGGCCCATTCTCATCATTCTCTGGTGGGCTAACCCAAACGAATGGGCCCCATTAATATTGCTTGGACCATCATCGGTCGTCCATCTATGGACCTCGCCTTACGTCGAGATCAATTGCCGATTTCCAATTTTGATTATCGGGGTCGAGGCTGAGTATTGAGGCCGATTGTATAGGCCGATCCCGATTGTTGTGGCCGATTATCGTGGTCGGTTGCCGATTCCGATTGTCGTGACCGATTTGCCGATTCTAATTGTCGATCGATCCGATTATCGTGACTGATTTGCCGATTCTGATTATCGATCGATCCCGATTGTCATGGCTAATTGCCGATTCTGATTGTTGTGACCGATTTGCCGATTCTAATTATTGATCAATCTGATTGACGTGATCGATTTGCCGACTTTGATTATCGATCGATTTCGATTGTCGTGGCTGATTGCCGATTCCGATTGACGTGACCGATTTGTCGACTCTGATTATTGATCGATCCCGATTGTCGTAACCGATTTGCCGATTCTGATTATCGATCGATCCTGATTGTCGTGGCCGATTGCCGATTCCGATTATCGTGACCGATTTGCCAATTCTGATTTTCGTGGTCAGTTGACCGATTATCGATCGAGGCCGATTATCGTGACTGATTGCCGATTATGATTATCGTGGCCGATTGGCCGATTATCGATCGATGCCAATTATCGTGGCCGATTGTCGAGGCCCAAAGTGATGTATATGCGGCTCATATTTGAGGCCCGTTGTGATGTGTATTCAGCCCTTGTTTAAGGCCCAATGTGATGTATATGAGGCATATGTGATGAGGCCATTGTGATACATTTAAGGGCCAGGCGATGGAGCCCATTGTGATGTATATTAGACCCATGTGAGAGGCCCACGTGATGTGTATTGAGCTCTTGAGTAAGGCCCATGGTGTTGTATATTAGGCCCTTGTGCGAGGTCATGGGTCCACTATTTGTTAGGCTCTATGTGGGCCATTCCTTGGGGGCAATGTTGGTTAAATGTCTACACTGTCGAGGCCGATTGTTGATGCCGGTTATTAATACCGATTACGAGTATGTGACAGCGTAGCATCATGATATATGCAAATACGCATCATCTGCATGTTTGTTATGAGATGTGGTTGATCATTGCATGTGTCACTGAGCATGTTGTTATGAGACTCCTTAATAGGCGGAGGTTATCTCACATGAGCGCACGGTATGCGCAAGATTGATGCATGACTGGATTGTATGACTCATGCATCTTGCATTATGATTACTGTATGCCCTAGCGACATCAGGACCGTAGCCTCCACATGCATATCGTGGTGGCCAGATGAGACACCAAAAATCTTTGGTTTTAGCATACGAGTGCCATAGATGTCCCTGGGTGAAAATTCATAAACTTCCGTGGCCAGGAGATGCCCCAACATCGAGACCGAGTGGATACATGAGCGTCCGAGTGCCGAATACCAGGAGGCCGCATCTCTCACTGTGTCGTGGTCGGTTGGGAGGGGGTGTGGCCTTACCCGTCCGAGCGTAGGAGGCATTGCTAGGCTGAGTCTGACCAGCTCGAGGAATGAGTCCGCTATCGACGTGCCGGATAGATATTGACAGACTATTGACCAGGCGGATAGTGAGGTTTCTTACGCTCACTTAGACTATGCGGCTGGAAGAGCGGCAATGCCATTTGGAGTGTAATAGACCCCGTTGATGATCCCAGAGAGGAACCGTACTGATATGTGGACTTATCGAGTAGGAGTTGCATGCTCATTCATTCATTCATTCATTCACTATCCACTCGGGCTGGTGGTGCACAACTATTTGTTACGTGTACCTTCGCAATGGCCAGGATTTCGGTTGGGGCGCGTGACTAACCTGAGATCGGAGTTTACCACAATGAGTCTGACTATCCAAATTTAGGTATGAGACTGGTTTGGATAGAAGTCCCTTGTGATGGACCCCGCACCCTACGATACTACGTACTATCATCCCGACTTCACACTCCAGCATGGTCATTCCATTCGTACTGTATATTGCAATACATCTGCAGCATATAACATTTTGGATTACCTGTGTCTCTGCATTTATATGGTTTAGATGCAGCATCTGATATTTGATTCTTTACGATATTGTTCCTCATTTGTATAGTTGATTTGTATCGTGTATTCTGATATTGTTCCTCATTTGTATAGTTGATCTGTATCGCGTATTCTGATATTGTTCCTCATTTGTATAGTTGATCTGTATTGTGTATTTTGATATTACTTGACTTATGAACTTGCTAGTATTTTCGCTTACTCTAATAACGTATGATTAATGACCTTGCGTCTATTTTGATATTGTATGATTATGACATTACGTTAAATACTTGACACTCACCTTGTACACACACTTACACCACCCTCTAAGCTTTCTATAAGCTTATGCATGATAGATGTGTGCAGGTGATGTTAGGTTGCACCAGTGTTGAGTTTGGAGCGTACATCGGTCTTCTGGAGCTTAATTGTCGATTGATGTATTTTCCTTTCAGCATTGTACTCAAATGATTATATTAGTGGATATGTGATGATGATGTTGCCTTTGTGAATTGGGTAATCTTGTGGTTATGCTTATTATGAGTTAAATGTACAAAAAAAATCATCCTTGTAGGATCCCAGGATCGGAATCTGGCGTATGGACAATGGGGTACTATGGAGGCTGTCGGCACCGAATTCGGCGATCAGGATTCCTGTGAATCCGAGTTCCGAGTTTGGGGCGTGACAGAAAGTCCCAGAACCCTCTTGGTTCCGGAGGTTGCTCCAATGTCTAGACCGAGTGGATGCATGAGCGCATGAGGGCCGTATATCATTAGGCCACGTCTCTCACTTTGTCGTGGTTCGTTGGAAAGGGGTACGGCCTTACCTGCCAGAGAGGAGGGGGTAATGCTAGGCTGAGTCTGACCAGCTTGAGGAATGGGTCCGCTATCGACGAGCCAGGCCTGATATTGGCAAGCGAATAGTGAGGTCTTTTCCACTCACCTTGTTGCGCGCGATGGGGGTGGCAATCTAGTTTGGAGTGTAATAGACTCCGGTGATTTCTCCAGAGAGAGGAACCGTACTGATATGTGGACTTATTGAGTAGGAGTTGCATGCTCATTCATTCATTCATTCACTATCCACTTGGGCTGGTGGTGCGCAACTAATTGTTGTGTACCTTCGTTATGGCAAGGATTTCGGTTGGGAGCGCGACTAACCTAAGATCAGGAGTCTACTACATTGAGTCTGGCTATCCAAATTTAGGTGTGAGACTAGTTTAGATAGAAGGCCCTTGTGATGGACCCCATAGCCTGCGATACTACATACTATCATCCTGACTTCACTCCAGCTTAGTCATTTCATTTGCATCGCATATTGCATTACATCATCGACATATGATATTTGGCTTACTATCTCCGCATTGCATAACTGATCTACATTGCTTTATCAGTACATGATATTGTTTTTATTATATTATTGCATCACATCATTTAAATAAGGCTGATGGTATTTATGGGCCTATCAACATGTTTTCGCATTTCTCTGATATTATATGATTTATGGGCTTATCAGTATTTTCGCTTACTATAATTACTCTAATATTGCTTACTTGACACTTACCTTGTACACACACTTTCACCACCCACTAAGCTTTCTATAAGCTTATGCACGATAGATGCGTGGAGGTAGTGTTAGGTTGCAGCAGCATTGACTTTGGAGCGCACAGCGGACTTATGGAGCTTGATCTTTGACATACGTATTTCCCTTTCAGCACTATATTCAAATATTTATATTAATGGATATGTGATTATGATGTTGCCTTTGTGAATTGGGTAAACTTGTGGTTATGCTTATTATGAAATAAATGTACGTTAGAAAAATCCTCCTTGTAGGATCCCAGGATCGAAATCTGGCGTAAGGAGTTTGAAGCCGAGAATGGGGTACTACGGAGGCTGTCGGCACTGGATTCGGCAATTGGGATTCCTGTGGATCCGATTTTCAGGTTTGGGGCGTGACAATGGCTGAGTATGAGAACAAGTTTACGGAGCTGGCCAAATATGCTCCTTTGATTCTAGCGGATGAGCCGATGAAGATGCGGCGTTTCTCTGACGGTCTGCGGCCTGATATCTGCATGAAGATGTGTTGCGCTAGCATATCCAACTATGTCGAGCTAGTGAACATGTCTCTGCGAGTTGAGCAGGATGGGGACAGACTATCCCGTTCATGCATACCCATAGGTCTGAGGCCTCGAGCAGATTTACCGAGCAAACCGTTTCTTGGCAAGAGGCCACGTCCAGATTCTCCTTCTTGGCTTACGGCTTCACCGATATAGCCTAGGCGATTTGATGTATAGTGCACCTACTGCAAGAGGTCTTCACCAGGATGAGGGACAATGACTTTACGCCATCTCAGAAGATCAGCCGTCAGATGTCACAACCTTTCTCGGCTCCACCTCTACAATCAGCGCCGCCTGCACAGCCATCTTACCGGCCACCTATACCTCGATTTAGGCTGCCTCAACGACTTGTGGCACTGCAGCCAAACCGTTCTCAATAGGCGCGACTACACTCACTTGCAGCTGAAGCTTCCGAGACAGCAACCACAGCACCATTGGCTTTCAAAGTCACAACACGTATCCAAGGTACACTAGTCTTCTTATTGGTGGACACCGGGTCTACTATCTCGATAATATCATGCGCAGTAGTCAAGCGACTAGTGTTGGAAACAACTTCTACGAAGGGGGTGAGAATCCTTACCACCACAGGGACCTTTTTAGACGTTACCAAGATTTGTAAGGATTGCTCGATAGACTTAGGAAGTAGGACAGTACTCGTTGACTTGATTGTTGCCCCACTATATCATTACAATGTTATCCTCGGTATGGATTAGCTCACTGAGATAAAGGCAGAGATCGATTGTGATACCAGAGTGGTGACAACCTGTGCACCTGAGGGCACGGCCTTTACTTTTCCAGTTCAGGTCAGTTGGGCCTGCCGCATAAGTTGTTACACTTCCTTATTGGAGAATATTGATGGTCCGACACTTGGGAACACACCAGTAGTTTAGGATTTTGCGGACTTGTCTAGAAAGATACCTGGATTACCTCCTCAACGTGAGATCAATTTTATCATCGACCAAGTGCTTGGTGTGACACCTATATCTCTATCAACATATCGCATGCCTCCATGTGAGATGGAGGAATTGAGGAGACAGATCGATGATCTGTTGGATGCAGGCTTCATATGACCAAGTGTATCTCCTTGGGGAGAACCCGTGTTGTTTGTGAAGAAGAAGGATGGATCACTACGATTGTTTATTGATTATCGCAGGTTGAACCAAGTGACAGTGAAGAACAAGTATCCTTTGCCCAGGATAAATGATCTGTTCGATCAGTTAAAGGGGGCGCAGCATTTTTCAAAGATCGACTTACAGTCAGGGTATCACCAGTTGCGTGTTAGGGATGATGACGTGTAGAAAACAACATTTAGAACCAGCTTTAGACACTACGAGTTTCTTGTGATATCATTTGGACTCACAAACCCACCTGCTGTGTTCATGGACCCGATGAACCAGGTGTTTCATCGTATCTGTACCGATTCGTCATCATATTTATAAATGACATCCTGATATACTCCAAGAGTTGGAAGGATCACGAGGAGCACCTGCGAGCAGTCTTTAATACTCTCCGGAAGAACCAGTTGTTTGCTCAGTACAAGAAGTGTGACTTCTGGAAAGAAGAAGTTAAGTTCCTTGCTAAAGTGGACCTTGGTAAAGAAGTGTAACTTCTGGAAAGAAGAAGTTAAGTTAAGTTCCTTGCTAAAGTGGACATGTGGTGTCCAAGGAAGGAATAGCTGTGGACCTTGCTAAAGTGACCGTAGTTTAGGACTAGGAGCAGCCCGGTTTGGTTACTGAAGTGAGGAGTTTCCTTGGCCTGGCAGGTTACTATCGTCGATTCATTAAAGACTTTTCCAAGATAGCCAGACCGTTGTCTCATCTCACCTAAAAGGATCTTAAGTTTGCCTGGAATGAGAAGGCAGAAGTAGCCTTTCAGGAACTGAAGGACAAATTGACGTCTGCCCTTGTGCTTGTATTGCCAGAGCAAGGGGTCAAATATATCATATACACCGACGCCTCTCGCATTGGTTTGAGTTGTGTTCTTATGCAGAAGGATAGGATGATTACCTACGCATCGCGATAGTTGAGGAAACATAAGGAAAACTACCCTACGCATGACCTGGAATTGGCGGCAGTCATCTTTATATTAAAGCTCTGGAGACATTACCTCTACGGAGAGGAGTTCGAGCTCTTTTGCGACCACAAGAGCCTCAGGTACATATTCACACAGAGAGACTTGAATATGAGGCAATGACAATGGATGGAAACATTGAAAGACTTTAAGTTTGCGGTCTTCTACTATCCTGGCAAGGCCAACCTTGTGGCAGACGCGTTGAGCCGCAAGAAGACGATAGCATTTGCAGCTCCGCTGATGATAGGGGAATGGAATATGGTAGAATTTGTGCGAGATTTTGAGCAGAGGCTTGCAGTAGAGGAGCCATTCGAGAGCGTCACACATATTCGTGTGCACCCACTTATCGACGACCGAATCATTGTGGCTCAGAGGGAAGATGAAGGGTTGGTAGAGTTGAGGAACCGAGCTTGCGACGATGAAGACTCTGAATGGAGAGTTGGTAAGAACGGGGGTTTACGTTATCGTGGCTGCCTGTGCATCCCAAATCTTCATGACTTGAGAAGGGAAGTTCTCGAATTTGCTCATAATTTGAAGATGGCGATTAATCCTGGTAGTACGAAGATGTATTAAAATATGAAGCGTTCGTATTGGTGGGACAACATGAAGGCCCACATAGCAGACTATGTATTCCGTTGTCGCACGTGCTAGCAGGTCAAGGCCGAACATTGTCGACCTCCTGGTTTACTTCAGCCCATGGCCATAGCTGAATGGAAATGGGATTTCATTTCTATAGACTTCATCTCAGGGTTATCGAAGACGAGGAAGGGACATGACTCCATTTGAGTGATTGTGGACCGATTGACGAAGTCGGCTCATTGCCTCCCGATCAGAGTCTCAAACTTAGAAGGCGATTTGGTCAGGCTATACATCAAGGAGATAGTACGTCTGCATAGAGTGCCTATGGAGATTGTGTCAGATCGAGATGTGTGATTCACATCTATCTTCTAGACTTGCATCTATGAAGCAATGGGTGTGAAACTGAAGTTCTGTAAGACCCATATCCTAGTCCGTACTGTTTCGTCGACTCTCGCAATCCTTCCCGTAAAATTCTAGCAACCTGCGACCTATGATCAATGTTTGTGCATGACCCTAAGTCGTATCCTATAGATTTGAGTTGGTTTAATCTGAGACTTGTACCATTGCGACCGCACTGTCGCCGTGATTCCAACATCGCGTCTTGCATATCGATCCGATACCCTGGCAGGGAGATGTGGGCTGGTGTTCAGTTCAAAGAAAACATCGCGCATTTGTAATCCCACAACATGTCCCATCAATCAATCAATCACCTCATGTCAAGTACACACACCCATACTTTCTTTCTCCACAAGTAACCACCAAGTCAACCCATCTCTCACCTCACCCATCACTCACCTCACATCCATCACCTCACCCATCACTCACATCCATCACTCTCTCTCCTTACATCCTATCTCTCCCTCTCATTTCTCAACACATCTTCCAAGCACCCAAAGAAACCCACGTCCAAGCATTCCATGTGAAAAAGAAAAGTGATTTTTGTGTGGTCCACTTTCCCATCCTAAAATCCATCATCCTAGCCATTCTAGCCTCATCGCCCTCTATCAAAGTGAAGCACAAGGAGAACGACATTCTAACGGACTGAGAAGATCGAACTTTGGGTGCTTTATAGGCTAGATTTTCATGTTTTAACAAAGGGCCAAGTGAGGCCTACCGATTGATGGTACGGATCTTATTTTGGACCCTAGGTGTGGCTGATGGCCCACTTGGATTCTCATGATCAATCCATGATGGGGCCATTCTCCATGGACCCCATCATGATGTTTATCTTCCTCGCATAAATAGGGTCATCTCGACCGTACATTTTGGTGGAGAAAGGATCTCCACCGTTGATCTTTGATTTAGTGGGCCCACATGTATTGGGACCCATTTGATGTATGATTGCTTGTAAGGGAGGGCTCATAGTGGCGGAGCCCTCCATCACACGTGTCCCACTCTCTCTCTCTCTCTCTCTCTCTCTCTCTCTCTTTCTTTTTCATTTCTTTCCATGTGATGATGTGGCCGTGTGGCCTACCCTGGGTGGACCCCACCATAAGGCATGTATTTTATCCAAGTTATCCATTAGTGGGGCCCACTTTATAAGTGTTATATCCACCCCATCCCTCATTGGTGGCCACGTGGGCAGCCCACTTGAAAGCACAACTGTCCAGTGTCCAGGGACGCTGGACGTTGAATGGAAAACACAAATATTAGCCTTGGTTCAAGGCTATTTGGGTGAGCCACTTATACAGGCACCACCTTGATGTATCGGTCTAATCCACGCCGTCCACCCCATTCCCCTACTCATGTTAGGCGTTGAATTGAAAAATGAGGCCAATCCGACTTTCTGGCGGGTCATAGCATAGCAAACAGTGGCTTTACCGTTGAAATTCCCCTGACGTTTCTGTGCCCGAAAATATATTGAATATTGGGCTCATTCGGCTTGTTTTGAGCTATGGGGACCAATGACGGGGTCAGATTTCCCAGATGCGGGCCCCACCTGTGAAAAACCACAGGACAAAAAATAAAAAATGCAATAGTGACGGCGGACAATGGGACCATGGGTCCCCAAACGTGGGCCCCTCCATGATGTGGACCCCACATCCACACCGTGCATTTGATGCCCCTTAGGGCCGTGGGCCCTCCTCCCAAAAATCAGTCGTATAAACAACTCAGGTGGCCCACATCAGAGGAAACAATGGTGTTTGAATAGTTGCCATTGAAACCCTTTTTGGGTTGACAGCGGTTTTGAATCATTATGAAATTTGTTTTTCCCTTTCATCCAGGTCCATGTGACCTTATCAATGGACTGGATGACATATAAACATTATGGTGGGCCCCACGTGGGACCCACTTACAAGTGGATTGGCTGGCGCACACATATAGCATCGTAATAGCTATTGTGTTGACGTCCCCTGACCTCCTAGGCCATGTGGGCCCCATGCACAAGGTATGTGCTATATCTACGCCATCTATCCTGGTGGGACCCGCCATGATGCAAGTGTTGCATCCAAAACCGTCCATCCATTGGAGAATTCATTTTATGGCATTAGCTAAAAATGAGTCAGATCCACCTATCTGGTGGAACTCACCATGATTTAGGTGTTCTATCCATACTATCAATACTAGACGGTGGGACCCACCCCCACGTGTGTGTGTGTGTATATTATATTGTATATATTATATATATTATATATAGATTATATTATATTATATATAATATATACATGATGGTGGGCCTTCATGTGGACCCGCACCATGATGCTTGTGTTGCATCCAATCTGTCCAACCATTCTGAAAGTTTGTTTTAGGGCTTGAGGCTAAAAATAAGACAGACCTATAGTTCAAGTGGACCCCACCTTGGTATATGTATGGGGCCCATCTTAATTTATTTGTGGCCGTCCATTGAGGCCACCTTGGTACATGTATGAGGCTCATTTTGATTTATTTGTGGCCATCCATTGAGGCCACCTTGGTATATATATAAGGCCCACGTGATTAGGTCCATCTTGTCATATTTATGGCCCGTTGTTGAGGCCCACCTTGACATATATGGGGCCCATTTGATGAGGCCCGATGTAGGGTATTTGGGGCCCATGAGTTGAGGCCCATTATGATGTTTTAGGGCCCATGGGTTGAGGCCCATTGTGATGTATTAAGGCCCATGGGTTGAGGCCCATTGTGATGTATTAGGGCCTGTGGGTTGAGGCCCATTGTGATGTATTTGGGGCCCATGGGTTGAGGCCCATTGTGATGTATTAGGGCTCATGGGTTAAAGCTCATTGTGATGTATTAGGGCCCGTGGGTTGAGGCCCATTGTGATGTATTCAAGGCTCATGGGATATAGCCCATTGCAATGTACATAAGGCCCATTAATGGGGCCCATTTGATGTATCCGAGGCCCATGGGTCGAGGCCTAATGGGATGTACATAAGGCCCATTGTAATGTGATTCCACCATGGTTTATGGTTGATATTTATGACGGGCCGTGCCTAGGGAACAATGATGATTTGATGTCCACATTGTAAGAATAATGTTGGTTTAATGTCCGCATTATGACTCTCCTTAGGGCCCATTGATAGGCCCATACTCGTTGAGTATAGGCCGTCTAGGCCCATCTGCATTGTAAGGATAGTTCATTACTTTATAACATACTTAGTATAATTCCATGACTCATGTCATACGCATCATATGTATGCTTGATATGAGTAGTGACTGATCATTGCATACGCCATTGGGTAAACTATTTTCAGGACTCCTTATGAGACAAAGTGCCCACATTATCATGTCGTACGCACATAATTGCTACATGACTGGATAGTGTGACTCATTTATCTCGCATATATGTGACTTGATCATTGTATGGCCTAGTGACATCAGGGTCGTGGCCTCCACAAACACATCGTAGATGGCTAAATGGGACACCGAAAATACTTAGTTCTAGCACTGTAGACACTTAGGATGTCCTTGGGTGAAAATCTTCGAATCTCCGAGGCCAGGAGGTGCCCTAACGTCTAGACTAAGTGGAACATGAGCGCTCGAGTACCGAATACCAGTAAGTCGCGTCTCCCATTGTGTCGTGGTCGGTTGGGAGGGGGTGTGGCCTTATCCGCTCGAGTGAGGGGGCTGTAAGCTAAGCTGAGTATGACCAGCTCGTAAATGAGTCCGCTATCGACGAGCCGGGTAGGTATTGGTATACTACTGGTCAGGCGGATTGTGAGGTCTATTCCGGTCATTGGGTTGTGCAGCTAGGGAGGAGGCAGTCGATGTCGAGTGTAATAGACCCCGGTGATTTTCCCAGAGAGCAGCCGTACTGATATGTGGACTTATTGAGTAGGAATTGCAAATCCATTTATTCATTCATTCACTATCCACTCGAGCTGGTGGTGCATAACTATTTGTTACGTGTACTATCACATAGCCAGGATTTTGGTTGGGAGCGCGATTAACCTGAGATCAAGAATTTACCACATTGTGTCTGACTATCCAAATTTAGGTATGAGACTGGTTTGGATAGAAGTCCCTTGTGATGGACCCCATAGCCTATGAAACTACGTACTATCATCCCGACTTCACATCCCAGCATGGTCATTTCATTTGCATCACATATTACATTGCATCCGTAGTACTTAGCATTTTGAGTTACTATATTTTTGCACGTATATGGCCTAGATGGACTTAACAGGATTTACATATTGTATTATACCATCGGCATCTGACATTTGTCTCTCTATGACTCCTCATTTACATAATTGATTTGTCTTGCTAGTATTTCTGATATTGTATAATTTATGAGCTTATCATTATTTCTGCTTACTCTAATATCGTATGATTCATGATCTTGTTAGTATTTCCATATATCCCGATAATGTATGATTTATGTGCTTCATTATATACGTGACACTTACCTTACACACACTTTCACCATAGATGCGTGCAGGTGGCGTTAGGTTGCAGCAGCGTTGAGTTTGGAGTGTGCAGTTGTCTTCTGAGCTTTGATTTCAATATATGTATTTTCCTTTCAGCATTGTATTCAATTGATTATATTAGTGGATATGTGCTGATGATATTGTTTTGTGACATGGTTATGCTTGTGATTATGCTCTATTACAAAAAAAAATCATACTGGAAATCATCCTTGTAAGATCCCAGGGTCGGAATCTGGCGTATGGGCGCTGGGAGCCAAGAATGGGGTACTGCGGAGGTTGTCGGCACCGGATTCGGCGATCTGGAATTTTATGAGCCCGTTTTCTGAGTTGGGGCATGACAAGTTCAGTACCGCGTTCCACCCACAGACTGATGGGTAGACGGAATGGGTGAATCAGGTGTTAGAAGATATGTTGCGAGCATGTGTGCTTAATTTCAAAGACATTTGGGATAACTGTCTTCCCTATGATGAGTTTGCTTATGACAACAACTTTCATGCAAGCATTGGCATGGCTCCTTACGAAGCATTGTATAGGCACCCATGTAGAGCACCACATTACTAGGCAGAGGTTGGTGAGAAGAGTTTGATTGGCCCAGAGTTAGTACAGGCAACCTCAGAGAAGATCGACATTATCAAGCGTCGACTTCTTACAGCACAGAGTAGACAAAAGAGTTACGCCGATACGAGACGGCGACAGCTAGAGTTTGAGGTTGGGGACCATGTGTTTCTTAAGGTTTCCCCCATGAAGGGAGTCCTTCAATTTGCCAAGAAGGGGAAACTCACGTCTCGATTTATTGGTCCATCTCATATTCTAGATCGAGTGTGTGTGGTAGCGTATCGCCTTGTTTTTTCCACACCACTCGTAGGAGTGCACAACGTGTTTCATGTATTGATGCCGAAGAAATACGTTCCTAATCATTCCCACATTATTAAATGGGAGCAGGTATAGTTGAGTGAAGATGTTACTTACGTTCTGCGACCGACGCGTATTCTAGATAGGAAGAAACAGGTGCTGCACAATAAAGTGATTCCACTTATGAAGGTACTGTGGACACACCACACTGAGGAAGAGGCTACTTGGGAAACAGAAGCCGAAGTCTGTAAGAACTACCCTCGGATTCTTGAGGAATACGAAAAGGTACTAATTTCGAGGATGAAATTTTTTTTAAGGGGGGTAGATTGCAACGTCTCAAAAAAATCCATACAAAGACCCGAGTACCACCTTAGGCAGAAATCACTAAGGACCGAATCCTTTAGCAATTAGACGAAAATTAATTAACTGCTAAACTAAATAATCAGTGGAATTAACTTGAACCACTTTCTATGCGACCTGCAAGACCCAAAACCATTAGGATCGCTGACTCAACATTACCTTAAGACTAAGGAGCAATCTCAAAACCCAGTTGTTCTCGAGAGCACATTAAAACCGCGTATCGGACCTGGACCACGCATTGAAAGTCCGATGACCGCGAAACTATACGGTTATGATCGCCTTGTTGGACTGACAACCATCACGGGAATCAAACCTGAATAGTATCCAGAAATGCACAACTTGAGCCCGGAGTGAAGTGTGTGAGAAACGCGAATATCTTTAGAATATGAACTCAAATTTAAGTGAATTGGGCCGTTCGCTTGTAAGACAAATTTAAGGTTTCTGACCGTTAGATTCTGACCTAACTCACCCTTGGATCAGGTAAATTTCCCTACACATGTCAGTATACGTGTGGCCCTGATTGAGTGACGATAGCCTTTGAACTGAAACAGGTCCTCCACGGTCAATCCACAAATCCGATCAGACTAAAATCTTAACCTGTAACATCTTAGAAAAATCTGTACAAAGATCCGAGTACCACCTCAGGTAGAAATCACTAAGGACCAAATCGTTTAGGAATTAGAAGGAAATTAATTAAGTGTTAAACTGAATTAATCGGTAGATTAGCTTGAATCGCTTTCTATACGATCTGTAAGACTTAAACTAGTAGAATTGTTAATGCTACATTACCTAAAAATACAGGATCAATCTCAAAACCCAGTTGATCTCGGGAGTAGTTTGAAACTCCGTTTTGGACCTGGACCACGCGTTGAAAGTTTGATAACCGCAGAATTATACGGTTATGAATGCCCTACTGGACTTGACGACCATCTCAAAAATCAAATCTTAATAGTATCTAGAAACGCACAACTTGGACCCGGAGCGAAGCGTGTGAGAAACGCGAATATCTTTAGAAAACGAACTCAGATTTAAGTGAATTAGGTCATTCGCTTACAGGCTAAATTTAAGGTTTCTAACCTTCAGAATCTAACTCAAATACACCCTTGGATCAGGGAAAATTGACTGCACAGGTTAGTATACTTGTGGCCTTGATTGATTGACGATGACCGTTGAATTGAAACTGGTCCTCCATGGTCGATCGGTAAACTCAACCGGATCAAAAACTTAACCTGACATAAATCCATTATCAGGGGACTTTCTCCAGACCGTATGCAAGAAAGGGGCCTCCAGATGAGCTCCGTTAGCTTGAAACAGCCAACCTTTGGCTACATCCTAAGTATACCAAGGCCTTGAGGCCATTGAGATTAGTTTTGGGCCTATATAAGACCCTTTACCCACCCCTCTCTCATTCCATACGAATTTCTAAACCCTAAGAGAGAGAAGAGAGAAAAGAGAAGGAAAAATGTGAGGAGAAGTGAGAGAAAGAGAGAGATAGTTGCTGAGATTCTTCCCTGCCGTTCCACGTACTGAATTAGCCTACCCATATCGCTATTCCCGCGATTTCAACTCCGTCCTTCGATAAGAAATCCTAATCCTAATTTGTTTTAAGGATCCAAATAGGATAAGTGATGAATTAGCTAACCTATTTTATACTATAGGTTGTCGTTGTGCCGTAGACGAAAACTTAGTGTTCAAACTGGGCTCGATTCTAGTTTACCGGCCAAAGGTGCGGACTATAAACGTTTAAGTTATGGTTTTCAAGGCTTTCAATATCAGTTAATAATTTATGACTGACTTGATTGCTGTCACATGTGTTTAGACATGATGTTTTCCTCGTATTACATATATATATGAACTATGTTGAAATATATGCATGTATTCCATGTGTTTATTGAAATGTTTGTATGAGTATGGAATTATGATTTGTGCTTACTATGATTTATTATTGAGAATATATGATTGTTGTTCGTGTGGCAACTCCCTTGTGAAAGGATTTGCTATAATATACGTTATAACTGATTTATTACATGTATGTTGATATGTGTAGTCTAAGTGTTTGATAAAATGCCTGAACGAGAAAATGCTTGTTGAAATGTATTTAAAGAGGGTGTTGAGATAGGATTCTCAATTACCGTATCTACAGCTATAATTTCCTTCATGTAACCTATCTTACTACTATGTAATTTATGAATGAAATGCCTATGTATGGTAACACACTATGTGTTTGTGGAAATGATCAAACGACCTTTGTATTTGAATTGATTGTTACATGTCGTTTGACTATCACACATGGATGCCTATTGTGTTTGAATGTGATTGGGGCTATGATGTAGTCCAGGTAATCGGTAACGAATCTCGAATTGGTGGTCGAGATCGTTACACCATATAAGACCCGTTCGATGAATCTGAATCGTACGGTGATTCCGAAAGTGGTTAGGCCACAAGGAGTGCGTATGCGCTCCATGTCAACTAATTCAACGTACGCTCGTATCAGTCGAGCTTGTTAAGCAACCCGATTGGCCTAATATATGTTCACCATGTATGAACTCTACTACTTGAATCTAAGGTACCAACTTACCAATGTAAAGCCCGTTTAACCTTGGTACCTCGATCCGTTAAGATTCATGAGCCGGACATGGTGATATGGGATACCGTGGACGAGTTATTGGCTTATGCTGGGGTGATGAGCCTCCTCGTATTGTCCAGTGAGCAAACCCAACTCGTGAGCCGAATACGGTGGTATGAGACACTGTATTCGAGCTGTCGGCCTATGCTTAGGTAACAAACCTTTCCCATAGTGACCTCGAGTATAAACTAAAGCCTACATTGAGGTGACGAGCCTCTTCATAGTGACCTGAACTTGCCTATCCACTGCTTTTGAATCAGGGGTGACGTTGCCCTATAACTTACCTATCGTATGCGTTTACCTAGGATTGACGACCCTAGATGGATTATCGTTTGGGTAAATAATCTAAAGGGAGGTTCCTTAGCTTCCCAAGCCTACTGTATGAATAAGTCTAATTAAGAACTTGACTAATCACATACATGCACCGTATTTGCATGTGCCTTTGGCGTTGGAGTTAAGCACAAAGGAAGGGGTGTATGCCGCAATCGTGAGATGATGTCGCAGAGGGAGAGCAGGTGATGGTATGCATCATTATCACATATCATCCTTGCATTAACCAGATTACCTAGGAATGCTTATTGTATTGCTTTATCATTACTGCTTGACTGAATTGATAACATGTTAACCTTTGCCTTATAGCTCCACTGAGTTGATCACTCACTCCCGCTTTGGGATGGTGTTTTAAAACACCAACTAGACTCTGTTGTAGTTGGAGATGATGATGCGGCTTACGATTTGGAGCCAGATTTCTACGATGATGTGAAGGAGTTCTCCTACGTGCAACTCTCTAGCAGGTCTACATTGACCTGGAGTTGCATCATTGGGGCTACAAGGATATGGAATAGTTGAACATTTACAATTTGTATTTTATACATTTTGGAACTAACATGTAATTATTTAACCTGGTATCATGTTCATACTCTGGGGACCTATAACCAGTTATACGTTTTATATACTTATCACAGTCTTCCGCTTGCGTAATCTAATTATCTCTGGAGTATGATATACTGATTTGGTGGAATCCTAATCATGTTTAATGTGATAATACAGACAATATTTAATCATTATTATCTATGTTGCATAAGTGATGCGTTGAAACTCGGGAGTTGGCCTCCTGCTCGACCCTCGATTTTCAGGGTGTTACATAATCTGACATAGATCCATTGTCAGGGAACTTTCTCCGGACCGTATGCAGGTAATGGACCTCCAGATGAGCACTGTTGGCCTGAAACAGATACCTTTTGACTATATCCTAAGTATACCATGGCCCTAGGGCCATTGACATCACTTATGAGCCTATATAAGGGCCTTAACCCACTTCTCTCTCATTCTATACAAATTTCCAAAAACCCTATGAGAGAGAAGAGAGAAAAGAGGAGGAAAGAATGAGGAGAAGTGTGAGAGATCTGTGGTTTGTTGCTGGGATTCACTCCCACCACTCCACGTGTCGAATTATCTCTCTTGTGTTGCTACACCATCTAATCCAAATCCATTTTTGGGTAAGAAATCCTAACCCTAATCTGTTTTAGGAATCCAAATAGAGAAGTCGGTGGAATAGCTAACCTATTTCATGATTTAGGTGGCCGTTGTGCTGTAGACGGAGGCGTAGTGTACAAATTGAGTTCGTAACGAGTAAACCGACAAAAGATGTGGACTATAAACATTTAGGTTATGGTTTTCAAGGCTTTCAATGTCAATTAATGATTTATGATTGACTTGGTTGCTGTCACATGTACTTAGATGCGATATTCTCTGTGTATTATACATATATATGAACTATGTTGAATATAATGCATTCCATGTGTTTGTTGAAATGTTTGAATGAATATGGAATTATGATTTGTGTTTGCCATGATTTTTGATTGAGAATACTTGATTATTGTATGTGTGACAACTCCTTTTTGAAGGGATTTGCTATATTATACGTTATAACTAATTTATTACATGTATGTTGATATGTGTAGTCTACGTGTTTGATAAAATATTTGAATGAGAAGTTGCTTGTTGAAATATGTTTTATAAGGGCATTGAGATAGGATTCTCAATTACCGTATCTATCGTTATAGGTTCCTTCATGTAACCTATCTCGCTACTACATGATTTATGGATGAAATGCCTATGTATGATAACATGTGCACTATGTGTTTGTTAAAATACTCAAATGAGATTTATATTTGAATTGGTTGTCACATGCTATTTTGACTATCACGTATGAATGCCTATTGTATTTAAGTATGATTGGAACTAATACGAAGTCTAGGCAATCAGTAATGGTTTACGATTAGTGGCCGAACTAATTTCGCTACAGCGAATACGTTTGGTGAATCCGAGTCGTACGGTGATTATCAACAGTGGTTAGGCCACAAGGAGTTTGTATGCGCTCCATGTCGATTTATTTAACGTACGCTCGTACCAGTCGAGCTTGTCAAGTAACCCGATTGGCCTAATGTATGTTCACTATGTATGGACGCTATTGCTTGAATTTAAGGTACCACTTACCAATGAAAAGCTCGTTTAACATTGGTACCATGATCCGCTAAGACTCATGAGTCGGGCATGGTGGTATGGGACACCGTGGTTGAGCTGTCGGCCTACGCTGGGGTGACGAGCCTCCCCATAGTGTCCATTAAGCAACCCAAACTCGTGAGCTGAATACAGTGGTATGAGACATTGTATTTAAGCTGTCGGCCTACACTAAGGTGACGAGCCTTTCCGTAGCGACCTTGAGTATAAAATAGGCCTACGCTGAGGTGACGAGCCTCTTTGTAGCGATCTGACTTGCTTATCCACTGCTTTTCAATCAGGGGTGATGTTGCCCTATAACTTGCCTATCGTATGCGATTAACTAGGATTGACGACCCTAGATGGATCATTGTTTGGGTAAATGATATATAAGGAGGTACCTTAGCTTCCCGGATTTGCTGTATGAATAACCCTAATAAATTACTTAGCTAACACGTTCATGCACAACATTGCATGTGCCTTTGGCGAGGAAGAGCACAGTGGGAGTTTAACATGTGCGACCGTGAGATGATGTCGCTGAGGGAGTACAGGTGAGGGCATGCATCATTATTGCATACCATTCTTGCATTAACTAGAGATTGTTATACTGCTTTATCATTACGGCTTGACTAAATTGATAACATGTTAACCTTTGCCTTATAGCTCCACTGAATTGATCACTCACTCCCACTCTGGGACGGTGTTTTAAAACACCAACCAAACTTTATTGTAGCTATAAGTGATGGCGAGGCTTACGAGATAGAGCCTGACTTTTATGACGAGGAGGAGGAGTTCTCCTGCATGCAACTCTCTGGCGGGTCTATGTAGACCTGAAGTTGCATCGCCAAGGTTACAGAGATACGGATTAGATGCCATCACATTGTATCATTTTGTAAATTTTGGAACTATACATGTAATTATTTAACCTAGTGACATGTTCATACTCTGGGGACTTACAACCACTTATATGTTTTATATATCTATCACAGATCTTCCGCTTGCGTAATCTAATTATCTCTGGAGTATGATATGCTGATTTGGTGTAATCCCATTCATGTTTAATGCACTAATACGGACAACATTCAATCATCATTATTTATGTTGCATAAGTGATGCGACGGATCTCGGGAGTTAAGCTTTGCTCAACCCTCGAAACACTCGGGAGTAGAATATTTGGAAAGATGTGCAGCAATTAAGAGGAGAGATGAAATACATTAAATCTTTAGGAGAGGAAATGAAACATCTCAAGGAAGAGAATGATTCATTACGTGCATGAAGCTCCTAACAGAGGAGTTTCATACTAATAAGGTATGCAAAATTACATTTGTTTTCATTTTTAATAATGCATTTTGAATTACATATCTAATATATGATTCCAATATAGGCTACCAACACTTCGCCGTGATTCATAGAGGAGGCTCATTCCAGGCTACCCAAGGACATAGATGAGATTGTTGGTCAACCTGTTTTGGAAGACGATAGAAGACACCATGCGACTATGAGCGAAGCTAGGCTATTGGCCAACCTATAGTTATGGATGATGCGAGTGGGCAGGTTAAGACCAACTTATGTGTTACTCCGGCTATGACTATCCAGAGGCCCCAACGCAATGCACCCCCATTGAAATGGGTATCCTCTCATTACATAGCTCCACGTTCCTTTCCTAACATTGATCCTCTTCAGGGATATGTGGATCTATATACATCCCTGACAGATGAGGACAAGGATTTAAAACTTGTAAGGGAGAAGCAGTGGCTGAATCACATATACGACATTAATTCATGAGTCGATTCTGAAGTAAGTTTATGTCCTTCTTTTTGTTTAATTAATATGAGACAATGTATATATTTTATGACATACTTTCCTCAATATGTAGGTTCATAACCCCAAGTTTAGGGTCACGATGTAGTAATAATCTTGGTAAGACCGAGGTTGAATCCACATGGGTCAGTGTGTCCCCCCTTGTTGCAGTATGTACACCAACGTTTCATTCGCCTTTAATGGGTAGGTGAAGCCACAAGCCTGGGAGGCAAGTCTATAGGTGGCCTCTTACCTAGGACTGGCTGGTGCTGCACTTTGGGACGAGGCCTCGGGGCCATTGGTATACGTCTTTGAGAAACTATGTCTCCATCTTGCTCAGCTCGTAGAGACGTGTTGACTAGCTCGGCATAATTGGGAATGCTAGCGCAACACGTCTTAGTGCGGATATTGGGCCGCAACCTATCTGAAAAATGCTGCATTTTCATCGGTTCATCAATTAGTATCAAAAGAGCGTATCTGGCTAGCTCCGTGAACTTGTTCATGTACTTTGTCACAGTCATTCCTCCCTGTCGGAGGTGGAGAAACTCACCCTCCTTTTCATGGCGGTACGTGAGGGAGAAATATTTCTCATGGAAGTGCGTCTCAAAGGCCTCCCAGGTCCACACGTGTCCTGTGGGAGCTGTTCGTAGGATGCTATCCCACCATAAACTAATCTCCTTCTCAAACATGAAGGTGATTAACTCAACCTATTCTGCCTTAGTGCAGTGTAGTGGCTTCAACATCTTAGAGATGAGATCTATCCAGTACTCAGCCTCCTCGGGTCTGTGAGTACCCATAAAAGTGGGAGGACGAAAATGCTGAAAGCGCTTAAAAAGTCCATTGGTATTCATGTTCCTAGCAGGGTGCGTAGATGATGCAGGCGGAACCACACTCATATTCTGGGCAAGGGCCCCTACTATGGTGGCGAAAAACTGTTGTTGCTACTGTTGTTGCAACTGTTGCTGCTGCTGCATCAAGAGCATCATCTACTACAACCTATCAGTAGGAGGAGTAGACTGAGGTATGTGTGGCGTCGATGTGGACGCACGGTTCTATTTGGGAACTGGTGGTGCATAAGGTATTGGCCCATTGGTGGGGCCAGTGGCCGGTTGTGAATCCGGCATTGTCTCAAAGTCTGGGCCTAAGCTAGGGTCCATATGGCTACCGTTCAAGGAAGATGCCCTGTTAATCAATCTGTCAAGTGCAAGACGAGTCGCATTCCGAGGGGTTTTCGGAGGCATTCCCTATATACAACATAGGGTGCAACATGTGTAAGATTTAGCATAGCATTACTCAACTTATCAAGCATTCTACACATTCTATAACAAAAGGAGCTTCATGCATTTCATTTAACTAAAATCGTCACAATACATGGGATGTAGCCTTACATAGATCATGACAGAAGATGCATGTGAGCTAACCTAAACAAACGTTAAACACTAAAATACACCAACAACCAACCAAGCCTACCAAGGCTAGTACAAACAAAGACTAGCAACAAGGCAATCTAAGAGATGACTACACATATGACTTGTCGTCTGAATCTGGTGATGGAGGAGGGGCACCCTTGTCCTGCATGCAGCACAGGAGAGCCTTCAAGGTGCGAGATACCTTCTTAAATTTCTATTTCATGAATGCCCTAGCTTTCTTTAAGCTTGGCCTAGGTCTCCCTGACCTCCTGTCGCAGGGTAACTTGACCCTCCTCAATCTGAGCCAAACGGGCTTCTAAAACAGCCTGATTACTATCACGCTCGTGTGTAACAGGAGGAGAGCCCTCATCAATGTCTTGGGCCTCCTCTTCTTCCTCTTCCTTGCCTTCTTCCTCTATCTCATCTCCGCCTTCTTCATCACTCTCTTCCTCTTTACTTTCCGTCCCATCCTCACTCCCATCGAGTCGGGCTTAACGTTGTTGTGGCCTAATATTCATGTTGTTGAGAGTGGTGTCATTGATGAAATGTATCGGTGCAGGAATTTCTACGCCAAGTCTGTAGCCAAATTCATTAGCAAGCTTGCATATGAGTCGGCCCAATGGGAGTGAAATAGTTGTCCTAGTAGAGCATGCGGTCTGAACTATCTATAGTAGTACATACGTAGGCACGCACGGCTTGTCTCCTTGCCCAGCTTAGTATAAAAAGTCTACCATCAGACACGTGCACTCGCTGCGATTTCTCCACCCGGCATAAACATTGTGGGTGAAGATGTGGTGGAGCAGGTGGAATTCAAGAGTCATTTTGGATGCTAGGAGGCAATTACCTGGATTTCAGTGGACCGGTCGGCCACAAAGATATTGCGTACGGTGATCTCTTTCTCGTACGCTCTTGAAATAACTCTCACTGACGTGTACCTCACCACAGGGAATTTCCATAATCCGGGACACCAAGTCTACATTGATTGTGTATTCCTGCCTTCCGACGAAAACAGTGAACTATAAAGGATCCAGCGATGGGTCTCGTATATGGGCGTAGAAGGCCCGAACAATGTTCTCACATGCGTGAGACTTGCCCTCGAACATGGGACCCCATCCGGCGTCCACTAAGAGGTCCATTATCGGATGTAGCCCAAACAGCCTCTCATCTACATGAGCTTCAAGTATGACCCTACGGCCAGCAAACCGACTGTGTTCGATGGTTGCCGGTAGCGTTCTTTCGATTGGGATTCAGGGATCTAGATCCCGCTTTAACCTTCGTTCTTGGGCGGCGCTTATGTTAGCTTTGACGCCTGCCTTCTTCCTCGGACGGGTTAGGCGGCTAGGCTCGGCTTCATCGGTGGGAGCCCTCTTCTTTCCCATGAGAAAAAGAAGTGTGGAGAGCGAAAATATGGCCGCCACGAGCTCGAAAGGAGACATGCAAGTGAAATAAAATGAAGAGATGGGATGGGTTGTGATACTTTGAGATTTTTGAGACACAAAATAGGATTTATGTGCTCAAATGGAAGGGAAATGAGGAGGATGGGAGATGGCTTTTGAGGGATAAGGTAGAGAATGGGTATGTGGTGAAGAAGATGAAGAAGATGTGAGAATGGAGGGAGGATTTAAGAAAGGAAACAGAAATTTCTTGAGGTTTGGAGAGCTTGGAGCTAGCTGGGGGGTGGAATGAAGTAAATGGAAGGTTAAAAAGAGGTCCCACACAATTTGGTGGGCCCCACAATCCCCCACATACGCCAGCCCGACCACGGCCTGACAAGCCCGACGAGTTGGAGCAGGGTGCGCCCTGGTTAGCTGGGTGTCGCCCCGGTCCTTTGGACTGACCCGGGTACCACCTCGGTAGGGCAGTGGCCACCCCCTCCCTGGGTGTCGTACGCGCGCGGGGACCCCCTGGGTTCCCCCCGAATGGCGGGATTTAGGCCCCCTAGTCCATTGGAGTAGTTTAGGGGTCGGTTTTCGTGAGTATTCACATTTTATGGCCTGTTTAAGGGTGGAATAGGCTGAATCATGATCCAAGCCCATCGATTGACGGTCTAGAAAAGATCCGGGGCCACCACACATGTTCACAGATGCGTACAGGCCCCAATTTCAATGGTCAATTTCGGTCAATTTCGTCGATTGACGAAACTGGGGATCTTATGACTGTTTCTATATTTTGTCGCCCCCTCCTAAGTCAAAGTACGTCAGTGTACATCGTGTGACCATAACCCAGGTCCAGTTTAATCCAAATCATTCTCTGATACCAACTTATAATGCCTAGAAAATCGGGGGTCGAGCATAAGCTCCACTCTGGAGTTCTAATGCATCACTTATGCAACATAGATGATGATGATTAAATGTTGTCCATATTAGTGCAATAAACATGAGTGAAATTATACCAAACAGCATATCATACTCCAGAGACAGTTAAATAAGCAAGCGGAAGACTGTGATAGATATATAAAATATATAAACTGTTATAAGTTTTCAGAGTGTGAACATGTTACCAGGTTAAATATATACATGTATACTCCAAAAATGAATAAAAAGAATATACATGGGTGCTCCAAAAGTGTAAAATAACAAGTGTAATAGCGTCTAATCAACATCCCTGTAACCCCGTTGATCAGAACATGGTCTACATAGACCTGCCTGATGGCTGCATATACAAGAAACCATCCTCATCATCATAAAAGTCCGGCTCCACTTCGCAAGCATCGCTATCATTTGAAACTAAAACAGGGTGTGGTTGGTATTTAAAACACCGTCCAGTAATGTGGGAGTGAGTGATCAACTCAGTGGAACAATAAAGCAAAGGTTAGTATGTTATCAATTCAGTCAAACAGTAATGATAACGTAATACAACAATTAGGTCCTAAGTATTCTTGTTAATATAAGAATGATATGAAATAATAATGCACGCCCTCGCATGCACTCCCTCAGCGACTTCATCTCATGATCTCGGCATGTAACCCTTCCTCAGTGCTTGACCTGCTATGCCAAAGGCACACGTAATGCGGTGTATGCACGTGATTAGCCAGGTTTTTACTTAGGTTTATTCATACATCAGGATTGGGAAGCTAAGGTACCTCCCTTATATCAATTCCTAAACAATGATCCATTCTAGGGTCGTCAGTCCTAGTAAATCTCATACGATGTTGAGGTTCTAGGTCACTACAAAGGGCTCGTCACCTGATCAGTATAGGCCTAGTTTATACTCTAGTTGTTACGGAAAGACTCATCGCCTTAACGCAGTCTCAGAGTACACTTGAGGTCATTACCACCAATACCCTACTAACTGGCAGTCTATTTTCGAAGGCTCGTCACCAATCCGACTGGGGACCACAGCCAGGCTATGCAAGAGTAGGCCGATAGCTCGAAAACAATGTCTCATACCACTGTATTCGGCTCACGAATTTGAGTTGCTTACTGGTCACTACGGGAGGCTCGTCGTCCCAGCGTAGGCCGACAGCACGACCACGGTGTCCCATATCACCATGTCCGACTCATGAGTCTTAGCGGATTGAGGTACCAAGGTTGAACGAGTTTTTACTGGTGGGTTTGGTAACTTAGATTCAAGCAGTAGCATCCATATATAGTAAACACACAATATGCCAATCGGGTTACTTGACAAGTTCGATTGGTACGAGTGTACGCTGAATTAATCGACATGGAATACTAACCACCGTCGACAATCATCGTACGACTTGGATTCGCCGAATGCATCAAATGTGGTGAGACTAGCTCGGCCACTCAAATAGGAATTGTTACTGATTGCCTGGACTACGTCGTAGCCCCAAAACACACTCCAAATAACAGTATATGCGTGTAGTAGCCAAAAGCAGCATGTGAGAACTTAAATCAAATATAAATCTTACTTTAAGCTATTCGACAAAACACATACTATACATGTTCCGTACATAAACATTTCTTCCTTAACTCCAATAGTAGTAAGATAGGTTATATAAAGGGTTCTATAGCCATAAATAAAGGAGTTGAGAATCTCACCATAACACCCTCATTACACGCAATTAAACAAGCATTTTCACATTCAGACATTTTATCAAATACTTAGGCTACACATATCATATACATGTAATAATAGGTTTATAGCAAATCCCTTTACAAAAGGGTTTACCATACGTACACAATCATGTATTCTCAGTCAATGAATATGGCAAGCATAAATCAAAATTCCATACTCATTCAAACATTTCAACAATCACATGGAATGCAATACAATCAACATGGTTTACTTATATATGTAATATATGGAAAACACCGTATCTACGCACATGTGACAGCAATCAAGTTAGTCATAAATCATTACTGACATTGAAAGCCTTGAAAACCATAACCTAAACATTTATAATTCGCACCTTTCGCCGGAAGACTCGTAACGAACTCAGTTTAAATACTAAGTCTTTGTCTACGGCACAACGGCAACGTACAGTATGAAATAAGTTAGCTATTTCATCTCTTACACTATTTAAAACCCTAAAACAGATTAGGGTTAGGTTTTCTTACCCAATAACGGTATCAGAATCGTCTGTATAGCGATACAAGAATAGTGGTTAAGCACGTGGAGCATCGGGATTGAATCTAAGGAACCAACCCCAACTCGCTCTCTCACCTTCTCTCTCTTTCCTTCTCTCTTTTCTCTCTTCTCTCTCCTAGGGTTACAAATTCGTATGACATGAGAGAGTGAGGGTTTTAGGTCCTTATATAGGCCTAGAACTGACTGGAATGGCCATAGGGCCATGGTATACTTAGGTTATAGCCAAATGGGGGCTGTTTCAATCCAACGGAGCACTTCTGGAGGCCCCTTTTCTGCGTGCGGTCGGACTTAAGCTCCTTGGCATTAGATCTAGGTCAGGTTAAGTTTTCGGTCTGATCGAATTTACAGATCAACCGTGGTGGACCAGTTTCAGTTCAACGGTCACCGGTATTTGATCAGGGCCACAAGTACACTGACATATGTCAAAAATTTTACTTGATCCGAGGGTGTAATTGGGTCAGATTCTGACGCCTGAATTCTTAGATTTAGCCTGCAAGCGAACCGACTCAATCACTTAAATCTGAGTTCAATTTCCAAAGATATTCGCGTTTCTCACACACTTCGCTCCAGGCTCAAGTTGTGCGCTTCTTGATACTATCTGGATTTGATTTCCGAGATGGTTGTCAAGCCTAGTATGGTGGTCCTAACCATTTGGTTTCGCAGTAATCAGACTTTCGACGCGTGGTCCAAGTCCAATACGAAGTTTCAATGTGCTCTCGAGAGCAACTGGGTTTTGAGATTGATCCTAAGTTTCAGGGTAATGTAGCGTTAATGATTCTACAAGTTTTGGGTCTTGTGGTTCGTATTTAAAGTGGTTCAAATGAATTTCACAGCTAATCTAGTTTAGCACTTAGTTATTTTCGTCTAATTCTAAAGGATTTGGTCTTGAGTGATTTCTGCCTGAGGCGGTACTCGGGTCTTTATACGGATTTTTCCGAGACGTTACATTATCAAATTGCAAATATTACAAATATTCTAAAAAGTTTTTCAATATATACTTCATGAAACTAAATTAAAAATTTATGATATCGTGAAGTACTAATTCCGATTAATTTGGTAGGAAAGATTACCATTCGAAAGCTTGGGTTGTGCAGATCATGAATAAAGGAAATAATCGAAAAAGTTGTTGCAGTAGGAACAACATTAAAGAACAACTCTCTAAACAAAGAGTTCAAAGAAAGAGTTGCAAAAATTAATCAAAGAGATCGTTGTAGCAGCAACATTGAAAGATAGTTCTCTGGCCAAGATACTCAAAAGATGAAGTCGTCATAGCTGTTACAGTGACGGGTTTCGATGAAAAGAGAATTTAGCCTCCCTATTGAAGTATCTACTCGACACTGCTGGCTGGGGGCAATTAATCTTCTAGTCGAGTGTGATCATTTAGTCTTCCATGCAAGTAGGGTCATCCAGTCATCCTTTAGTTGTAATTCATTCAATTCTTCGAAGAAGATCGATCCTCCATTTGATTTCATAAATCAATCAAAGAAGGATCGAGGGGGCATCTGTTGAGGCATAAAAAAAAATATTTCTCTCTCTAGAAGTCTCAATGTGAATCCATTGTCTCACTGTGGAAATTTCTTTGTGATCCTTGTTAGAGTGCAAAGTCCCTTGCTGAGAAGCCCCTGGTTGTGCGCCAAGGGTTGTGTGCTCCTAGGTGTGTGCCCCCTGCCTGAACTCCTGTTGTGCTCCTCTACCTAGATTCCCCTACCTGGATTTCTGTTGTGCGCCCCTTCCTGGACTCCTGTTGTGCGCCACCCCTGCTAAAGACCTACTATGCGGTGGAAGCTACTATGTGCTGAAAGCTGCTGGTCGCTGGAAGTTGTTGCGCGCTAGAAGCTGTTGCGCACTGGAAGCTGTTGTGCACAAATAGCCCTTTCACATGTGTGAGAAGTCTATAAATACCGCACCCCTCTACTCATTTGAGGAAGGACTCCTCATTTGAGGGGGAGAAGTTGGAAGAGATGCCCGTTCGCCCCTCAGTAGTGTTGCTTGCTAGAAGGCATTGCGCACTGGAAGTTGTTGTGCGCTGGAAGGCGTTGGGCGCTGGAAGCTGTTGTGCGCACCTTGTTGTATGTGGATAGCCTTCACACGTACGAGATGCCTATAAATACCCCTCTCCCATCTTCATTTAGACAGACAAAAGTTGGAGAGTCTCAAGGAGCTCCCAAAGGAGAGAGGAAAGTGAAGCATAATGAAAGTAGCACAACGAAATTATGGCACAACGAGAAAAGTGGCACAACGGAATTATGGCACAACGTGAAAAGTGACAACCCAAGTTCGTGAAGTTTATAGATTCTCTTAGATTGTGCACCAGTATGCTTGCCTAAAATGCCCCTTCCTTGATCAAGTGTGCCAATTACCGGATTTATAAAGGGAAAGTTAAGGAAAATGTGAAGCATAGAGAGAGTACCCTAAGAGAAAGGAGAGTCCGTCCATACAATTGGAAGGATGATCAAAACCTATTGCAAGATTAGGTCAAGGGCTTTGAGTTCCTGTAACTCATATGCTTTTGCGATGAATATCAAAAGTGTCGAAATACTGCTAAAATTCCTATTAAACTACATTCTCTTTCATTCATTGTACCTATCCACTGTAATCTATCTTAGAATCAAGGGAATATGATGATGTAAATAAACTCAGACTGAATAAACATCTTGTGATCATTGTTCTCTCATTCTTTCTTTGTTGTCATTGAATATTTCTCCAAATCGAATGCATTTGTTTTTTGTCGAAACAATATTAAAATCATTGAGTCAATGATCATTGCTTGAAGACTACATATTAGTGGACCATATGTTCGAATGTAATGTAGAGTGTGCACTCCTTTATTGAACAAGAGTTGTACATGTCACTTTCTATATATACAATGATATCTGAGTAGGTGGACTCTTTCCCCAGAAGAGCATATATGCCTCGAGATCTTCATTGTCTTTGATTGTGTGTGGAGGGAGTAATCCACGTACTGCCTCACCGTAAACAACATTTTTTCTGAAATCAAATTCATCTGATGTTGTCTTCATGATATGATGCATTTTATCCTTAAGTTCCTGATAAGTAATGTCATCCCTCACTACAACCCTTTCGAGTCCCTACCCATGTACGAGAAAGTCTCATTCTCATATACACCCTCTCTATCATAATATATTAGGATAGGCCAGGGAATTATAATATTCTAATATGTGTTAACCTGTAATAAAAATCGACGGGTACAGATTGTCAAAGGTGAAGGGTCGAGATTATCAAAGGTGAAGGGTCTAAGTTGTCATTTGTTAAGAGTCAAGGTGAACAAAACAATGTTAAGGGTTATGGTTGTAATCCACTAGGAGTCGAGGTTGTTAACTATTAAGGGTCGTGGTTGTCAATCGTTAAGGGTCGTGATTGTTAAATATTAAGGATCTTGATTGTCAACTGTTAAGGGTCATGGTTGTCAATTGTTAAGGGTCGAGGTTGTCAACTTTTCTAGTTGTCAAACTCGACCGTTCACGCTGCCCAATCTCAACCATTCAATTTTTTACTATTAAGCTTGACCCTTAGTGGATGATAACATTGACCCTTAGTGGATGATAACAATGACCCTTATTGAATGACATTCTACACTGTTACGACTTTTTCACTTCAACCTTAACACAATGCCAAAACATATCATAATGTAATCCCTTAAAAAACAACATTAACAATGATTTACGATTTTATTTACCTTTATAAATGACTAAAACTGTAGTTTTCTAGGATAGTAGGGATATTAGAGAACTGCACGATCATGGTGGTGGGAGTGGTGGAAGAAACTTCAACAAAGAGGAGTTTTGGGATGAACGCCGAAGAATGCTAGATAGATATTGGAGGAGAGAAATGTTAAAGAGAAATGAATGACTTCAAAGAAGAATTTTTGGATGAGAGAAATGTAGGAGAGAAACTGTGGTAGTGGATCCCACGATCTTCATTTTTTCAAGAAAGAATGACCTCTGTATAAAGTATAAAAAGGCAACGCTCGACCATTTCTAAGGGCATTCGTACACCATCTGTGAGATTCACCATCATATATATATGAAATCCACTCCATCCATTAACCTCATAATTTCATGGAAGGACATGGTGGTAAAAAAGATCAATATCCGCCAGTCACATTGACTGCATCACAGAAAAATAGTTAGTATCGAATGGACATCGTTATAAGTTATCAGGTTTTATGCGCCACACAGAGATAATGTTAGCAAGAAGTTAGCATCTTCACATATAAATAGTGGGGTACAAAGAAAATGAATGGTTTAGATCTAGGTTCCAATAGACTCAATAACCAATCCCTTCGATGTCACTTCCTCAGGATTGAATACAACATAATTTTTTCTTCACTAAAAATTTGTATAGATGTTAATCCAAGGACAAGGACAACTTGGTTTGAAAATATTTTCAAGACCTATCAGATGACTAGTCTAAGAATATCTGAAACATCCCTTCATTTTAAAGAATTTGACCATACCATATTGCTAATAAAGTTAAAATCCCTTTGGATTATTGAAAAGAACCCAATTCTATAGATAAAGTTCCATCACATGTATCATATTATAATGTGTAGATGTATTTGAGCAAACCTCAAGAAAGTATACCAAAACACTTATGATTTGGTAGCGGGTAAACGACAAAAAGTAGGTGGAATGTTATAACGATGGAAGCAGGCAAACCAATATTAACTATTACACCTTTTTTGGGTCCCACTGGTGGGTTAGTTGTAGACTCATAAGAGTTTCAATACTAAGGTCATGGGTTCGAGTACCTATTATGGTGTGTGTGTGTGTGTGTGTGTGTGTGTGTGTGTGTGTGAGGGTGTGTGTTATATATATATATATATATATATATATATATATATATATATATATATATAAAAAAGAAAAGAAAAAAAAACTAACATGAACAAATAATGCACCTTCTTCCTTTGGAGCATCTGGCAAAACAACTTTTTTGATTTACAACATATCTTTTATATCCTTTTTTTTTTTTTTTTTATCTACAACATATCTACAACATATTTTTATATTGATTTTTATGGTACTCTTTTGCTTTGGGATAATTTATTAGAAGATATTTTTTATCAAAATGGCCTCAAGGTATGACAGTTCTAAGAGAATAATCTCTCCTTTTAATTCTTTTTCTTTTTGGCCTCTTGACACCTTTTTAGTTTTTTTTTTAAGACGAAAATGCCCTTCCTTTATGAGTTTCACCTACGTGCTCTTTCTTGTGTGGGAAGCTTTGTAGCCCCAATTTCAATGCATTATGTAATATCATGTGATGATTGGGCTCACTTGAAGACATATCCAATCTGTTCATTTTCTTCGTGGCCCACCATTTAAGCGGGATTATACAAATTTCATCCGAATACGTGCTCCTTGTGGTGCACAATAATTGATAACGGTGATCGTTCACTCCCAACTATTTTCTTATGTTGTGGTCCACTTTATCTGCGGATGTGACTCATTCTTTAGCCCATGACCTTAAATTAAATTTTGAATCCAATTGATGGAGTGGATTCGACGCATGCCCAATAGTAGGCCCTACAACCCTTAACATAGACAACCATAAGCTTTAACATATGAAAACTACAACCGTTAATACATGACAACCTCGACCCTTAACACATGCCAACTTAGACCCTGACCCTTAACACCATAAGGATGTCGTTTATGGGGCCCACCGTTGGGTATGTGCGAAATCCACTCCGTCCATTGGAGTTGACATTTCATAAAAGGCCATTGGCCACATAATGAGAAACATTAGATTAGGTGGACCAAACCATAAGAAAATAGTTGAGAGTGAATGATTACCATTATTGTTTATTTAGGCCATAAGAAGCTCGTATTCAACTAAAGTTAGTGTATTCCCATTGAAATAATGAGCCACGAAGAGAATGAATGGATTGAATTTGCCTTCAAGTGGGCTCAATCATTGTATTATGGCCACCTAGTGTATAGGGAGTGGAGTTTGGAAGCTTCTCCCATAAGGAAAAGTAAGTATGGGACAGCTTACCAAAAATAAGGGCATTTTGGTTCATGAAAAAGCTAAGAAGGTGTCAAGAGGCTTTAAAAAACATGAAATGAAAATGGTGTAAGATTGTCTAGATGTGAAAATTCTAGAGATCTACTGTGCATAGGACATGGAGATCTAGGGTTAGAATTGCTTACGTAACTGAGACGCCATTGCTGAGAATAATAGAATACCAATGCTTTAGTCTTCCTCTCCTTCACACCAGTATACAGAATAATGATGGGACTCAGGGTTCTGTCGTTGTGTAGGATTGGGGACCCAGCTCTTCTCTTATATAAAAGCTGAGGAAATGAGAGTTTGAATCCCATCATAACTCTCTCTCCCCTGCTCCACATTGTTGTGTCCTAGTTTAACTTAAACAGCCTTACGTAACCCTGTGTACGGCTATAGCACTCCACCCCTAATGTAGAGTATCTGTGTAAATCACATGAAGTGGGGTCCACTATTATACATAATCACACAGTTCGACATATAGATCAATCTAGACCGTTGATCAATAATGCCCACCACATAGAGTTCTTACAAATGGGTCTTATTTTGGTTTTTTTTTTTTTTAAAAAGCCCTTATTAGAATCCCAACATCCACCCCTTCAAGCTTTTTCCAAATAATTCCATTTGAAACATTGCCACCGAAACCGAACGACCTCTTGATTTCAATCTTCTTGAATTGTTTGGATTCAATCCAAAATTGATTTCAAATTGTTAGGAATTTGAAAGACATGTATTAAATTCGGGCCCTCTTGAGCTTAGCTAAATATATGTTACACGATCCTACGACTTAGGACCACACTTCAATCACAATTCCACATGTCAAGGGCTATCCACACATCATATAATTACTTAATTACGGGCCTCCACTCAATCCCGTATGATTAATGGCCAAACACACATCACATAATCACAAGGTGGTGGTCCGCATATGCCGCACAATTTTGCATGGTTTAGGGTAGTGCATACATGATAAGTACATATGGTTTAAAGGCCGCTTAGGCATCACATGATCACATGATTGGGGACTGCATGTACGTCACAAGTTCATATTGTTTGACAGTCGTGTATGCATCACATGCTCATATGGCTAGGACGAACCATACATCACATGACCACATGATCAAGCAGTTATACATACACATGTAATTAAGTAAACGGCCACATCTACAACATAACTGCACATGATCAAGCGACTACCTACTCATCACATGATCACATGATTGTGAGTCGCACATACAAAAGGATCACACATGGTCAAGGGGCTGTCCACGCATCATAGAATTACGTGAAGGTAATTGTGGGAAATGAACCAAGGTCTCCTGTGGCAAAACCTTCTCCTCTTATAATTAAGACGAATAAATACTTTTTTAAATAAATTATTTTATGTTTGAAATTCTATTCTCCTTAGGAAAAACACAAAGAAGTTTTATAAATCAAATAAATGGAAAATAGAAATTTAAATATCCAATAAAATAGCACATGCATTCAAAGTTAATTTTGCAAACTACAGATGAACTTAGAGAATATCCAAAAGTGATGGCTAATGCACATTCAGCTGTTTGTTCTTCATATAATCTTTCATCTTTCTCCTTACACTTATGCCAAATTGTAGACGCCAAGCATCAAGAGCAACGGCTGGGATTATGAAAGCCAAACACCACTGAAGAGAATGCGGCCAATAGGGCGTGCAGCGCGGTTCATACCCCATCCAACGTATGGCAGCTCGAGCATACGTCTCTGTAGATGGTATGAAGAAAGAAGATCTCTTTGTGTATACCATTTTTGTTGCCACATATAAAGGTATCTGTGCCCAAAAAATCATACCGAGTTAAATAACTGCACCAAAATGAACTTGTGAAATTATTTTTACACACCATTTTCTTTTATACTTTTACTACGGAGAGCCACCATCTACACCTACTCTTTTTTAATGCATACTCCTTATGCTAGTTTTACTAATAGGGCGATACTTCCAGTATTATTCTAATGCTGAGTTGTGTCTAAACAAAAATAGACGGTGTAAGTGTCATTTCTTTCTTCATCTGAAATGGTACATGCATGCACGAACCTTACTCCTAGTATGATTCACCATCATTTTAAAATAGTAGCTCTCCAGTCATAAATGAAATAGTTTCAAGGCAATTTAGACCGCCCAAATTGCTAAACCGATTGTGGATGGAGCATAACCCAAAAATTATAGTGAGAAGATGATCATGGCAATTAGATGTTATACTTTGTATTTTGACCAATCATTATTTTAATTTTTAACCACCCACTTGTAGCCATCAAATGAATGTTTAAGATGTCCTGATTAATCAATCTTATTTTAGAGACATGCTCCATAGATAGTGATCTAGGTAGCTTAAAAGTGCCACTAAGTTTGCAATTGTAAGTCAGTTTGCCACTAAGTGCGCAATCGTGAGTTAGTTCAATTTGACCATCCAAAAATGGCTAAAATTGAAATTTTAAAAAGAGTTTCCGGGTAGACCATTTCCAAATGGACTCCTCATTCATTACATAAAGAATATCAAAAGATTTCATGATCTTGGGGCAAACCCACTTAATGTTAGGTTGTGGAATCACCAAAATACTTCATATATATAAATAGACACTAGGTATGCCATTAACGATTAGATTTGAGAGATGTTAGTGAATTCCATATTTAATGAGCATTCTTAATATTATACCTTGAAAAGGGCTTGAGCCGATCATGTAAAGACTAAGAGAAGAAGATGATGGAAGAAAATGAAGATAGATAGAGAGATGTGAAAAACAGAGCAAAGGTTGGAGGCTTGCTATGAAGAGGACCTGTGATGTTGCTTGGTATCTTTACCATTCTTACTTAGATTATTCAGTGTGTAAAATACGTGTGGATTCTTTTGCCTTTCCATATGAGTTGCGCCCAAGCTCATTAATTACACTTTATTCTAAATGCACTCTTTCAACTCTTCCTCTTAAGCCAGAGAGTCTTATACTCATAATGGCTTACAATAAGGGCAAAACACAATCTAATCTAAAAAAGAAATTCTTTAAACATACCTACTCAAATTCAAGGTGCTCTAAAAAGAAGAACTTGAGTTTGGAGTGATACATAAAACATTTATTCAAAACAAAAAATAAAGAGTAACACGTTTATGAAGAGGAAACGGATTGGCTACTCCCCCTGCCACCAGCTCCGTGGCTGGTGGTTGGTGCTCTGTGGGCCCCACCATGATGTATGTGTTTCATCCATTTTTACATATTATTCCAAAAATGACAGGGATATAAATCTCATGTGGACCACACCACATGAAAACAATAGTGATTGGATATCCACCATTAAAATCCTCCTAAGGCCCATAATACTGTTTATTTGACATCCAATCTGTTGATTAGGTCATACAGGCCCAGATGAAGAGAAAAAACAAAGATAAGATCGATCCAAAACTTTTATGGCTCCCAAAATGTTTTTAATGGTCGACCCTCATTCAATACTGTTTCCTGTAATGTGGTCCACTTGAGATTTGGATATACCTCATTTTTGGATTCATATTGTAAAATGATATGTAAAAATAGATGGACGACATGGATGAAACACATACATCACGGTGGGGCCCACATAGCACCGACCACCAGCCATTGGCTGGTGTCAGGGGAAGTAGCCAATCCGTTTCCGAACGAAGACGAGTAGCATAGGCTGTGACGAGTGGCAAGTAAAGTAGTGAGCGAGTAGTGGAGGCAACGAATAACTTCAAGAAAATTGACACTTCTACGAATTGAGCAATGATCCAACAGACCACCTATCTAGCAAAATGAAACAGAACCAATTGTTCCGTATAAACATGAGTCCGGGCCAGTTACTCGGAGTAAACAAATTGGAACAACTAAGTCTAAAGATGAGTTCAGACTGCCTGGTACATAAATGGGTTCGAGTCAACTGTCCGATACATGAGTCGGGACGATTGCGCTATATAAACACTAGTCACATCACACATCTTGGCAAAGAAGAGCATGATACGAAAAAGATTCTACATCATCAAAGGAGGTGGTGGAGAAGAGGATTGCTCACATCAGACAACAACAAATATTGCAATTAATGATATAATGAGGTGGGCCACAACAATGGCCCAATTTGAAGAATCACAATAACTTGAACCCATATTTGAGATTTAGGCCCACAACGAAAAAATCTGGGTCGATCAACCATTGGGCCCAAACAAACAGGCCCACACTTTAATAGGGCCCCCAACGAACTGGGCCTCAAAACTGACAAGTACAACAACAAAGTTGGTCTAACTACGTAGGCCCAGAAATAACAATATAATAGCAATAAGTGGGTCCCATTGTGGGCGCCACTATCAATGAAATAATCCAATAATAAATAACCAGATAGATTGGCTATCAAATAGTGTCTAAACCCATGAACCAACACATTTTTAATAATCAACATGTTATCAACAGGCCAACAACCATGCAAGTCACCAAGAAGGCCCAATAGACCCAATGATATTAAAACTGGCCCATTAGTTGCATTATTTAGTGCATTGGTGGTGATATAAAAATGGTAGGGTGCTCATGGGAGAATAGTAGAGGCCCTTAATTCAAATCTCAATAGGCAGAGGTAGAAGGGCAGATTAGTAGTTGATGTCCCGTAACAATGGCTACAAATTTATAAAAGCATTAAAAAAAAGTGATATAAAAATGGTGGTTTGCTCATGACCGAACAGCAGAGTCCCTTCAAATCTCAATAGGCAGAAGTAAAAGAGCAGATTAGTAGTTAACATCCCATATCAACGACCACAGATCTATAAGAGCATAAAAAACACTTGGTCTAAATCTAATTATGAATCAACAACATGCAAACAAAATCAGCAACAACATGCAAATGACCCAACAATCGGCTTCTTCTCAATCCAATAATCAACTTATTCTTGTGCACAATGAAAGATGAAGCAGATCATAGTTCCTCAATGAGGTTGATCTACACAAAAAGATGAGCAATGAACAGCTAGTAAGGAAGATCGATGTTCTGCAATGTCCGCATGCAAGACACCAATAACAACAGATATGGACAATGATTTTAAAAGTTCAAGTTTTCAAACTATGCAAAAAAGTCGAATTTGTTCTTGATCTAAAAAATAAATAAATTTCTTATTGTTGGGAATTTAATTTTCTTATTAGTTTTATTGGATTCGAATAGGAGGTACTATCTAATTTACATTTTTTAAAAAATACCATTTAAGTAAATGTCATTTATTTACGTAAATGGTATTTTTATGTAAACAAGTTGATAATTTGTCTGAGTGTACGACTGTGTACCGAGATTAGCTTGCATAGGTTGAAAATCTAAGTACAGGGATGGCGGGATCCACACAAACTTAATATAAGGATGTGTGGCAAAAAGGACCCATGGAATGGCTCAGAGTAAAGAAGGTGAGGCTCCAAGTAAAGAAGGTACAGACCCATCTGTGGCTTCTCTCTGCCACATGCTTGGATCGACCTGAGCCCGTTTCTTGCTACGTCATCTCCACACCACTTTGGAGAGTGCATTTACCACGTGGTGTTGCTTTTAACCAATGAGACAGTGCCACATCATCTTTCGGCCCGGAGAGAAAGTCTATAAAGACCCCAAATTTAACCCAAAGGAAGTCTATAAATACTCCCAAGGCACCTTCATTTACTACTTCTACCCAAGTAATTCTAAGGGCACATTTGGTTGCTTATATTTAGAATGCATTGGATTTCTAATACCAAACACATTGGAATCTAATGTATTTGGAATCCTCAATTATGTTTGACATCTTATAATTGGAATGTACTGGAATCCAAACTTTATGTTTGGTAGTTTATATTGTGAAAGCATTATTCATGTAATATATTTGAAGAAGCCTAAACTTAACTAAGCAAACCATCTACAATATTTCAAAATAGACTACATGTGTGGCATAATAAATAGTAACAGTAATAAGCCCATCAAAACATACATTTTATGTAAATTTGAGATAATTCCAAGTCTTGGGTTAGGCCACAATCATGGGCCACTAATTTTAAACGAATGTATTAAAAGGATTTTTTGCTAATAGAATTGACAATTTTGGTGGGCCATCATATGGATCAATCGATATGTATGTAAAGAATACACCATCCAAGATTATGTCCAGCACAGCAAATCAGTCCAGCTAGCAACAAATCTCTTCCATGCTTATCTGTAACTATATTTAGTTAGGATAATATTTGATTGATTCTATAAAATCACTTTCATGCTTATCTGTAATTATATTTAGTTAGGATAATATTTGATTGATTCTGTAAAATTTGTAAACATGTGTGTATATATATCACAAAGAGTAATGAAATAATTCATTCAGCCAAACAATATTTTGTCCTTTTATGATATCAGAGCCTTCATCTCCAACGAGAAACCTTGATTCTTCATCAATGGCTGCATAAGAATCAATCACCACAACTCCCATGGTTACATCCGCTGTAGCTTCCTTTGATTCAAACGCGTCATTGATCGCCATTGCTTATGTACAACTACTCCCTCTCAAACTCACGCCCTTAAACTATCCAACATGGCGTGCCCAATTTGATTATCTCTTGATTGGTTATGACCTAATAGGCTACATAGATGGATCAAAACCATGTCCTTCTGACGACTCAATCACATCAATTATTTGGAACTGCCAAGATCAACTTCTGTTACATGCTATCTGTATCTCAGTCTCTGACTCGATTGCGACTCTAATAATTGCATCTAGCAAATCCTCCAAAGAAGCATGGGACATAAATCAGATGTTTATTCTCTTTTTCCAACATTTAAAGCTACAGTTGAAAATTATTTTAAAACTAAAATTATCTCCATTTACTCCGATGGCGGGGGTGAGTATAAAAAACTCGGCTCTCTTCTCTCTAGTTATGGCATCACGCACTTAACTACTCCACCCCACATGCCTCAACACAATGGCCCTGCTGAGCGTCGACACCGCCATCTTGTTGAAACCTGACTCTCCCTACTTCATTATTCCTCCCTACCACTTTCATTTTGGTCTTATGCTTTTCAAGCTGCAGCCTACCTAATAAATCGCCTTCCCACACCTATCTTTGATAATAACTCTCCCTTTACTGCTCTCTTTGGTGACACCCCCTAATTATTTTAAGTTGCGTTTGTTTGGTTGTTTATGTTATCCATGGCTCCGCCCCTACACTCGCCATAAACTTGACCCTCATTCTCGCCCATGTGTGTTCCTTGGGTATTCTCTCACTCAAAGTGCATATTAATGTTTTGATCCTTCCACCAACTGCTTATTTATCTCACGTTATGTCATCTTTGATGAATCTATATTTCCATATCCTTCCTTTTCTTCCTCTGATCCATCTTCATCAACTCCATCCACTACTTGGCTTCCTCATCACGATACAACACCAACGCCTATTATTCATGTACCAGTCTTGCATGGTTCCTCAACTCATGGGCTGTCTATCCCTAATACCTCTATGCCTTCATACCCCACACCTCCACTTATTAGTGCTACGAACTTATCTCCTCCATGTGTTTATCCTATATACCCTCAATGCCTCTTGATTTACCTCACACAGCCCCTCTCAACCATTTTGAATCTGAGCCTACCCTATTTCAACCCGTATCTCAACCCGTGGTTGAGCCTTATCTCTCCCCACCTCGCACTCATTCCATGACCACTCGTGCCCAACACAATATTTTCAAACCCAATCCCAAGTTTCTTAATGTCACCACCAAGCATAGCTTGCCAGAATCGCTTGAGCCCACTTGTGTCACATAGGCTCTTCGTACACCCCACTGGCAACGTGCCACGTCCAATGAATTTAATGCCCTGCTCCGCAACAGCACGTGGGATCTTGTTCCCTCTCACTCCTCTCAAAATCTTATTGGCTGTAAATGGGTGTTTCGTATCAATTAAACATCGTCCAAATGGTTCCATTGATTGCTACAAAGCTCGTCTTGTCGCCAAAGGCTTCCACCAACGTCCGGGCATTGACTACACTGAGACTTTTAGTCCTGTTGTAAAAACCCACTACCATTCAGATTGTACTTAGCCTTGCCCTTCACCACAGTTAGAAATACATCAACTTGATGTAAATAATGCATTCCTTCATGGCTCCCTCTCCGAGGAGGTTTATATGTCTCAACCACCGAGGTTCACTGATCCGACACTTCCCTCTCATGTTTGTAAGCTTCGGCGCGCAATCTAAGGCCTCAAGCAAGCCCCACGTGCTTGGTACCAAGAGCTTAGTTCCTTTTTGCTCTCTTTTGGATTTACCAATGCCAAATCAGACACCTCACTCTTCATTTATACCTGCAATGATGCTATCATATATTTTTTTGTGTACGTTGATGATCTATTAGTTACAGGCAATAATGCAAGCTTTATCTCTAGCTTCATTGACGCTCTCTCCCAACGGTTCTCTGTCAAAGATTTGTGGTCACTTCACTACTTTCTCGGGATTGAGGTTACTCACACTTCCGACGGTCTTTTCCTTAGTCAACACAAATACGTCTGTGATCTTCTTGTTCAGACTCATATGGATGGAGCCAAGGCCGTTAGCACACCTCTTCCGACCACTGGTTCACTTACACTTCGTGATGGCTCTCCTCTGACCGATGCTACCCAATATCACAATGTCATAGGGGCATTACAATATCTCACTCTCACTCGTCCAGATATATACTTTACCATCAACAAACTCTCTCAATTTATGCATAATCCCACGGATTTACATTGGACAGCAGCCAAGCGCTTACTGCACTATCTCAAAGGTACTATTTTTCATGGTTTATTCCTTCAGTGAAACATGCCCAACTCTCTTTATGCCTACTCAGATGTTGATTGGGCTGGCAATATTGATGATCGCACATCCACCACTGCATATATTGTTTATCTTGGTGGCAATGCCATCTCTTGGAGCTCCCGCAAACAGCGTTCAGTTGCTCGCTCCTCCACCGAAGCTGAGTATCGTGCCATACCCTCCACTGCTGCTGAACTCACTTGGATTCAATCGCTACTACATAAACTCAAAGTTCCAGTCTCTCAACCACCAGTCATCTATTGTGATAACGTGGGGGCAAATTATGTGTGCGCAAATCCATTTTTTCACTCTCGCATGAAACATATTACTATCAACTTTCACTTTGTTCGTAACAAAGTATCTCAAGGCCTCCTTCGTGTTGCTCATGTTGCAACGCTGATCAGCTTGCTGATGCTCTCACCAAACCACTGTCTCGTCAACGGTTAACTCTTCTTCGGTCCAAGATTGGCGTCTCCAATGGGAGCACCATCTTGCGGGGGTATGTAGAGAATACACTATCTAAGATTATGTCCAGCACAGTAAAATCAGTCCAGCTAGCAACAAGTCTCTTCCATGCTTATCTGTAACTATATTTAGTTAGGATAATATTTGATTGATTCTATAAAATCTCTTCCATGCTTATCTGTAAATATATTTAGTTAGGATAATATTTAATTGATTCTGTAAAATCTGTAAACATGTATGTATATATATCACAAAGAGTAATGAAATAATTCATTCAGCCAAACAATATTTTGTCCTTTTAATGTAGTCCTATTACCTTTGGTTATTGGATTTTCTAACTAAATCCACAGATTTGGTGGGCCATCACATAGATGGGTGATATTTAGTCCTATCGTCTTTGGTATTTGATCATATGAAAAAATCCACAATTACAGTGGGCCATCACATGGAGGGCCAATAGATAGTCCATAGATTAAGGCAATAGGAGTCACTTGGTTGGTTAGGATTTTTTTTCCTATTCATTATTGATGTGGACCACAACAAGAACAAAAGTTTGGAGTTTCTCTATTGCCCTAAATGTTATTTTCAATAATGTGATCCACCTAAATTTGGTATGGGGCTGATTTTCGAGCCTTGAGCCTAACATGGGATGATGCATTTAGTGGTTAAAGTAGAGTCTACATAAACATCACAGTAGGCCCACCTACATCACTGACCCTTTTGGATTCGAGGGAGAGAGTGAACAACAAATGGTACAATGAACTCAATAGTCTAAGGGCTTGTTTGATTTTTTGGCTCAACCATAATTACCATATAAATGGGTAATAATTATTTACCTAGGTAATTATCACATCTTTCCCAATGCACATGTGACAACTTACTTTTTTTAACACTTAAATGGAGAAATTTACAAAATCAACATGGGGTCCATCATGATGTATGTGACTTATCCACACCGGTCATTTGTTATGCTAGTTGAATTTAGGGCATGAGAAAAAAAAATGAGGCAGATCCAAAGCTCAAGTGGACCACACCACAGGAAATAGCGGGAATCGAACGCCCACCATTAAAAACTTCTTAAGGCCCTTAAAAGTTTTGAATCAAGCTGATATTTATGTTTTCCCCTTATCTATGTCTATATGACCCTATGAATTGGTTAGATGATAAAAAAATAAATAAATAAATAAAAATAAAAATAAAAACTCAACGTGGGCCTAGTGAAGGAAACAACTTTCAACGGTGGACAAATTAAGGCCACTGTTTCTTGTATTGTGGGCCATTTAAGTGTTGGATCTACCTCATTTATTGGCTCATGCTCCAAAATATTCTAATAAGAATAGATGGACAGTGAGGATATATCATATATATTACGGTGGGGTCTAGAGATTTAAGTCAATACTATTGTATCGATTTTCAAGCTGGGATTGCTCTCACATTTTCAAACAAGGTGAAAAAGTAATAATTACTTATTTCCCAGGATTTACCTATATCATGAAAAATCAAACTGGCCCTAATAATAAAAATGAAAAATGAAAATCTCACATGTTCTGGTCCTACTGTTGATCAATTTGGATCACACTGATGTATACGTGAAATCCACTTCCATCATTAATCTAATGCCATTCCCAAGGTATAAAAAAATTCAGGTTAACCTATGTTTTAGGTGAGCCATAGAAAAGGAAACAGTGGGGAAAGAAACATTCACCCATAATTTCTGTAAGGCCCATTGTTATAATTATATGAAATCCACTCCAACCATTAGATGCCACACATAGATTTAGGCTTGGGTCCCAAAAATCAGGCTGATCCATGAATGAGGTGGGCCACACCAAGGAAAACAGTTTAAAGGGTATGAGTTTTCCTATATACTATTTCTAATTGTGTGGTCCACATAAATCACGAACAAGACTATTGACAAAAACATCATGGTGGAGCTATGCAACTGACCCCTTTGTCAAAATCCTACCAAACACGTCTTAGATAGGGGGAGAGGGCGAGAGAGAGCCAACCTAGAGGTGTGATTCCGCCTTCTAGCTGCTTGAGGCCATCCCTCTATAATCTCAACTTAAAGATATGATTTCACATCTTCATTTTTTAAGGATTTGAAATACATTCGAATCCAAATGCATGTAGTTGGTTCAATGCCGCCCAAATGTAAAAATGAGGTTTATAGATTTCAATTACACAAAAATACCCTCAATTAAATCCCATCGGGCTGTAAGTTCCTTTCTAGAGAGTTAGCCCTGCTATCCTAGGCAGAATTTAGGGAAAAGTCACGCCAACCCCTGAAACCCAATGGAAAAGCCGTGTTAGCCCCTCCGTGATAGGAAAAGACCACACACCCCCCTATTAAGCTGTTATATTAACATTGGAGTTAATTTTCCTAGCCACCATATTGTCCAAGGCAATAGTGTGGCCGTGCCATCCGTCATAAAGACCACATTTCATATCCTAGCTATCATTATATGCTCGTTTATCTATTCATTCATTATACTAGATGGCCAATGCACTAAGCTAGCTTAGTGGCCACTACTATGGTGATCCAAATAGATCAAGAATGAATGAATAATCCCTATTCTCCATTCCATTATGGATTTGTGGATACCATCCACATTCAATATCCATGCATTGCTCTAGCATTATCTTCTAATGTGTGAATAACACTCTCCAATAATAGACATAGTGATGCACTCCATGTTTAGTTAGAAATTAATACGCAATAAATGTAGACCCCCCTATCCCGAATCTCTTGAATAACCATGGATATATACTGAAAAGGGAAATACCAATGAGAGCCCTATCCTTGATAACTCATCATGTGAGAAGGCCATAGAGCCCAAGCTATCAAATAACAACCATAAGTGCATGCATTCATGCATCTCTTGCATCTTATTAAATATATCTATTTTATCACTATATAATTACTTATCACTAGTTTGTCACCATATTATATTTTACATTAGAATCAAGGATATTCTAAAAGAGATGTAATTAAAAGTTTATAGTAAATCCTGGCCTAGAATGTACTAAGAAGCAAGATAATAAAAATAAAGGCTTTTTAACTACAAGTGCTCTTTTCTCTCTTGTTCGTAGCAATGTGATGAAAATGTTTATAAGTATCTTATGGATGAATGATAATGAATAAGATACCTAGTGTAATATTTAGTCAATATTTTTCCAAAATCTCAATCAATAGTGTAAAATATATGTGGGTTCTTGGGTCCTTCCATAGAAGCACATTCTAGCAACATGATGGCCACCAAGCTGGTCCTAACCTGTATCATCATGTCAAGTTCATGGGATACTATTACCTTATGATTATTGTTGACACCATGCACTTCGTAAAGCATTATAACTAATGTTGTTCATGGGACATTATGCATGTGTCTAGAGGATCTACACAGGTTTGTTTCCTCCAAACCTTTGTTGCTTGGAGCCTTGACATCTTCGGTCCCATCAACCCAGCATCATCACCCAATCATTAGTATATATCAATTACTACGAACTACTTTTCCAAGTCATTCAAAATTGTGCCTCTAAAGTGTGTCACATTTAAAGATATTATCAATTTCATTCAATAGATCGTCTGTCATTATCGTATTACCTAGAGGACCATCACTAACAATGGCAATGCCATTCAAGAATGTTGCCATGCTGAAGTTGTTCGAGAAGTTAAAAATCAAGCACCACTTCTCTGCATCCTATCATCCGGACTTCCAATGGACTAGTCTAAGCACTTAACAAAATAATTACCAAGCTATTAAACAAGATAGTATAAAATAAAAAATAAAAAAATAAGAGACTAAAACGAGTCTCTCTGAAGTGCTTTGGGCTTACCAAAATACGTACCGAATGCCCACCAAGGCCATGTCATACTCTTTGATATACGGGACTAAGCTGATGCTTATCTGGACTACAACCATCTTTTGTAAGGATTACAGTATAAGAATCCTTCACTAGCGATTAGAACGCTAGGAATCACCTCAGCATGCTCAACGCTCTCGATGAAAAACAACTTGAGGTTCAACAATGCCTCGAACTATACTAGGGCCGTGTATCTTCAACTTTCAATAAAAAATTATGGTATTGTTCCTTTCAAAAGGGCGACCTAGTGTTCAGATTCAAGCGATTAGCTACTGTAACTCATAAGATAAGTGTCAAATTCAACGCCAAGTGAATAGAACCATACATGGTTCAAGAGGTCTACTCCAATAGTGCCCACCGAGTTACCAAGTAGAATGGTATTGACATCAACTTCCCCATCAACATATAGTTCCTTAAAGGTAGTATCCTCAAGTGTCAAGTGATCCAAAGCCCTGCATGAGCCTATATTGGTATAACACACATGCTCCAAAGCTACTTACGAGTCCAAATATGTTAGCACGTAACCAACATTTGGTCACCTCTGCACTCCCCAATGGATACCAAGAGGCATCATGAGTGGCAAAGCTATTTACGAATTTAAACTGTGATAATATCACTGCCATCATTTAGTCACCTAAAGTTTTCATTTGATCTTAGCTTCATGTAAATTCCCACGATGAATAGTTGCTAATTCCTAGTGGAATTCCTATTCAAATCTCCAAAAAGTCTTTGCATTCACTTCTAATAACTACCAAACATACGACCATCAGACATGAGGGGGCACAGGGACCTTGGCATTCCTAAAGATGAAACTCAATTGCCAATGTATTCACTCACATGGAATTAGTTTTCCCCAGTCAATCCATGTTATCACTATGCCATTATGCAACTAAGTGTTATATCATCATGATAAGTATCACACCATCGTGACCAAGCCTTGTACTGCCGCAATCAAGTGTTTTATTAACTGTGTTGTAAAGTGACTAAGTATCACTATGAGCAGTCAAGACTTGTGTGAATAAGCTAAAGCTCCATCTCATAGATTAGGCATCACTATTTATGCAATAAAGTGTGAAATAAGGAGTAATTAGCAAATAAAAAGAAAATCAAGCAGATAAACATAAAATATTTTCATTCCAAAAATATCATCAATACATGCACCAATTACATGAAAAGTAAACATGTGGGCAAGCCAGCAAAATGATATTCCACTAGATACCATTACAAATTACATATCATGCCAAAACCTCTTCTCCTAGAAACCTTTATCTCTCCAAGACTACTCAAACAATTGTAGGAATCATAGCCATGATAGCACAAACCATGACCATATTAAGAAGCCCAATAAGCATTCGGATGGTTACGATGACTTCATCACCACATGCATATCATTTTCCCTACAAGAAGTCATACTATCCATCCTCAACATCGGTTGCCTCTGGTCCTTGATCCCCTTGATCAATATTGATATCACCCAGTTTAGTTACTTTAAGCTCCCCCACATTGTTATGAAGGGGAAGCTTGTGACGAAGATCATAGAGAAGAATATCAATGAGACAAAGCAACTACATGTTTTTTATGCCTTGGCAACGACACTAGTCGGCATCACTCTTTGCAATTGTGCCTCCTTCTTAAAAGGCCACAACAATGAAGCCACCACCTATGCCTGCTCCCTTGACATTGCAGGAGACGAAGCTATGCTTGCTGAACTTCACCCTATAGGACCCTATGACTACTTCTCCTAGTGTTGTATCTTAAAGTCTTCTACTTCAAAATCTAACCAGCTCTTAATGACTTCCAAGAGCACATAAGGACTAGAACATATGCCAACACCTGGGCTAGGCGCCCCAGACTTGGATTGTTAGGCCTTAGTGCTAGCCTTGGGGAAAACTTTGCCATCAATGCCATGAGCACAATCACTTAAATGGCATATGACTTCTCTTTGTTCCCTACGCTTGCTTTTAAATCCTAAGCGAAGAGTGGGAAATGAAAATGAGCAAATGAATAGGAAGGACTACTATTTGTAGCTTACCATCAGAAGTCAAAATCACGGTAGGAGTTATGCACTTGCTCGATGCTTAACATTCTGACAGTGCTAAGTGCCTTTTGATGGGTTTTTTTTTGGACTCGTCGTCCTTTCGCAACTGGGATGCGCAAGTCCTTTCGCAACTAGGATGTGGAAAGGAGTTTCCTAAAACTATAAAAAAAAGGGTCCCTAGGGTTTTTTCTAGGGAATGCTGTGTTGATGAGAAAAACACAAGAGGGCTATTAAAGGTGAGAGAGAGAGGGAGAAAGAGAGAGAGGAAGCTTGTAGAAGGGAGGTTATGCTTGTGGAGGTGATCTACAGTGCAGTCTATATCTCAAAGCTCCTACGTCCTCGTAATCGGTGAGATCTCTCTGGTTTTTCTTTATTCTTTCATTGTTCATCCACTCCTGCGTGAGTGAAGAAGGTTGTAAACGTTTTACTTCATAGTGGATTATTGATCTGGACGAGGTCCCGTGGTTTTTACCTCTTTGAGGGTTTTCCACATAAAATTCTCGTGTGGTGTGTGATTGATGCATTGATTATTTTCATTACTTTATTATCCATAATTCTGGTTTGTTCTGGAGGGCTAGATCCTAAGGTATTATGCAAGGCCCCCAACAAAGTGGTATCAGAGCTAAGTTCATTGAACGGGTAGGATCGGTTTTGAATTATGGAAGGTGGCTCATCAAGGATGATCAGCCTCAATGGTTCTAACTAGACTATATGGAAGGCTAAGATGGAGGACTTGCTTTATTACAAGGACCTATATTCTCCAATTGTAGGCATATCAGCAAAATCCAAGGATACGACTGATGATGATTGGAAGAAGGTGGACCGAAAGGCTGTGGGGTTTATTAGATAATGGTTGGATGATTCTGTGTTCCACCATATGTCTACAGAAACCTTTGCCGTTAGCCTATGGCTGAAATTATAAGGGTTGTATGAGAGGAAGACAGCTGGTAATAAAATTTTTCTGATAAGGCGACTTGTGAATCTCAAGTTTAAAGATAGTGGTTCTGTGGCCGAACACATGAATGAGGTCAACAATACAGTGAACCAACTCTCCTCTATGAAGATGGTCCTAGATGATGAATTACAGGCTTTACTATTGCTTAGTTCATTACCTGACAATTGGGAGACATTGGTGGTGTCTCTAAGTAACTTCGCGCCAGACAGAAAGATATCCATGGAATAGGTAACTAGCTCTCTTCAATGAAGAGATAAGGATGAAGTCTCAGAGATCTATTCAGCAAGAAGCCCTTATGACATAGGAACGGGGGAGAGGAAAGAACATGAAGGGTGGGAAGGCCCGAGATAAATCAAGATGCAAGTCGAGTAACAAGAAAGATGTTGATTGCTGGAATTGTGGCAAGAAAGGCCACTACAAGCATGAATGTCGTGGTAAGAAAAACGACAAGAAAGGAAAAGGGATGGAAGATTAATCAGATTCTACTGCGGTCGCTTTAGATAGCGACATGGTAGTTATTCTTTCAGTAGATCATGATGTATGTCTCACGGCTACGAGTCAGGACACCGACTGGGTGATTGACTCGGGAGCCTCTTTTCATGCGACTCCATGTAGTGAGTTCTTCACAAGCTACAAGTCAGGTGACTATGGGACTGTGAAGATGGGAAATTCTGGCTTATAAAAAATCGTGGGAGTTGGTAATATTTGTGTGAAGACCGATGTGGCTGCACATTGGTTCTCAGGGATGTGAGGCATATCCAAGACCTTCGCCTCAACTTGATGTCGACGGGAAGGTTGGATGATGATGGCTATGAAAGCCAATTTGCTGGTGGGCGATGAAAGCTCATCAAGGGTTCATTGATCGTGGCCAGAGGAAAGAAGTGTTGCACCCTGTACCAGGCAAGTGTCAGTATGTGCAAGGGTGGGTTGAACACAACCAAAGATTCAGCTATTGACATGTGGCACAGGCGTCTAGGGCACATGAGTGAAAAAGAGCTTCAGCTACTAGCAAGGAAGCGGCTCCTTCCAGACGTGACAGGTACACCTCTCAAAACCTGTCTTGATTGTTTATCAGGAAAACAACATAGAATTTCATTTGTTAAAACTGCTTCTCATGTTAATAAAGTGCATGCATTAGATTTGGTTTATTCTGATGTTTGTGGTCCTATGAGGACAAAAACTTTGGGTGGGGCATTGTATTTTGTTACTTTTATAGATGATGCATCTAGGAGGGTTTGGGTTTATGCTTTGAAATCCAAGGACGAGGTCTTTAGTGTGTTTAAATTGTTTCATGCTATGGTCGAGAGAGAGACATGTAGATCATTGAAGTGCATCTGCACTGACCATGGTGGTGAATACATTGGCGACTTTCATAAGTACTGCAAGTCCCTGGGTATACGGCATGAACAGATGATTCCCAAGACCCCCTAACATAATGGTGTAGCTGAGCGAATGAATCGCACCATTATTGAGAGAATCAAGTGCATGTTATCCCATGCGAAGTTGCCCAAGACGTTCTGGGGAGAAGCAATGTACACGGCAGTGTATTTGATAAACAGGTCTCCTTCAGCTCTGTTGAATGGAGAAGTACCTGAGAAGGTATGGACTGGACAGGATCCATCGTATAGTCATCTCAGGGTGTTTGGATGCAGGGCATCCGTTCACGTACCAAAGGACGAGAGGTCCAAGGTCGATATGAAGATCAGGCAGTGTGTGTTCTTAGGGTACGGTGATGAAAAGTTCGGTTACAGATTGTGGGATCCGACCGAGAGGAAGCTCGTCAGGAGCAGAGATGTGTTTTTCTTTGAAGATCAGTGTATAGAAGACATTGGTAAGCCAAAGAAGAACCAGCCTAGTTCAAGTGAGCTAGAGGACATGGATCCGATTACTCCTCCTATGGTGCCTGATAACGGGGGAGTACAACAAGGTGCAGAGGATGAGGGAGTTCCTTCAGAAGATGGACCAGGGGAGCAGCTCCCACTTGATCCACCTGTTAAGCCACATATGAGGAGGTCATCTAGGGATAGACAGTCGTCTAAAAGGTACTCGCCGCATGAGTATATTATGCTGACTGATGGAGGAGAGCCAGAAGATTATTCTGAGGCCCTAGCCGACGAGCATAAGGGGGAGTGGTTGAGAGCTATGCAAGAGGAGATGGAATCCTTGCATAAGAACCACACCTACGATATGGTGAAATTGCCTAAGGGCAAGAAAGCTTTGAGCAACAAGTGGATGTTCAGAAAGAAGATTGAGCAGAAGAATTCACAGACGATGTTCAAGGCCACACTTATGGTGAAAGGTTTTGGTCAGAGGAAAGGCATAGACTTCGAGAAGATATTCTCACCAGTGGTGAAGATGACATCCATACGGGTGTTGCTTGGGTTGGCGGCTAGCATGGATCTGGAGATAGAGCAGTTAGATGTTAAAACTGCCTTTCTCCATGGTGACCTGGAAGAAGAGATCTACATGCACCAACCAGAGGGGTTCGAGTCAAGGGCAATGAGCATATTGTGTGTAGGCTGAGGAAGAGCTTGTATGGCTAAAACAGGCTCCACGACAATGGTACAAGAAGTTTGACTCGTTTATGTTGAAACATGGGTATGACAGAATGGAGTCGGATCACTGTGTGTTCACGCGCAAGTTCTCAGATGGTGATTTCTTAGTTCTGCTCTTATACGTTGATGACATGCTCATCATGGGAAAAGACATCAAAAAGATCGGCAGGCTGAAACAAGAATTGGGCAAGTCTTTTGCGATGAAAGACTTGGGCCCGGCTAGACAGATCCTAGGAATGGAGATAACCCGTAACAGGAGCAGTAGAAAGCTTTGGCTGTCACAAGAGCGGTATATTGAGAAAGTCTTAAAGCGGTTCAATATGAATGTAGCGAAGCCGGTCAGTACTCCACTAGATGGTCACTTCAAATTGAGCGACAGACAGTGTCCTAAGACAAAGGCAAAGGTGGAAGAGATACAGAAGATACCCTACGCGTCTGTTGTAGGAAGTTTGATATATGTTATGGTGTCTACACTCCCAGACATAGCATATGCGATTAGTGTTATTAGCCGGTATCTTGCCAATCCTGGCAAAGAGCATTGGGCAGCGGTGAAATGGATACTACGGTATCTAAGAGGCTCATCCAGGTTGAGCCTATGCTATAGTTACGGTAAACCTGTGTTAGAGGGCTACATAGATACAGATATGGCAGGTGACATAGACTCCAGGAAGTCTACATCGGGGTTCATGTTCACGTTTGCAGGGGGAGCGGTTTCTTGGCAGAGCAAGCTACAGAAGGTCGTAGCATTGTCAACTACAGAGGCCGAATACATTGCAGTCACAGAGGCATGTAAAGAGATGCTTTGAATGAAGAGGTTCCTACAGAAACTTAGCCTGAAGCAGGAGGAGCACGTGGTCTATTGCGATAGTCAGAGTGCTATACACTTGAGCAAGAATCCAAGTCATCATTTCAAGTCAAAGCACATAGAGATTCGGTATCACTGGATTAGGGATACTTTGGAACAGAAGGTGTTACAGCTTGAGAAGGTACACACGGATAATAATGGGTTAGATATGATGACCAAGGCCTTGCTTAAGGGCAAGTTTGAGATTTGTAGAAACCTGGCTGGCTTAAAGAAGGTGAATCCTTCCTGGGTCAAAAAGGAGGAGATTTGATGGGTTTTTTTTTTACCGTCGTCCTTTCGCAACTGGGATGCGTAAGTCCTTTCGCAACTAGGATGCGCAAGTCCTTTCCCAACTGGGATGCGCAAGTCCTTTCCCAACTGGGATGTGGAAAGGAGTTTCTTAAAACTATAAAAAAGGGTCCCTAGGGTTTTTTCTAGGGAATGTTGTGTTGATGAGAAAAACACAAAAGGGTTATCAAAGGTGAGAGAGAGAGGAAGCTTGTAGAAGGGAGGTTATGCTTGTGAAGGTGATCTACGGTGTAGTCTATATCTCAGCGATCCTACGTCCTCGTAATCGGTGAGATCTCTCTGGTTTTTCTTTATTCTTTCATTGTTCATCCACTCCTACGTGAGTGAAGAAGGTTGTAAACGTTTTACTTCATAGTGGATTGTTGATCTGGAAGAGGTCCCATGGTTTTTACCTCTTTGAGAGTTTTCCACGTAAAATTCTCTTGTGTGGCGTGTGATTAATGCATTGATTATTTTCATTACTTTATTATCCATAATTCTGGTTTATTCTGGAGGGCTAGATCCTAAGGTTTTGTGCAAGGCCCCCAACACCTTTAGCCTGCATCGCACTAGTGGAGGGCAACATAGAGCTTGACACTATCCCGAAATGGGTCTTCACAGATCTAATGCTACCCTAACAACTATTAAAACCAACCACAATTTGCATACACCGACAAACTCTTTCAGGTTCTTATACTAAGAAGCAGGCCAAATTGTGAGGCGTCATGTGTCCACCACCTCTTAGATGAGAAATATGGGCCCTACGAGCCTATAAATACCCCCTCAACACTCACTTCAAAAAATGGCTAGTCAGATTGCGCTCAAACTATTTACTTTCAAGGGACTTCAGGCATAAATGCTCATCAAGGTCTGCCTCATATGCTTGAACATTCATACGTTCTATTAGGAGGGTCCTAGATCAGGTGCTAAGCCTCTTGAGGGAGCCATGATGCAAGGCTCCCAAGAGATAGGGTTTTGTTTTTACAACATTTATGCTAGGGTATGAAGCACTTCCCTCCATCCACTAGCCAAGGACAATAGGCACAATGGCTTGAGACTAGCTTCTCACTTAGCCTAACTCTATAAGCATATGCATAGACCTATTGCAACAGTTCTACTAAGTGGAGGATCTTGTCACCAAATGGTGCTAGGTGATAGCTTTTATTTTCATCATCTCCAGCATATGAGACCATGGCATTGTTGAACAGACTATGATTTTGTATGCTAAGGCTAAAACAAGTCTCCCATACCTTATCGATGATCTAGATGCTTTGAAGAGTAAGGACTAAAAATTGGAAGCATTATGTTATTTTGTACCATGTAACAGGGTAGTATACTCTAGTTTTATCTTTTAATCAAGGATTTTTTTTTCCAATGATATAATTAAGGGCTTATACTAGACCACTGCTTAAATATATCTTGTTCTCAAACTAATGAAAAGGCTCTTAACATGAAATATTTGGGTGCATATCCTAGCAATGGAGTCATTAACCATGACCATGAATCTAATATTGAACTCCCACCTAACAAAAGATATTATTGTTATGAATAATGAGGATGCGGATGGGGGAGAGTCAGGAGAAAAGGGTGTAGGCTATACGTAAAAATAAAAAATAAAAAATTTCGAAAACAAAATAAAAAAATTGGAAAACAAAATAAAATAATGCAAAAATAAAATCTTACCAATTTTCTTCTTTTTCTTCTTCTTCTTCTTGTATGACCAAAGAGAAAGAGGGATTGAAAGGTCGAAAGAAAGAGATTGATGAGAGAGACCGAGAGAGTTTAAATGGTTTTGATAGTGAGAAAGGGAGTGAATGAGAGAAAGAAAGAAAGTCAAGAGAATTCCGAAGAGAATGATATGAAGAATTAGGGTTTAGTCATTCAGAAAGGTACGGACTACGCAGAAAGAAGAGAGATCGTTCAGTGATAAGGAACAAAGGTTGATTATGAGCCACACACAAGGAAAGAGTAGCCTTCTGCACATTAAATCCTTGGCCCTTATTGATGGAATGTGGGTAAAATCTAATCTTTCCTCAAGCATGCACAATTTCAATATTCCCTCAATATCCTAACCTATATTAGAGATCCTGTGCAATGTCCTATTTTTTTTTTTTTCGAAATAGAAAATTTATTGAATAAAATAAATGTATATCCACAAACTTCAGGCATGGCCCACAAAAAGTCGAGGCAGGCCTATCATATAATCCCTATTATATAAAAACCCAAAAGCAATCCTATTTCTTAAGAGACCTAATTGCTCCTACCCCAGTCGAGTCCATAGTTAGCATGCCTCTAATGTGGGGAGGGAGGTCCGAGTGACTGAAGTATTTCCTGTTGGGGTATCCCCATTGCCCATTCTAGCTAGTGTGTCCACCACCACATTACCTTCGCGAAATGTATGGAGGATTTTAAAATTTATGGAAGATCTTTTTTGAATGACTAAGCCTAAGCGATACCAAATGCTCCATAGTACCGCCCCTCCTAGATTCGAAGTTGCCTCAACGATCACCTTTGAGTCCATTTCGATCCATATGTTAGTTAAACCTGACTAATTAATTGGGTAGGCCACACGACTCTCTCAAACTAATTGCACAAGCAAAAGTGTCTATTTGCTTGAGATATGAGCCTTCAATAGGCCTTCTATCCAACTTGAGATAAGAGATAATATATCTTCTTTGAACCTTTCCTTTTCTTACATGATTGAAACTAGGCTTGAATCGCAAAACATATACCGTACTACTAACAATATTGTACCCAATGGTATTGTTTCTCTATTATTCGTTTTGTCGAGAGCGGCATTGGTATCACTTGTGAATATTACTTTTATATCTTGTGGGAGGACATCAAGATCATTGCTTAGAATGTTGCTAATGGTTGGGTCATGATGTAAGCAGTGTTCGAAATATTAGTATTGCATTACATATCATACCCTTGGGATACAGATACATGTCAGTTATCACGTTAGATATATTAGTCATATTGCGTAATGTATCATTGTTGTTGGACAGATGGGGAAACCATTGTGAAATTGGTCAAATTTTTCAATGAAACTTCAATAATTGTTTTTTTTTTTTAAGATATCAATACCCACTTATAAATCAAAACATTACAAAAAAAAAAAAAAAAAAAAAAAAAAAAAGAAGAAGAGCACATAACAAGTTTTCTTTGTAAGGGGTCCTAATCTATGCATTGCCTAATAGAATTGATGCAAGTATATTGAAAGTCTATTCATATAATTTATAAATGTACGAAGATGTGTGAAAATATAAGTAATACATTCAAAAGAAAAAGAAGAATCACTAGATCAGGTTACATACATGTTTGATTTTATGTTTGGACACAAAGATTGTAATCGGTTTGTGAAATTGGAAGTTTTTAATTTTAATTTTAATTTATTTTTTTTAATTTCCACAACTCGGTTCATATCCTCCAAATCTCGAAATTGAAGTTCCCAATCCATGATTTTTCATGCAGAACATGAAAAATCATAAATTCACAACAATTTGACACTAATTTAACATGATTTACAAAAAGAAAGATCAAAGATCGAAAATGCTCATCGGGTCGAACATGTGGGATATCACTTATTACTTATGTTTCGTATCACACAGGTGGAATACAAGATATATCGTGGGATATATCAACCGAAATCATTGATATTTAAAACACTGGATGTAAGGTAATAAGAAGGTTTGTAGCTCTATATAAGGAGAGTAAGTGATGCACATTATGAACTTGGGGAAGCATTCATGCCATGATGAATGTTATCATACACATGTGGGAGAAGTCATGATATGATGGTTGCAAGAGGAGCACATCTCCCATGTTTTGGAGTGAGGTGTAGGAGAGGTTTGGAGAGAAACAAGAATCGATTTAAGTAAGTCAATGGAGAGATGTTGGGAACCCTGGACATCTTGGCCTACAATTAGCATTAGAAAATGGAAACTTTTTGGGTATAAGTTGCTAGAGACCCTCGTTATATTACAGAACCAGCTGATGGAATTGCAGAATATTGGGTCTTACGAAGAGGGCCATGGGCAACAAGAGTATGGTAAAAGGATTAAAATAAGAATGCAAATACCTAATCTCCTAATTCCTTTAATGAACCAAGGGACGCTAGGGAGTTAAAAACTTTCAAAGGCAATTGGAGCAATATTTTAAGGCTATCTTACCAGAGAACGAGAAAGGTTTAAAATGTAACAATGTACCTCACCGGACATGACATCCTTGTAGTGGCATAGGCATCATGAAGACATCAAATGAGTTAGTTTGCATGATCAGCGCTGAGGAAAATTTTAAGAGGGAGGAGAAAAGAAATACAACTGCGCACTAGTTTTCAAGAGTTCTTGTGAGAACCTTTTGAGAACACATCTCGGAGATATTATTCCACAATCTGAACCGTCCACCTGATGCAACACCCCATGAAACCCTTATGTCCCAACTTTTACCCCGATCCAAAACTCGGGTGGGCCATGACTAAAGAAAGAGAAATCAAGAGAGAAAACTATTTCAAGGGAAGCTGTTTGGAGGGTGAACGTGATGTCTATTTGAGATCCAAACTTTTTATGAGTTAACACAGACATGGAATAAGGTAAAACACAAATATCAGCTTGATCGAAAACTTCCGTGGCCTCAAAACGTTTTTAAGGGTAGGCGTTCAATCCCTACTGTGTTAAGTGGTGGGGTCCACTTGAGCGTTGGATCTGCCTCATTATTTGTCTCATGCCATGAAACGATCTCTTCAAATGGATGGATGGTGTGGATACAACACATACATCATAGTGGACCCCACGGAACTTAGTGACATCACTTCAGTAGCGAGTCTCGCTACTGTCCAATGCTGGCGGAGAAGTAACGTAATTTAAGGTGGTAATTAATCCTCTAATGCTGGCATTATCCAATCGATGGACGTTAGACCATGTAATCCACCTTTGATGGATTGGATGTCATATACACATAAAATCTTGGACGTTATCTAATCGCTGGACATTAGACCATAGGTAAGATGGCGATAAAAATCATGGTCAGCCGTAAGAAGGTTTCAACGATGAGTCAGTTTCCCAACTGCTTTATGTGGTGTGGTCCGACTGAGCTTTGATCTGCTTCATTTTTGGATTCATGCCTTAAAATAATATGAAAAAAAATGGATGAATGGTGTGGATATAACACAAATCATGGTGGGCCACAGAATTTGCCACGTCAACATAATACGGCCTGGGTGTTGCGTCGCTGCGCAAACCGAGCGGTGTACAACTGGGTGGTGTGTCACTTGTTTGTAAACGGGTCACACCGTGGTGGGTGTTTCACTGATCGTGAGGCCCACTTTCATGTATGTGTTGTAAATCTAAGGATGTCCATTCGTTTTTCCAGATCAATTTCGGATATGGTCCTAAGATTAATTTAGAATATGGTCGTAAAAATGAAGTAGATCCAAATCTCAGGTGAACCACACTACTGCAAATAGTGGTGATTGACTATTATAAACTTATTAGTTAGGGGCCATAAAAGTTTTGGATCAAGCTGATATTTGTGTTTTCCCTTTATCCATGTCACTTTGACCTTATCAACAGGTTGGATGGCTAAAAAACATTACAATAGGCCCTGGGAAGTTTTTAATGGTGGGTATTCTGTCTACTCTTTTTTGTGGTGTGGTCAACTTAAAATTTGGATCTACTTCATTTATTGGATCATATACTAGAATGATGTGTAAAAATTGATGGATGGCATGGATATACAGAGCATACATGAAGGTGGGCCCCACGGTCAGGTAAGCACCCCACTGCTTTGTTAACAGGTAACACTGATCCACTCCCAGGAACCAACCGTCCAAGAGGTCGACCTTTATATTTGCACAGCGCCTACCGTGATTTGTGTATTACAAGATCTACTCCGATCATTAGATGTGTAATCCTATGCAGGGTCTAAAACCAAAAAATCAGGCTCATATGTGATTCAAGTGGGCCATACTAACAGAAACAGTTGGGAGAGACGTCCACTCTTGATTGTTATCAGGCTCGCCGTGATGAGCATGTGAAATCCATTCCAACCATTGGATTTCACACCAGCTTCTAGGCGATGAAATGAAGGCTTATAAATGATTCAAGTGGGGCCATACCAAGGAAAACAGTTTCCAAGGTAAGCATTCCATATAGACTGTTCTTAATGGACGCTGATTTCCTGCGAAAGCCTTTCGCATGAAGTTCCTGCACAAGGTTTCCGTGTGGGCCTCACTTAGATGTTTGTGCTCCTCTATCCGTTTTTTAATTTCATTTTATGACGTGAGACCAAAAATGAGGAGGATTCAAAACTCAAGTAGGCCAACAAGAAGAAAAAGTGAAGATTTGAGACATTTATATGGGCATAAAAGTTTTGTAACAGTTCACGTTTCCGGTGTTTTCAGTTTATCTGAGTGAAAATGACCTTATAAACGGTTTAGATGGCATATAAACAGCAAGGTGGAGCTTAGGAAGGTTTCAATGGTGGGCATTCCTTTCCCCACTGTTTCAACTCCTATGGCCCACTTGAGCTTTGGATCCTTCTCATTTTTGGTAGCATGTCTTAAAATGAGGTCGAAAAATGGATGGACGGATTTGATTTCTAACAAACATTGCAGTAGACCCCACCCAGAATCCTTACGCAGGAACTTCCTGCTAAAGGCTTTTGCAGGAAATCCGCGTCCGTTTTTAATGTTGTGGTCTATCTGAACGGGCGCGGATTGGCTACTGACAGGTTGAGTAGCGAGACTCTACTGAAGTGACGTCACCAAGATCCGTGGGCCCACCATGATGTATGTTTATATCCACACCTTTCATCCATTTGGAGAGATCATTTTAGGGCAATATCCAAAGAATGAGTTAAATCAAAAGCTCCAGTGGACCCCAGTACAGGAAACAGTGGGCACGGTGACGCTCACCATTAAAAACTTCGAAAGGCCACAAAAGTTGTAGATCAAGCTGATATTTGTGTTTTCCCTTATGTCATGTCTTTTTTAACTTTTGAGCTGTTGGATTTCAAATAAACATTATGGTGGGCCTTAGGATAGTTTCAACTGTAGGAATCACTCTCCCCACTGTTTTCAGTGGTGGGGTCCACTACAGCTTTTTTATCTGCCTCTTTCTTTGGTTCATGCACTGAAATGATATCTCAAAATGGATGGCCAGTGTGGATACAACACATACATCATAATGGGGCCCACAGAACTTGGTGACGTGACTTCAGTGGCCGACTGGCTACTCAACCTGTCAGTATCTAATCAGCGTCCTATCTGAACCACTTATGGGGCGGATTTAAGGGTCTGTGGGACTAACATTGGGTAACTTAGCTAATGGGTAAGGTGAATTTTATATGAACACCATGTGGGGCCATCCCAAGCCAGTAACTCCTTTTCCTCTTTAAGGTATCTTCTGCATGGGCATCATTCATTAACATTAATTAGCATTAATTTAGACAACAAGTTGGACGGTCTATCTAAGTTGTGTGAGCATCTCTCTCTCTCTCTCTCTCTCTCTCTCTCTCTCTCTATATATATATATATATATATATATATATATATATATATAACAACAAAAATTACAGTGCGGCAGTGACAAGCTTCACAACATGGTACATTTGTACAACTTAATCTTCCAAAACATCATTTATAGAATGGCTACAAGATCATAATCTGGAGCTGAACTCATATGTAAGTTTCACACCATCTTTAAACATGATGGTGACCATCTTGAAAAATGATGGTGATCATCCACCTCATGTGTGGCACTGATGTATACAGCCATCCAAACCATCCAAATTGTGGGTTCCAGGTGGATGAAATATACCTATAAAATTGCACTGATTATGAAATCCTAACAATCTGATTAACCATTATCAAATGGATGGTTAAAAGTAAATTAGTGATTGGTCCAAAATTTGAAAGTAAAAGTCAGATTTTTTAATGTAATCTTCTCGGTTCCGATTTTTCTATTGTGATCCATCTATAGCTCGGTAAACGACTTGGACAGCCTGGGTCTAGTACAACTGTGTCATGCGTATCATTTATTAAATTGTATGAAACTAGCATGAGGAGTCCAGTCCCTGAATTATAATGGTGCTAGCATGGAAGATAATAAACAAAGAATCAAACACATCAACCAAACATCCGGAATTACGAAGGATAAAAAGAAAACATATTCATTCAGTAGTTAAATAGTGTAAATTTAGATTCAGCTAAAAATAAATAAATAAATGTATAGATGGGGCATTGTAGAGAAACTCAGTGTTGTATTTTGGTGTTTTTTTAAAAAAATCTTCAAAATTTCAAAAAGTAACTAAGGCATATTGTCTTATAATGATGTGAGTTTAGTCCCACATTGGATTAAAAAAGAGAGACTTGACTTTATAAGAAAATAATTTTGCATAAGGCTTAGGCTCCTTTCAGGGATAAGCAGATACACTTATTTAGGCTATGCCAAGAGTCTTTAAAATTTATATAAGGGACTTCACTAGTTCCAAATTTAATAATCAATTCAAACTTTTAGTTCTCTTTCTCACCAGAAATCAAATAAGTCTTCTTATTCAAATTTCTAATTCTATTTAAATTTTTTTATAATTATTTTAAATTTCAAATTTACAAAATTACAAATTCACCGATCCAAAATTACTACACTCAGGATCATACGGAGGCAATGGCATTTGTAGAGTAATTCAAGGAAGGATATATATTGTTTCCTTTTCACCATCACTATGGTGTGGTTACGAATATAGTTGCCAAAGCCATAGCACTTATGGAAGGCCTCAAGTACCGTGAGGAGCCGGGGCTGTACAACATTGAAATTGAGAGTAATGCAACACTAGTTGTAGATTGTGTCATTCAAAATATTCTGCTTCCTTGGGTTGTCTTCTATTGTTGGTGGGAAATCAAAGCTTATTTGGACGATATATGTTTCGGTGAACGACATTAATGTCGATGGTTTGGCGAAGATGGGGAGTGTATGCTTCAACAGCAAACATTCTGCTCGTGTTGGAGAGTTTCCAGGAGTCACTTGTTTCTCGCAGACAAGGTTTAGGAAATATTAGATGCAAAAGATTTTAATGCCATGTAAATATCGGTGGAGATTTTTTTATTTTGTTTTAGAGTTTGTAAAGCCTTTTTAGGATCGCCTTGGGCATATGGCATATAGTGTTATACGTATATGGTTATATCATCCTGTAGCTCCACATTGGGGGCCTGCATTGGACCAACCAACGCACCCGTATTGTCTATGGCTGACACTAGTATGTATTTGGTGATATGTACCAGTTTTGGACGGTACTTTAAAACATGATTGTCCCACTCTTTATCATATATCTTCTGCTTTAATTAATAAAATTCCTAATGAAAGTCCCACCTTTCGACAAAAACAGAAAAGAAAACAAATAGAAGCAATCTCCTGGAAACCATGCATAGATTGAAATTGGGAGTAAATCGGTTGATTGCGAGGCGAAAAACTCCTAATTAGCACATTATCCCAAAAGATGCAAATTACAATGAGAAGTGATCAAACCATGGATAAAGAAAAGCATACCTGACATTGGACATCAATCCCCATCTTCTTGTATTCCACATAGAGGCTTCTTGAAAACTGGTCAATGTACCTGTAAACACATTCAAAATAACCCTCGATTTAGTACTTAAATGTAGTGTTTGGTTGTGAGTATGGGATTTCAAATACCACTGTCCCCTCTTAGCATGTGTCAATTGTGTCCACATTTAGGCTATAACGACCCACTGTTTATGTACCGAATTGTTGAAATTGGTGTCTCTAATCTATGCTTGAATAGGGGATTTCGAGATCAATCGACAGGTTTGATGGATCGATAATATCCCAAATATATGAGTTTGCTCGTTGGATAGTTTTTTATAGTTTCGATCGATCGACTATCTGGATTCAATCGATCGAAATTTTTTAGAAAAATCAAATTAACTCTCTGAACACTTTTAAGCATATTTGATTGATCGAACATGAAGGCTCGATTGATCGAGGGTTGCTTGATCGATGTCGATAGATCGATATTAGATCAACGGCATGCGATTTTGTGTAATTGCGCGATTTGCTTCCTATTTCGTTTGTAACATGATATATATGGTTATTAAACGTAATTATAGTAACAAATAACTTGTTCTAAGGGAGTGCTAGGGTTTTGAGAAGAGTTTTCACATTTATAAGTTGATTCTATCTCTTATAATTTATTTTTATAGTCGATTGTTTGTCACTTTCTACCGTGGTTTGTTTCCTCAAAGGTTTTTTCACATAAAATCGCATGTTCTGTATGGTTGCTTTGTTTGTGTTTATCTTTCATTTGTGTGATTTTACTCAGGGTTTTCTTCCGCGATACCTAACAAGTGGTATCAGAGTTATATGTTGGTATTCGAGTTTGAATCTGAGACATGGTGATGAAGGGATCAAACGTGAAATATGAGATAGAAAAGTTCACTGAGAAAAATAACTTTAAACTATGGAAAGTGAAGATGAGAGGCCTTCTAAGTCAGCAAGGATTATAATACTTACTTCTTAGTATAGCGAAGCGTTATGTGACTATGAATGATGAAGAGTGGAAAGAACTTGTTGAGAGGATGATTACTTCGATTCAATTATGCTTGTTAGATTGTAAGACTTGTATCCTAGTCCGTACCATTCCGTTGGCTTCCGCGGTCCTTCCGGTCGAATTCCGGCAATCGTTGACCCGTATCCGACGATTTCGATCGATCCTAAGCCGAGTCCTGCATGCCAAAGTCGGCTTAATTCGAAACTTGGACCCTAGCGACCGCGCTGTTGCCGCGGTTCTAATGCCGCAACTCGCACACCGATCCGATACCCAGGGTAGAAGATGTCGGCCTGCGTTTATTCCGAATAAACGCCGCGCGTTGCAAATCTCGAAGGAATCTCTACAACAAGTCTCATCAATCAATCATAAATGCATCCCTTACCCAAGTACAACCACCCCACTCCTCCTTTTCCCACAAGTCAAGTCTCTCTCCCTCACCATCCCTTTCTTTAAAATTTTTAAACTAAACCATCCCTCTTTTACCCATTTTTCAAACCACACCATACCATCCATTCTTTTTCTTATTTTATTCATTTATTCCATTTTCTTAAGCTCTCTCCCAAGCAACCCAAGACACTCCAAACTTCCAAGCTTCCCTCCCCCTCCCAAGTATGGTCCACCTTCTCATCTTCCATCTACACCTTCTCATCTCCCATCTCAACCATCCAAACCCCAACATCCACCGTCCAAGGCAAAGGCAAGGAGCATTGGAGGCCAAGGGAGCAAGGAGGAGGCTTAGAGGTGGGGCGATCCACTGTTAAATCTTTTTTTTTTATTATGGTCCACATGTTGGTGGGACCCGTTGTGATGTATATGATGTATCAATGAGGGCCCATAGTGGCATGGTCCCTCTATTGCACCGTGGATTTCTCTCTCTTTCTCTTTTTCTCATCCTAGAATGTAGTGGGCCCCACCAAATTACCTATTTCATCCATCAGATGGGGTGGCCCACCACATTTAGGAGATCCCATATTCCATACATATATATATATATATATATATATATTATATATTATATATTATATTATATTATATATATGTGTGTTTGTACCAACATGGTGGGCCACGTCCACGTGGGACCCACCATGATGTCTGTGAGCATCCACGCCGTCCAACGTCTCTGGACGCTGGATGCTGCATGTAGCTAACATGGAGTGTGAACTGACACGGATGTACGAACAAGCTACCCATAATGGGTTTGGGAATGGGAGTTTAAGTAGGCCCCACCTTGATGTTTATGCATGATCCAAGCCGTCCATCCAAACCCTTGCATCATTTTAGGCGTTGAGTCGAAAAATGAGACCGATCCAATTATCTGGCGGGCCGTGGCATTGAGAATGCTAGTATTTTCCGTTAAAACTTGGGAAAATGATTGCTGGGGTTCACAAGAAGCTTGGACCCACCTGAAACTTGGTTTGGACCCCTAATTTTGTGGGACACATACAATGGACGGGATAGATCTGGTTAATGTGGGTCCCACCTAGGAATATATATATATATATATAGCATGCACTTGCTGCCTTGACGTCCAGAGGAGTCTGGATGTCCAACGTTAAAAAAAGGGTGGGCCCCATTGGCCCTAGTTGTGGGCCCTACCATGATGTATGTTCTACATCCATGCCATTCATTTAATAGGTCCCCTTAAATGATGTGTTGGATGGCCCACACCATCACCATTCATGCGATGGTATGCCAAACCACATGGAATCAAATGTTGGGGTCCACAAGAAGCTTGGACGCACCTGAAACTCGGTTTGGACCCTCAATTTGGTGGGACACACACAATGAATGGGTTGTATTGGTGAACTACATCACGGTGGACCCCAGGACCACGTAACAGTACCAAAAGTTTGGTTAGCAAATAAACATTGTAGTGGCTTTGTCCACGTGACCTTTCAAGAGGGTGGATGGAAAATGAATGTTACAGTGGGCCCTTGCTCACGTGACCCTATCAACAAGTTGGGTGGCAGACAAACATTATGGTAGGCCCCATGCACATGTGGCTTCATCAACAGATTAGATGTAAAATAAGCATTTTGGTGGACCACGTGCTTGGGACCCACCACTGATGTATGTTGTATCCACTCCGTCCATTCACCACCTGGACAGGTGGAGTCCACCATAAAAAAAATGTTTGTACCCACGCCGTCAATCCATGAGGCCCATCATGATGCATAGGTTACATCAAAAGTCGTCCAACCATTTTTTTAGATCATTTTGAGGCTTGAGACTAGACATAAGGCAGATCTAGTTGTTTAGTGGCCCATTTATATGCATAGGGCCCATTGTTTAACTCATTTAATGTACATATGGCCCATGTGATTAGGCCCATTTTGATTTATTGGTAGTCGTCCATTAAGACCCACCACGGTATGTGTAAGGCCCAATCTGACTCAGCCCATTCGGTTGGCCCATATGACTTGACCCATTTGAATCGGCCCACCTGATTGGCCCATTTAACATATACAAGGCCCATTCATATGCGATATCCCGCCATGATTTATATTATGATATTCAAGGTAAGCTGTGCCTTGAGAGCAATGATGGTTTGATGTCCACATTATAAGGATGATGTTGGTTCAAAGTCCGCATTGTCACTCTCCCTAAGGCCCACTGATAGGCCCATATTTGTAGTCTGTGGGCCGTTTAAGCCCATCTTTATTTTGAGCAGAGCCCATTATCATATCATTAATTTAGTGCCGCCCCATGATTCATGATCATACGCATCATGTATGCTTGAGATGAGGAGTGACTGATCATAGCATATGCCTTCGGGTATACTGTTTACAGGCTCCCTAATAGGCGGAATTGCCTACATGAGCACGTGCCTCATGCAGGATGGTTGCATGACTGATAGTGTGATACATCACTTACATTTGTGTGATTGTAATATGCCCTACTGACATTGGGGCCATAGCCTCCACAGACACATCGTGGGTGGCTGGTTGGATACCGAAAACCTTGTTTTAAGCAATTGGGGCGTCATAGATGTCCCTGGGTGAAAGTCCCTGAACCCGATTGTACTAGAGGATGACTCCAACGTTAAGACCGAGTGGATATATGAGTGCATGAGGGCCGAATACCAGGAGGCCGCGTCTCCCACTGTGTCGTGGTCGGTTGGAAAGGGGTGTGGCCTTACTTGCCTGAGAGAAGGGGGCAATATTAGGATGAGTTTAACCAGCTCGTGAATGAGTCCGCTATTGACATGCCGGATAGTTATTGGCAGACTATTGACTAGGCGGATAGTGAGGTTTCTTACGCTTACTTGGACTGTACGGCTAGGAGAGCGGCAGTGCCATTTGGAGTGTACTAAAGCCTGGTGATTTTTCTGAATGAGAATTGTACTGATATATAATGAGGATTGGCATGCTTGAGCTGCATCTTGCATCGCATGGTCTTGACATGACTAATAGCATTCATATCTTACACCGCATAGCCTTGGTACGGCTGATTGCATTCATGTACTTATCAGCATGATCTTGTATTACCCTGACCTTGCATTCTGAGTACGCTCATATCGTGCACACACTTACACCGCCCTCTAAGCTTTCTATAAACTTATGCACGATAGATGCGTGCAGGTGATGTTAGGTTGCAACAGTGTTGAGCTTGGAGCATGCAGCGGTCTTCTGGAGCTTGATTTTCGATTTATGTATTTCCCTTCAGTATTATAATCAAATAATTATATTAGTGGATATGTGATGATGATGCTGCCTTTGTGATTTGGGTATACTTGTGGTTATGCTTATTACGAGTTAAATGTACACAAAAAAATCCTCCTGGTAGGATTCCAGGATCGGAATGTGGCGTATGGACGCTAGGAGCCGAGAATGGGGTACTACGGAAGCTGTCGGCACCGGATTTGGTGATCGAAATTCCTGTGAATCCGATTTCTGGGTTTGGGGCGTAACATAGATGATGTCCTCTATAATGTCCTTGATCAAATGACCACCGCAAAACTTTGGACGAAGCTAGAAAGTTTATACATAACGAAATCTCTTAGTAATCGCCTGTATTTAAAGAAATAATTATATAATATGAAGATGGTGAAAGGGTTGAATCTTAATGAACACATTAACTCATTTAATTAATTACTTTGCAAGTTGACAATGTGGAGGTAAAGATAGGTGAGGAAGATAAAGCACTAACGTAAGACCTGTTTTCTAGTTCGTACCGTTCCGTAGGCTTCCGCGATCCTACTGGTCGAAATTCGGTAACCCTCGACCCATTACCAACGTTTGCGCGTGATCCTAAGCCGAATCCTGGATGCCAAAGTTAACTCGATCCGAAACTTGTACCTTGGCGACCGTGCCATCGCCACTGTTCTAATGTCGCAACTCGCGTACCGACCTAATACCCAGGGTAGAAGATGTAGGCACGTGTTCAATTCGAAGAAAACGCCACGCGTTGCGAACTTCGAGAGAATCTCTACGAAATGTCCCATCAATCAATCAATTAATCAATGTCAAGTACACACCTACCCAAGTACAGCAACTCATACCTTTCTCTTACACAAGCAAGCCCAAAGTCAACCCTCACATCACTTCACCTCTCTCCACCCATCCCTTCTTACAACACCATCACCCATCACCCATCACTCCATCACCTTTTCACCCATCACTTTCATCTCTCTCTCATTTCTCAAACCTCTCCCAAGCAACAAGCTTCACACGTCCAAACCCTCTCTCTCACAAAGCCAAGTGTGGCCCATCTTCCTACACTCTCATCTCCCATCCTCACCATCAAAATTCCATCATCCACCGTCAAAAGAGAAGGCAAGGAGCTAAGGAGGCTAAGGGACAAAGAAGAAGAAAGATAGGTGGGTGATCCATCTTTTATTTCAACTTTAAGGGCCCACTTGTTGTGGGACCCACTTGATGTATGTGTTGTATCAATGGAGGGCCCATAGTGGCGGGGTCCCTCCTCTCTTCACGTACTCTCTCTCTCTCTCTCTCTCTCTCTCTCTCTCTCTCTCTCTCTCTTTCCTCTCCCTAGAATGAAGTGGGCCCCACCAAATCATGTTAAATAACTCCATTCATCAATGGTGTGGCCCACCACATTTTAGGCAAAATCCATCATCCATTTTTGGGATGATGGGAAGTCCCACATGCTATATAATATATCATATTTATTTTATATTAATATATATATGCATGGTGGTGGGCCACATACATGTGGGACCCACCATGGTGCATGTGTTGTATCAACACTGTCCAGCGTCCAGGGACGCTGGACGTGCAGCCGTGGTGTGGTGTGGCTAACAGTGAAGTGTGAAGTGACGTTGGGGGGGTAGTAAGCATGGGGTGGGCCACTTATGCAAGCCCTACCTTGATATATGAGTCAAATCCACACCGTCTATTCCATTCTCCAGATCATTTTAGGCGCTAAGCCAAAAAATGAAGTGAATCTGAGTATCTGGTGGGCCTTATCTTGGAAAAATGGTGGTCTTTACCATTAAAAATCTACCTGATGATCCTATACACCATAATACCTCGGATATTAGACTCATTTGGCTTGACTATAGCCGTAGGAGCGAGTGGACGGAGTGGATCTTGCTGATGCGGACCCCACCCAAGAAAAACCCTGAAAAATTTCATTTTTCAAAAAAAAAAGACAACAGCAACAGCATCTGCTGTTGCCACTGTCAGAAGACGCAGGTGTTGCCTACGGCTGCGTGGCGGGCGGACTGTTGGGCTGGCCCTCACGGCCCAGCTGTGGGCCCCATCGTGATGCGTTTTGGACATCAACACCGTGCATTTGGTGGGCCTTCCTCCTAGGTACTGCCCACCCAAAAATCAGTTATATACGGAACTCAGGTGGGCCATATCATCTAAAATCATGTGAAGACATGCCTAAAACATATAAAAACACTTGGTGGGGCCTACCTGAAATTTGGATGCGACTGAAACTTGGTTTGAACCCTCAGCCAGGTGGGACAACATAATGGGTGGGCTGGATTTGTGAACCACATTTCTGTGGGCCCCACGCCCACCCCCATGTCCAAGTGACCTTATAAACAGGTTGGACGACAGATAAATATCACGGTGGGCTCCCTACCCACGTGACCCTATCAATAGGTTGGCTGGCAAATAAACACCACCGTGGGCCCCCTGGTCCACGTGACCTCATGGATAGGTTGGCTGGCAAACAAACATTGCGGTGGGCCCCCTTGGTCCACGAGCCCTTATGAACAGATTGGATGAAAATAAACGTTTATGGTGGGCCACATAGGACCCACTAATGTATGTTTTGCAATTCACACCTTCCATTAGTATGGGCCCCACTATGAGGTATGTACTTTATCTATGATGTCTATCCTTGGCAGGCCTTGGACATTTTAATGGTGGAAATTATTATCACTACTTATATTGGGTGTGGTCCACTTTGATAGATATAAGGCCCATTATTGAGGCCTATCTTGATGTATTAGTGGCCCGTTAACTGAGGCCCACTTGGATTTGTATAAGGCCCATGTTGTAAGGCCCATTGTGATGAATGCGAGGCCCACGGGTTATGGCCCATTGCAATGTACATAAGACCCATTGATATGGCCCACTTAATAAATATAAGGCCCATATGATACGGCCCAATTGATGTACTTAAGGTCCAATGGGGTACGATTATGTCCATTACAATGTGTGATACTCCCGTGGTGTATATAATGATGTTTATAGTGGAAAATGCCTTGGAAGCAATGATGGTTTGACGCCCACATTGTAGGGATAACGTTGGCTAAATGTCCGCATTGTCACTCTCCCTAAGGCCCACTGATAGGCCCATACTTGTAGTGAGTAGGCCGTCTAGGCCCATATCCGTTATGCACAAGCCCATCACCCTATGACATGTTTAGTATAGACTCATGATTCATAATCATACGCATCATATGTATGTCTAATATGACGAGTGACTGATCATAGCATATGCCTTCGGGCGGATTGTTTATGTGCTCCCTGATAGGTAGAGTTGCCCTACATGAGCGCGCGGTGCGCGCAGGATTGTTGCATGTTTGGTAGGCGATTCATGCACTTGCATTTGTGTGATCATGATTATTGTATGCCCTAGCGATATCAGGGCCATAGTCTCCACAGACACATCGTGGGTGGTTGGATTAGATACGGGAAATGTTTGGTTTGAGCATACGGGCGCCATAGATGTCCCTAGGTGAAAATCTTTAAACCTGATGGTACTAGAGGATGACTCCAATGTCGAGACCGAGTGGATACACAAGCGCGCAAGGGCCGGTAGGCCGCATCTCCCACTATGTCGTGGTCGGTTAGAAAGGGGTGTGACCTTACCTGCTTGAGTGAGGGGGACAATTTCTAGGTTGAGTTTGACCAACTTGAGGAATGGATCCTCTATCGACAAGCCGGGCCCGATATTGGCAGGCAGATAGTGAGGTCTCTTCCGCTCTCCCTGTTGTGCATTCGGATAGGGATGATAAGCTGGCGTAGAGTGTACTAGACCCCGATGATTATCCTGAATGAAAACTGTACTGATATATGATGAGGATTGGCATGTTTGAACTGCATCTTGCATCGCATGGTCTTGACATGGCAGATAGCATTCATATCTTACACCACATAGCCTTAGTACGGCTGGTTACATTCATGTACTCATCAGCACGATTCCGCATTACTTTGACTTTGCATTCTGAGTATGCTTATATTGCGCACACACTTACACCACCCTCTAAGCTTTTCATAAGCTTATGCACGATTGATGCGTGCAGGTGACGCCAAGATGCAGCCGTAGTCTTGCCGCAGTTGGAGTGTGCAGCCAAGCTTCTGGAGTTTTTGTTACTTTCAGTATATTGTATTTCCCTTTCATACGCCTTGTACTCAAAAGTTTTTGATCCTAGTGGATTTTGTGATGGTGTTCTTGTGGTTATTGTTCGTGGGTTATGCTCATTACAAATTGAATCATATTTGAAATCCTCCTTGTAGCATCCCAGGATTGGAACCTGGTATATGGGTGTTGGGAGCCAAGAATGGGGTACTACGAAGGCTATCGGCGCCGGATTTAGCGATCGAGAATTTTGTAAGTCCGGTTTCTGAGTTTGGGGTGTGACAGAAGTTGGTATCAGAGCATAACTTGGGAATAACCGAGAACAACATTACATGTTTGCTATGAGTTTAGGGCGATTAGGTTCCGAGTGCGAAACCTTCCGATTGAATTCCCTAATGTGCGATTCTCAAGATTGATTGGCGCTTTATCTTTTCCATAGGACATGCTGCCCAGGAGAGTGACCCGAGCGCACCCCGATCCACCACCTGAGGCTCCAGCTTTACCACCTGCACCTCCTGTTTCACTGCCAGAGATCCCTACTCCCTTACCTGAGGATGACATTCCTCCGCCTGATGCCGGTGCGGATCCGACCGTGCCTGTGAGTGTCTCGTGATTACGAGCGATGTGTTCTGTTGTGATCGTTGCTACTCTTCAGGGGTAAGGCAGACGCCTAGTTGTTTCTCCAGCCCAAGCCGAGTAGGAGCGCGCGAGTGCTCTTCTTCAGAAGTTCAGACAGCTTGATCCTCTGCGTTTCCAGGACGAGCCAGATCCGACTGTAGCCGAGAGATGGCGCTCCGATGTGGAGAAGATCTTCGATACCATGTCATGTACAACCAAGTAGCGAGTCCAGTTAGTAGTATTTCTCTTCCAAGGTGAGGCCGAGCATTGGTGGACTTCTGTTACCCGCGTCGCAGGACCTGATTATGTCTGGACATGGGAGGACTTTATAGACTGATTTGAGGAGCAGTACTTCCACGACCATATCTGTCATCAGAGAGCATTGGAGTTCGAGACTCTGGTGCAGGGGTACATGACCGTGGAGCAGTACGGGGCTCGTTTTATAGTGCTATCGAGGCTTGCACTATATGGTTGATGATGAGGGGCGAAAGGCCTGCCGTTTCGAGAATGACTTACGTTGCGGTCTTCAAGGTCGTGTTATTGGGCATGAACTCTCAACCTTCCAAGTAGTAGTACGGAGGGCTCAGATTTATGAGGCCGAGTGGGCCAGCGGACAAAGCGATCGAGATCAAAGGAGGGGTCAGAAGAGGCAGCCCCCTCCGGTAGCTCCCAGCAGCATCGACAACCGCAGAGATACTGGATCCACTCATCCGCCAGATCACCAGTAACACCGTCAGCACCCCCAGCAGCACCACCTCAGAGACAGCTTCCTAACACTTATTATAGTTCCGGTGGGGTAGGACACCGTAGGTGGGAGTATCCTCGACCTCAGCAGCAGCAGCTGAGAGCACCACAACTGTAACGCCCTGAAAATCGGGGGTCGAGTATGAACTCGACTCCCGAGTTCCAACGCATCACTTATGCAACATACACGATGATGGTTAAATGTTGTCTGAGTTAGCGCAATAAACATGAATGAGATTATACCAAAGCAGGAATTCATACTCCAGATCCGTTGTATAAAAAAGCAAGCGGAAGACTGATCGTATATATATATATGTAGAGAAACAAAATAAATGATTCATCATCCAGAGTATGAATCCTTCGAGTCACAATATACATGTCTCGTGTAATAAACAAAATGTCAAAATAACTAAATACAATCTCAGAAATCCCATCGACCCGGCACTTAGTCGAAGCCGCCATTAACTCGCATATACGAGAACTCCTCCCGGTCCTCGTCGTAGATCGGGCTCGCCCTCCGAGAATAGCCGGACGCCTAAACCGAGACAGAGTCCGGTTGGTGTGCGCAACACCGTCCCGTAACGTGGGAGTGAGTAGCTAACTCAAGGGAACAAGAAGATATAAGTTATCATGTTACCAATACAACCAAGCAAGAATGATAAAGCAAGAAATCAAACACTCCTAGTTACTCTGATTAATGCAAGTATGAATGCGGGTATGATGGATGCCCTCACCACACCCTCCCTCATGCGACACCATCTCACGTTCGCGCATGCTTACATCCCACAAGTGCTCCACATCTTCCAGTGCACATGCGATGCATGATGAGTATGATTACCGAGTTTTTAATTAATTCATTTCAAACGACGGGTTGGGAAACTAAGGTACCTCCCTTGTATCATATCCAAACATGATCCAATCTAGGGTCGTCGGTCCCTAGTTAATATCGACGATGGTGTGTTTTCTAGGTCACCGCAGAGGTCGCCAGTACGTTACGCACAAAGGTTGCACCACTCCCCATCACCCCTTAAACGATTCATCACGATACAACTATACGAAACAGGCCTAGTTCATACTCTATATATCGCGGCGAACCCTAAGGCACGCCGCAACTTCGTAGTATGCTCGCGGTCACTACAAAGGGCCGCTGCAGTGTGCACACAAAGACCGCACCACTCCCCATCACCTTATCGGTGTAGGCCGACAGCCGGCGCGAATATAGTGTCCCATACCACCATAATCGGCTCACGAGTTGAATTGCTCACCGGTCACTACGGGAGGCACGTAGCCCAGCCAGAGGGCCGACAGCCGACCACGGTGTCCCATACCACCATGCCCGCTCATGAGTCTTAACGGATCGAGGTACCATGGTTAACGGGATTTTCACCGTAAGTTTGGTACCCTAGGTTCAAGCATTAGCGACCAAACATGGTGAACATACATAAGGCATACGGTTCATCGACATGTTGGCTAGCTCGAAAGCACAACAAGTTGGGCGATATGAGGCGCGAAGCACCTCGTGTGGCCAACCACTATCGCTTAACCGAAGTACGACACGGGTTTACCAACACATCGTGCGTGGCGGAATGAAACCCCAACCACATCTTCAAGTTCGAGCACTGGGATGCTGACTACGAAACATAGTCCCAAGCTCACTCAGTTGTGAAACATGAAGTAAAGCATAGGGCAAAGCATGTATTATAAAACATGAAGTAAAGCATTTTATAAGGCATGTTGTAAAGCATGTTATCAAGCATGTTACGAAGCATGTTATAAAGCACTATACACATAGGGACACAAATGCCTAGAGTTCACAGTGAGTGGTTAGAGTGAACAACCACATGGAGAGTGTCATATATGACTCTAAGGTAGCGGAGAATCCCATCTCAAGACCTAACTAAGGTTCTAACACTTAAACACTTACACTCATGCAAGTGATTTCGCCAACACTTGAATACACTACTTCAACATACATGACGTATGCTAGAGGAGGGTGTACTAGGGTTGCCCCGTTATCGAGCTAGTATTTTATACATATACAACATATTCATACAAAGAATAAACATAGCAAACACATCGGCGAATTTTATAATGATAGGGTACTTCTCACGTATACCCAATTTCGACATACATAGTGTTTACAAAGGAAGATAGATTTACGATTCTTTTCGCCAAGCTAGTATTTTAATCATGTATTGTATAATCATACATTAAATACATATGACAAACATTATTCCAAAAGAAATACGATACCGTATTTCTTCAATACGTATTTTCAACATACGGCACATTTACAAAGGAACATATATTTTAGCGATTCCTTTCGCCAAACTAGCATTTTATTCATATAGCATATAATCATACATTAAATAAACATGTCAAACATTTATCCAAGAAAAATACATATACGGTATTTATACGTATACCTAGAATATGTGAAATTCCATATTTCACACCGTTAATCAAAACAGAAACTGAAGGCACTTTGTACATGTGCAATTGCGCATCATGAATCTACCATTATCCGACATTGAAAGCGTTGAAAACCGTAACTTATAAGCTTAAAGTCCTCACCTTTGCCTTTGGAAACGGAATAAATCAAAGAAGGGTGATGGATCTTCCGTCTACTACGATTTCTAGCCTAAAGAGCGGAATCTAAGAATCGGTGATACACCCCACTTCGATTCCACCACAAATCGACCTAGGGTTAGGTTTTCTTACCTTCAAATGAGGCGGAAAACACCGGGAGAACGCCGAGAATAAGGCGGTGTAGGCCGTGGTAGCAATCCGGGCAGTGGAGGAAGATCGGCAACGATCTCCAAGTTCTTCCCTCTCTTTTCTCTCTCCTTCTAGGTTTCTCCCTAAATTGTATGGCTGTGAGAGGGGCTGCTCTAAGCCCCTTTTATAGCCTCAAACATTACGAGAATAGACTTAGGTTCATGGGGTACTCGCTTATATAGGATATTCTGCGCTTTTCCTACTTCAAAAGGGAGTTCGGTAGGCCTCTTTGAACCAAACGTCGACTTAGGCTCACCACCAACGGATCTACGTGGGATTACGTTTTTGACTCATTCTGATACGTAGATCACACGTGGCGGACCACTTTCGGCCGACTCACGGTGGGCCACGATCGAAATTCCAGAGTACATGTAAATGTTCTTGAAATTTTTCTTAATCCGAGGGTGTAATTTGGTCCGATTCTCGACGGCCGTTGCTTAATACCGACGCGTGGCCAACGAACGATGCTGATCACTATTCCAGATATTTATTTCGGCTTGTGAATAGTGTTTTTCACACTACCACGCTCCGATTCGAAACGAATGGCCGTGGAATATCTGGATAAGGCGATTTTTGAGATGATTGTTAAGCCCAAGGGGCGGTCCTAGTTCCTTAACTTCGGGTTAATCTAATCCCGAGGTGCGATCTAGACCTATACTGAAGTTTCGTTTCACTCCCGAGAGCGCACGGGAAATGAGTTTGGTTCTAAACTTTAGGGTAACCTAATACAATGATTCTCAGGTTTGGGTCTTGCATCGATTTAAAGCGATCCTAACTGATTTCATATTTAATTGAGTTTAGTACTTAGTTAACTTTGTTAAATTTCTAAAGGATTTAATCCTATGTGATTTCTCGTCGAGGTGGTACTCGACCCAATGTATGGAATTTTTGTCGTTACAATCTACCCCCCTTAAACAAAAAAATTTCGTCCTCGAAATTTATACTGCTCAGTACATCTCGAGAATCTGAGGGTAGTTCTTCCCGACTTCTACCTCGGCCTCCCGTAGCTTCCTCCTCGAATGATGTGTCCAAAGTACCTTCACAAGTGGGATGACCTTGCTACGCCAGCACTGCTCCTTCCATCGGGATGCGCGTCGGCGCAACTCATACGTCGCATCCTCGCTCAACCTGCACACTGCCCCCATCCGATGATATGCGAAGGATCAGAACGTACTTCTTCAAAGATAGATACATGAAATACGTTATGTACAGTAAGCAAGTGGTGTAGGCAAGGCGAGACGATACGCCACATCACCCACTCGATCCAAGATTCGAAATGGACCGATGAACCTCTGGTGTGAGCTTCCCCTTCTTCCCAAACCGAAGGACTCCCTTCATGTGGGAAACCCGAAGGAACACATGATCACCAACCTCGAACTCCGGGCCGCCGCCTCGTACGGCGTAACTCTTTCCGTCGCTCTGCGCCGTGTGAGTAATCGACGCCTTTGATAATGTCTACCTTTTCTCGTAGTCGCCAGTACCAACTCCGGCCAATCAGGCTACGCTCTCCAACCTCCGCCCAATGGGTGCGGTGCTCTACAAGGTCGACCATATAGAGCCTCATATGGCGCCATGCCAATCGTCGCTTGAAACCGTTGTTGTAGGCGAACTTCACGACGGAAGACACGGTGTCCCAACTGTCCTCAAGTCCAACACACACGCCGCAACATATCCTCCAGAATCGATTCACTCGCTCCGTCTCCGCCCACGCCCTCGAGGATGAAACGTCAGATCGAACTTCAACTTCACACCCATCGCCCCTGGATACGAGTCCGTAAGATGGATGTGAACCGCGTGTCTCGTCCGACACACCCTCCAAAGGAACTCCGTGCGCACGGACGATCTCCCGATATACGCCCAGCCAAATCGTCTGCAGAGTTCGTAACTCGATAGGGAGGAAATGGGCCGGATTTGGTCAACCGGTCCACAATCACCCAAATGGAATCGTGCCCCTTCCTCGTCTTCTCAAGCAACCCCGATATGAAGTCCATGGAGATGAAGTCCCACTTCCACTCCGCTATAGGCATGGGGCCGAAGGCCCAGAGGTGGCGATGTTCACGCCTTGACCATTGCACGTCGACACCGAGACACAAACTCAAAGAATGTGGGCCTTCATGTTGTCCCACCAAGATACCTCCATCTCATATCCTGGTACATCTTCGTGCTACCAGGATGCATCGCAAACTTCGAATTATGGGCGCACTCGAGAAGCTCGCCTCAAGTCGCACATCTGGAACACATAGGCGGCACGGAACCAGTAAACCCCCATCGATCCAACTCTCCACTGAGTCCACAAATTGCGTGCTTTAGCCGCTTCGGCTCGGATAACCGTGCATCGCCCTCTTGGGCCTCAACAACTCATTGCCGATAAGTGGCCGCGCCCAATGTGCGCAACACACTCAAATGGCTCTCGACAGGTGAGTCTCGCTCGAAGTCCCGCACAAACTCTACTCATATCCCACTCGGCTATCATCAGTGGCACGCCGCAAATGCACCGCCTTCTTGCGCTCAACGCGTCTGCCACAAGGTTCGCTTGCCAGATGGTAGAAACCTCGAACTTGAAGTCCTTCAAGGCCTCCATCCACCTATTGCCTCATATTCAAATCTCGCCGCGTGAATATGTATTTAAGGCTCTCAGTGGTCGCAGTAAAGCTCGAACTCCTCACCATAGAGGTAATGTCTCCAGAGCTTCAATGCAAAGATGACCGCGCCAACTCCAGTCATGTGTAGGGTAATTCTCCTCGTGTTTCCTTAATTGTCTCGAGGCATACGATATCACCCTATCTTTCTGCATCAACACACAACCCAAACCAACGCGAGACGCGTCGGCAAGATACACCGTGTATCTCACCCCTTGCTTCGCAATACTAGCACAGGGGCGGACGTCAACTTGTCCTTCACTCCTTAAAAGCCGCCTCCGCCTTCTCATTCCAGTGCGAACTTCGTGTCCTTTCGAGTCACCGAGACAAGGGCTCAAGCGATCTTTCGAGAAATCCCGAATAAAACGTCAGTAGTACCCAGCTGTGCCAAGGAAACTCCTCACCTCGAGAACTCGATCTGTGCCGGCCACATCCCGAACCGCAGCCTACCTTAGCAAGGTCCATCTGCTATCCCATCCTTGGACACTACATGTCCCAGAACTTGACTTCCTCCTGCGAAGTCGCACTTCTTGTATTGCGCAAACAACTGGTTCTTCTTCAGTGTCTCCAATACCGCTCGCAAGTGCTCCTCGTGCTCCTCCCGACTCGTGGAGTATATCAAGATGTCATCGATGAAGACGATGACGAATCGGTAGAGGAAGGGCCGAAATACCCGGTTCATCGATCCATGAACACGGCGGGTGCGTTCGTCAGACCGAACGACATCACTAAGAACTCGTAGTGCCCAAAGCACGTCCTGAAGGCTGTCTTCTGCACGTCCTCCTCTCTCACACGCAACTGGTGGTAACCTGACTGGAGATCAATCTTTGAGAAATACTTCGCCCTCTCAACTGATCGAACAGATCGTCAATCCTGGGCAAAGGATACTTGTTCTTCACCGTGACCTGGTTCAACCTACTCGTAATCAATACACAACCAGTAGCGACCCGTCCCTTCTTCTTCACGAACAACACGTGGTGCTCCCCAAGGAGACACACTAGGTCGGATAAAACCTCTCTCTCTACAAGTACATCAATCCGTGTCCGCAGCTCCTCCATCTCACATGGAGGCATACGATAAGTAGGCAACGAGATGGGCGTCGCACCAGCGTAAGATCTATCGTAAAATCAATCTCACGCCGAGGAGGTAAACCCGGATAGTCTCAAACACGCTGCGAAGTCTCGAACCACCGGCGTACTATCTACCGTCGGACCATCGGTCGGCACAAGCAAAGCGAAGATAACAATCAACTCGACAGGCCAATCGACCCGCACCGGAACGTGAAAGCCATGCCGTCCAGGGTCCATAGGCCGTCACGATCCGAGTGTCGCAATCTACCTCCGCCCTCATCCCGGTGAGCCAATCCATGCCAAGGATAACGTCGTGGTGCCACAAATGGAGCAACAATGAGGTCGACGAAAGCACCGTGTTTCGCTACCCAAGACTACTGAGCAACCCTCGCACAATCGTGTGACATCCGAACAAGTCCCGTAGGCGTAGTGAGTCTCATTCCCTTAGTGGGAATCGTATGCAAAGATAGCGCTTCACCGCCCCACAAGAAATAATAGAAGTAGTGGACCCAAGGTGTCCACCAATAAAGAGACGGAGTGTCGTGAATAAAAGCCGTACCCTCGAAAGCCGTCGGGCTGGAACCGACGTCTCAGTGCCTCGATCACGAGAGTATGAACGCGAGCCTGCTGGCGGCGGTTGGTGAGGAGCCAAGGGTCGCCGTGGCGGCCCGAAGTCTTTACAGGAGGCCGGAAGGAAGGATGTGCGTGAGGGCTGTAGGCGGTGGAGCGATATGGCCTCGTGGGCGAGAACGGCCCATCATCCGTGGCGAGAGAAACCACTGTCCTTCATCCGCGCGAAGCAACTCCCCGATAGGATGACCCCGTTTCCCGCAACGTGCGAGGTCACAATAAGGCGCCTCATCGGAACCACTGGAGCTGCGATCCTGGGAGGCGAGTCAGCACGAGGCCTCTTGCCAGATAGGCCCGCTCAGTATCTCCCGTCGTGGCCTCGCAACCATAGTGCCACGTGATCGGCCAACCGGTCCACATCACCGCTCTGCCGTCATGACATGTGAACCAAAGGTCGCATATGTAGGTATGGTGAGGCGGCAAAGATATCTTCGACCGTATCTCCGGTCGCAAGCCCAATGAAAATCGACGCATCCGCATCTCAGCTCGTCCACTAGTATAGTCGGGACAAAGCGGCCCAACTCGGTGAAGCGGTGCTCGTACTGTAATGGTCATACCTCCTCGCCCGAGGCGCAGAACTCGTCCTCCCGCTCATGTCGGTAAGTCGGCGGGTAGTATTTCTCATGGGCCGGAACTCAAACGCCTCCCAGGTCCATACGTAGTCCGCTTGGCGTGCACCGCAACACACTGTTGTCCCACCATAAACTCGCCTCTCTCTCTCCAAACATGAAGGCGGCGGCACTTCTACCGCTCGCCTCGAGCAATGCAAAGATCCGAAGCATCTTCGAGATGCGGTCAAGCCAAAACTCCCCTCCTCGGGCCTATGAGTGCCCATGAACGAAGGAGGCCTCAAGCGCTGAAACCGCTCGAGTAGACCGCGCGTGCCGACATCTCCAGTAGGAGGCACCACGGGTGGAGGCAGGGGCACATCCTCACACTGAGCAGGAGGCTCAGGGTGCCCGGCAGGACAAACAGGAGTCGTAGGTGGAGTCGCACTACCACCACGGGATAAGGCCTCAGCGATAGTGGCCATAAGCTGCTGATGCTGCTCCTGCTGTATCTGCTGCTGCTGCTCGTCGCATCTCGCTGCTTCTCAGCTGTCGCATCATTGCCGCCGCTTTGCATCGTCTGCTGCGATGCATCATCATCATCGCTCAAACTATCGGTCGGCGGAGCGACACGGAGTCTGTGCGTTGACGATGATGGCTTCGAACTGCTCACGGACCGGGCGTGTATGGTGGCAACCATGCCGCAGTGGACCACAGGGGCCGATCGGATCCCAACCCACGGTCCCGTGGGACCACTACTACTAGAAGGTGTCCGGTCCATGGAGCCGATCAAAAGGAGATGTGCGGTGCTCGCGTATAATCTTGTCGCGGCATGCCCTATACAACACGGGTACAAAGATTTGTGAGATCAAAGACATATACACTCCATAAAGCACTTAAGCATTCCACACATCATCAAACAAAAGAGGCTATATGCTTTTCATTAACTCAAAATTGTCATAATACATGAACTACTGAGTTTACATGAATCATGACTGAAATTACATTATACCAATACATCCACACATCAAACACTAACATTCTACTACCTAATACATCATCGAACGAAAACACAAACCTTTATCGCGGTAACCAAAGCAAACACAACAAACAACGATATGGATGACTAAGCATCCGAAGTAGAGCGGTGGAGGAGGAGCATTCTTATCTCGCGCACAAAGACAGGGATGGCCTTCAACAGACGGACATCTTCTTGAAATTCTTCTTCATGTAGGCTTCATTCTCTTCAAGTTTAGTTCGAACTTGACCAAGCTCAAATTAACTTTGTCCAATCTCACCAACTTATCCAACCTCTTGTTTGCAGTGAGCGGCTTGCCTCTCCTCAAAACGGGTAAATCGCGCATCGGATACATCTCGATCCACACCCCTGCTCCCGAGCCGCAGGGGTGAACTCTCCTCTGTCCCGAGCCTCCGGGTTCTTCCTCCCAGATGTCATCATCAAGCGCTCCTCATCACCGTCACCGAGGTCAACACTCTCTTCACGGCGCTATCCGACTCATCTCCGGACTCATCGAGTCGGCTGCCGCCCGTTGGGGGCCGATCTTCATATTCCTAAGTGTCGCTTCATTTATGATTCTGGACCGGTGCAGATCCTCCATATTCAATCGTAGCCTACATCACGAGCCATCCTGCAGATCGATCGGCCAAATGGGATGCGAAAGATCGTTCCTGGCAGTGTAACGAACCACATTAACTATCCGGGATAGGATGAATGTGGGCGAGCATATGTTTTCCCGTCCCATCTTGTAGAAAGTCCACCATCACCCTAGTACATTCCGTGCAGTTACCCCACCGTGGGTATACATTGTATGTGAAGATGTGATGGAGCAAATGGAAGTCTTCGGACATCTTTGTCGGCCGCAATACAACTTCCTGCTTCCAGTAACCCGGCGACCACGAGAGAAATCGCGTGCGGCGATCCCTTTCCCGCGCACTCCTAGAGAAGTCATCACTAGGTGTACTTGACCAAGCGGGATCTTCGTGATTCGAGCCACTTCGTCCACAAAGTGATGGTGCGCCTTATGCCTCTCACAGAGACAGTAAACTGAAGAGGCTCTATTGATGCGTCTATAATGTGAGCGTAGAAGGCACGAACCGTGTGCTCACATGCGGGAGACTCGCCTTCAAAAATATGATTCCACCCGATATCCACCAAGTGGTCCATCATCTGTGTAGGCCAAACATCCCTCATCCACATGAGCTTCAAACACTACCTTGCGGCTGCAGAGCGCCCATATTCCATGCCTATTGGATAAGCATTCTGGCGGGGTGGTCGGGATCCGGTCTCGCTTTGACCTAAACTCCCGCACGCGGTACTTGTGCCGGCCCCAACATCAGATTTTCTTCTAGAACAGGCCGGGCCTACTTCTAATGGGCCTACGTCATCACGCGTTTTCCTCTTTCCCATGAAGGATAGGATGGAGGAAATGGAGAAAATGGTGGCCACCACACCAAGGAGGGCCATGAAAATTTTCCAAAATGGGAAACAAAGGGCCGACCTCTTTTACCTTCCACAATCAACAACCCAATAGGTGTGGAAGAAGCTCAAGAGGTAGAAAATGAAGAAGGAACAAAAGAAAGTGGAATGGGTTGGGAGATTACCCTATTTTGAGCTCCAAGGAGGGTTATGAGAGCTCCAACTTGTGAAAATGGGGAAAGGGAGAGGGCTAGGGCTGTTGTAGGAGGTAGGTGTGTGTGAGTTATGGAAGAAAATGGAGGGATTGAAGGTTTGGAGGGATGGTTTTTCGTAAAAATCGAAAATGGAGGTGGGGTGCTTGAAAAAGAGGGGAAATGGGAGAGAAGGAGCTCCCCTTAAAACCTAATCTAATGCAAAAACCGCACGTGCCATGGGGTATAAGGGACCAAACCGACCACCCTCATGTTTAGAAACACGCCGGAAAACGGACGGAGGCGCGGTCGCCATAAGTGCCGCTGCCATGGTAAGCGCCATGCCCATGGATTGGCCGGAGCCGCCCCGTTTGCTGCCATGTGGTCTGTCTTGTTCACTGCAGACACCTGTGGTGCCAAATCCACCCCGACTTGGTCCAAAATGTTAACGATTAGTCGTGGGGGCCCACGAACTCGCTTTGTGCCAAACGGTCGCCTTGGAAAGTTCGACATAATCTGGTTTTTCCCGATTTTTAACGACTTATTTTTGGTAATTTGTGACCCTGACACGTCAATAGATGGTCTAGAGTGACTTGGGGTCCATAAGTGTGGTCTGGATCGAGTACGCACTCGATCAAACCGTCCGTGTGTAAATAATCTCGCCGAACGGCCAAAATCGGAGACCCTAAGATCACCATTCTTGCTATATTTTGCGCACCCTCCTAAGTGTAATGCGTCAGACGTAGTGTGGGGACATAACTCAGGTCCGGTTTAATCAAAATCATGCTCTGATACCAACTTGTAACGCCCTGAAAATCGGGGGTCGAGTATGAACTCGACTCCCGAGTTCCAACGCATCACTTATGCAACATACACGATGATGGTTAAATGTTGTCTGAGTTAGCGCAATAAACATGAATGAGATTATACCAAAGCAGTAATTCATACTCCAGATCCGTTGTATAAAAAGCAAGCGGAAGACTGACTGTATATATATATATATGTAGAGAAACAAAATAAATGATTCATCATCCAGAGTATGAATCCTTCTGAGTCACAATATACATGTCTGTGTAATAAACAAAATGTCAAAATAACTAAATACAATCTCTGTAAATCCCATCAGTCCAAGCCTAGTCGGCCGCATTAATCGCATATACGAGAACTCCTCCTGGTCCTCGTCGTAATCGGGCTCCGCCTCCAGAATAGCCGGATCGCCTAAACCTGAGACAGAGTCTGGTTGGTGTGCGCAACACCGTCCCGTAACGTGGGAGTGAGTAGCTAACTCAATGGAACATGAATAAGTTATCATGTTACCAATACGGTCAAGCAAAGAAATGATAAAGCGAAGAAATCAAACACTCCTAGTTACTACGATTAATGCAAGTATGAATGCGGTATGATGGATGCCCTCACCACACCCTCCTCATGCGACACCATCTCACGTTCGCGCATGCTTACATCCCACAGTGCTCCACATCTTCCAGGCACATGCGATGCATGATGAGTATGATTACCGAGTTTTTAATTAATTCATTTCAAACGCGGGGTTGGGAAACTAAGGTACCTCCCTTGTATCATATCCAAACATGATCCAATCTAGGGTCGTCATCCTAGTTAATATCGACGATGGTGTGTTTTCTAGAAGTCATACTGCAGAGGTCGCTGTGTTGTTACGCACAAAGGTTACCACTCCCCATCACCCCTTAAACGATTCATCACGATACAACTATACGTGAACAGTGCCTAGTTCATACTCTATATATCGCGGCGAACCCTAAGGCACGCTGCAACTTCAGAGTATGCTCGCGGTCACTACAAAGGGTCGCTGTGGTCTGTGCACACAAAGACTGCACCACTCCCCCATCACCTTATCAGTGTAGGCCGACAGCGCGAATATAGTGTCCCATACCACCATAATCGGCTCACGAGTTGAATTGCTCACTGGTCACTACGGGGAGGCACGTAGCCCCAGCGTAGGCCGACAGCTCGACCACGGTGTCCCATACCACCATGCCCGGCTCATGAGTCTTAACGGATCGAGGTACCATGGTTAACTTGGATTTTCACTGCGTAAGTTTGGTACCCTAGGTTCAAGCATTAGCGACCAAACATGGTGAACATACATAAGGCATACGGTTTACTGACATGTTCGGCTAGCTCGAGCGCACAACAAGTTGGGCGATATGAGGCGCAGAAGCACCTCGTGTGGCCAACCACTATCGCCAACCGAAGTACGACACGGTTCACCAACACATCGTGCGTGGCGGAATGAAACCCCAACCACATCTTCAAGTCTGATACCGGATGCCTGGACTACGAACATAGTCCCAAGCTCAGTCAATTGTGAAACATGAAGTAAAGCATAGGGCAAAGCATGTATTATAAAACATGAAGTAAAGCATTTTATAAGGCATGTTGTAAAGCATGTTATCAAGCATGTTACGAAGCATGTTATAAAGCACTATACACATAGGGACACAAATGCCTAGAGTTCACAGTGAGTGGTTAGAGTGAACAACCACATGGAGAGTGTCATATATGACTCTAAGGTAGCGGAGAATCCCATCTCAAAGACCTAACTAAGGTTCTAACACTTAAACACTTACACTCGCATAGTGATTTCGCCAACACTTGGAATACACTACTTCAACATACATGACGTATGCTAGAGGAGGGTGTACTAGGGTTGCCCTGTTACCGAGCTAGTATTTTATACATATACAACATATTCATACAAAGAATAAACATAGCAAACACATCGGCGAATTTTATACGTATAGGGTACTTCTACGTATACCCAATTTCGACATACATAGTGTTTACAAAGGAAGATAGATTTCGGCGATTCTTTTCGCCAAGCTAGTATTTTAATCATGTATTGTATAATCATACATTAAATACATATGACAAACATTATTCCAAAAGAAATACGTATACGGTATTTCTTCAATACGTATTTTCAACATACGGCACATTTACAAAGGAACATATATTTTAGCGATTCCTTTCGCTAAACTAGCATTTTATTCATATAGCATATAATCATACATTAAATAAACATGTCAAACATTTATCCAAGAAAATACATATACGGTATTTATACGTTATACCTAGAATATGTGAAATTCCATATTTCACACCGTTAATCAAAACAGAAACGGAGGCACTTTGTACATGTGCAATTGCAAGCGATCATGAATCTACCATTATCCGACATTGAAAGCGTTGAAAACCGTAACTTATAAGCTTAAAGTCCTCACCTTTGCCTTTGGAAACGGAATAAATCAAATAAGGGTGATGGATCTTCCGTCTCACTGGCGATTTCTAGCCTAAAGAGCTTTAATCTAAGTTAGTCGGAGATACACCCCACTTCGATTCCACCACAAATCGACCTAGGGTTAGGTTTTCTTACCTTCAAATGAGGCGGAAAACACCTGGAGAACGCCGAGAATAAGGCGGTGTAGGCCGTGTAGCAATCCGGTGCAGTAGTGGAGGAAGATCGGCAACGATCTCCAAGTTCTTCCCTCTCTTTTCTCTCTCTCCTTCTAGGGTTTCTCCCTAAATTCGTATGGCTGTGAGAGGGGCTGCTCTAAGCCCCTTTTATAGCCTCAAACATTACGAGAATAGACTTAGGTTCATGGGGTAAGTCTTGCTATATAGGATATTCTTGCGCTTTTCCACCAAAAAGGGAGTTCTGGTAGGCCTCTTTGAACCAAACGTCGAGACTTAGGCTCACCACCAACGGATCTACGTGGGATTACGTTTTGACTCATTCGGATACGTAGATCGCACGTGGCGGACCACTTTCGATTCGACGGTCAAGGGCCACGATCGAAATTCGGTACATGTAAATGTTCTTGAAATTTTCTTAATCCGAGGGTGTAATTTGGTCCGATTCGACGGTCCAGTTTGCTTAACACGACGCGTCAACGAACGATGCCAGATCACTATTCCGGATATTTATTTCGGCTTGTGAATAGTGTTTTCACACTACCACGCTCCGATTCGAAACGAATGGCCGTGGAATATCTGATAAGGCTGATTTTTGAGATGATTGTTAAGCCCGGGGCGGTCCTAGTTCCTTAACTTCGGGTTAATCGGAATCCCGAGGTGCGATCTAGACCTAATACGGTTTCGTTTCACTCCCGAGCAGACGGGGAATGAGTTTGGTTCTAAACTTTAGGGTAACCTAATCAATGATTCCTGCAAGGTTTGGGTCTTGCAGATCGTATTTAAAGCGATCCTAACGGATTTCATATTTAATTGAGTTTAGTACTTAGTTAACTTTGTTAAATTTCTAAAGGATTTAATCCTATGTGATTTCTGGTCGAGGTGGTACTCGACCCAATGTATGGAATTTTTCAGGTCGTTACAACAACAGTCTCCAAAGCAGTCGAGAGCACCATAACAGATTCCACAGCAGCCGAGAGCACCGCAAATTTTGCGAAGACACTGAGTAAGCAGATTCCACCACCAAGGCCCCAAGTGAAAGACTCCTCCTCCGAGGCCACAATAGTAGAGGCAGTAGTTTCGAGTGTCTCAGCGACATCAGCAGGAGCAGCATCCTCCGAGGGGACAGGCACCTCCCCAGCCAACTCAGGCTAGATTCTATACGGCTCAGCAGGACCCGCAGTCTTCCGAAGGAGTCGTTGAGGGTATACTTCCAGTCTCTTCATGCATCGCCCGAGTATTATTTGATTCTGCGCTTCGCACTCATTCATGTCTAAGGATTTTTGCTGATCGACTGGATTACCGACAGAGTCTGCTAGTGAGGGATTGACTATATCGACGCCCTTGGAGAAGACCACAGTATTGGGCCGTTTCTGTTCTTCTTGCCCCATTCTGGTCGGTGATATCTTCTTGCCCGCTGACTTGTTTTTGCTGCCGATGACGGACTTCGATGTTATCTTGGGCATGGATTAGCTTGCCGAGTACCACACTATTTTAGACTATTTCGCGAGGACAGTCACGTTCTGCATACCCGGTTTGCCACAGTTTCAGTTCGTTGCAGAGCCCCGATGAGAGCCATTGTCTTGTTTGATGTCCTGTGCAGTCGAGGAGCCCGTTGCCGTGTGTATTGATCAGTTGCCGATTGTCTTGACTTCCCCGACATATTCTAAGAGATTCCGAGATTGCCACCACGCCATCATATTGAGTTCCAGATTTATCTTGTGCCCGGTACCTCGCCTATCTCGAAGGCCCCGTACCGTATGGTACCTATGGAGTTGCGAGAGCTGCAGTGACAGTTGAACGAGCTGCGTGAGTTAGGATTTATTCATCCGAATAGTTTGCCTTGGGGAGCGCCGGTACTCTTCGTCAGGAAGAAGGATGGCTCATTGAGGCTCTACGTGGACTACCGCGAGCTCAACCGGGTCACAATTAAGAACAAGTACCCACTCCCGAGGATAGACGATTTATTTGATCAGCTGCAGGGTGCACAGTTCTTTTCGAAGATTGACCTGCGTTCTAGTTATCATCAGATTTGTGTTCGAGAGGAAGACATCCTGAAGACAACTTTCAGGACGCGTTACGGTCATTTTGAGTTTCAGGTCATGTCCTTTGGACTGACCAATGCACCCGCGGTCTTCATGCAGTTGATGAAAGAGGTCTTCCGTCCATATCTTGATCAGTTTGTTGTGGTCTTCATCGACGACATTCTGATATATTCGAGAACCCGTGAGGACCATATGCAGCATCTGGAGATCGCATTGCAGACCCTCCGTACCCACCAGCTGTATGCGAAGCTGGAGTAGTGCGAGTTCTAGCAGGAGGAGGTGAAGTTCTTCGGTCACGTGGTGACGAGGGAGGGTGTCGCAGTGGACCCCTCGAAGGTTGAGGCAGTGTGTTAATGGGGTCAGCCCACTACTGCGTCCGAGATCCGTAGTTTCCTTGGTCTAGGAGGATACTATCGGCGTTTTATTGAGGGCTTCTCCCGTACTGCAGCCCCGATGACCAGGTTGACTCAGAAGAGCGCAGATATTGTTTGGACAGACGCATGTGAGCAAGCATTTATGGAGTTGAAGGACTGTCTGACGTCCGCTCCTGTCCTCACTCTTTCTTCTAGGAGTGATGGATTTATTGTATTTATCGATGTCTCACGTATTGGTTTAGGTGTTGTCTTGATTTAGCATGGTAGACCTATAGCCTTCGTGTCTCGTCAGCTCAAGGTCCATGAGCTGAACTATCCCACGCATGATTTGGAGCTGGCAGCAGTTGTCTTCGCACTGAAGGTGTGGAGACACTATCGCTATGGGGTTAGGTTCGAGCTCTTCTTCGACCGGTCAATCAGTCGAGGCCAAAAAAACATGACTCTCTAGACTTTGAGTCGAGCGGCCCACTCTACCAGTCGATCAGTCCCCTCTACCGGTCAAGCAGCGCGGTAAAAGACCTCCGTTTTACAATGGGCACATTAGTGTGCTGGCTCCACGCCTCAACAATCTCCCACTTGGAGACACATCACCATAATCCTTCGTCTTCTACATCTAGAGTGCACTACCTCCCCGTCTTCAAGCCCGAAAACCAATCAAGCTGAATAAAGCTTCAGCTTCTCCCATGTGACTGTCTTGGTCAGCATATCCGCAGGGTTCTCACTTGTATGAATCTTCTCCAGATCAATCGATCCATCTTCCAGTAACAAACATATGAAGTGATATCTGATGTCAATATGCTTGGTCCTTGAATGAAAGGCTGAATTCTTAGCCAAGTGTATTGCACTCTAACTGTCACTATACAGCTTGCAATCTGCATGCTTCTTTCCTAACTCTTCCATAAAACCTTGTATTCACACCATCTCCTTGTACGCTTCTGTAGCTACAATATATTCTACTTCTGTTGTACTGATGGATACTATCTTCTTTAACTGAGAGACCTAACTGATTGTAGCACTACCTAGAGTAAAGACATAACCTATAGTGCTTCTTCTGCTATCGATATCTCCTGCCAAATCTGAATCTACATAATCATATAGCTTGATTTTCGATCCTCCATAACATGCCCTACATCCACAGTACGTACCAGGTATCTAAGGATCCACTTCATAGCTTCCCAATGTTCTTTCCTGGGGTGTTCATGAACCTGCTAACAACTCTCACTACTTGAGCAATATCTGACCTCGTGCTCACATAGCATACATGAGGCTCCTAATTGCTGACGCGTATGAGAATTTAGTCATATAGTCTCGTTCCTCCTGCGTCTTCATACCTTGCTCCTTAGAAAGCTTGAAGTGGTTGGCTAATGGAGTGCTAACCAGCTTAAAATCTCCCATATCAAATCGATCAAGTACCTTGGTTATTTACTCTGCCTGTGACAAAACTAGTTTCTTGTTTTCTCTGTCACGCTTTATCCTCATGCCTATGATTTGTTTTGCAGCTTCTAAATTCTCGTGGTAAATTCTCTAGACAGTTGTCTTTTGAGATCTGAGATGTCCTTCATGCTTGATCCGGCCACAAGCATATAATCAACATACAAAAGAAGAATGATGTACGACATATCAAACTTCTTCAAATAGCAACAGTGGTCTGCATGACATCTCTTAAAACTGTTTCCCGACATGAAACTGTCGAACTTCTTGTACCACTGCCTCGGGGCCTGCTTCAGGCCATATAGACTCTTCTTCAATCTAGACACCTTATTCTTCTTTCCTGGTGCCACATATCCTGTTGGTTGATGCATGTATATCTCTTCTTTAAGGTCCCCATGAAGAAAGACTGTATTAACATCTAGCTGCTCTAGATGTAAGTCTTCTGTAACCACTATACTCAAGACCATGCGAATCGTAGACATTTTCACTACTGGTGAAAATATTTCAGGGAAGTCGATACCTGCATTTTGTTGAAACCCTTTCACAACCAATTTGGCCTTGTACCGTTTCGAACCATCGTGCTCCTCCTTCAGTCTGTAAACCCACTTTTTATGAAGAACTTTCTTACCCTTATGTAAGAGTGACTAGCTTCCACGTACGATTGGACTCAAGAGAGTCCGTCTCATCATCCATGGCTTGCTTCCACTTAACCTTTGTATCTAACTGTAATTTCTCTTCAAAACATTCTGGTTTACCATTATCTGTCAGCAGTAGATTGTAAGGAGGGTGAGTATCGGACCTTAGGTTTCCTCTCCCGAGTAAACCTCCTCACAACCGGTGTCTGCGACTCTGCCTCATTATGCTCCTGTGCATGCTCATCCTGTGGCACTGTAACACCCGTGTCTGGTAACTCTTCCAACTCTACGAATTCTTTCGCATCGGCCTTATCTCTGTTTTGCTGCACACTGTCCTTATGCATCACTTTTTCATTGAAGACTACGTCTTTGCTTTTGATGATTTTTCAATTCTCTATATCCCAAAATTGTTAACCAAAATTACACTGCCCATAGCCTATAAACATGAACTTCTTGGACTTCGCATCCAGCTTGTTTCTATGCTCTATATCAATGTGAACATATGAAGTGCAACCGAACACTTTGACATGTGCAAGGTTCACTTCTTTTCCATTCCACGTTTCTTCTGGTAGCCCACCATTCAATGGTGCTGAGGGACTTCTATTAATGAGATATATGATAGTATTCACAGCATCTGCCCAAAACATCTTGGGCAACCCTGCATGTAACCTCATGCTCCTGGCGCGCTCAAGGATAGTCCTGTTAATGCGCTCAGCCACACCATTCTACTGCAATGTCCCTAGAATCATTTTCTAATGTTTGATTCCATTTGCTACACAATACTCATCAAACCTCTTATCACAGTACTCTCCCACATTATCTGATTTGAGACATTTTACTATTTTACCTGTCTCGTTTTCTACCATTACTTTCCATTTCTTAAATACATCGAATACATCAGATTTGTGCTTTAAGAAATAGACTCATAGTTTTCTACTAGCATCATCAATAAAAGAAACAAAATAACGTGAGCCACCAAGAGATAATACCTGTGTCGGTCCCCACACACCAGTGTGTACAAGCTCCAACAGATGCGCCTTTGGAGCGCGTCCTTTTTTTAAAAAAAAGCTTACCCTCTTCTACTTACCATACACACAATCCTCACAAAATTCTAGGTCAATAGACTTTAGCCTTGGTAACTTCCCTTTTGACAATAGTACTTTCATCCATTTCTCACTCATATGTACCAACCTCTGATACCATAACTGGCCATTCACTCCAGTTGACGCGACTGCGAGTGAACTATATAATCTGAAAGTCATGTATAAAATACCTTCCTTTTTGCCTTGAGATATCACCGAGGCACCTTTTATGACCTTATAGGAATCACTAGTGAATGTCGTCACATATCCGGTATCGGCCAATTATGTCTCAAACTCAATACATGTCTGACATCCTTCAATTTTAAAGTCGTTCTATCTTTCTGACTTATATGAACATCTCTCTTCCCAACAATACTGCACGGCTCATCATCACCCAGGTAAACTCTCCCAAAGTCACCTAACACATAATTACATAGAACTTCCTTACACGAAGTGACATGAAATGAAGCACCCGAGTCTATGACCCAAGACTCATTCCACCCATCAAGAGACAAGATCAACGCCTCTGTGTCACTTTCCTCAGATAGATTCACTGAATCATTCCCAACTTGAGAGCTTCCTTCTTGTTTCTTAAGCGCCATACAATCACGTTTCATATGCCCCTTCTTCCCGCAATGCCAACATCCATCCTTATCTTTCGGTCCCTTAGATTTCTTCCTTGACTTAGAATGTCCGTGTTTATTGCCTCATTTGTTTAGAGATTTTCCTCTTCCTTTAACATTTAGAGCATTCCCTGAATCCCTTGAAACTCCCGATGCCTTTCTTCTAAATTCTTCGCTAAGAATTAGACCAGTCACATCATCGAACTTCAGCTTTGTCAACCCTGAAGAATTTCTCACGACAATCACCAAACCATCCCAACTGTCTGGCAAACTGGACAAAATTAATAACGCCCTAACCTCGTCCTCAAAAGTGATGCCTATAGATTCCAATTAGCTCGTGACCATATTGAACTCGTTTAGATGTTCAGCCACGCACCCACCATCTGACATCTTCATGTTAAATAATCGTTTCATAAGATGAACCTTATTGGACACCGAGGGTTTTTCATACATCGTAGCTAGAGCTTGCATTAATTCTTTCGTGGTCTTTACCTTGGATATATTGAAACACTCTTAGACAAAGAGAGTTAAATCGTTCCTAAAGACTTTCGATCCAATAAAGACCATTCATCATCTGTCATCTTCTCTAATTTATTCTCTTTTCCTCCAGAAGAATATAAATGTCATTCTGATACAGATAATCCTCCATCTGCATCTTCTAGAAGGCAAAGTTTAAACCATCAAACTTCTCAATTCTAATCTTCCATTCTTCCATCATCGCTCCCACTTGAACTAAACCAATAGCTCTGATACCAGTTGTTGCGTAACACGCCAACAACGCAAGTGAACCAAGATCCAATCTCTGGTCTCACCCACAAACGATAAATAGGAAGAAATATAATCTAGAAGTAGCATCCAATTATACCAACAAACCACAAGACATAATATACGTGGAAAAACCCCAACAAAGGTAAAAAACCATGGGTGCAAACTTTCACTATGAAGAAAATAAGATTACAAGCAATATACTTACCTTAGACGTATAGAAAATCCTTAGCCTTGCTTTAGAAAACCCTTTTTCATACCTTTTGCATACCCTAGAACAACACTATAGGACCCCTATTTATAGTTCAGGAAACTTTTGTTCCGCACCTCTGCGAAACTGCCTCAAAATTACGTAGTCCACACCAAATCCGTATAGAATCTGCGTAACCCTCGACTAGTTGAGCTAGGGCCTCGACAGGTCGAGGGACCCCCTCGATTGGTCAAGACTTACCCTCGACTGGTCGAGGTCAAAAAACATGACTCTCTAGACTTTGAGTCGAGCAGTCCCCTAAACCGGTCGAGCTGCACGGTGAAAGACCTTCGTTTTACAATAGGCGCATTGGTGTGCTGGCTCCACACCTCAACACATTTTATATTTAATGAATGAAAATTTAGAAGGATTGCACTACATGAAATAAGCAATCAACGAATATTTTGGGCAGTGGCGAAGTAGGTTAATCGAAACTCGTCACAACCATAAGCAGATCCAACTCCTAACAGATTGTCAAATCTTCATTTATTTTAAAGATACAAAAAATGATGTTAAAATTTTTAAATGAAAAGTTGTGGTTTCTTTAATCCCACATCGAAAAGAGTGGGAGAAAATTTATAGTTTATAAGTGGTTGAGTGGATGGTATTCTTAGTTGGAGAAAATAGAGGATGAGATGCTCAATTTGTGTTACAATGCAGCATTGTAATGCACGCATGTATGGGCATGGTAGTGTGGCTGTAATGACATTGCTCCCTCACAACCTTATGTGAGACGGTGTGATGGTGGTGTGAGAGGTGTGAAATGAGCCTGGGTTTTTTAGGTTGCTGGAAATGGTCGATGATCCATTGGTCATTTTGAGAACGGCTACTTGATGATCCAACTATTTGAAACTTTCGAATTAAGTGTCAACGGTTAGAAGTGTTTTACAAATGTTCTAAAATGATGCCTATATGCAATAGACCATCCTGGTCCAAAACCATCAACTCGAACTAGACCATCCTGGTCCATAACCAGGAACTCTAACAGATCTCATCATAATTCATCTGATCTCTTTGAAACACTTTCCTTCTAAGAAATTACTAGACAAAAATACTTTCCTTCTAAGAAATTGCCAGACGACCACTAAGCCAGCCTGTCAGACGACCAGCTGCATTTACTGAGTTCCTAAGTAAATCTCTTCTTAATTGTTGTAGTAGGATGGAAAAAGAAGGCTTGTTCTATCTTGGAAGCAATTCACGTGTAATCCATCAGCAATTGATAAGGGAGCGAATCAAGTTTTAAGGACAGAATATTTACACGTGATTTTTATTTTTGGTTTTCCAATATATTTTCCAACATCAGCTCTATAAAGAGAAAGTGATTAAAGGAATAAATTGTATAAGTAACAAATAAGAAAGAATAATCATACGCTTTGGTGGCCGCATAAATAGCAAAAAGAGGGTGTGAAGGTATGATAATTCCAGCGCCCGATCCCATATTGATTATCGCACCCTTCTTCCTCTTAAGCATCCCTGGCAAAACAGCCTTTGTAACCTTGGTAGTACCTTCGACGTTGATTTTTATCAGATTTCTCACGCGATCTTCAACCACCTCATGGACGAACATTGCGTGTGTGTATGAAATGCCGACGTTATTTATCAAAACCCCGACATCCAACCCATCGATCGCTTCATGAATCCTTTGAATTCCGTCCTCAAGATCTCCAGAGAAATCGACAACCACATTCTTGATCTGTATCCCAACAGATTCAGTGTGGATTGCATCCGTGACAGATTTCAACTTGTCAGGATTGCGACCGACCAGTATCAAATTCAGTCCTTCACGGGCCAATTGAAATGCAAAAGCCTTGCCGATGCCATCAGTGGGGCCAGTGATGAGGGCCCAAGAGCCGTAGTTCTGGAGATTCTTTTGAGGTCTGATGAATGTCACGAAAACCCAGTTGAATGAAGCTATAGAGAACTTGAGAAGATAGAGAAATCCAGAGAGTGAGAGGAGAAGAAGCCAAAAGGGTGTTGATTTCAGCTGCTCAATGTAAGGAAGGTCCATGCCTTGCTTTGTTGGGTTCTTGATATCTGGAAGAGAGTAAACTGATTCTATGAAATGGGTTTTGTTTGCAGGGATCAAACTTCAAGTAATGATGGCTCTGTAATTACTCTGTTCTTTTGAAATTGACAGATTTCTGCCACATTGATAGATGTCGGGTGTGGAGAAGCTGGAAGCTTCGTTCATCGTAAAAAAATCAGGCCGTTTCACTCCTAAAGTGGGCCACATGTGTAAAGAACAGATGGATGGTTTTTAGGCTAGAAGATTTAAACAGACATGGACTAGAGTCCCCTACAAAACCTACTGGGAACACCTGTTTCGGTCAGGGTCACCTTGCTGTATATGATAAATCCACTCAGTTCATCAGGTGAGAACCATTATTTTCACCATAAATTAAAAAGACCATGTGGATTAAAACCTCAGGTGGGACACTCCAATGGGAATGATTTAAATTGGGCGTAACACCCCTAAGTTCATGCGGTGTGGCCCACCTCAGCATGGAATCAGGATATTTTTTGCATCTTTGCCTTCATCCTGCTCATTCACGCCCGATGAATAGGTACGAAGAAACAGACACACCAAGATAACCCCCACACAAACCTATGGTTGGCATCCCATTCCCATTGTTCCCTATGTTGTGACACCTTAGTTTTTTATCTGGATAATATTTGGCCACAGAACCTAAATCAAGAATTGCACCTGATGTATGGAATGGATTCCGGACAAACAACATGGCTGGCCTGGTAGAGCTTGGTTGCTTAAGTTCCGCCTAAAACAAGCGTCGTTGTGTGGAAGAGAAAAGAAAAAAAAGGTGGTGGAGAACGAATACCCTTTGCCTTGATAGGTGGTTTGAGAATTAAGGAAAATGAATGCCTGTGACCCGGGGCACAAAGATATCTCCAGGTCTGTATGAGGTCCATAGAGATGTCCGGGACAAATCCACTCCGTCCATTTGTTTTGAAAGACCACAACAGGAGAGGATTCTAAAAATCTAAAAATCGGGTGGGCCACACCAACAAAACAGTAACATCTATGTGGCCCCACTGTGCCGGGTCGCACGCAATCCGATACCGACAATTAAATATATCTGCCCCATCTGAAATAGCTCTGACATGCGCCGTACCAATAGGACAGGGACATCACTAAGTCCGCCCAGGTCGCACGTGATCGGCTACAGACAATTAAATATAGCTGCCCCAGCTCTTGGGAGCAGATTGCGTCCAACGCCCGTATCTAGCCACAAACGGTCAGTTATATAGGCAAGCCCACTGTGATGTATCTGCTTAACCATGCCGTGCATTCTTTTTCTCGTAACATTTTAAGTTATGTGCACAAAAATAATCAGATACAACGCTTAAGTTGACCAAACTAAAGATAACTATTGCATTTAACTGAACTTCTATTTAATGATTTGTGCATTTAATCCAACCCAAGCTTATTATTTGGTGTTGTCCACTTCGTTATTGGATTTGCCTCATTTTTGCGCACATATCTTCAAATGATATGAGAGAATGGATGGACAGTATATGTAAAGAGATTCATCTCAGTGTGCACTTCCACTGAACAGACCGGCTAGGTCTGACGCTTCAGTCCGGAGGTGGATTGAGTACTACCCGCTGAAGCTTTAAGAGCGTGTTTGGGCAGTGGGATTAGAAGAGATTAGGTGGGATGGGATTCATCTGGTCCTGTCCCAATTGCACTCCATGTTCGGGAAGAATGGAAAAGCTTGGAATTAGACTAGATGGAATTGCATTGGTCTCTCGTGCAAATTTCACTCAATGTTAGCAAGTTGTGTAGGTCCCACCTTGATGTGTGGGCTATATCCACGCCATCTACCCATTTTTTGAGATTATTTTAGAGCACGGGCCAAAAAATTAGGTAAATCTAAAGCTCAAGTGGACCCCACGATAGAAAGCAACGGGGATTGAATACTTACCGTTGAAAACTTCTTTGGGACCACATAAGTTTTGGATCTACCTCATTTTTAGGCCTATGCCATAAAATGAGGTTACAAAACAAATGAACGGTTTAGATATAACACACGTGTGTTATTCTCATTAATTTCAAATGATGGTAGGTATATCCATTCAATGTACCACTGTATTACTAACAAATTAAAGCATGGCACTAATCTTATCCCATTGCAGGCGGTGGGATTAGACGGGATTAGGTGGTATGGGATTCAAAAAAACATAATTATTACCCATGGCAGGGATTGTCCCTAGTTGCCATGGGATAAGATTAATGCCATGCTTGATTGATAATACGGTGATACATTGAATGGATATACCCACCATCATTTGAAATGACTGAGAATAACACACGTGTGTCATATCTAAACTGTTCATTTGTTTTGTAACCTCATTTTATGGCATGGGCCTAAAAATGAGGTAGATCCAAAACTTATGTGGCCTCAAAGAAGTTTTCAACGATAAGTATTCAATCCCCATTGCTTTTTATAAGACTCGTATCCTAGTCCATACTGTTCCGTTTAATCCCGCGATCCTTCCCGTCGAATTTCAGCAACTTGTGACCTATAATCAACATTTGCGCACGACCGTAAGTCGTATCCCGTAGATTCGAGTCGGCTTAATCCGAGACTTGTACTATTGCGACCGCACCGTCGTCGCGTCTTACATACCGACCCTATACGCTGGCCGAGAGATGTGGGCCCGCGTTTAATTCGAAGAAAACACCGCACGTTTACAATCCCAAAAGAATCTCTACAACATGTCTCATCAATCAATCAATCAATCACCTCATGTCAAGTACAAGAGCACCCATACTTTCTTTCTCCACAAGTTAAGTAACCACCAAGTCAACCAATCTCTCACCTCACCCATCACTCACTTCACATCCATCACTCACCTCACACTCATCACCCATCACTCTCTCTCCTTACAACCCTCTCTCTCTCTTTCTCTTCACAATTTCCAAGCAACAAAGAGAGCAAAAGAGTGGACGTCCAAGCCCTTCCATGTGAGAGAAAAGTGAGTGTTGTGTGGCCCACTTCCCACTACAAAATCCTTCATCCTAGCCATTCACTTCTCATCATCTTCCATCAAAGAGAAGCACAAGGAGAGCGGCTTTCCATTGGACCAAGAAGATTGAATGGTAGGTGCTTCTATAGGCCTAGATTTTTTTTATTTTTTATTTTTTATGAAGGGCCAGGTGAGGCCTACCGATTGATGGAATGGATCTCACTTTGGACCCTAGGTGTGGCCGATGGCCCACCTTGATTCTCATGATCATTCCATGATGGGGTCATTCTCCATGGACCCCATCATGATGTTTATTTTCTTTACATGGATAGAGGTCATCTAGACCTTCCATTTTGGTGGAGGAATCTCCACCGTTGATCTTTACTTTGGTGGGCCCACATGTATTGGGACCACTTGATGTACGATTGGATGCATGGAACGGAGGGCCCATAGTGCCGGGGTCCCTCCATCGCACGAGTCTCTCTCTCTCTCTCTCTCTCTCTCTCTCTCTCTCTTTTCATTTTTTTTTTATAGATGGCCGTATGGCCCACTCGGATGGATCCTACCTTGATGTGTGTATTATCCACACCATCCAACCATTGGTGGCCCACCCTGATAGCATGTCTGTGGGTGGGGCCCACCTTAAATATATTTGTGACCCAACCGTCTAGCGTCCAAGGACGCTGGACGTTGCCAAACAGTGAAGGGTGAGCTGACAGTGGGTGTACTAATGGTAACAGCAAAAAAATGGTTTTTGAGAAGGGCTGTCCATGTAGGCCCCACCTCGATGTATAAGTTTACTCCACACCGTCCATTCCATTCCTCAGCTCATTTTAGGCGTTGAGCTGAAAAATGAAGCCGATCTGATTTTCTGGTGGGCCATAACATAGCAAACAGTGTTTTCTACCGTTGAAATTCACCTGATGTTTCTACACGCCAAAACACCTTGAATATTGGATTTGTTTGGCTTGTCTTGAGCCATGGGGGCCAGTGGACGTGGTGGATTCAACTGATGCGGGCCCCACCTAAGAAAAACCACGAAAAGTTCCTTTTTCAAATAAATAAACATATGCATGTGCACCACCTGCTGCTGCTGACGCTGCAGCAGGACGCTACTGCTTCTGGTGGGCCGGCGGGGACCACGGCACCGTGATGTGGACCCCACATCAACACCGTGCATTTGTTGGCCCCTTAGGCCAGTAGGACCCCCTCCAAATTTTAGTCATATACGTGGCTCAGGTGGCCCACATCATAGGAAATAGTGGTGAATAAACGACTGCCATTGGACCATTTTTTTGGGGTCTAAAAGTTTTGGATCAATATGAAATTTGTTTTTACTCTTCATTTGGGTCTGTGTGACCTTGTCAACGGATTGGATGACAAATAAGCATTATGGTGGGCCCCATGTGGGACCCACAATGATGTATGTGTTTTATTCACACCATCCACAGCAATGGACGGTGGAACCCACCATGATTTATGTGTTTTATACACACCATCCACACCTGGACGGTGGGACCCACCATGATGCATGTGCTGCATCCAAACCGTCCATCTATTTTGAAAGCTCATTTTATGACATGAGCTTAAGAATGAGTCAGATCCATAGTTCATATGGACCCCCACCATGATGCATGTGTTGCATCCAAACCATCCACCATTTGGCCAGCTTGTCTTATAGGCTCGAGGCTAAAAATGAGGCCGATCTAGGATCAAGTGGACCACATAGCAAAAAATAGTGGGGATTGAGTATCTGCCATTGAAACCTTTTGTTTCACAGAAGTTTTGGATCATTGGGAAATTTGTTTCCTCTTAATCCATGTCTGTGTGACCTTATGGCCAGATTGGATAAAAAATAAATGATACAGTGGACCTTGGGAATTTTAATGGTGGAAATCATTATCACCACTTATCTTGGGTATGGCCCATTTGATATACATGGGGCCCAATTGGTGTGGCCCATTTGATATACATATGGCCCATGTGATGTGGCCCATTTGCCATATGAGGGCTCATTGTGATGTATTCAAAGGCCCATGGGTCGAGGCCCAATGAGATATATATAGGTCCATTGCAATGTGTAATTTCACCGTAGTATATATAATAATGTTTATGGTGGACCGTGCCTTGGGAACAATGATGGTTTGACGTCCACATTGTAAGAATAATGTTAAATGTTCGCATTATAACTCTCCCTAGGGCCCATTGATAGGCCCATACTTGTTGTGTGTAGGCCATCGAGGCCCATCTTCATTGTAAGGGCAGTTCATCACTTTATAACATACTTAGTATAGCTCCATGATTCATGCCCATACGCATCATATGTATGCTTGATATGAGGAATATTTGATCATAGCATAAGCCGTTGGGCTGAGACATTTACGGGACTCCTTATGAGACGGAGTGCCCCACATGAGTGCACGGTACGTGCGGGATTACTGCATGATTTGACAGTGTGACTCATGCATCTTGCATATGTGTGACTTAATCATTGTACGCCCTAGTGACATCAAGATCGTGGCTACACAGGCACATCGTGGATGGCCGTATCGAATACCAAAAATACTTGGTTCTAGCACTGTGGGCACTTAGGATATCCTTGGGTGAAAGTCCCACACGAGCGCCCGAGTGCCGAATACCAGTAGGCCGCATCTCCCACTGTGTCGTGGTCGGTTGAAAGGGGGTGTGGCCTTATCTGCCTGAGTGAGGGGGCTATACGCTAGGCTGAGTTTAACCAGCTCGCAAATGAGTCCGTTATCGACGAGCCGGGTAGGTATTGACAGACAACTGGTCAAGCAAATAGTGAGGTCTATTCCACTCACTGGGCTATGCAGCTAGGGAGGCGATAGTCAGTGTGGAGTGTACTTGACCCCGATGATATCCCAGAGAAGAACTGTATTGATATGTGTACTTGATGAGTACTAACATGCTTACTTTGTATCTCGCATATGACATTTGGCTACATAGGCCTCGCATCGCATGACCTTAGTATGGCCGATAGTATTCATGCCTTGCATCACATAGCTTTGATACAGATGATAGCATTTATGGACTTATCGCATATTTCTGCATTACTCTGATATTGTACACTTGACGCTTTCCTTACGCACACACTTACACCACCCTCTAAGCTTTTATATGCTTATGCACGACTGTTGCGTGCAGGTGGCATTAGATCGCAGTAGCGCTGAGGCATGAGTGCACATCAAATTATTTTGGAGTTTTTGATCACCCTGTATTTTTCTTCCCGCATTGTACTTAAAGTTTTGATATAGTGGATATGTAATGATGTTGTTTTATGACTTGGTTATGCTTGTGGTTATGCTCCATTACAAAAAAAAAATTATATTGAAAATCCTCCTTGTAGGATCCTAGGATCAGAAACTTACATGTGAATGTCGGGATCTGAGAATGGGGCACTACGGAGGCTGTCGGCGCCGGTTCGGCGATCAAGAATTTTGTGAGCCCGTTTTTCGAGTTTGGGGCGTGATAGAAGTTGATATCAGAGCATAACTTGGGAATACCTGAGGATCACATCACATATCTATTTTGAATTTAGAATGAATAGGTTCCGAGTCTGAATGACTTAGCGATTTTCCGACATAGACCCTTAATGTTTATGCCTTCGAGAATTCTCAAGGCTGATAGGCCCTTGTTCCTTCCTGTAGGACATGCCGCCTAAAAGAGCGACCCGAATGAATCCCGCTCCACCACCTGCAACTCCTGCTCCACTACCTGCGACTCCCACTTTACCACCTGTAATTCCCGCTCCACCACCGGATATTCCTGTTTTTCAACATGAGGATGTCACTCATTTACCTGAGACCGGTGCGGATCTGACCATACCTATGAGTGTCACCCAGCTGCAGCAATGCTACAGGCGATGACCGCTATTCTTCAGGGGCAAAGCAGGCATCCCACTATAACATTAGCCGAGGCCGAGCAGGAGCATGTGAGCGCCCTTCTCAAGGACTTCCAACAGCACCATCCTCCACGTTTTTGGGGTGAGCCAGACCCTACTGCAGCAGAGATATGGTGCTTCGAGGTGTAGAAGATATTTGACACCATGAGATATACGACACAGCAGCGAGTCTCATTAGTCATATTTCTTCTCCAGTGTGAGGCTCAGCATGGTGAGCATCTGTCGCCCGATCAGTTATGACCGATTTCGTGTGGACCTGGGAGGACTTTGTAGACCGGTTCGACCGGAAGTTCTTTCCTGAGCATATGTGCCAGCAGCGCACATTAGAGTTTGAAACTTTAGTTCAGGGGGACATGACTGTGTCCCAGTATGAGGCATGTTTTGTCACACTATCGAGATGCACGATGTATCTTGTTGATGATAAGGGGCAGAAGGCCCGCCGTTTTGAGAACGGCTTGTGTCTTGCCCTCAAGAGCCGTATGATCGGACACAGCTTCTGACATTTGAGTAGATTGTAGAGACGACCCAGATCTACGAGTCAGATTGGGCCGGTTTGCAGAGAGCTCGTGACCAGAGGAGAAATCAGAAGAGGAAGGCGCCCTCTGGTAATTCCCACCAGCAGCGTCGTTCACAGCTGTGACGCACAACCCGCTCAACATCTGAGCACCAGTGGCACCCCCAGCACCACCTTCGGGACGGTTCACAGGTACTTGCTTTGATGCGGTAGGACAGGTGTAACGCCCTGAAAATCAGGGGTCAAGCATAAGCTCTACTCCTGAGTTCCAACGCATCACATATGTAACATAGATGATGATGATTGAATGTTGTCCATGTTAGTACATTAAACATGAGTGGGATTATACCAAAATAACATATCATACTCCAGAGACAGCTAAATAAGCAAGCGGGAGACTGTGATAGATATATAAAGTATATAAACTGTTGTAAGTCTCCAGAGTGTGAACATGTTACCAGGTTAAATACATGCATGTATACTTCCTAAAATGGACTAAAAATGAATATTCATGTGTGTTTCAAAAAGACAAAATAGCAAGTGTAAGGGCATCTAGTCAACATCCCAGAAGTCCACGTCGATCAGGCCACGGCTCATACGAACTCGCCTGAAAACTGCATGAAAGAGAATGCCTCCTTATCATCCTCATAGTCCGACTCCACCTCGTAGGCATTGCCTCCACCTGTAATTAAGACAGGGTCTGGTTGGTGTGTACAACACCATCCTGTAACATGGGAGTAAATGATCAACTCAGTGGAATAATAAGCAAAGGTTAACATGTTATCAATTCAGTCAAACAGTAATGATAACACAATACAATCAAACATCTCTACGCACTCTGATTAATGCAAGAATGGTATGTATAAATGACGCATACCCTCGCCTGCACTCCCTCTGCGATCTTCATCTAACGGTCGCGCATGTTAGTCACTTCTTTAATGCTCTCTACTCAACGCCAAACGGTACATGCAGTGCGGTCATTACCAAAAAAATGAGCAAAGGCTACGGACTATAGAGGTCTATGGCTACGGCTTTAATCCGTAGCTAATTAGCTATGGATTTAATCCATAGCTAAAACATAATGAATCTGTAGCTAAAACATACCTCCCCATCTGACCTTATTAGAGACAGACGATGCTTAAGGCGGCCATGGGGCCCATTGCAATATATTTATGTTATCTAATCGGTCCATCAATTTTGAAATATTATTCTAATGCATGAGCCCAATAATTAGAAAGATCAAAAGTCGAAGTGGACCACACTATGAGAAAGAATGAAAAAATAAATCTATATCGTTAATATGTGGTGTGGTCCACCTAAATGTTATATCTGACTCATTTTTTGGATAAACCCTAAAAATGAGCTGTTAAATTGAATGGACGAAGTGGATAATTAACATACACAACGGTGGGCCCCACAAGTCCTAAAATAAATGACCCATAAAATTTCGCCCGTCCATTCAATCCTGTGCACCTCTCCCGCCCACCCCATTCAAGAAAAGCAAAACCCTCTCTCTATCTCTGTCACCTGCCCGCTACTCACCCTCCCAAATCTCTCTCTCTCTCTCTCTCTCTCTCTCTCTCTCTCTCTCTCTCTCTCTCTCTCTCTCTCTCTCGCACTCAGCCCTCTCTCGATCTCTCGCGCTCCCTCACCCTCTCTCTATCTCTCAGCCCCATTTCCCTCTCTGTTTCCCAACCTCTCTGTCTCTCTCACTAGGGTTTTCAAAACCCCCTTTTGCTGCAAGAAGGAGAAGAAGAAGGAGAAGGAGAAGGAGAAGATAAACGGTTAGTCTCTCTCTCTCTCTCTGAGATGGATAAAAAATCCCAATGAAGTTTTGATTGATTGCAGCTGCCGATGGCCACTGATGATGTGGGTTACAGGACTCTATCTGATACGTTATAGAGGACATTGTGTTTGTGGCGTTTATTCCCACAAAAATGGCAAAAGAAATAATGTTGTGTAGCCCTGGGCCCCACATTTTTACTAGCCGTTGGATGCTGAAATGGATCAAAATATGGTTTCGATCTTTTCTATGCGAAGGGGCCATTAGTTACTATAGATTTGTTGTCTCTCGTTCTAAGTTAAATTTTCTGCTTTTCATCTTTCTTTCTATGGACATTGTATCATCCTTGGGTACCATGTATTAGAGGATCTATCTGATACGCTACAGAGGACAACTGCTCGGATATTGTGGGTTTTATGGGTTTTATGCAGCTCAGCCCAAACCATTCAGTTTGTGGGTCCTGTGTATGGAGCATAACACTGAAATCAAATTGGTTGGACAGTCCAAATGCCCAGTTAATGCGCATTCATTTGTTGGGTTTGGACTATAGCCTATTATCTCATCTCGACTGTTTATTTGATGATCACCAATCAGGCAGTTAGATCAAGGCACATGGGTCATCTACCCGATAGCGTTGTGCATGCGTTCAGTTCATTGTATTCTGCCGATGTATCAGGTCATTCCTCTATGGATAATGTTGGAACTCTTGTGGGAGTTTCCCTTTGGTGAGCTTGATTTTGGTGCTCTTGAGTAGAAACTCCCAACAAATGTTTAGTGTGTTAGGATGTACAATAGGGTCTATTTCTGATATTTCTTTCTCTTCAATTTTAAAGAGATGGGAATGCCCCTCCAGAGGAATTTGTGTTTTGATTGATGGAAGGACAGTTTCTTTGTACTGTTTGTGGGACCTATGACTGACAATCATGTTTACTTGGTGGCATAATGCCTTTCATAAACAGAGGGGTTTGGTGGACCACTCCACCTTTTTCTTTTTTAAAAAAAAAAAAAAAAATTGATCCAGCTTTCATTAAGTTAGTGTTTTTCTCTGAGGAATTGTGTAATGTGGCATCAGTGTTGTTGCAATAGATGAAATGGGCATGAGAAAGTTCACTTTCCAGCTGAAAATTACTAAGCCCATGAAGCTAAACGCTTTTTTGTTTTGTTTTTTGGTTTTGGTGTGTGCAGATAAGCCCTTTGTTGGTGCATCTGTTGGTTACTTCACATTCCTTCGACTGTAAGTCATATCTTATTTCCTGAATTGCATTTTGAATCTCCTATTAGGTTCTGTTAAGTATTAAATTCTCACTATTGGGTCATGTCAACTTCTAGATGTTTTTCTTCAACTTCGTCTCATGACATGACAAATTACTTCTTTTCTCAGGTTCTTCTTTCACCTCCCATTGTCGTCTATTCTCCAAGAGTTCTACCAGTGTATTGTTATGATGCTCATGCTGATTGTGCCAAAAATGTTAGGTGTGTCAAGATTGGCATTCTACATGTGATTGTGTATGCTTACCTGTAAGGAATTTCAGGTTTAATTTGTAATAATTGTCTGCATTTCAGGCTAAGGCATATACATGTCAAAAATCCTGCTAATTTTGTTTAAAAATCTTAACCATTTATTTTTATAAGCTGGCTTATTGTCATTTGGCCATGTTTCTATTCTTAATAACTTCTCTGAACTCTGATCAGGTACACGAATCCTTGACTTCAGGTCCTTCTCATGCTATTGACATAACAAGGCAGGTACACATTTTCCTTGAAAGTATGATACATGAGCCTAGTTTATTTTTGTACGTTACAAGTGGCTGAACCATCTCTGTATGTTACACATAATTTGTCATCCACTAGTTTCTGTAAATGAAAATAAGAGGATTGATCTTAATAGTATGGTCGTCATGCACATAGACAAGATGCTTGCAATGAATGCTTATGAGTACTTGGTAATTAATTATGGAGTCCTTGGTTAGGGTTTGGGCTGAAAGTATGAGTGCTGGAGCCGACGTTTTCGGAGTCCCAACTCATTCTTTTGAAAAATAGAAAAATGGGAATATTAGTAAATATGGATTTTCTTGTTAAAATTTCTTCTCTCCAGGTTGATGTAGTGAGAAACAAACTTGTTGTTATAGATTTCTTCTCTCCAGGTTGATGAAGAGATCCAATGCTGAGAAGTCTACAGCTAGGGAAGATGATGGAATTGAAAGGTTTGTTGAGTTGAATGATGATGCAGATTTCGAATCGAGGCAAAGCCCTTCTTCCTTTGTGAGTGAGATAGTCATTAGTTATTTATTTTCTTTCTTATTTTTACATGATTTTCCTTTTCAATTGTTAGTTATAGAGTGAAAGTACTTGTTTCAATTTTCTTGGATGGATGATGAATGTATTTGCGAATGTAAATGAAAATAAATAACTTATAATATATATATATATATATATGTATGTATGTTAACAATGGAGGATACCTTGTTTAGGGGGACATGAAATTCTTGTAGCTTATGGTATGGTGCCCCAATATTGGTTGTATGTTATTAGTATGTAGTAGATAATACTAGGTTCAATAGTAGATAATACCAGAGAATACCTAAACCCGATCCGAACCCGAAACCGAACCTATAACCTAAACCTAAAACCTAAATGTATTCTCAAATCCCTAAACCTAAACCTACACCTAATCCTAATCTCAACTCCGTAACCTAAACCTAAACCTAAACTTGAAAACTTAAACTTAAACCCAATCCCGAACCTGAACCCGATTTCATAAACCTTAACCTATAACCTATAACCTAAACCTAAACCTTAACCTAAACCTAAACCTATAACCGTAACCTATACCTAAACCTATAACCTTAACCTAAACCAAAACCTATAACCTAAACTTAATTATAACCTATAACCAAACCTTAACCTAAACCTATAACCTAAACCTATAACCTAAAACCTAAACCTAAACCTAAAACCTAAATGTATTCTCAAATCCCTAAACCTAAACCTACACCTAATCCTAATCCTAATCTCAACTCCCTAACCTAAACCTAAACCTAAACTTGAAAACCCAAACATAAACCCAATCCCGAACTCACGAACCCGATTTCTAAACCTAAACCTTAACCTATTCTCAATTCCCAAAAGCTAAACCTATAACCTATAACCTATAACCTAAACCTAAACCTAAACCTAACCTAAACCTATAACCTTAACCTAGACCTAAAACCTAAACCTAAACCTAAACTTAAAACCTAAATGTATTCTCAAATCCTTAAACCTAAACCTATACCTAATCCTAATCTTAACTCCTTAACCTAAACCTAAACTTGAAAACCGAAACCTAAACCCGATCTCGAACCCGAACACGATTTCCCAAACCTAAACCTTAACCTATTCTCAGTTCCTTAAAGCTAGAACCTATAACCTTAACCTAAACCTATAACCTTAACCTAAACCTAAATGTATTCCCAATTCTCTAAACCTTAACCTACACCTAATCCTAATCTCAACTCCCTAACCTAAACCTAAACCTTGCATTGCCGGTCCCAAGCCCAGGTAAAGGAGGAGGGAGAAGGGCTTTAGAATGAGATCGTTAACTATGGAGGAGATCCTGAAAATACAGTAAATATCTCTGGTTTTATGGTTTTACTTTTACATTCTTGTATTGATTACTCAAGCATGGTGGTCATGCACATTCTTTCAGGTGGATGTTGCATGTGAGAGGATTGGAGCTGCATATTTCAGATTTAAGCATCTGGTACGTCTCTTGTCAAGAATGCACATGATTGGAGTGGCCTGGCCATTTGGACAGGCCGTGTATATGAACTGCTGATCGAAATTAATGGAGTAGACCCGGATGTGAGTCGGAGCTTTTCGGAAGAGCAGGGGTCCTTGGAAGGTAGGAACCACTGTTATGACTATGATGAAGCTGTCAATTTCCTATGGACGACATTAGAGGGACCTGGCCATTTGGACAGGCCGTGTTTATGTATTTGCTTGAAATTAATGGAGCAGACCCGGATGTGCGTCGAAGCTATCCGGATGAGCGGGGGTCCCTGGAAGGTGGGAACCGCTGTTATGACCAGGATGAAGCGGCCCATTTCCTATGGACGACATTGGAAGGGTCTAGCCATTTGGACAGGCCATGTTTATAACTGTATTTGCAGGGATCACACCCTTAACCTAAACACGAACCCATTCTCAAATCTAAAAACCTAAAACCTAAACCTAAACCTTAACCTAAACTTGAAAACCCAAACTTAAACCTAAACTTGAAAACCCAACCTAATCTCAACTCCTTAACCTAAACCTAAACCAAAACTTGAAAACCCAAACTTAAACCCAATCTCAAACTCGGACTCGATTTCTAAACCTAAACCATAACCCATTCTCAAATCCAAAAACCTATAACCTAAAACAAAACCAAAACTAAAACCTATAACATAAACCCGAACTCATTCTCAAATCTCAAAACCTATAACCTAAACCAAAACCAAAACCTATAACCTACACCCGAACCCATTCTCAAATCCCAAAACCTACAACCTAAACCTAAACCTAAACCTAAACCAAAACCTATAACCTAAACTAAAACTAAAACCTATAACCTAAACCCGAACCCATTCTCAAATCCCAAAACCTATAACCTAAACCCGAACCCATTCTCAAATCCCAAAACCTATAACCTAAACTAAAACCAAAACTATAACCTAAACTCCGAACCCATTCTCAAATCCCAAAACCTATAACCTAAACCAAAACCAAAACCTATAACTTAAACCCGAACCCATTCTCAAATTCCAAAACCCAAACCTAAACCTAAACCTAAACCTAAAACCTAAACCTAAACCTATAACCTAAACTCAAATTCCTAAACCTAAACCTAAACCTAATCCTATAACCTAAATCGAAATCCTAAACCTTTACCTATAACCTAACCTAAACATATACTTATAACCAAAACTATTCTCAAATCCCAAAACCTATAACCTAAACCTAACCTTTCCCTAAACCTATAACTTAAACTCAATTCCCTAAACCTAAACCTAAACCTAAACCTAAACCTAACCTTTACTTAAACCTATAACCTAAACTCAATTCCTAAAGCTAAACCTACACCTAATCCTAATCTCAACTCCCTAACCTAAACCTAAACCTAAACTTGAAAACCCAAACTTAAACCCAATCCCGAACACAACCCGATTTCCTAAACCTAAACCATGACCCATTCTCAAATCCAAAACCTATAACCTAAACCAAAACCAAAACCTATAACCTAAACCCGAACTCATTCTCAAATGCCAAAACCTATAACCTAAACCAAAACCAAAACCTATAACCTACACCCGAATCCATTCTCAAATCCCAAAACCTACAACCTAAACCTAAACCTTAACCTAAACTAAAACCTATAACCTAAACTAAAATTAAAACCTATAACCTAAACCCGAACCCATTCTCAAATCCCAAAACCTATAACCTAAACCAAAACCAAAACTATAACCTAAACCCGAACCCATTCTCAAATCCCAAAACCTATAACCTAAACCAAAACCAAAACCTATAACTTAAACCCGAACCCATTCTCAAATTCCAAAACCCAAACCTAAACCTAAACCTAAACCTAAAACCTAAACCTAAACCTATAACCTAAACTCAAATTCCTAAACCTAAACCTAAACCTAATCCTATAACCTAAATCGAAATCCCTAAACCTTTACCTATAACCTAACCTAAACATATACTTATAACCAAAACTATTCTCAAATCCCAAAACCTATAACCTAAACCTAACCTTTCCTAAACCTATAACCGAAACTCAATTCCTAAACCTAAACCTAAACCTAAACCTAAACCTAACCTTTACTTAAACCTATAACCTAAACTCAATTCCTAAAGCTAAACCTACACCTAATCCTAATCTCAACTCCCCAACCTAAACCTAAACCTAAACTTGAAAACCCAAACTTAAACCCAATCCCGAACACGAACTCGATTTCCTAAACCTAAACCATGACCCATTCTCAAATCCAAAACCTATAACCTAAACCAAAACCAAAACCTATAACCTAAACCCGAACTCATTCTCAAATGCCAAAACCTATAACCTAAACCAAAACCAAAACTTATAACCTAAACCCGAACTCATTCTCAAATCCCAAAACCTATAACCTAAACCTATAACCTAAACTCAATTCCCTAAACCTAAACCTAAACCTATAACCTAAACTCAAATCCTAAACCTTAACCTATAACCTAACCTAAACCTATACTTATAACCTAAAATTATTCCCAAATCCCAAAACCTATAACTTAAACCTAACCTTTTCCAAACCTATAACCTAAACTCAATTCCCTAAAGCTAAACCTACACCTAATCCTAATCTCAACTCCCTAACCTAAACCTAAACCTAAACTTGAAAACCCAAACTTAAACCCAATCCCGAACTCAACCCGATTTCTAAACCTAAAACATAACCCATTCTCAAATCCAAAACCTATAACCAAAATTAAAACCAAAACCTATAACCTAAACCCGAACCCATTTTCAAGTCCCAAAACCTATAACCTAAACCTAAACCTTAACCTAAACCTAAACCTATAACCTATAACCTATAACCTAAACCAAAACCAAAACCTATAACCTAAACCCGAACTCATTCTCAAATCCCAAAACCTATAACCTAAACCCGAACTCATTCTCAAATCCCAAAACCTATAACCTAAACTTAAACCTTAACATAAACCTATAACCTTTATAACCTAAATCGAAACCTATAACCTAAACCAAAACCAAAACCTATAACCTAAACCCAAACCCATTATCAAATCCCAAGACCTATAACCTAAACCAAAACCAAAACCTATAACCTAAACCCGAACCCATTCTCAAATCCCAAAACTGAAACCTAAACCTAAACTCAAATCCCTAAACCTAAACCTAAACCTAATCCTGTAACCTAAACTCAAATCCCTAAACCTTAACCTATAACCTAACATAAACCTATACTTATAACCTAAAACTATTCTCAAATCCTAAAACCTATAACCTAAACCTAACCTTTCCTAAACCTATAACCTAAACTCAATTCCCTAAACCTAAACCTAAACCTATAACCTAAACTCAAATCCCTAAACCTTAACCTATAACCTAACCTAAACCTATACTTATAACCTAAAACTATTTCCAAATCCCAAAACCTATAACCTAAACCTAACCTTTCCCTAAACCTATAACCTAAACTCAATTCCCTAAAGCTAAACCTACACCTAATCCTAATCTCAACTCCTTAACCTAAACCTAAACCTAAACTTGAAAACCCAAACCTAAACCCGATCCCGAACCCGAACCCGAACCCGATTTCCTAAACCTAAACTTATAACCTTCACCTAAACCTATTCTCAATTCCCTAAAGATATAACCTATAACCTATGACCTAAACCTAAACGTATAACCTAAACCTATAACCTTAACCTAAACCAAAAACCTAAACGTAAACTTAAATCGTAAATGTATTCTCAAATCCTTAAACCTAAACCTACACATAATCCTAATCTCAACTCCTTAACCTAAACCTAAACCTAAACTTGAAAACCCAAACCTAAACCCGATCCCGAACCCGAACCTGAATGTATTCCCAAATGTATTCTATTGTTTTACCAATTGCAAGGAACGCTAAAGAGGTTCAATGGGCTGAGACTGCTACATTATGTTGTGGAGTGAACTAGAGTGTTATTGACAAGGACAAGGCTGCTGCCCATTTGAAGGTTGTCTAATTTCTATTAACTCATTTTTCCTTCGTTCAATATAAAAGAAAATAGATTTTTTTAGTTGATATTGATGACTTGTACAGGAGTATGTTTGTTTCTAGTGTTTGATTTGATTGAAATTCATTTGGTGGCCTGATAGCTAGAAGTGGTTAATCATGTTTCATAACTGTTTCATTTGGTGGCAATGCTGGTTTGTGCCATTTTTTTTTCTCCTTTCTCCTTTTCTGATGTTTCATTTGGTGGCAATGCTGGTTTAAAGTATGTCTCCATCTTGCAGCATCTCTTATGATGGGTTTTGTTAAGTCGGAATAGATCTGAAACTGTACTTCATTCGGATTTTTTTCCCTGAGGTTATTTTCTATCTATCAATTGTGGACTTCCGTCTCCATCATTCACATGCTCATCTATACTATGATGTGGACCATCTGTTTGGTGGCCGTGGATGTGCCCTGACTTAGAATCCATGAAAGCACATTTGTAAAGTGCTTCCTACAAGTAGTGTGTTGTTTATACAAGCACGCGATGATAGTTTGAGAAGACTTTGTAAAGTGCTTTCTATAAGTAGTGTGTTGTCTATATAAGACTTATGGCACGTTTGAACACATTTCTATCTACTAGTGATATGGAGTGACTATTTTAGCTTATATTTCTAAACTATGAAAAGGGGTAAAAGAAATCTTTCTATTTTTTGACTTATTTTAAGAATCCAATTAGTGAGTCCAAAGCAAGTTCCAAACTTCGAACATTTAAATCTTTAACACATCCATTTGTAGGGCTAAGTTGGATTAACATAACAGATTTCTAATTGACCTAGGGACCTTTTTCTTTTCACAATGGTAGTTTCATTGTGTTTTTATAAAAATCAAAGCATCGTTGTGTAATTTAGTATTATTGTACCTATTTCTTAAACCAGGCCATTCTTGTTTACAATTTTGCATATGCCATGTTATATTCTTCACAAGATAGTAAGCCATTATTATTATACCGATTTATTAAATCAAGCCATTCTTGTAGCAATTTTGCAATTTTGAAATTCAAACAGTTCCTGAATTGTGAATACATTTTGAGTAAATGATTCTTGTTAAGGGTCATTTGGATGCCTGTAAGTTCTGTTAGTGGGAAGTGAGTTACAGGTAAGTCACTTACTAGTGGTGCTTGGTGGAGGAAATTCAACATATAAGTCACTTATAGGTGAAACAACCAGAAAACTTCATGGGCCTGGGGTGAGAAGTCACTTCCCTATAAGTGACTTACAGCTGAAAGTCACTTGAAAACTTTTACAGGCATCCAAAATTTCAGTCCTTGTGATTTTCACTGTTTACCTGAATTTTCGAAAGAGGGTAATCCGAGGCATGACTAGAAGTAACAACTCAATCTTGAAATCATACTCATCGTCAATTTGATTTTTCTTGCTCGGTTTCTGCTTTTCTGTTCGTTTTTATTCTTAAATTTAGCAGAACAGGGTGAAAAAAAGGCAATATTAGAGGATGATAACTGAGCAATAGACTGATTAGTTTTCATGACTGATTCTTTGTTTTTATGTTATAGAGTCCTCTAGTGGTGGATCGCCCTCGAATAATTACAGAAAATGCACAGGAGAAGTTATCGGTATAACTGTCAGATGTGGAGGTGGACTACTGATACTCGCATCCATTTTGGCCATATGCGAGTACACACAGACTCACCAAGATTTGTATTTTCAGCATTATTGTGTAATGCCTTGAAAATCGGGGGTAGAGCATAAACTCAACTCTCGAGTTCCAACGCATCACTTATGCAACATAAAGAATGATGATTGAATGTTGTTCATATTAGTGCATTAAAGATGAATCGGATTAAGCCAAAACAACATATCATACCCCAGAGACAGTTAAATTATGCAAGCGGAAGACTGTGATAGACATATAAACTATACAAACTATGGCGAGTCTCTAGAGTATGATAATGTCACCAGGTTAATTAATTACAAGTACAATTCTAAAATATACTAAATTGTGTAAGATCATCTAGTTGAAATCCCTGTAACCCCGTCGATCAAGACACGGCTCACATGAAGCCATCAGAATATAACATATATGAACAAGCATCATCGTCATCACAAAAGTCCGGCTCCGCCTCATAAGCATCGCCAACACTTGAAACTCAAATAAGGTCTGGTTGGTGTGTACAACACCGTCCCGTAACGTGGGAGTGAGTAATCAACTCAGTGGAACAATAAAGCATAGGTTAACATGTTATCAATTCAGTCAAGCAGTAATGATAAAGCAGTACAATCAAACAATCCTAATTACTCTTGTTAATGCAAGTATGAAATGCAGTCATGATGCATGCCCTCACCAACATACTCCCTCGTGCGACACCATCTTACGTCCGCAGCATGCTTTCATCCCTCAGTGCTCCACATCTTCCAGGCACATGCAGTGCGATATGAACATGATTACTGAGTTATTATTAGTCCTTTTCATACAGCAGGATTGAAAAACTAAGGTACCTCCCTTATATCATTCCTAAACAATGATCCATTATAGGGTCGTCAGTCCTAGATAATCTCATACGATGGTGCAGTTCTAGGTCACTGGAAAGGGCTGTCATGGCTATTACACGCACTCCTTGTACTGCTCCCCCATCACCTTATCAATGCAGGCCTAGTTTATACTCTGTTACTACGGGAAGACTCGTTACCTCACCGCAGATTTAGAGTATGCTCGAGGTCACTACACCGGGCACGGTTAGGGCTGCCAGGGCTGTTACATGCACTCGTTACACCACTCCCCCATCACCCATCAAAACAATGTAGGCCGACAGCTCGAATACAGTATCCCATACCACCGTATTTGGCTCACGAGTCTGGGTTGCTCATTGGTCACTACGGGGAGGCACATCGCCCCAGCGTAGGCCGACAGCTCGACCACGGTGTCCCATACCACCGTGCCCGGCTCATGAGTCTTAGCGGATCGAGGTACCAAGGTTAATGGGGTTGCACTGGTAAGTTTTTAGTACCTTAGGTTCAAGAAATGGCGTCCAAACATGGTGAACATACATCGGGTCAATTGGGTTACTTGACAAGTTCGACTGGTACGAGCGTACGCTGAAGTAGCCGACAAGGTACCACTGTCGACAACCATCGTATGACTCGGATTCATCTAATGTGTCTTGTGTGGCGAAATGACCTTAGCCATACAATCAAGGCTAGTTACCGATTGCCTGGACTATACAATAGCCCCAATCACATTCAGTTACAACAAAATATCCTAAAAGATAGTTAAAGCAGTTATGAATCAAGATTTCAGCTCATACAATCAAATATCTAATATTGTCCGCTTAGGGCTGCCAGGGTTGTTGCACGCACTCGTTACACCACTCCCCCATCACCCTTCAGGGATTTTATGGAATACAATTTAAACATGGATTTACACATATGCATTACATAGATAAACAAACACCATAATATACGGTTTATGGAAGAAAACATACACAGTTAAAGGAGTTAAGAATAATATCTCAACACCCTTACACATTACAATTTACTAACTACTAATTCAGACATTTCAACAATCACTTTAGACTACATACATCACCATACGTGACGTATGTTGATCACATAGGTATTAGGCCAAATCCTTTCACTAGGGAGTTGCCCCATTTATAACACGCGTGCACCCACGACGGATAGCCATGGTAAGCACGAATCCACGTTCCATAATCATTCGTTCATTTTCACAAACACTTGGGCTACACACTTTAACACACATAGCGTGCATTGGCCGTGGCGGGATTTAAGGCAAATCCTTTTGCTAAGGGGTTGTCTAATATACCACAATCATGTTCTTACATTCAATACACATGGTAGGCACAAATCATGAATCCATATTCATTCAGGCATTTCAATAAACACTTAGGCTACACCTTGTACATACACGACGTATGTTAACATAACAGGTATTAGGCTAATCCGTTCACCCAGAAGTTGATACACATGTATCTAGCATATATAGACAGTAATTAATCATGACAAGCACAAATCCGTATTTCATACGTATACAGCATTTTCTACAAATATACAGAATACACAATATGCCATAATTTGCATAACGCAATCGAAACACAAAATGAACATCGCATTGTGCATGTACAATAACACCCAGATCATGAATCTATCATTATCTGACATTAAAAGTATTGAAAACCATAACCTATACGTCTAAAGTCCGTACCTTATGCCGGTAGACGTGAAACGAAATCAGTTTGAATACAATGCCTTTGACTACGACACAACGACAACCTATAACAGGGAATAGGTTAGCTATTCCACCTTTTATTCTATTTGAACCTCTAAAACAGGTTAGGGTTAGGATTTCTTACCTAAGAATAAAATCAGAATCGCTGGAATAGCGATCTGGTAGCGATGGTTAGGCACGTAGATACGTGGGTTTGAATCCCAGGAAGAAACTCCAGTAATCTCTCACACTTCCTCTCTCTTTTCTCTCTTCTCTCTCCTAGGTTTTCTCAAATTCGTATGGAATGAGAGAGTGACAGTTTAAGGTCCTTATATAGGCCAAGAACTCACCAAATTAGACCCAGGGCCAAGGTATACTTAGATTATGTCCAAATACGGACTGTTCCGTCTTAACGGAGCACTTCTGGAGCCCCCGCTTGAGCCAAAGGTTGGACTTAAGCTCACTGACTATGGATCTAGGTCGAGTTAAGTTTTCATTTCAATCAGGTTTCCAAATCGCACGTGACGGACCAGTTTCAGTTCAACGGTCACAGAGTCTCGATCAGGGTTATAAGTACACAGACATGTATGGAAAATGTTTCCTGATCCGAGGGTGTATTTGGGTCAAATTTCGATGGTCTGATTGCTTATATTTGGCCCGCAAACATCAAGTCTCAGATTACTTAAATTTAATTTAATTTTTAAAGAAACCCAGGTTTTCCCACACTACTCGCTCCGGGCTTGAGCGAATAGCCGTGGGACACTATCTGGATTTGATTTCCAAGATGGTTGTCAAGCCCAGTAAGGCGATCCTAATTCTATAACCTCGTATTATTCGGACTTTCGATATGCGGTCCAGATCTGATACAGAGTTTCGTGATGCTCCCGAGAGTGGCTGGGTAATGCGATTGATCCTAGATTTTAGGGTAACTTAGCGTCACTGATTCGACAAGTTTTGGGTCTTGTAGATCGGATTTAAAGTGATTAGTGCGGATTTCGTATATGATTTAGTTTAGCACTTAGCTAACTTTGTCTAATTTCTAAAGGATTTAGTCCTCTAAGATTTCTGTCTGAGGTGGTACTTGGGCCTTTGTAGTTTGTATATAAAGTGATCCAAGTAATTAATACTTAACTAAATCACGCCCTAATTACAACAGAAGAAGGTCTTAGGGCAGGAGAGGCTGATGTTTCTAAATAACCTATTCGTCGATGATTCCATAAGGTTAATGGTCAAGAGCCCATTTTATTTATGTATGTACTATTTACAAAAATTTTAAGTTTGAGTATTGTTCTTCATCACCTAAACTTTAAGATTCATGTCTAATATGAAAGTACTTAGAAAAATTTGGAGAATAAGGTGGTGAAAGGTGAGATTTTGAAGGAAATGGGTTAAAAAGTAATTTTAGACTTTGGGATTGAGTGTTTGAGAAGTTAATCAAGTGTTAGGATTGACCCATCACCTAAGGACGTCTATCTCTAGGTTGGCAAAAATCTGGGGTGTTACATATTGTAATTGAATGAATGAAGGATTGTAATTGTAATTGAATGAATGAAGGATTGTAATTGATTTATTATTGAATGAATGAATGATTATGCAGGTGGTAATTGAATGAATGAATGATTATAAATTTTTTTTAAATGTAGGTAATAGCTACGGATATTAACCATAGCTGTTATAAAATTTGGCATATTGCTACGGATCCAACACTACTTTTAGCTACCAATAATATCCATAGCTGTAGGTTCTTTTGGCTACAGAATATTTGCTACGGATTATATCCGTAGATATTTTAAGCTATAGCTACGGATTAAATCCGTAGCCACAGGTTTTCGACTTAATGCTTCAGCACCTACGACGACAGTCATGCTACGGATTTAATCCATAGTCATAGGTCTATAGCTATGGATTAAATCTATAGCCTTTGCCCATTCTTCTGGTAGTGGGTGCATGAGCGTGATTACCAAGTTCTTATTAGTCCTTTTCATACAGTAGGATTGGGAAGCTAAGGTACCTCCCTTATATCAATTCTCAAATAATGATCCATTCTAGGATCGTCAGTCCTAGCAAATCTCATACGATGTTGCGATTCTAAGTCACTACAAAGGGCTCGTCACCTGATCAGTATAGGCCTAGTTTATACTATAATTGATACGGAAAGACTCGCTGCCTCTACGCAATCCTAGAGTATACTCGAGGTCACTACCACTGACGCCCTACCAACTGGTAGTCTATTTTCTAAGGCTCGTCGCCAACACGACTGGGGACCACAGTCAGGCTGCATCGGGGTATGCCTATTTCATACTCGAGGTCACTACACCAATGCCCTGCCAACTCGCAGTCTATTTTTTAAGGCTTGTCACTGACCCGACTGGGGACCACAGAGAGGTTGCACTAATGGAGGCCGACAACTCGAATACAGTGTCCTATACCATCGTATTCGGCTCACGAGTTTGGGTTGCTCATTAGTCACGAGTCTGGGTTACTTGATGAGCTCAACTGGTACGAACGCACCTCGAGTTGATCGACATGAAGTACGTAAGCACTCTGTGTGGCCTAACCACTATCGACAACCAAAGTACGGCTCGGATTCATCGAACACGTCCTATGTGGTGAAACGACCTCAGCCACCAAATCAGGATCCGTTACCGATTGCCTAGACTAGATCGTAGCCCCAAACACACTTCAAATAAGATAGGAATACATATGTGCTAGTCCAAAATAGCATGTAGCAACCAACTTAAATATAAGTTTCATTTGAGCATTTCAACAAACACAATACATATTAGCATACACAGGCATTCAACCATAAAGCACGTAATAATAATATAGGATACATAAAGGAAACTATAACCATAGTTAAGGAAAATGAGAATCCTATCTCAACACCCTCATTACATGCATTTCAACAGGTATTTCTTCATTGAGGCATTTTATCAAATGCAAGCTACACTTTTCAACATACACAGATTAGACTAGATATAATATATATCTTGGCAAGCTCTTTTACAAAAGAGTTGTCACGTACTCAACAAGTATATATTCATCGTTAATAATCATAGCAAACACAAATCTAAATTCCATACTTATTCAGTCATTTCAACAAACACTTAGACTACACACTATAACATACGTAACGTATGTTGGCGATAACAGAAATTAGGACAATTCCTTTCACCAAGGAGTTGTCACATGTATAATAGCCATATATTCACGACGAATAATCATGGCAACCACGAATCCAAAAACCATACGTATTCAATTTTTTAACAAATACATAGAATACGCTATACTTGACATAGTTCATACGTATTCGTAAAGTGAAACAAACATCACGTTTTGCATGTGAAATGGCACCCACGTCAGTAATAAATCATTAACCGACATTGAAAGTCTTGAAAACCATAACCTAAACGTATATAGTCCGCATGTTTCGCCGGTAGACTCATAACGAACTCGATTTAAGCACAAAGCCTTTGTATACAACACAACGGTCACCTATAGCATGAAATAGGTTAGCTATTTTATCACTTACACTATTGAAAATCCTAAAATAGATTAGGGTTAGGTTTTCTTACCTACGAATGGAGTCAGAATCGCCGGAATAGCGATGGAGAAACGGTAGCTAAGCCCGTGGAGCGATGAGATCGAATCCCATGAACTCTCTCCCACTTTCTCTCTCACTTTCTCTCTCTTTGCTCTCTTCTCTCTCCTAAGGTTGCAAATTCGTATGGAATGAGAGAGAGAGAGAGGGTCTAAGGCCCTTATATAAGCCAAGATCTGATGGGAATGGCCCCAGGGCCAAGGTATACTTAAGTTATAGCCAAAAGGCATCTGTTCCGATCCAACGGAGTACTTCTGGAGGCCCCTTTTTCTGCATGCGGTCGGACTTAAGCTCCCTAACATTGGATCTAGGTCGAGTTACGTTTTCGGTCCAATCGGATTTATAAATCAACTGTGGTGGACCAGTTTCAGTTCAACGGTCACCAGCACTCGATCAGGATCACAAGTACACTGCCATGTATGAGAAATTTCCCCTGATCTGAGGGTGTATTTGGGTTAGATTCTGATGGTCTGAATCCTTAGAATTGGCCCGCAAGCGAACGACTCAGTTTACTTAAATTTGAGTACATTTTCTAAAGATATTCACGTTTCTCACACACTTCACTCAGGGCTCTAGTTGTACATTTCTGGACAGTACTATCAGGATTTGATTTCCGAGATGGTTGTCAAGCCCAGTAAAGCGGTCATATTCGTATAGTTTCGCGGTCATCAGACTTTCGACGTACGGTCCAGGTCTGATACGGAGTTTCAAGGTGCTCCCGAAAGCAACCGGGTTTAAAGATTAATTCTAGATTTCAGGGTAAAGTAGCATCAATGATTCTGCACGTTTTGATCTTGCAGATCATATTTAAAGTGGTTCAAGCTAATTTCACAGCTAATCTAGTTTAACACTTAGTTAATTGTCTAATTTCTAAAGGATTTGGTCCTGAGTGATTTCTGCCTGAGGTGGTACTCGTATCTTTATACAGATTTTTTCGGGACATTACAATCTACCCCCCTTAAAGAACAATTTCATCCCCGAAATTGCCTAAGGGTAATACATAAAGGTTTACATACATGTTAGGGTATATAATAATTACATCAGCCTAGCTCATATTGGTCTACCCCCCATAAAAGTTTCTATCTTTGAGGTTCGAAAATAAATGTCCAAATCATTATTATCATGCTAAGTGTTTGATGATAAAGTTTTCCTAAGGGTGGTATGTTCTACCCTTTATGATTGGGTTAATACGGAAAGTCAGTTGTGGTAGGCTCGAACCCGATATGTCGATTGCCCGCCTGATCAGGGCAGACAACTCGTTGTATCCCTTCCTAATCCTGATGGATCCTGGTCTTCTGCTTAGTCAAAGCAGTGAGTCCTTTGGTAATCACCTAGGATTGAGAATTGAGTTAAGCTGCGAATGCCTCGTAGGGATATGGTTCTGAAATTCTGAAATCTGATCATCCTATTTAAGGAGTATTATAATTCGTTAGGAGATTCAAGCCTCATGTTTATAAGGTTGTCCCTTGGGTCTTGTTCAACGAGAGCCCTTGTTTAACCTATGTTTATCTTGGTGAATAATAAGTTCTTTTATGGTTCTCATAGTCAAAAGACTCTACTAAAAGGGTTTTCAATCTCCTAAAATTATATTTGTATGCCACCATTTTGATCATATGGTTAGGGGGTTATGAGCAGTTTGCACTTCGATTACATTAACTTCTGGAGGGAAGGAAGAGTCAAGAGTTCTTAAATATTTCAGAAGTTTGGGGTGTTTGCAACATAAGGCCGCAGGAAAGGAAAGAAGAGGGACATCTCCTCGACGCGGTATGAACCTTGAGTTCACAAGGGAATAAGAAACTTATAATATTTTACTGTAGTTCGCTTCTAACATGAGCCTACAGAGTATTAAACTATGAAACTCAATCCTACGCGAGGGTTCTAATTTAATTGTACAAAAACAACTATATATATATATATATATCTTTATGTATAATTAAATTTAATCACAAGATAATTCCTAGTATGATTATAAATAACTCTTAAATAGACACCACATACTAAACTTTAATATGAAAAGATATGACCAGCCTATTGGCATATTATTTTTATAATGTGTATAGTACTCCTCTGTTAGGCCTATTCTTTCATATGACTTGGTTTAAGACTTGCACCTTTTTTTTTTCAACAACTTCATTACTGATCTTCTAAGGAAGATCCAGCTCCTATTTAGTGACCTAACCTTACGTATAACCTGGATCAATTTCCTTCGACCATGGGCCAGTGGGCTATTAGTCCACTAGCTTTCATCGCGCCTATGAGCGGGTAGACTATCCAGTCAATACGCACCGCTCTGCTTCCTAAGCCTATCGGATAATCCTTACAAAGTTTGGTAGTATCGGAGAAGGTCTTTGTCGTGAGAAGGACTCTCAACACACCCATAGGGGTAATCTTCAATCCCAAACGCTTGACTGTGGAACATGACACTATTAAATTAGTGGACCCAATGTCTCCCAATAGGAATACAAGTGTACCTTGACTACGAGCAGTTGTTGACTCAGGTGCTTCGGCTGCAAGTGCATGCATACGGGCTTGTTGAGGATGGTTTGGTTGCACTACCATAAGTCATTAAGGCAGCCTATTCTAAGGTACAGGCGGTCGATAAAGTGGTTGCGCTGATGGTGCAGATCATGGGGGTGGAGTCGTTATACCATGCGGTGGCCGACGGTCAGTCTTCTGAGGTGGCGTGACACCATTGTCTTTCATCTTGGTAAAACAGAAAGTGTTAGTGTGTCCGCCTTTGTCGCAATATGTATATCAATGTTTCGTTCGCCTTTGCTAGGTCGGTGGAGTCATGGGCCTGGGAGGCAAGTCTACATGTGGCCTCTTACCTAGGACTGGCCGGTCCTGTGATTCAGGTCAAGGCCTCGAGCCCATTGGTATATGTGTTTTAGAAACTCTGTCTCCATCTTGTTCGGCTCGTAGAGATATGTTGACTAGCTCGGCATAATTGGGAATGCTAGCGTAACACGTCTGAGTGCGGATATTGGGCCGCAACCTATCTGAAAAATGTCGCATTTTCATCGGTTCATCAGTTAGTATTAAAGGAGCATATTTGACTAGCTCCGTAAATTTGTTCTCATATTTTGACACGGTCATCCCTCCTAGTCGAAGGTGAAGAAAGTCACCCTCCTTTTCATTACGGTAAGTGAGAGGGAAGTACTTCCCATGGGAGTGTGTCTCAAAGGCATCTCAGGTCCACACATGTCCTGTGGGAACTGATCGTAGGATACTATCCCACCATACACTAGCCTCCTTCTCGAACATATAGGTGGCTAGCTCAACTTGTTCTGCCTCAGTGCAGTGTAGCGGCTTCAACATCTTAGAGATGCGATCTAGCCAGCAATCAGCCTCCTCGAGTCTGTGAGTACCCGCAAAAGTGGGAGGACAGAAACGCTGAAAGAGCTCAAAGAGTCCTCTGGTATTCATGTTCCTAGCAGGGTGCGTAGGTGGTGCAGGCGTAACCACCCTCAATTTCTGGGCAAGGGCCCCTGCTATGGTGGTGAAAAATTGTTGTTGTTGTTGCTACAGTTGTTGCTGCTGCTTCATCAAGAGCATCATTTGCTCTAACCTATCAGGAGGAGCCGGCTGAGGCACGTATGGCATCGAAGTAAACGCACGATTCTGCTCTGAAATTGTTGGTGCAATAGGTGCAGGCCCATTAGTGGGGCTAGTGGCCGGCTGTGAATCTGGCATCGTCTCAAAATCCGAGCCCAAGCTAGGGTCTGTATGGCTACCGTTCACGGGAGATGCCCCGTCAATCAATCCGTTAAGTGCAAGACAAGTCGTACTCTGAGTGGTTTTCGAAGGCATTTCCTATATACAACATAGGGTACAACACGTGTAAGATTTAGCATAGCATTACTCAACTTGTCAGCATTCTGCACATTCTATCACAAAAGGAGCTTCATGCATTTCATTTAACTAAAATCGTCACAATACATGGGATATAGCCTTATATGGATCATGACAGAAGATGCATGTGAGCTAACCTAGCAAAGCTCTTGAACACTAAAACATACTAACCACCCTACCATACTACTAAGCCCATTAAGGCTATATATAGAAACAAGTAAACAAACAAACAAACAAACAAACTAGAAGACAGCTATATGTGTGACTAGTCATCACAATTTGGAGATGAAGGAGGTGCACCCTTATCCTGTACACAGCACAGGATAGCCTTCAATGTGCGAGACACCTTCTTAAATTTCCGTTTCATGAAGGCCTCAGTCTCTTCAACCTTGGCTCGGGTCTGTGCGATCTCCTGTCTCAGGGCAATCTGACCCTCCTCAAGTTGAGCTAAGCGGGCTTCCACAGCAGGCCAATCACCAAAGCGCTCCTGTGTAACTGGAGGAGAGCCCTCATCAGTGTCATGGGCCTCCTTTTCTTCTCCCCTTATCTCATCTCTTTCTTTATCACTCTCATCTTCTTCCTTGCTTTTCGTCTCATCCTCACTCTCATCGAGTCAGGCTTGACGCTGTCGTGGCCCAATCTCTATGTTGTTGAGAGTAGTATCGTTGATGTAATGGATTAGCACAGGAAGTTCTACGCCAAGTCCGAGCCGAATTCACGTGCAAGCTTGCATATGAGTCGGCCGAATGAAAGCGAGATAGTAGTCCTAATAGAGCGCACACCCAAAACTATCTGACGCAGTACATACGTAGGCACGCACAGCTTCTCTCCCGGCCCAGCTCGGTGCAGAAAGTCTACCATCAGGCGTGTGCACTCACTGCGATTGCTCCACTTGGGATACACGTCGTGCGTGAAGATGTGGTGGAGCAGGCGAAAGTCGTCAGTCATATTGGACGGTAGGAGGCTATTGTTTGGATTCCAGTGGGCCGGTTGGCCACAAAGGAATCACGTACGATGATCCCCTTTCACGTACACTCTTAAGACTCTTCTCACTAGCATGGACTTCACCAAACGGTATCCCCATAAGTTGGGCTAAAGCCAGCATTGACTGTGAGTTCTCGCCTTCCCACAGGAAGTTTGAACTGCAAAGGCTCCAGCATTGGCTCTCGAATATGCGCGTAGAAGGCTCGGATAGTGTTCACATTCACACGAGACTTGCCCTCAAATATGGGACCCCACCCAGCATCCGCTAGGTGGTCCATCAGCCTTCAAATCTTCCATGTGACAGGTTCACTTTTGAGGGGAGCCTGGGGATCGAGATCCCGCTTTGTCCTTATCTCCCGATCGATGCTTGTGCTTGCAGCGACGCCTCTTTACTTCCTCGAACGGGTAGTGCCGCTAGGCTCGACTTCATCCGAAGGAGTCCTCTTCTTTCCCATGAGGGAAAGAAGCATGGAAATGGAGAAGATGGCCGTCACAAGTTCGAAAAGGGCCATGGAAAAAGGAGGAAAATAGGGAAATGGGATGATTTCTTGGGTTCCCATGGATTTGAGACACAAAGTGGGATTTGAGTGCTCAAATGAAAGGGAAAGAAGGAGAGCAACAGCTGTAGAAGAAGGTTTTGAAGGGGTGGTATAGGTGGTGCACGAAAATGGAAGAAGAAGTGCTTGGAGGGGGGTTTAAGTGGAAATTTGGGTGATTTCTTGAAAAAAAGAGAGCTTGGAGGGGTAGGTTATGAAGAGGGGAAGTATTGGGAGGGGTTTAAACCAACCCAACACACATCAGTGGGCCACACAACACCCTAGAGGCGTCGGCCCGAACCGACCCGCCCGACCAGGCCCGCCAGGCGGCGAGGCCTCGCGGAACCGGCGAGGCCCTCGCCGACCTCTAGATAAACTGGGGATGGCTCGCCAGTTCGGTCCCAGAAATGTGCGGGGGCCACTTCAGGTCCCCCCGATTTACACCATTTGGTCCCCCGACATCGTTTGGAGTTGTTTCGGGTCATTTCGAGTTCCTTGCTGATGTATATTCGCATTTATCGATTGTTGAAGGCTGGGATGGGGTAAATCATGGTATAAACCCATCAATTGACGGTCTAGGGGTGGTCCGAGGTCATCTCAAGCGATCATGGAGGGGTACGGACCCGATCTCGGTGGTCGATTTCGATCTATTTCGCCGTTTGGCGAAACTGGAACTCCTAAGTCTATTTCTACATTTCTCACACCCTCCTACGTCAAAATACGTCAGCGTACATCCTGTCACCATAACCCAGGTCCAGTTTAATCCAAATCATGCTTTGATACCAATTGGTAACGCCCTGAAAATCGGGGGTCGAGCGTAAGCTCTACTCCCGAGTTCCAACGCATCACTTATGCAACATAGATGATGATGATTGAATGTTGTCCATGTTAGTGCATTAAACATAAGTGGGATTATACCAAAACAACATATCATACTCCAGAGACAGTTAAATAAGTAAGCGGAAGACTGTGATAGATATACGAAGTATATAAACTGTTGTAAGTCTCCAGAGTGTGAACATGTTACCAGGTTAAATACATGCATGTATACTTCCTAAAATGGACCAAAAATGAATATACATGTGTTTCAAAAAGACAAAATAGCGAGTGAAAGGGCATCTAGTCAACATCCCAGAAATCCCCGTTGATCAGGCCACGACTCATATGAACCCGCCTAAAAACTGCATGAAAGAGAATGTGTCCTTATCATCCTCATAGTCCTGCTCTGCCTCGTAGGCATCGCCTCCACCTACAACTAAGACAGGGTATGGTTGGTGTGTACAACACCGTCCCCTAACGTGAGAGTGAGTGATCAACTCAGTGGAACAATAAAGCAAAGGTTAACATGTTATCAATTCAGTCAAGCAGTAATGATAACACAATACAATCAAACATACCTAAGTACTCTGATTAATGCAAGAATGGTATGTATAAATGATGCATGCCCTCACCTGTACTCCCTCTGTGATCTTCATCTAACGGTCATGCATATCAGTCACTTTCTCAGTGCTCTCTACTCAATGTCAAACGACACATGCAGTGCAGTGCATGAGCATGATTACCAAGCTCTTATTAGTCCTTTTCATACAGCAGGATTGGGAAGTTAAGGTACCTCCCTTATATCAATTTCCAAACAATGATCTATTCTAGGGTCGTCAGTCCTAGCAAATCTCGATGTTGCGATTCTAGGTCACTACAAAGGGCTCATCACCTGATCAATGTAGGCCTAGTTTATACTCTAGTTGCTAAGGAAAGACTCGTCGCCTCAACACAGTCCGAGAGTATACTCGAGGTCAGTACCACCGATACCCTACCAACTGACAGTCTATTTTCGAAGGCTCGTCGCCAACCCGACTGGGGACCACAGCCAGGCTGCACCGAGGTAGGCCTATTTCATACTCGAGGTCACTACACTAACGCCCTACCAACTGGTAGTCTATTTTTGAAGGCTCGTCACCGACCCGACTGGGGACCACAGCTAGGCTGCACTAATGGAGGCCGACAGCTCGAATACAGTGTCTCATACCACCGTATTCGGCTCACGAGTCTGGGTTACTCACTGGTCACTACGGGGAGGCTCGTCGCCCAAACGTAGGCCGACAGCTCGACCACGGTGTCTCATACCACCATGTTCGGCTCATGAGTCTTAACAGATCGAGGTACCAAGGTTAACAAGGTTTTCACTAGTGAATTTGGTACCTTAGGTTCAAGCAGTAGCGTCCATACATGGTGAACATACATCGGGTAAATCGGGTTACTTGACGAGCTCGACTGGTACAAACGCACCTCAAGTTGATCGACATGAAGTGCGTAAGCACTCCGTGTGGCCTAACCACTGTCAGCAAGCAAAGTATGACTCGGATTCATTGAACACGTCCTGTGTTGCGAAAGGACCTCAGCCACCAAATCAGGATCCGTTACCGATTGCCTAGACTAGATCGTAGCCCCAAAAACACTTCAAATAAGATAAGAATACATATGTGCTAGTCCAAAACAGCATGTAGCAACCAACTTAAATATAAGTTTCATTGGAGCATTTCAACAAACACATAGTGTACATATTAACATACATAGGTATTCAACCATAAAGCACGTAGTAATAATATAGGATACATAAAGGAAACTATAACCATAATTAAGGGAAATGAAAATCCTATCTCAACACCCTCATTACATGCATTTCAACAGGTATTTCTTCATTGAGGCATTTTATCAAACACATAGGCTACACTTTTTAACATACACAGATTAGACTAAATATAACATATATCCTGGCAAGCTCTTTTACAAAAGAGTTACCACGTACTCAACAAGCATATATTCATCATTAATAATCATGGCAATCACAAATCCAAATTCCATACTCATTCAGTCATTTCAACAAATACTTAGACTACACACTATAACATACGTAACATATGTTGGCGATAACAGGAATTAGGATAATTCCTTTCACCAAGGAGTTGTCACACGCATAACTGTCATATATTCACGACGAATAATCATGGCAACCACGAATCTAAAAACCATACGTATTCAATTATTTTAATAAGTACATAGAATACGCTATACTTGACATAGTTCATACGTATTCGTAAAGTGAAACAAACATTACGTTTTGTATGTGAAATGGCACCCATGTCAGTAATAAATCATTAACCGACATTAATAGTCTTGAAACCATAACCTAAACGTATATAGTCCGCACCTTTCACTGGTAGACTCGTAGCGAACTCGGTTTAAACACAAAGCCTTTGTCTATGGCACAACGGTCATCTATAACATGAAATAGGTTAGCTTTTTCATCACTTACACTATTGGAAACCCTAAAACAGATTAGGGTTAGGTTTTCTTATGTAAGGTCCACCCCCACAGCATATGATATTGTCCGCTTTGCCGAAGCTCATGGCTTTAAAACGCGTCACGTGGGGGAAGGGTAGCTCGTAAACAGACCCGGTGCTCCCGTGGTCCCGCCCACACCTATCCCACAAGATATTGTCCAACCTAACTGACACCCATCAGAGTACGCAGCGGAGGTTTTGTTTGTCACTGGACCTAGGCTCACCCATTCCCGGTACAACGCGTCATGTCTGTTAAGGGAGAAATCCAACATATAACCACCACAACTCCAGACAACTCTTTCGATGTGGGACAAGTTACGCTACAGTCAACTGCAACAGTAGCTCGCCCAGCACAGTAGCCTGTCAGCCACATAGTAGCCTGCCAGTTGCACTTGGGAGCCCACCCACATGTGTGCCCGCCCACCTGAAGCAATGACCGGGGTGTCACATTATCCCCCACCGAGGGCAGAGCCGTCCTCGGCTCTGATACCATTTGTAAGGCCCACCCCCACAGCACATGATATTGTCCGCTTTGCCGAAGCTCACAGCTTTAAAACATGTCATGTGGGGAAGGGTAGCTCACAAACAGACCCGGTGCTCCCGTGGTCCCGCCCACACCTATCCCACAAGATATTGTCCAACCTAACTGACACCCATCAGAGTACAAGTGGAGGTTTTGTTTGTCACTCGACCTAGGCTCACCCATTCCAAGCACAACGCGTCATGTCTGTTAAGGGAGAAACCCAACATATAACCACCACAACTCTAGACAACTCTTCCGATGTGGGACAAGTTACGCTACTGATCCAATCAATATCAGCAGAGGCTCGCCCGAAAGACAAGAGTAGCTTGCCACACACGAGCCTACTGGTAGCCTACCGCACTTGGGGGCCCGCCCACATGTGTGCCCGCCCACCTGAAGCAGTGACCGGGGCGTCACATCTTACCTATGAATGGAGTCAGAATCACCAGAATAGCGATGGAGAAACGGTAGCTAAGCCCGTGGAGCGATGGGATCGAATCCCAGGAACTCTCTCCCACTTTCTCTCTCTTTCCTTCTCTCTTTGCTCTCTTCTCTCCTAGGGTTACAAATTTATATGGAATGAGAGAGAGAGAGAGGGTCTAAGGCCCTTATATAGGCCCAGAATTGATGGGAATGGCCCCAGGGTCAAGGTATACTTATGTTATAGCCAAAAGGCATCTGTTTCGATCCAACGAAGCACTTCTGGAGGCCCCTTTTCTGTGTGCGGTCGGACTTAAGTTCCCTCGCATTGGATCTAGGTCGAGTTACATTTTTGGTCTGATCAAATTTACAGATCGACCGTGGCGGACCAGTTTCAGTTCAACGGTCACCAGCACTCGATCAAGGTCACAAGTACACTACCATGTATGGAAAATTTTTCCTGATCTGAGGGTGTATTTGGGTTAGATTCTGACGGTGTGAATCCTTAGAATTGGCCTACAAGCGAACGACTCAGTTTACTTAAATCTGAGTACATTTTCTAAAGATATTCGCGTTTCTCACACACTTCACTCAGGGCTCTAGTTGTGCGTTTCTGGACACTATCTAGATTTGATTTCCAAGATGGTTGTCAAGCCCAGTAAAGCGGTCATATTCGTATAGTTTCGCGGTCATTGGACTTTCGACGTGTTGTCTAGGTCCGATACGGAGTTTCAAGGTGCTCCCGAGAGCAACCGGGTTTAGAAATTGATTCTAGATTTCAGGGTAAAGTAGCGTCAATGATTTTGTATGTTTTGGGTCTTGCAGATCATATTTAAAGTGGTTCAAGCTAATTTCATAGCTATTCTAGTTTAACACTTAGTTAATTTTGTCTAATTTCTAAAGGATTTGGTCCTAAGTGATTTTTGCCTGAGGTGGTACTCGGGTCTTTATACGTATTTTTTCGAGACGTTACAATGGGACATCGCGTGCACGAGTGTCCCCAACTGCAACAGCAACAGCCGAGGGCACCACATGCACCTCCACGACAGCCACCACTATAGCAATAGCGACCACAGCACCAGCCTTTGGGACCTCCCCCGCAACAGCAGAGGCAGCATATCAGGCCACCATAGTGGCACTAGCAGCAACAGTAGAAGAGACCTCAGAGGGGACTTGGAACTCCCCATCAGGCCTAGGGCAGATTTTATGCTGCCCAACAGGACCCTCAGTCATCAGGAGGGGTCGTCGAGGGTACTCTCCTTGTTTCTGCATGCAACGCACGTGTATTGTTTGATTCTGGTGCATTGCATTCCTTTGTGGCCGATGATTTTTGCCGATCGACCGATTTGCCGATGGAGTTTGCCCGTGAGGGTTTGTCAGTATCGATGCCCTTGGGGAAGACTGCAGTGTTGGGCCAATTTTACGCATCTTACCCCATTCTGATTGGGGGTATCTTTTTGCCTGCTGATTTGTTTGTATTGCCGATGTTCGAGTTTGATGTCATCCTTGGCATGGATTAGCTCACCGAGTACCATGCCATATTGGACTGCTCTCACTACGTGAAAAATGGAAAAGAAAAATGACGGATTTAGAGACGGTTTTGGACTGTCTCTAAAATTGCTTGGTTTAAAGACGCTTTTGAGACGGCCGTAAACTCTCTAAACTTTTAGATGACCCTTGATCGTCCTTGATATTATTTTAAAAATTTGAACATCCACAAATCATTTAAGACTGTAAAAAACCATCGTTAACTGCGGATAAAAGACAGCCATTGACCGTCTTATATGCAGCCATTTGAGATGGTCAAAGACTGTTCGTATTAGAGACGGTTATTGGCCGTCTCTAATGGGTAATCTGAGACTGTCAAGGACCGTCTCAATTAGAGACAGTCATTGGCCGTCTTTTCCTGTAATCTGAGACTATTAAAAATAGTCTGTATTAGGACGGTGCTTAGCTGTCTCCATTTGAGACTGTCAAAGATCGTCTCTATTAGAGACGGTTCTTAGCCGTCTTATAGTGGTCATTTGAGACTGTCGAAGACCGTCTGCATTAGAGACAATCCTAATCCGTCTCTAATGCATAGGTAAAAAATTAAGAACAAAAAAATTTATGAATTTCGAAAAAAAAAAATTAAAAAGCTTTTAAAAATAATTAATAATGTTTAAGAAAAAAAATTTAGATTTTGAAAAAAAAATGTAATTTTATAAAAATCTAGATTTTGAAGAAAAAAAATTAAGAACTTTGAATAATGTTGATAATTTTGAAAAAAAAAAAAAAGATTTCGATAAAAAAATGATTTTTTGAAAAAGAAAATTTATAAAATTAAACAAAATTGTGAAAAAATCAACAAATTGTAAAAAAATATATTTTTTTTAAAAAAAAGAAAACTAGATTTTGTATTTTGACAAGAAAAATTAAAAAGTTATATAACAAGATTTTGATTAAAAAATTGATATTTTGAAAAAGAATATTTTAAAAATTAAACAAATTGTGAAAAAATTGATAAATTGTAAAAAAATATATATATATATTTTTTTTAAAAAGAAAACTAGATTTTGTATTTTGACAAGAAAATTTGAAAAGTTATATAACAAAAGTGAGATTTAAAAAATGATATTTTGAAAAAGAATATTTAAAAAATTAAACAAAATTGTGAAAAAATTGACAAATTGTAAAAAAATATATTTTTTAAAAAAGAAAGTTAGATTTTGTATTTTCACAAGAAAAATTGAAAAGTTAGATAACAAAAGTGAGATTTTGATGATGTGTTGTATATTCTTGCCGCCCCTATGTTTCTCCAACCCATTTTTGGGCCAGGTATAAAAAATTGTGTAGATTTAAATCTTAAGTGGACCACACCACTGAAAAGAATGATAATATAGTACCTCATCATTAAAAATTATAAAGAGCCCATCGTAAGGTTTTAGTAATGTTTATTTGCAATCCAACTTGTTGATAATGTAAAGAAGATCTAGATGAAGGTAAACTACAAAGATCAAATTTATTTAAAACTTTTGTGGCCTTCAAAAGATTTTTAATAGTTATTCATCATTGTTTTGATTGATATGGCCCACCTGAGATCATTGAGTTCTTATGATTTGAAATCACATCCTAAAATATGATGAAAAAATATATGGACGGTCTCGATACATAAAATATATCAAGGTGGGCCCTACACGGTTAGAGTAACACCCATAAAGGAGATACCTAAAATAGTGAAATGGTACTATAAGGTCTCCTCATGGGAACTTCCCATGAGGTTAATCTGTGTGCGCCCCACTATGATGTGTGTAGAACATCAACACCATGCATTTGATGTATCCCCTTTAAGTCCAAATATCAGTTGTATACGAAACTCAGGTGGGCCATAGCATCTAAAACATTGTGAAGACATCCTTAAAACATATAAAAGCATTTGGTGGGGCCCACATGAGTTTTGGATGTGAATCAAACTTGGTCTGACTCTCATCTAAGTGGGACACACAATGAATGGGCTGGATCTATGAACCACATCTAGGTGGGCCCAATAAATTATTATAAATGTTTTAATGGGAGGGTAACCCTCTCAACTATAGTATGTGGTGCGGCCCACCCAAGTCATGGATTGACTTTATTTTTAAGCTCGTGGCCTACCATGGAATGGTGCATCTGATTGACGGGGCAGATCCAAAGTTCAAGTGGACCCACCATAGAAAAGAGTGGGACAGTGACACCCACTATTGAAACCTTCTTAGGGCCCGCTGCGATGTTTATTTGAGATCCAATCTGTTTATAAGTTAATATAGACATGGATGTGGTTGAAACTTAGTCTGATCCCTCATCTAAGTGGGACACACATAATGAGTGGGTTGGATATGTGAATCACATTCAGGCAGGCCCAATATATGATTATAAATGTTTTAAGGAAACCCTTCTCTACTACATTTAGGTGAGTTACTCATTACCCTTACCAGAGTAAACTCTGTGGGGTCCACTGTTATTTATTTATTTTATCCACTCCATTCATCCATGTTAACAGATAATTTGAGGTCTAAAGAAAAAAAAAGGAAGCATATCCAAAGCTCAAGTGGACCACACCACAGGAAATAGTGTGATTGAACCTCTACCATTTAAAATTTCTTGGAGGCCATAGAAGTTTTGGATCAAGCTGATGTTTGTGTTTTCTATTCATTCATATATTTTTTATATTATGAATAACCTTTAACTGTTTTTGGACAATCTGATCAGTCCAAATTGAAGAGTAAATAACTTCAGATGTTTAAATAAAAATTCACTCAAATTGTTGATCAATCTTGTTTGCCCAATATCTTTCTCAAATATAGCATGATTGAGGCGAGTAACTAGTCAAATTGAGGGTAATGATCAGTAAAATAAAGTGAATGGACTAGACATGTAAAACGGGTCGAATATTCTAGTTGAAATTGTGACCCAACTTATTGACACCTGAGACTCTAAGAATTAATGTTAGTAAGTTTTGTAGGGCCCATCATGATGTGTGTCGAACATCAGCACCTTGCATTTGATAGAAGTTTTGGATCAAGCTGATGCTTGTGTTTTCCTTTCATTCATATCTTTTTGATATTATGAACATGTTGGATGGCAAACATTACTATGGGCCCAAGGAAGGTATCAATGGTGGAAATCATTATTTCACACTGTTTTGTGTGGCATGGTCCACTTGAGTTTTGGATTTATTGAAAATTTGGGATCAACACACACCGTTCATCCATTTTTCAAGATCATTTTACAAAATTATATAAAAAATTAATCATATTCAAAGATTAAATGGACCACACCACAAGTAAGGGAAACAAATTGCTACTCCCCCTACACCATCCAATGGCTGGTGGTTGGTGTTGTGTGGGCCCCACCATGATGTATGGCCCCACGACCATTTTTATTTTTTAATTTTACTTTTGAACCAGTTGGATTTCAAATAAACATTACGATGGGCCTTAGGATAGTTTCAACAGTGGGAATCACCCTCCCGTTGTTTTCTATGGTGGGGTCCACTGCAGATTTTTATTTGTCTTATTCTTTAGCTCGTGACTTAAAATGATATCTCAAAATGGATGGACGGTGTGGATATAACAAATACATCATAAGTTTTTACATTTTTTAAAATATTATAATATATGGAAAAGGTTCTATCCGTCGAGCTCATGGGAACTCCCCATGAGGTCGAGCTGTGTGGGCCCCACCATGATGTGTGTCGAAAATCAACACCATGCATTTGATGGGTCCCCTTTAAATTATGGGATATCCCAAAAATTAGCCGTATACAAAACTCTGGTGGGCCATACCATCTAAAATCATGTGAAGACATGCTTAAAACATATAAAAGCACTTGGTGGGGCCCCACCTGAAATTCTGATGTGTCTGAAACTTGGTATGACCTCTCATCCAAGTGGCACACACATAATGGATGGGATAGATTTGTGAACCACATCTCTGTGGGCCCAAAAAATAATTATGAATGTTTTAATGGAGGGTAACCCCTCTCAACTTTTGTGTTTGGTGGTCTCTGGGTCCCACCATGATGTATGTGTTTCATCCATGCCGTCCATCTATTTTTATAGATCATTTTATGATGAGTTATATCCCAATCTCAAGTGGACCACATTATAGGAAAAAGTGTTGAATGAATGTCGACCGTTAAAAATTTTTGGGAGCCATAAAAGTATTGGATCAAGCTGATCTTTGTTTTTTCCCTTCATTTGGGCCTTTATGACCTAATCAATAGATTGGATGTCAGATAAACAATACAGTGGGCCTTAGGAGGATTTAAATGATGGATATCCAATCACTATTGTTTTCCTGTGGTGTGGTCCACCTAAGATTTATATCCCTCTTATTTTTTGGACGAAGGCCTAAAATTATCTTTCAAAATGGATGAACGGATTGGATGAAATACATACATCATGGTGGGGCCCACAGACCACCGAACACCAGCCCCGTTCCACCCCAAAAATCCAATCCCGCGCACGCCCATCTCCCACAACCTCAAATCCCTAAATCTCTCTCGCGTGCCCTCCCCTCCCAAAACCCAAACCCTCTCTCTCGCGCCCGAAATCTCTCTCTCTCTCTCTCTCTCTCTCTCTCTCTCTCTCTCTCGCCTTGGACATGACTGTCGGACATGGTTGCTGGAGCTTGAGTGGAGGATTTCCACAGGTGACAGCCATGGATGATGGCGAGGAGTTCCACATCCATCAGGAGATCGAGCGAAGTTCACTCTAGGTATGACAATGAAATCCCTAATCTGGCAACTGGATTTGGGGTTCAAATTCAAAATCCCTAATTGACTGATTCGAATAAAAAAAATCCCTAATTTCAATCGGATTATGGGGTAATATGACTGGAATCCCCAATATGGGACTTGGGATTCAAAATCCCTAATTTCTAATTTGGGGATTCAAATCAGAAAACCCTAATTGCTAGATTTGGGATTCGAAATCCCTAATCAGCCTGTATGGGATTCGAAAATCCCTAATTAATGGATTTGAGAATTCCGAATTGAAAATCCCTGATTTTCTGATTTGGGGATTCACATCTGAAAAACTTAATTTCCAGATTTGGGGATTCAAAATTTGAAATGCCTAATCTTATTAACTAATGTGTTTATTATGCCCTTAACACATGACATTGGATATCACTTCCAATGTAAGATGTTATTCTCTCTAATAAATCAGAAACCCATGCTATAATGCAGCCCCTCTACCTTCCAGCACACATGTTAAGTTGGCACCATGTGGTAAACATCTGGGCTTATGCATCATGTGGACTTCGCCATGTAGATTTTTCTGGACCCTAGCCCAAAAATGAGGCCATCCACTCATTAGGTGAGCTACAATGTGTGAAACAAATGGATGGTTTCCATATACTTGTTTCATCAACTCATTAGGTGTTCCATCTGAGCTACAATGTGGACTTCGTCATGTAGATGTTATTCTCTCTGGTATGTGTTTCATCCACTCATTAGGTGAGCTAAAATGAGGCCATCATGTGGACTTCATCATGTAGATCTTTGGTTTAATTAGCATCATTACAGTTCCGTGGGCCCCACCATGGTGTATGTGTTATATCCACACCGTCCATCCATTTTGTGAGAAGCCTAGCCAAAAATGAGGCATATCCAAACCTCAAGTGGGCCACACCAAAGAAAGCAATTGGGACAATGACAGCCACCGTTGAAACATTCCTAGGGTGCCCACCATGATGTTTATCTACCATCCAACTAGTTCATAAGGTCACACATACCTGGATGAAGGGAAAACACAAATATCAGCTTAATCCAAAACTTGTGGCCCCCAAGAAGTTTTCAATGGTAGGTGTTCAATCCCCACTACTTTCTGTAGTGTGGTCCACTCGACCCAATTCTTGGATATAACACATACATCGAAAAGTTGGCCTTTTGTTGAATATGGACTTTGTAGCGTTTTCTTTCCAAACTGTCTATTTGCTAGACATGAATTGAAGGGTTAGGATTTTCTAATCTTGGGCATTTTTTGGTGCATGAGCCATGCACAGTGAGGCATATCACTCTTTTTTTGAACGATTTCTTTGGTTCTCTTGTTGCTAAATGAACTTAGATTGAGATTTCATTGGATCATTTGTTCAGTTAATCAATTTTATTTCATAACTCAATTCACCATGTATGATGGCATTTATATTTTATCCTTGCATATCTTCCAAATAAAGCCACTGAGAACCTCCATCATATTTATGCTTATGCAGCCACCTCCACCAGTTAATGATATCAATCCCTACATTGTATTCAGGCCTAGGGATAAAGCCCATCGGCTCCACACAAGAAGGGTAGGTAATAGAATTTTGTTTCATGTGTTGGAAATTTGTATATCCCATTGAAGTTTCAAGCATATTAGATGATCCCAGCTAATAACAAAATTTCTATATTTCTTTATGCCACCACGAACAGAACAAATTAATTTATTATCTTTATCAACCTCTAACTGTTCATGGTTTTTAGATGCAAAGGCGGGAGAACAATGTTCAGTCCTTTGAAAAGCTTCGCCAGTAAAACTTGATTCCCTCATAGGAAAGTAGTGGTTAAATTTCACACACACAACTTTGTAAGAGCTGATATCTTGTTCCCTAGGATCTGGTTCAACTTTCTGATCTTTTAACAATTTTACATCACACATTTGTAACACATACAAATTTGTAAGAGTTGATATCTTGTCCCCTAGGATCTGGTTCAGTTTTCTGATCTTATCTTTTAACAATTTGTAACACATACAATCTTAGAAGTTTAAATTCATTTACTAGTTTTGCTTAAAGTAGCAGCCTATACAGTTGTGTATCATTTCTTTGAAAAACCGATACCCAACAATGCTAGTATACCTCAACGAATGCATTGGGGCCTACAATTTGTGGGAGTTTAGGAATTCATGCATGCGTGAATTGCATTTTCTACTTTGGCCATGGATCTAGACATTACCTTATGAGTGATGCTGCCAAAAATATCCAAATTGTTGATATCTAGTTATGATGTTTTGGAGCATTCCCTCAATTCCTTTTTTAATGAATCCAACGTTTTCTGGTGCACGTGCACCAGTAACACTTTATGCCCCTGTCTTTGTGACTATGGGAGAATCCCATTACTTGATGGTTTCTTCATCTTCGTAAATGCAGTGCGAAAGCTTCTTGTGTACTTGTGGGCAAATATCAATGACACTTTGTGGCGCTAAACCTGGTTATAGTTTCCATAATTACTCATGTAGTTATTGTAATTGCTTTCTTTCCACTTGCCCATTATAAACTCTAACTCATCAAATTTTCTTCTTTTTCTTTTTTAAATGTAGCAGAGAATATGATCTCCTTCCACGTATGTATGGATGACTATATAGATGTGGATGACTACATAGATTTTATATGAATTCTGTTCAGTGCTGTTTTTTTTTTTCTTTCTTTATTAACTTTTAACTTAAATGGAAAAAAGCTATTCTCAAGCTACAATGTTACAATTTTTGCTTAGATTTATGCTATGGCTTTCTAATCATGTAATAAATGCTAGCTTAACAATGGCAATAATCTCAGTCTTAAAAGATGTCAATTCTCATACTTCTTTATATTAGGGAACAAATAGACTAAGCAATTCTACTTCATATTTTCTGTTTAGTTGAATATGCAATTTTATTTGACACATTTAGTACCTGTTTGGTAGATCCAAAAATATGTTCATCTCATTTTAGCTAACAATAATTATGTATTAGAGATTGTTATCTATATCACATAATTACTTTTAACATAGAGATCAAGATTAATGCATAGTTTCTGTTAACCAAAATGAGATCAACTCATTATCTATTAGAGATCAAGATTAACGCATTTTCATGGGTATTTATATATTTCCAACACTATCATTTTTGACTTGCCATCTGCTAGTTTCCAACCTGTTTTGATAAAATTAGATCCAAAACTTTTGTGACCCACAAAAAAAAAATGTTTATAATGGTCTTCCACCACTGTTTAGTATGTTGTGGTCCACCTGAAATTTGTATATAGTTCATCTTTTGGCCCTTGCCATAAAATTTGTATATTGTTTACACCATTAAAAACCATAAACTAAAATGGATCTGCTGCAGATGTTACTGTTAAAGAAGGTGGTATCCATGAGGCTCTATTTTGGAATTATTTCCTCCTCGATTATCTCTTAATAAAAATCTCTTGTTATATCTCATCATATTGTCAGGATTCTTGATAAAAAGAAAGAAAAAAAAAAAAAGAAAAAAAAAAAAAAAAAAAGATTGTTGTGTGTATCTTTTCTCTATGTTCCTTAGAAGGCTAATTAGTTTACCTACTTGGAAAAACGGTGTGTCTCATTAGCATCTGAATATTGGGAGTTCTGGTCCATCATAGTTTGATGACTCAAAAAATTCATGGTCTTCAAGACTCAATAGAACTTAACCTACTCTTTGACTCAACTCTAGTTTGACTTTTCTAGTTTTTAAACTATGATTCTAATATTATAGTTTTTATTTTATCTGTTTTGTAGTCTGGATTTTTTTAAAAAAAAATTAATTATAATCAATTTTGAATTTTCTTTTCTTTTCTTTTCTTTGGATGCTGGGGAAAGTTCTTGGAAGAGTTCGAGTGGCTGTAAGACTACGACCTCGGAATGCAGAGGAGTTGGTTGCAGATGCTGATTTTGCTGATTGTGTAGAATTGCAGCCAGAGGTTTTTCTAATTGCACTTCTCTTTTGTTTGTAATTGCATATGCCTAAATTTACACCAGATGTGTAGCGTGTAATGCTTTCCAAAAATAAATGAGAAATGTAAGTCAATCCATGGGCACCAATCACATGGCCATTCTCATGTTTTGCAAAATGTTATACTGATGCTCAAGCGGAGGATTATGGGCCCTTGTATAATGTTAATGTGCAAGCTTGGGCCTGAAATCAAAGGCCCTATGTGCTTTTAGACCCAATGACTTAAATGGGCCAAACTCGGGCTGATCTACATTTAGGTTTTGTTGTAGGTAATATGCATATTCCATATAAGAGGATCCAATTAGCTTCTTTTTTGCTCATGTACAACCAAGTTGATTTAATATTCCAGCTTTCTTCTTATCCTTGATTTAGCTGTCTGATAATCAGATAATCCTTCTTGACGACATGCTAGGCACATGATGTAATTTCTTTGATTTTGCATAAAGTATGCTTATATTTGGACAGCACATAGTTTTACTGTTCTCTTACAGGTGGGTTCTTGTAGGTGCTTTTTTCTAAGTTTCGTGTTGTTTTGTTGTGGTTGCTTGCTAACTTTTAGGACTTGATCAGGTTGGTTAATGGTGCTACTTCTTTATTTAGTTAACTTTAGTAGGAAACTATGCTTATCATGATATTTCTGTTAGGTTGATACTCATTTTTAGGATTTGTATTATGCTCATAAGTTTCTTCTCTTTTAAGTCGTCTATTGAGAATTCATGTTCAAAATACACCTTGGTAGTGTCCAAGCATTTATTTGTGTGTTTCATGTTTAAATTGACAAAAAGAAGGAGATAATGAATTCATGGAAAGAAATGTTCTTTATCATTAGGGCTGCTTTCGTTGGGTTTGATGCAGAAATTGTTGCCAACTTCACAGAAAGACAAATGACATCAGTGGCCACAGATTGTAACTTGGATTTAAACAAGGTTCGAGGTGCCGTCAACAATGCTAACAGAATCCTCAAGGTCAGATTATTGATTGGACCTGATTTTATTTAAATGATCATGATAATCCATTTTATTTAAATGAGCAGACCCAAATGTGCGTCGGAGCTATCCGGACGTTGAGCGGCGGTCCTTGGAAGGTAGGAACCACTATTATGATCATGATAAAGTTGTCCATTTCTTATGGATAGCATTGGAGGGGCCTAACCATTTGGACAAGCCGTGTTTATATATTTATTCGAAATTAATGGAGCAGACCTGGATGTGCGTCGGAGCTATCCGGATAAGCGGGGGTCCCTGGAAGGTGGGAACCACTGTTATGACCATGATGAATCTGTCCATTTTCTATGGACAGCATTGGCCATTTGGATAGGCCGTGTTTATATCTCTATTTGCAAGGACCACACCCTTAACTTAAACCACACCCTAAACCCATAACCTAAACCTATTCTCAATTACCTAAACTTATAACCTATGACCTAAACCTAAACCTATTCTCAAATCCCAAAAGCTATACTTATAACCGAAACCTAAACCTTAACCTATAACCTAAACCTATACTGATAACCTTAACCTAAACCTATTCTCAAATCCCAAAAGCTATATTTATAACCTAAACCTATACTTATAGCCATAACCTAAACCTATTCTCAAATCTCAAAACCTATACATATAACCTAAACCTAAACCTTAACTTATAACCTAAACCTATACTTATAACCTTAACCTAAACTTGTAACCTTAACCTAAACCGATTCTCAAATCCCAAAACCCATACTTATAACCTTAACCTAAACCTATAACCTATACTTAGAACCTTAACCTAAACTTATAACCTTAACCTAAACCTATTCTCAAATCCCAAAACCTATACTTATAACCTAAACCTAAACCTTAACCTAAGTCCATAACCTATAATTACAAACTTAACCTAAACTTATAACCTTAACCTAAACCTATTCTCAAATCCTAAAACCTATACCTATAACCGAAAACCTAAACCTAAACCTAAAACCTATTCTCAATTCCCTAAACCTAAACCTAAACCTTAACCTAAACCCAAACCTAAACCTGAACCCGAACACGATTTCCTATACCTAAACCTTAACGTAATCTCAAATCCCTAAACTTAAACCTACACCTAATCCTAATCTCAACTCCCTAACCTAAACCTAAACCTAAACTTGAAAACCCAAACCTAAACCCGATCCTGAACCTGAACCCGAACCCAATTTCCTAAACCTAAAGCTTAACCTATTCTCAATTCCCTAAACCTATAGCTTATAACCTAAACCTAAACCTTAACCTAGACCTAAACCTAAACCTATAACCTATAACGTAACCTAAAACTAAAACCTAAATGTATTCTCGAATCCCTAAACCTAAACCTACACCTAATCCTAATCTTAACTCCCTAACCTAAACTTAAACCTAAACTTGAAAACCCAAACCTAAACCCGATCCTGAACCTGAATCTGAATCCCTAAACCCTTAGTCTAAACCTAAAACCCAAACGTAAACCCGATATCGAACCTGAACCTGATTTCCTATACCTAAACCTTAACGTATTCTCAAATCCCTAAACTTAAACCTACACCTAATCCTAATCTCAACTCCCTAACCTAAATCTAAACCTAAACTTGAAAACCCAAACCTAAACCCGATCCCGAACCCGAACCCGAACCCGAATCCGATTTCCTAAACCTAAAGCTTAACCTATTCTCAATTCCCAAACCTATAGCTTATAACCTAAACCTAAACCTTAACCTAGACCTAAACCTAAACCTATAACCTATAACCTAAACCTAAACCTAAAACCTAAATGTATTCTCAAATCCCTAAACCTAAACCTACTCCTAATCCTAATCTCAACTCCCTAACCTAAACTTGAAAACCCAAACCTAAACCCGATCCAGAACCCGACTTTGAATCCCTAAACCCTTAGCCTAAACCTAAAACCCAAACGTAAACCCGATCTCAAACTCCGAACTCGATTTCTTTTACCTAAACCTTAACGTATTCTCAAATCCCTAAACTTAAACCTACACCTAATCCTAATCTCAACTCCCTAACCTAAACCTAAACCTAAACTTGAAAACCCAAACCTAAACCCGATCCCGAACCCAAATCAATCCCTAAACCCATGACTAAACCTAAAACCCAAACGTAAACCCGATCTCGAACCCGAACCTGATTTCCTATACCTAAACCTTAACGTAATCTCAAATCCCTAAACTTAAACCTACACCTAATCCTAATCTCAACTCCCTAACCTAAACCTAAACCTAAACTTGAAAACCCAAACCTAAACCCGATCCCGAACCCAAACCCGATTTCCTAAACCTAAACCTTAACCTATTCTCAATTCCCTAAACCTATAGCTTATAACCTAAACCTAAACCTAAACCTATAACCTTAACCTAAACCTTAACCTAACCTATAACCTATACCTTAACCTAAACCTTAACCTAAATCTATAACCTATATAACCTAAATCTAAACCTAAAACCTAAATCTATTCTCAAATCCCTAAACCTAAACCTACACCTAATCCTAATCTCAACTCCCTAACCTAAACCTAAACCTAAACTTGAAAACCCAAACCTAAACCCGATCCCGAACTCGAACCCGATTTCCTAAACCTAAACCTTAACCTATTCTCACCCTAAACCTTAACCTATAACCTAACCTAAACCTAAACCTAAAATCGAAGCGTATTCTCAAATCCTTAAACCTAACCTACACCTAATCCTAATCTCAACTCCCTAACCTAAACTTAAACCTAAACTTGAAAACCCAAACCTAAACCCGATCCCGAACCCAAATCCGATTTCCTAAACCTAAACCTTAACCTTAACCTATTCTCAATTTCCTAAAGCTAACCTATAACCCAAACCTAAACCTATAACCTAAACCTAAACCTAAACTTAAACCAAAACTTATAACCTAAACCTATAACCTAAACCTAAACCTAAACTTAAACCAAAACCTATAACCTAAACCTAAACCAAAACCTAAACCAAAACCTATAACCTAAACCTTAACCTATAACCTATAACCTAAACTCATAACCTATTACCTAACCTTAACCTATAACCTATAACCTAATCCTAAACCTAAAACCTAAATGTATTCCCAAATCCCTAAACCTAGACCTACACCTAATCCTAATCTCAACTCCCTAACCTAAACTTAAACCTAAACTTGAAAACCCAAACCTAAACCCGATCTCGAACCCGAACCCGATTGTTGTAATAATGTAGCCCAATCACATGGCAACAAATAAGAATGTATCCCTTTTAACACATGCCCCTTTTTACAAAGCTTTAATTTTTGTTGTTGTTTCTATTAACTTGAATTGAAACACTTTTTTGTATTATTTACTTGCATTAGTTTTATTTTAATGATTAGTTCTATTTTTAAAAAGTGCCCACTTTTTTGGAAGAAGTTTCTGCAATTCTTCATGATTCTAAATTATAACGTTTTGTTGGTTGAATATTTTTTTATTGGATGAAAGACGCAAAAAGAAAATTGTTACTGATTTTTTTCCTTTTTTATTTATGATGTTAAACTTATATGTATTTACGTGTGGATGAATATAATGCGGATAAGATTGTTTTTGTTTGGATGGATGTAGTTTATGTTTGGATGAATGTAGTTTATGTTTGGATGGATTTATGTAGTTTAGGTTTAGATGGATGTGAATGTGAATATGATGAAATATATTATATAACAGGTATATATCAGGAAGAATACGATGAAATATATTGTAATAGGTGTATCTTGACCGTCTCGAATTTGAAAATGTCCCTTTAAGAGGCATAAGAGACGGTTGATAGCAGTCCTTTTAAAGGACGGTCCGTGACCATCCTTTGAAGGCTCATAAGAGACGGTCCATAGCAGTCCTTTTTAAGGACGATCCATGACTGTCCTTTTAAAGGATGGTCTATGACCGTCCCTTGAAGGCTCATAAGAGATGGTCCATAATAGTCTTTTAAAAGGACGGTCCATGACCATCCCTTTAAAGGACGGTCCATGGCCGTCCTTTGATGGCTCATAAGAGACGGTCTTTAAAGACGGTCTATGACCGTCCTTTTTTCATCAATAAGAATGACAGTTTTCGACTGTCCTTTAAGTAATACGACACATCAAAATTTGACGGCCCATGCGACGGTCCATGACCGTCCTTTTTAGTCATTTGGGACAATTTTGGACCGTCCTTTTTTCGGTGTTTTGGCAGTGTCTGCGAGGACAGTCACGTTCTGTATACCCACCGTGCCAGAGTTCCAGTTTGTTGCCAAGCGCAGAGGAGAGCAACTTTCCTACTTGTTGTCATGTGCCGTTGTGAAGTCAGTTGCTTTGAGTATCGACCAGCTACCGGTCGTTTGTGATTTTTCCGATGTATTCCAGGAGATTTCGTGGTTACCACCTCGTCGGCACACCGAGTTCCAGATTGATCTTGTGTCTGGTACCGCTCCTATTTCAAAGGCCCTGTATCGTATGACACTGTTAAAGTTACGGGAACTGCAGAAGTAGTTGGATGAGTTGCGTGAGTTAGGCTTTATCCGTCCGAGCAGTTCACCGTAGGGAGCGTCGGTACTCTTCATGAAGAGGAAGGATAACTCATTGAGGCTTTGCGTAGATTACCGCAACCTCAACAAGGTCACGATCAAGAATAAGTACCCGCTCCCGAGGATCGATGATTTGTTTGATCAGTTACAGGAGGCGCAGTTCTTTTCAAAGATAGACTTGTGGTCTGGTTATCATCAGGTTCATGTCCAAGATGAGGATATCCCGAAGACAGCCTTCAGGACACACTATGGTCATTTTGAGTTCCAGGTCATGTCTTTCGGACTGACCAATACGCCCACAGTATTCATGCAAATGATGAACGTGGTCTTCCATCCGTATCTCGACCAGTTTGTTGTGGTGTTCATCGACGATATTCTGATATATTTGAGGACCCGTGAGGAGCATGAGCGGCATTTGGAGATTACCTTGTAGACCCTCCGTGCACACTAGCTTTACGCGAAGCTGGAGAAGTGCGAGTTTTGGCAGGAGGAGGTGAAGTTCCTTGGTCATGTGGTAATGAGGCAGGGTGTCGCTGTAAACCCCTTGAAGATTGATGTCGTGCGTCAGTGGGGCCATCCCACGAACGCATCAGAGATCCACAGTTTTCTTGGTTTAACAGGCTACTACCGACGTTTTATTGAGAGATTCTCTCGCATTGTAGCCCCATTGACTAGGTTGACCCGGAAGGGTGCTGAGTTCGTGTGGAGCGACGCTTGTGAGTAGGCATTTATGGAGCTCAAGGACCACCTCACGTCCACTCCTGTCCTTACTCTTCCCTCTAGGAGTAATGGATTTGTTGTATTTACCGATGCCTCGTAAGTTGGCTTAAGTGTTGTCCTGATGCAGCATGGGAAGCCGATGGCTTATGCGTCTCGCTAGCTCAAGGTCCATGAGCTGAACTACCCCACGCACGATTTAGAGATGACAGTAGTTGTCTTCGTACTGAAGGTATGGAGGCATTATCTTTATGGGGGTGAGATTTAAGCTCTTCTCCGACCACAAGAGCTTGAAGTATCTGTTCTCTCAGTCTGAGATGAACATGAAGAAGAGGCGTTGGATGGAGCTCCTCAAGGACTATAATTTTGATTTCCAATACCACCTAGGCAAGGAGAATGTGGTGGCGGATGCCCTCAGCCATCAACCACAAGACCTGGTGGCACACATGATGATTCAGGAGTGGAAGATGCTCGAGGATATATGTAACGCCCTGAAAATCGGGGGTCGAGTAGTAACTCAACTCCCGAGTTCTAAAACATCACTTATGCAACATATATGTCTATGATTCAATGTTGTCTGTGTTAGTGCATTAATCATGAGTGGGATTATACCAAAATAGCATATCATACTCTAGAGACAGTTAAATTACGCAAGCGGAAGACTGTGATAGATATATAAAATACATGTAAATTGATGTAAGTCTCCAGAGTGTGAACATGTTACCAGGTTAAAGAATTACAAGTGTAGTTCCACAATGTACAAAATGAGAAAGTGTAATGTTCTCTATCCAAAACCTTATAGCCCCGTCCGGGCAACTCCAGGTCTACATAGACCCGCCAGAGAGTTAAATATAGGAGAGCTCCTCCTCATTGTCGTAAAAGTCTGGCTCTGTCTCACAAGCATCACCATCACCTGCAGCTAAGACAGAGTATGGTTGGTGTGTAGAACACTGTCCCGTAACATGGGAGTGAGTAATCAACTCAGTGGAACAATAAAACATAGGTTAGCGTATTATCAATTCAGTCAAGCAGTAATAATAAAGCAGTAAATCACACATCCCTAAGTACTCTTGTTAATGCAAGAATAGAATGAATGTATGATGCATGCTCTCGCCTACGCTCCCTTAGCCACTTCATCTCACATTCGGGCATGAATAACACTGCCTCAGTGCTTGACCTGCTACACCTGAAAGCATGCGTAATGCAGTGTATGCATATGATTACCAAGTTCTTATTAGTCCTTTTCATACAGCAGGGTTAGAAAACTAAGGTTATTTCATTTTCAAAACAATGATCCATTCTAGGGTCGTCAGTCTTAGTAAATCTCATACGATGTTGCGGTTCTAGGTCACTACCACCAACGCCCTACCAACTAGAAGTCTATTTTCAAAGGCACGTCACTGACCCGACTGGGGACCACGGCCAGGCTGCGATGGGGTAGGCCTAGCTTATACACTGATTACTACGAAAAGGCTCGTCGCCTCAACGCAAGTTCAGTGTATGCTCGAGGTCACTACAAAGGGCACGTCTAGGGCTGTCAAGGCTGTTGCATGGAATCGTTACACCACTCCCCCATCACCCATCACGGCTTCATCATTAAAATGTTTAGGCCGACAACTCGAATACAGTGTCTCATACCACCGTATTTAGCTCACGAGTCTGGGTTGCTCACTGGTCACTACGGGGAGGCTCGTCGCCCCAGCGTAGGCCGACAGCTTGACCACGATGTCCCATACTACCATATCCGACTCATAAGTCTTAGCGGATCGAAGTACCAAGGTTAACTGGATTCCACTGGTGAGTTTGGTACCTTAAGTTCAAGCAGTAGCATCCATACATGGTGAACATACAATGGCATATCGGGTTACTTGGCGAGCTCGACTAATACGAGCGTACATTGCATCGATCGACATGAAGTGCATAAGCACTTCGTGTGGCCTAACCACTGCCGACGACCAACACACGACTTGGGTTTGTCAAACACGTCTTATGTGGCGAATGAATCTCAGCCACGACTTCAAAGCCAGCTACCGATTGCTTGGACTATAACATAGCCCCAATCACATTCAATCCTTAACCAGAAAGCATGTATAGTAGTCAAAGCAGAATTAACAAAGTAATTCAAACATGTGAATAAGCATGTTATAAAACATAATATAAGCAGGAAATATAAACACATACATTTCATACGTAGGCGATTAAACTAAACAACTTACATGGAGGAAATCATATACATCTCTAAGGTAATTGAGAATCCTATCTCAACACCTACCTAAAGCACTATCATCTAAGTACTTACTCTTACAAGCATTTTCACAAACACTTAGACTACACTCATTTAATATACATAACGTATATTAGCCAAAACATGTATTAGGGCAAATTCTTTCACCGAGTAAGTATTATACATTTATAAAGCATTTACACATAATAATTAATCATGGAAAATACACTTTCATATTTTGTATGTATACGATATTTTCTACAAATATACAGAATACGCTAAACGCCATAATTTGCATACGTAATTGAATCGCAAAACGAACATCGCATTTTGCATATAAAATAACACCCAGATCATGAATCTATCATTATCTGACATTGAAAGCTTTGAAAACCTTAACCTATATGTCTATAGTCTGCACCTTATGTCGTAGAAGTGAGTAACGGACTCAGTTTAAACACCAAGTCTTTATCAACGGTAGAACGGCAACCTATGGCATGAAATAGGTTAGCTATTTCATCACTTACACTAGTTGAATCTCTAAAACTGATTAGGGTTAGGATTTCTTACCCGAAAATGAAATCAGAATCACCAAAAAAGGGATACAGTAGTGATGGATAGGCACGGAGAATAGCAGGAATCGATTCCCAAGAATGACTCCAACTTCTCTCTCACTTTCTCTCACTTTACTCTCTTCTCTCTCCTAGGGTTTTCTCAAATTCGTATGGAGTGAATGAGAGAGGGTTAAGGTCCTTATATAGGCTTAAAACTGATAAAAATGGCCCCAGGGCCAAGGTATACTTAGGTTATAGCCAAAGAGCATATGTTTCAGCTCAACGGAGCACTTCTTGAGCCCCCCCTTGAGCTAAAGGGCAGACTTAAGCTCACTGACCTTGGATCTAGGTCGAGTTAAGTTTTCATTCTAGTCAGGTTTTCAGATCACACGTGGCGGACAAGTTTCAGTTCAACGGTCACCGAAACTCGATCAGGGTTACAAGTACACTGACCTGTGTATGAAATTTTCCCTGATCCGAGGGTGTATTTGGGTCAGATTCTGACAGGCTGATTGCTTATATCAAGCCCGTAAGTGACAAGTCTCAGATTACTTAAATGAGATTTAATTTCTAAAGAAAATCACATTTTCTCACACTCTTCACTCCGAGCTCAAGCGAATAGCCCCGAGACACAATTTGGATTTGATTTCTGAGATGGTTGTTAAGCCCAGCAAGGCGGTCTTAATTATATAACTTTGTATTAATTGGACTTTCGACGTACGGTCCAGATCCGATACGGAGTTTCAATGTGCTCCCGAGAGCAACCGGGAATAGAGATAGATCTTAGATTTCAAGATAATGTAGCGTTAATAATTCTACAAGTTTTGAGTCTTGCAGATCATATTTAAAGTGATTCGAGCTAATTCTATTAATTGTTTAGTTCAGTACTTAACCAAATTCCACCCTAATTATGATAGAATATGGTCCTAGGGAAGTTCTACACCCCTTTCTGGCACTTATAGTTAGTATATTATTTTAATTATTTTTCTAGTAGTTTATCATTAAGTCTACTTCATCTTCACCAAATTTCATTAGGTTTCGTATTGTAAAAAAAATTCTAAAAATTTCAGAGGCAGCAACTGTCCAAACTAATAATTTTCAAATAGTTGTCACAATGACCTATATTTAACTATATTAAATAATTTATTATATTTTTCACTTAATTTTATATGAAACTAAACTCATCGAGCTTAAATCTGGCTTTTGAATCACCTAAATCGGAGTTATAACGAGAGAGATATGACTTTTTGAAGTCAGATCAAAATCATAGAAAATGTGGCTGAAAACGGACCAGCCAATGAACTACGGCCCACCCGGGCCCGCTGTACGGACGAGGCCTCGCCAAACTGGCGAGCCCCTCGCCCCTCGCTGTCCTATCTGGGGTGGTTTCACCACCCGATATTTGAAATAGGTGTATTTTACAATCAAGGATGAGTTATTTGACATGCAATATATGTTTTTGGGGTAGAAGAAGCTGATTTATCCAAATAGCCTACTTATTTTATGATATTCTAAAAGGTTAATGGTTAAAAACCTATTTTATTTATTTATTTACTATTCATAGTAATTTTTAGTTTAAGTATTGATCAACATCACCTAAATTTTAATATTTGTGTCTAATATGAAAGCACTTAAAAAATTTTGAAGGATAAGGTAGTGAAAGATGAGATTTTGAAGGAAATGATTTAAAAAGGGAATTTGGGATTTTGGGATTTAGTTCTGAGAAGTCAATGCAGGTGTTATGATTGACTCATTGCCCAAGGACGTTTAACTCTAGGTTAGAAAAAATCTGGGGTGTTACAATATAGCAGAGTACGACTACGAGTTTGGTTTGCAGTCTTATATTGTGCAGTTATAGAGCCTGTCGATTCAACCCTCTCTTGTCGTAAGGGTGATCAAGGCTCAGCAGGCAGACAAGTTGTTACAGGATTACCGAGTAAAGGCAGCATCTGAGAGTCAGATAAATTGACAGATTGGTTCTGATGGTGGACTTCACTTTAGAGGCCGATTATGTGTCCCCGATATTCCTGAGTTGTGCTGATATCTTATAACCGGGGTATATCGATCGCGGTTCTCTATCCACTCTAGCTCAACAAAGATGTATCGCGATTGAGGCATCAGTATTATTGGTCGGAGATGAAGCACTGGATAGCTAGTTTTGTGGCCAAGTGTGACACGTGCCAGTGTGTCAAGGCCAATCATCAGAAACCCCCTAGTCTATTGTAGTTATTGAGTATCCCGATGTAGAAGTGGGGGCACATATCTATCGATTTTGTCATGGGTTTGCTGAGGACATAGCGCGGTCATGACGCCATCTGGTTTGTCATGGACCATCTGATGAAATTGGCACATTTTCTTGTGATTCGTTAAACCTGGCATACGGACCGGCTCGCCAAGCTGTTTGTTGATGAGATCGTGAGACTGCACGGTGTTCCTGTATCGATTATTTCAGATTGAAACTCGAGGTTCGTGTCTTAGTTTTGGGAGAGCTTTCAGAGAGCGATGGGGACTGATTTGCAGCTCATCATTGTGTATCATTCGCAGACCGATGGCCAGACCGAGGGCAACCAGATCCTTGAGGATATGCTTCGGGCCTGCGCGATTGATTTCTCGGGTAGTTGGGACGAGCACCTGAGATTAGCTGAGTTCGCGTACAACAACAGCTATCATGTGACTATTGGCATGACTCCTTTTGAGGCATTATATGGCAGATAGTGTAGATCTCTGAGTTGTTAGACTGAGGTTGGAGAGCGGCATCTCCTAGGTCCCGAGCTTGTGCAGCAGACGTCAGAGGCTATCGATATTATCAGGCAAAGGATACGCACAGCTTAGAACTGGCAAAAGAGTTTTGCTGATCGTCAGCGTCGTCCCTTAGAGTTTGCCATTATGGACCATGTATATCTCAAGGTTTCACCCATGAAGGGTGTGGTTCATTTTGGAACGAAGGGCAAGCTTGCCCCTAGATTTATAGGACCTTTCGAGATCGTTAGGCGCGTTGGCGCAATAATCTATCAGCTTACCTTGCTATCTCAGTTATCTGGCGTCTACAATATTTTTCACGTCTCTATGTTGAGAAAGTGTGGGTCAGACATTGTTCCCGTTATTAATTGGCAGCCATTGAAGGTTCGTGAGGACGCTTCTTACATTGAGCAGCCAGTTCGTATCCTCGATCGGAAGGAGCAGGTCCTCCAGACCAAGGTCATTCCCTTGGTGAAGGTGCAGTGGGGCCATCATAGTGTGGATGAGGTATCTTGGGAGCGCGAGGCAGAGATTCAAGAGCGTTATCCCCATCTTTTTTTATGGTTGATTGTATGTTGTATTGTGTTTTGATTATATATGATGTTATGCTTTCTATTCCCTTATAAGTTATGTTTAGTTGTGATGGTGGTGTAAATTTCGAGGACAAAATTTTTATTAGGTGGGGAGAGCTGTAAGACCCGTATCCTAGTCCGTACTGTTCCGTCCAATCCCGTAATCCTTCCCATCGAATTTCAATAACTTGCGACTTATAATCGACGTTTGCACGCGACCGTAAGTCGTATCCTATAGATTTGAGTCAGCTTAATCTGAGACTTGTATTATTGCGACTGCACCGTCTCCGCGGTTCCAACACCACGTCTTATATACCGACCCGATACCCTGGGCGAGTGATGTGGGCCCGCATTCAGTTCAAAGAAAACACCGCGCGTTTGCAATCCTAAGAGAATCTCTACAACATGTCTCATCAATCAATCATTCAATCAATCAATCAATCACCTCATGTTAAGTACAAGAGCACCCATACTTTCTTTCTCCACAAGTTAAGCAACCACCAAGTCAACTAATCTCTCACCTCACCCATCACTCACTTCACATCCATCACTCACCTCACATCCATCACCCATCACTCTCTCTCCTTACAACCCTCTCTCTTTCTCAGCATAATTACCAAGCAACAAAGAGAGCAAAAGAGTGGACGTCCAAGCCCTTCCATGTGAGAGAAAAGTGAGTGTTGTGTGGCCCACTTCCCACCGCAAAATCATTCATCCTAGTCATTCACTTCTGATCATCTTCCATTAAAGAGAAGCACAAGAAGAGCGGCTGTCCATCGGACCAAGAAGATCAAACGGTGGGTGCTTTTATAGGCTTAGATTTCTTTTTTTTTATAAAGGGCCAAGTGAGGCCTACCGATTGATGGTATGGATCTCACTTTAGACCCTAGGTGTGACCGATGGCCCACCTTGATTCTCATGATCATTCCATGATGGGGTCATTCTCTATGGACCCCATCATGATGTTTATTTTTTTTTCATAGATAGAGGTCATCTAGACCTTCCATTTTAGTGGAGAAGGAATCTCCACCGTTGATCTTTAATTTGGAGGGCCCACATGTATTGGGACCCACTTGATATATGATTGGATGAATGGAACGGAGAGCCTATAGTGTTGGGATCCCTCCATTGCACGTGTGTCTCTCTTTCTCTCTCTCCCTCTCTTTTCATTTTTTTTGTGATAGATGGCCGTGTGGTCCACTCGGATGGATCCTACCTTGATGTGTGTATTATCCACATCATCCAACCATTGGTGGCCCACCCTGAGGGTGCAGCCCACCTTAAATATATGTGTGACCCAATCTCCAGTGTCCAAGGACGCTGGATGTTGCCAAATAGTGAAGCGTGAGCTGACAGTGGGTGTACTAACGACAGAAGCAAGAAAAAAAATGGTTTTTGGGAAGGGCTGTACATGTAGGCCCCACCTCGATGTATAAGTTTAATCCACGTCGTCCATTCCATTCCTCAGCTCATTTTAGACATTGAGCCGAAAAATGAAGCCGATCTGATTTTCTGGTGGGCCATAGCATAACAAACAGTGTTTTCTACCGTTGAAACTCACCTGATATTTCTCCACGCCAAAACACCTTGAATATTGGACTTGTTTGGCTTGTCTTGAGCCATGGGGGCCAGTGGACGTGGTGGATTCAACTGATGAGGGACCCACCTACGAAAAAATGCAAAAAGTTCCTTTTTCAAAATAAATAAATAAATGCATGTGCAGCACCTGTTGCTGCTGACGCTGTAGCAGGAAGCTACTGCATCTAGCAAGCGGGTAGGGACCATGATCCCGGCCGTGGGCCCCACCGTGATGTGAAACCCACATCAACACCATGCATTTGTTGGCCCCTTAGGGCAGTGGGCCCCCCTCCAAATTTTAGCCATATACATGGCTCAGGTGGCCCACATCATTGGAAATAGTGGTGAGTGAACGGCTGCCATTGGACCTGTTTTTGTGGTCCAGAAGTTTTGGATCAATACGAAATTTGTTTTCACTCTTCATCTGGGTCTTTGTGACCTTGTCAACGGATTGGACGGCAAATAAGCATTATGGTGGGCCCACATGGGACCCACAATGATGTACATGTTTTATTCACACCATCCACGACAGTGGACGATGGAACCCACCATGATTTATGTGTTTTATACACACCGTCCACACCTGGACAGTGGGACCCACCATGATGTATGTGCTGCATCCAAACCGTCCATCCATTTTGAAAGCTCATTTTATGACATGAGCTAAAGAATGAGTCAGATCCATAGTTCATGTGGACCCTGATCAGGGTCGAATATTGCATATCAGACCCCAGCAATTGCCTAATTTTACATACATGATAATGTTTAATGCCAGATTTTAATTATATTTTTGTTACAGGAGGAAATCAGGAGCGTTAATTGGAAATTGATGTTAAAGGCATGGATTTGACGCTCCAAAGTCTCCAGAGCACGGGATGGACTCCAAGAACCAATGGTGAAGAATATACACGCCTGGGATCGGAGGAAAGCAAGCCAAAGGGGCCCTAAAAGGGTCCAGAATGCAAGATCACATGGTTCCCGCCATCCAATCAGTCCGAAACTTCATACGTGTGATGGGGGCCGTGAATTAACCGTCCATATTAAATTTCAGCTATTGATGATCTCGGGAAGTGCTCCAACTGACAGATCAGCCCATTAATTTTCACTTTGGGGCCCACCTGATATCTGGAACTGCCTCAAATCTGGTTTAGGCGGTTGAAATAATCTGAAGAAAAGGTTGGACGGTGCGGATTTCTCACTAACATCACAGTGGACCCCACATGAGGGTGGATGTGCATATAGTGCACGCCTACCTAATTTACACCGGACGGCCGAGGCGGTCAGCGCAAACGCTGACCGACCTCTCCTTCTCGAATTCAAAAACGGCACTTGCCGTTACAGCGTTAACGCTGTCCGATCGGACGTTCGAGTTGTGGGTCCACACCATCCATCAATCAGATGATCCGGACCGTCCATCAGGTCTAAATGAAGACCATTGTCACTGCCTAGGTGGAGGATTTGCAAAATCTCATCAGGAATGAAATCAAACCATTCAACAGCAGAACAGACGGTGAAGCGAGATTTTCTGTGGCCCAGACCAAAACGGAGAAAATTTATATATTTCTGACCAGAATTCCGAGAAGAATACGGTGGACGGGCTGGATTTCTCAAAAGAACTATGGAGTGGGCCCCACCGAGCGGGCAGACGGCCGCGTCCCGTTATGCGTCGGCCACAACGTAACCGTCGGCCGGCCGGTTTTGCGAAGAGTTGTGGGCCCCACCCGTCAACTGTATGGGAAATCTGATCCGTCCATCGTGTAGAGGGCCATGAATACTACAAAACCATGCTGATAGTTCACTCCCATGCGTACACACGTGTGCGGTACAGAGGCCACAAAAGGGTTACTCGGCGACGTTCAAAATCGATCTTTTTGAGATTTCTTCGTGGGCCACGTTAATGGACCTTCAAAACCACCCATTCTTGATGAAATTTCGTCACGAATCCAATGGACGGGGTGGATTTTCCAGAAAAACACCTCGTGGGGCCCACCGATCACGGTTGCGAAAATCGCACTTCGAGTCCTTCTACGACTGCTGCCGATTCGACCATCCAAAGAACTATAAAAGGGAAGTTTTGGACGTGGGGAAGGCATTCAGAAATTGAAGGATTTTCAGATCCACAGCAAGGGAGAGAAGAAAAAGAAGAAAGAGAAGAAAGAAGAGAGAGAAATTGGTTTGATTTTTCTTTTATGAATTTTTATTTATCCATCTGTTTAATGGATTTTATGGGTAACTAATCTCTCAGCTAGGGCTGAGATGAAACCCCTAATTTGAACACCCATTGTTCTATGTTGATTTTACTTTAATTAGACTGATTTGTTTCTTTCTCCAGTGTGCTTGATTGTTTTAAATTCTATACTTTTCCATCTATGAACTTTGATCAGAGTCTATGGATGGATGTTGTTTGGATGCTTATTCTAGGTGCTTGTGTTTGATTATGAACAGGTTCCTATAGGGGAAGAGACAGGGTGCTTTAATGAACGGTATATTCCATGTGCCCGACCAAGGACATGGGATATGTTATTCATAGCATTGTTTGAAGGAATTAGACAATCTGTATGCCCGATTAAGGACACAGATTGTGCTTTCTCTAGATGAATTTGATCAATATAAATTAAAGTGAATTAACAGACAAAACAAGGGTTAGGATAATTAGGGGTGGATTCGAAAGTCCTAGTGCTCTCTCTGATTGAATTTTCTTCCTTATTCTCAATAGTTATTTTCCATAAATTTGTGTTAGTAATTATTACATTAATTGTTGGATTAGTTAAGGAGAATCACAGATTTAAATTGTGACGACCAGTCCTCGTGGGATTCGACCTCGATCTTACCGAGTTTATTACTACATCACAACCCTATACTTGGGGAGTGAACAAGTTTTTGGCGCCGTTGCCGGGGACTGTTTTGATCCAAATTGGATTTAAGATTCTCTCTTATCATAATTCATAGTCATAGGATTTTACTAACTTTAGATTAGAGTTTTTGTTAGAAATTAACCTATTTCCTATTTTGTAGGGTCCTGACATAAATTTCTAATTTGGTAATCCCTTCTAAGTTTCTTACTTTTTCTAATTTCTATTTTTAGAATTAGGATTTTATTTTTTAGAAATTTTTAGTTTCTAATTTTAGATTTAGATTCTTCTTTTAAGTAACTCTCTATTTTCTAGTTTTAGAAATTTTTTCCTTTTTAGAAACTAACTTAGCTTTTTATTTTTAGTAACTTTCTAATTCTAGGATTTCCTTCCTTTTTAGAAACTAACTTTTTTTTTTTTTTTTTTAATTCTTTAGAAAATTTCTGATTTTAGATTTCCTTTTTAGAAACTAACTTGTTTTGTTTTCTTTTGCAGGATTTTAACATAGATCTCCAATTGGTAACATCTTTCTAAATTCTCCAGTCCTCTCTACTTTCTATTTTGAGATTTAGGTTTTCAATTTTTAGGACTTTTCTACTTTCTAACTTTGGATTTGGTAGCTTTCTATTTTCTAGTTTTAGAAACTTTCTTTTTTAGAAATTAACCGTTGCTTGGGATTTTTTTATCATTATTTTAGGAAACTTGATTTGTTTTTGTTTTTATTTACAGGAATTGAGGAAGGAAGCTACTAAGTGAAGGAGGAGCTTCTTAAATCTTCTGCCATCAATCATCTCCTTTTCCTAGTTCTTTCTTCCCATTCTTATTCACATAGTTTTAACTTGTTTTTTTTGAATAGCATAATTTCTAGTTCTAGTTTTCTTTCTCTTAGGTTGTTACTTAGTTTATGCTAGGACGTAGATCTCTAGATAAAGAACTAGCACCTTTTGATCCTGAAATAGAAAGAACATTCCATAGAAGATTGAAAGACATCCCAGTTGAAATGGCAGAAGAAAATGGAACTAAAACTCTTAGAGATTATTAAGCTCCTGTCCAATTCAATGCGCCTTCATGCATAGTATTGCCCACCACCACGGCAACACACTTTGAACTCAAGACTGGGGTCATACAGTTGCTGCCTTCCTTTTATGGGTTGGACAAGGAGGACCCATATCATCATGTGAAAGAATTCCTAGACATTTGCTCCACCTTTATATTCCAAAACTTCTCAGACGATTCGATCCGCCTACGCCTGTTTCCTTTTTCTTTGAAGGATAAGGCGAAAGCATGGTTGAATTCTCTAGAAGTTGGGTCTATCACTACATGGGACCAATTGTCTAGAAAGTTCTTAAACAAGTTCTTCCCTGTTCACAAAACTAATGCTCTCCGTAGAGAAATCACTAATTTCACACAAAAAGAGGGAGAGCACTTTCATGAATGTTGGGAAAGATGGAAGGACTTGCTTCTTAAATGTCCATACCACGGTTTTGAGAAGTGGCAACAAGTGCAATACTTTTATGACGGTCGACACCCCGAACCGTCGCATGGTTGATGCCACCGGTGGAGGGTCCTTCATGACCAAAAGCGATACCGAAGCATGGAAATTCTTTGAAACCTTGTGTGAAAACTCCCAAGAATGGGACTATTCGGATAGAGGTGAAAGAAGTTCCCAACCACAAAAGAGAGGTGGCATATATGAGATAGGAGTCACACCGCATCTCCATGCCAAGATTGATGGCATGACAAAGAAGGTTGATGCTCGATGTTACATAATGGACCTCCACAAACAACTCAAGCCGAGGCTTGTGCCATATGTTCTAGTTCTACCCATCCTACGCAATCTTGCCCATCTGGTACAGCATTTCCAGAATTCCTCTCTGAAGAAGTTCATGCTTTGAACACCTTTCAGAAACCTGGGAATGATCCTTACTCAAACAATTACAACCCAGGGTGGGCTAGGCATCCAAATTTCTCTTGGGCAAAAGGACCACAACAAGGAGGACCATCTGGAAATCCTCCTATGCAACCTCAACCGTTTCCACAATATCAACAACTGCCTGCACAATCAAGGAAACCATCTCTTAAGGATACACTCCATCTTTTTATGCAGAGTTCTCTCCAATTCCAAAAAGACACCCAACAAACCTTACTAGCCAACCAGCAAAGCTTACATGCAAATGCGCAATCCATTGCTAAGCTGGAAGTACAAATGGGTCAACTAGCTGCCACATTGAGTGAGAGAGAAGGGCAAGTTCCCTGCCAACTTGTGGCTAATCCAAAGGGACAGTATGAGATTGGCTCTAATTCCAACCAAGGGCAATACCACGAGCAAGCCAAATCAATCACTACCCTTAGGTCGGGCAAACAGATTGACAACAAAATAGAGATACCTAGGGATGAATCAAATCAAGGTGAAGCGAGAGAGACACACCAATGCATCCAAAGTCCAAAAACTCTCGACTCTCCAAGAGTCTGCGACGTGCCACCTTACGTGCCCAAAGCACCTTTTCCTCAACGTCCGGCACCAATGAAGAAAAGAAACAATTTTGATGAAATCCGGACGTGTTTAAAAAGTGCAAGTCAACATCCCGTTGCTTGACGCTATCAAGCAAGTCCCTCCTTACGCTAAGTTTCTTAAAGATTTATGCACTCAAAAGCGTAAGCAGAATGTTCAAAAGAAGGTCTTCCTTGCAGAGCAGCTCAGCTCCATGATTCAACATAACACCCCTCCTAAATTTAGGGATCCGGGAGCCCCCACCATTTCTTACGGCATAGGAGATCATAAGATCGGAAAGCATTGCTTGATTTAGGGCGAGTGTTAATTTGTTATCTTATTCGGTTTATGAGCGACTAGGACTTGGTGAGTTGAAACCGACTAAGGTAACATTACAACCGGTGATAGATCTGTCAAGGTTCCCAGGGTGTTATTGAAGATGTGCTAATCCAGGTTGATAAATTCTATTTTCCAAAGGATTTCATAGTTATAGATACTCACCATCCCGAGAATCCTCATAGTCGGATCTCGGTCATCTTGGGTCGTCCATTTTTGGCCACATCTAATGCTATTATAAATTGCTTGGAATGGAGTTATGAAATTGTCCTTTGGTAACATGAATATTAAACTCAATGTTTTTAATGCGGGACAACAATCCGATTTGGATGACATATTTGAAGTGGACATGATCGAGAGCCTTGTGCAAGACTCCTTCCGTACATCTTTTGAAGATCCTCTTGAGACCTGCTTAGCACAATCGGGCATGGATTTTGACATTAATAGTCCCATCCATGAAGTCAATGCATTGCTCGACTCTACTCTATATTGGAGACTGAAAAATGGAGAGCGAAAGTGGAACCTCTTCATCCCTCGAGACGCCTCCCGACAAAGACACGGTTTCGAACTCGAGAAGACAAAGGCGAGCGGCTGCTTAATTTTCTTAGAACATATAAGGCAGCAATTGAAAGGAAGATAGTGGAAATACAGGGAGTATGCCCCACGATATGCATGGATCATGTTTGTGGAAATGTCGCGTGAACTGCAAGGGAAGCGTGATCCTCACATGGAAGAAGTCGTGCGGCGAAGTTCTTAAATTATTTAACGACAGTGTCGATTACCTCCTTGCAGATAGCACAGCTCATGGGAACTCACATCACTTGTCAGGATCGGTTAATCAAGGTATTGAGGTAATTTCTTTGGCGGACCCTGGTTATAAAGATTTTTTCATTCATGGTCCGTTCTTGTCTGGCTGAAGACGTTAAACTTAGCGCTCCTGGGAGGCAACCCAGCCTTTTTATTTTATTTCATTTCTTTTCATTTTTCTAGTTAGTTAGTTCAATGTTTGTGGGTAACATTACTGCAAACCCTCACGAGACTACAACTCGTCCACTAGGGGTAACCTAGGGGTTTAAAGGCTTGTTGCATGCGCTAAATGCAATCGAGAGCACCTGCGAAAGTGGTATAGGTAGGATCTTCTTTTGTTTTTCTTTTTGTTATTTTTTCTCATGTTGATTTCTCTCTTGTGCTAACCTGTTCTGCGATGATATTTTTTTTTCTGAGGAAGCTTCTTGATTCTCCGTCCAGGTACTATCTTTCCCTCATTCCTCTTTGATTATTCATTGTCCCATGTGCATTGTTTGCTTATTTCTTTTACATTGAGGACAATGTAGATTTTAGGTTGGGGGTGGGAGATTAGGTTACCTAATCAGTATTTTCTTGGTCTTGAGCAAAATTTGTGAAAATTTTAAAATTTTTTCTGAAATTTCTATTGAATTCAAAGTGATTTTGAAGGATAGTTGTGATTTTAACATTATAAGATACGTGATGGGTAACTTATGACTCTTGGATTTGGCCATCTGCTTGATTTCACAGTCAATTTTGAATTGTTAATCCATGATTAGAAGGTGTAAACATTGATTGAGCCATGATTTCCCATATCAGATCTCACTTACACATTAAGTTTTCAGTTCGATATTAAATGGTAACTTGGTAATCATTAGGCATGAAAGGAACCAGCCTGAGAAATTTGTTAACGTCAGTTTATAAAGAAGAATTGAAAGAGTTAGTCACATAATCTTCACCATAGGTTTGCTCCCTATAGGTGTGGATTTGATTCTCCATAGTTGACATATGAAAAAAAAAAAAAAAAAAAAAAAAAAATTAAGCGACAAGTTTTCGCCATAGGTTTGCTCCCTATAGGTGAGAATTTGATTTCCCTCAGTTGCGTTACTGCTCGTAAAGAAAATCAAAAGATGGTAACATGAAAAGTTCATCTGTGAGATAAGTGTTGGTTTCAAGTTTTGATTGTTACGAATTACTAATGATATCATGAAATTGACAATTGGATCTCTTAATGATTGTAAGTCAAGATTATACTTTACACTCGTGGAACTCAATGTTTAGGAATGTTCTAATTGATGGACTAATGTTTTGAACTTGATTATGAAGTTTACTGTAAGCTTGATTCCAAGAGAAAAACTCCACATACCAGTCATGAATCTTAGATTTTCACATCTCAGCTATCTGTTCACTTGTCACTTGAATTTACAGGAATTGTCTTTTATTTCTGAAATTATTTTTCGCATGTTTTGCTCGGGACTAGCAAAATGCTGGTTGGGGGTTGTGATCAGGGTCGAATATTGCATATCAGATCCCAGCAATTGCCTAATTTTACATACATGATAATGTTTAATGCCAGATTTTAATTATATTTTTGTTACAGGAGGAAATCAGGAGCGTTAATTGGAAATTGATGTTAAAGGCATGGATTTGACGCTCCAAAGTCTCCAGAGCACGGGATGGACTTCCGAGAACCAATGGTGAAGAATATACACGCCTGGGATCGGAGGAAAGCAAGCCAAAGGGGCCCTAAAAGGGTCCAGAATGCAAGATCACATGGTTCCTCCCATCCAATCAGTCCGAAACTTCATACGTGTGATGGGGGCCGTGAATTAACCGTCCATATTAAATTTCAGCTATTGATGATCTCGGGAAGTGCTCCAACTGACAGATCAGCCCATTAATTTTCACTTTGGGGCCCACCTGATATCTGGAACTGCCTCAAATCTGGTTTAGGCGGTTGAAATAATCTGAAGAAAAGGTTGGACGGTGCGAATTTCTCACTAACATCACAGTGGACCCCACATGAGGGTGGATGTGCATATAGTGCACGCCTACCTAATTTACACCGGACGGCCGAGGCGGTCAGCGCAAACGCTGACCGACCTCTCCTTCTCGAATTCAAAAACGGCACTTGCCGTTACAGCGTTAACGCTGTCCGATCGGACGTTCGAGTTGTGGGTCCACACCATCCATCAATCAGATGATCCGGACCGTCCATCAGGTCTAAATGAAGACCATTGTCACTGCCTAGGTGGAGGATTTGCAAAATCTCATCAGGAATGAAATCAAACCATTCAACAGCAGAACAGACGGTGAAGCGAGATTTTCTGTGGCCCAGACCAAAACGGAGAAAATTTATATATTTCTGACCAGAATTCCGAGAAGAATACGGTGGACGGGCTGGATTTCTCAAAAGAACTATGGAGTGGGCCCCACCAGAGCAGACAGCGACCGCGTCCCCGTTATTGCGTCAGCGCGTAACCGATCGCTGGCCAGTTTTGCGAAGAGTTGTGGGCCCCACCCGTCAACTGTATGGGAAATCTGATCCGTCCATCGTGTAGAGGGCCATGAATACTACAAAACCATGCTGATAGTTCACTCCCATGCGTACACACGTGTGCGGTACAGAGGCCACAAAAGGGTTACTCGGCGACGTTCAAATCTGATCTTTTTGAGATTTCTTCTGTGGGCCACGTTAATGGACCTTCAAAACCACCCATTCTTGACTGAAATTTCGTCCTGAATCCAATGGACGGGGTGGATTTTCCAGAAAACACCTCTGTGGGGCCCACCGATCACGGTTGCAAAAATCTGCACTTCGAGTCCGTCTACGACTCTGCCACCGATTCCAGCCATCCAGCAACTATAAAAGGGAAGTTTTGGACGTGGGGAAGGCATTCAGAAATTAAAGGATTTTCAGATCCACAGCAAGGGAGAGAAGAAAAAGAAGAAAGAGAAGAAAGAAGAGAGAGAGAAATTGGTTTGATATTTCTTTTATGAATTTTTATTTATCCATCTGTTTAATGGATTTTATGGGTAACTAATCTCTCAGCTAGGGCTGAGATGAAACCCCTAATTTGAACACCCATTGTTCTATGTTGATTTTACTTTAATTAGATTGATTTGTTTCTTTCTCTAGTGTGCTTGATTGTTTTAAATTCTATACTTCTCCATCTATGAACTTTGATCAGAGTCTATGGATGGATGTTGTTTGGATGCTTATTCTAGGTGCTTGTGTTTGATTATGAACAGGTTCCTATAGGGGAAGAGACAGGGTGCTTTAATGAACGGTATATTCCATGTGCCCGACCAAGGACATGGGATATGTTATTCATAGCATTGTTTGAAGGAATTAGACAATCTGTATGCCCGATTAAGGACACAGATTGTGCTTTCTCTAGATGAATTTGATCAATCTAAATTAAAGTGAATTAACAGACAAAACAAGGGTTAGGATAATTATGGGTGGATTCGAAAGTCCTAGTGCTCTCTCTGATTGAATTTTCTTCCTTATTCTCAATAGTTATTTTCCATAAATTTGTGTTAGTAATTCGCTACATTAATTGTTGGATTAGTTAAGGAGAATCACAGATTTAAATTGTGACGACCAGTCCTCGTGGGATTCGACCTCGATCTTACCGAGTTTATTACTACATCACAACCCTATACTTGGGGAGTGAACAGACCCCCACCATGATGCATGTGTTGCATCCAAACCATCCACCATTTGGCCAGCTTGTCTTACGGGCTCGAGACTAAAAATGAGGCAGATCTAGGATCAAGTGGACCACATAGCAAAAAGTAGTGGGGATTGAGTATCTGTTAGTGAAACCTTTTGTTTCACAGAAGTTTTGGATCATTAGGAAATTTGTTTCCTCTTAATCCAGGTCTGTGTGACCTTATGGCCAGATTGGATAGAAAATAAATGATACATTGGGCCTTGGGAATTTTAATAGTGGAAATCATTATCACCACTTATCTTGGGTATGGCCCATTTGATATGCATGGGGCCCAATTCGTGTGGCCCATTTGATATACATATGGCCCATGTGATGTGGCTCATTTACCATATAAGGGCCCATTGTGATGTATTCAAAGGCCCATGGGTCGAGGCCCAATGAGATGTATATAGGTCCATTGCAATGTGTAATTTTACCGTGGTATATATAATAATGTTTATGGTAGACCATGCCTTGGGAACAATGAAGGTTTGATGTCCACATTGTAAGAATAATGTTAAATGTCCGCATGATAACTCTCCCTAAGGCTCATTGATAGGCCCATACTTGTTGTGTGTAGGCCATCTAGGCCCATCTTCATTGTAAGGACAATTCATCACTTTATAACATGCTTCGTATAGCTCCGTGATTCATGCTCATACGCATCATATGTATGCTTAATATGAGAAATGTTTGATCATAGCATAAGTCGTTGGGCCGAGACATTTATGGGACTCCTTGTGAGACGGAGTGCCCCACATGAGCGTAAGGTACGCGCGGGATTGCTGCATGATTTGACGGTGTGACTCATGCATCTTCCATATGTGTGACTTAATCATTGTACGCCCTAGCGACATCAGGATTGTGGCTCCATAGGCACATCGTGGATGGCCGTATCGGATACCAAAAATACTTGGTTCTAGCACTGTGGGCACTTAGGATGTCATTGGGTGAAAGTCCCAGAACCTTTTTGGTACCAGCAAGTGCTCCAACGTCTAGACCGAGTGGATACACGAGCGCTCGAGTGCCGAATACTAGTAGGCCGCATCTCCCACTGTGTCTTGGTCAGTTGGAAGAGGGTATGGCCTTATCCGTCCAAGTGAGGGGGATATAAGTTAGGCTAAGTTTGACCAGCTCGTAAATGAGTCCGCTATCGATGATCCGGGTAAGTATTGATAGACTACTGGTCAGGCAGATAGTGAGGTCTATTTCGCTCACTCAGCTATGCGGCTAGAGAGGCAGCAGTCAGTGTGGAGTGTACTAGACCCCGGTGATATCCCAGAGAGGAACCGTACTGATATGTGTACTTGATGAGTACTGGCATGCTTGCTTTGCATCTCGCATATGACATTTAGCTACATAGGCCTCGCATCGATGGCTTTGGTATGGCCAATAGCATTCATGCTTTGCATCACATAGCTTTGATACAGCTGATAGCATTCATGGACTTATCGTATATTTTTGCATTACTCTAATATTGTACACTTGGCGCTTGCCTTGCGCACACACTTACACCACCCTCTAAGCTTTTGTAAGCTTATGCACAACCGTTGCGTGCAGGTGGCATTGGATCGTAGCAACGCTGAGGCAGGAGCACACATCAGATTATTTTGGAGTTTTTGATCACCCTGTATTTTCTTTTCCGCATTGTACTTAAAGTTTTGATATAGTAGATATGTGGTAATGTTGTTTTATGACTTGGTTATGCTTGTGGTTATGCTCCATTACAAAAAAAAAAAAAATCATACTGAAAATCTTCCTTGTAGGATCCCAGGATCGGAATCTGGCATGTGAGCGCCGGAATCTGAGAATAGGGCACTACAGAGGCTATCAGCAACGGATTCGGCGATCAAAAATTTTGTGAGCCCATTTTTCGAGTTTGGGGCGTGACACTTTCTATGGTGGGGTCCACTTGAGATTTAGATTTACTTGACACCGCCAAAACAGCGAAAAAAGGATGGTCGAAAATCATCTCAAAAGACCATAAAGGACGATCTTGGACCGTCGCAAGGGCTGTCATATTTTAGGGCGTCGTATTACTTAAAGGACGGCCATAAACTGTCTCTAAAGAAGGACGGTCATGGACCGTCTATAAAGGTAGACATTAGAGGTCTATTATGAAGCTTAAAAGGACGGTTGTGGACCGTCCTTAAAATGGACCGTCCACAAAAAGGACAGTCCATGACCGTCAGTAAAAAAGACTATTACAGGCAGTCTCTAATGAACCATAAAATGACGATCATGGACCGTCCTTATAAAGGACGGTCATCAACCATCCTTAAAAAGGACGGTTATGAGCAGTCTCTGATGAACCTAAAAAGGACGGTCTTAAACCGTCCTTAAAAGGGACTGTTTTGGTCCGTCCTTTTTAACTACTGTTATAAGCCATCTCTGATGAACCTGAAAAGGACGGTTATGAACCGTCTCAGATTTAAATATTTAGGAAAATATGAACAGCTTAAACACCGTCAGAAAATTTGTTGCATTAAAAATTAAAGAAAAAGAAAAAAATTAGCAACAATTTTCTTTTTGTCTTTCATCTAATAAAAAAATATTCAACCAATAAATAATCATAATTCATAATCATAAAGAATTGAAGAAAGTTCATTCGGGTTTAGGTTTGGGTTTTCAAGTTTAGGTTTAAGTTAAGGAGTTAAGATTAGGATTAGGTGTAGGTTTAGGTTTAGGTTTTAGGTTATAGTTTAGGTTTAGGTTAGGTTATGGGTTAAGGTTTAGGGAATTGAGTTTTAGGTTATAGGTTTAGGTTATAGGTTAAGGTTATTGGTTAAGGTTTAGGTTTAGGTTTAGGTTTAGGTTATAGGTTTTGAGATTTGAGAATAGGTTTAGGTTAAGGTTTAGGAAATCGGGTTCAGGTTTAGTTTTGGGTTTTCAAGTTTAGGTTTAGGTTTAGGTTAGGGAGTTGAGATTACGATTAGGTGTAGATTTAGGTTTAGGGATTTGAGAATACATTATTTCGATGGGACAATGCTTCCAATTTCTAGCAATGCTCACAAGCTTTGCAAAACTCATGAGTGTCTCTAAACATAGTAGGCTAGTAAAAACCACACTGCAGAATCTTGACCATGGTCTTTTTAGCAGAAAAGTGACCACCACAGACCTGAGAGTGACAGAAGGAGATGACACTCTGATGCTCATCGTCTGGCACACATCTCTTTAAGATTTGGTCTGGGCAATATTTAAACAAATATGGATTGTCCCAGAAGAAGTTACTCACCTCGGTGAAAATTTTCTTCTTATCTTGCGCAATCCAATATGTCAGTGTGAAACCTGTAGCCAGATAATTAACAATATCAGCGAACCAAGATGAATGGGAGACTTTGAACAATTGTTCGTCAGGGAACATGTCATTAATATATGTCGTATCAAGGGAATCAGAGGGATTAAGGAGGTAAAGATGGTCAGCCACTACGTTCTCTACTCCCTTTTTATCCTTTATTTCTAAATCAAATTCTTGGAGTATGAGGATCCATCTTATCAAACGGGGCTTAGCATCATTTTTAGAAAGAAGATACTTGAGCACCACATGATCTATGTACACAATAATCTTGGATCCGATCAAGTATGACCTAAATTTGTCCAAAGCGAACATTACGGCCAAGAGTTCCTTTTCCGTAGTCGAGTAGTTCACTTGGGCGGGATCTTGCGTAATGGATAACGTAGGGTTTCTTTTCTTTTCTCTGGCCTAAAATCACCCCAAGAGCATAATCAAAAGCGTCATACATAAGTTCAAAAGGAAGGCTCCAGTCAAGTGTCTTCATGATAGGTGCAGTGGTCAACATGCCCTTGAGTTTCGTGAAAGCTTCCTAACATTGCTCAGTCCACTCATATGGTGCATCCTTTTAAAGTATATTACATAAAGGACAAGAGAGAAGACTAAAGTCCTTTATGAATCTTCTATAAAACTTGAAGTGTCCTAAAAAGGATCGCACGTCTCGTATGTTCTTGGGTGGAGGTAGGTTAGAGATAAGCTTAATTTTTTCCTTATGTACCTTAATTCCTTCGGACGAGATGATATGTCCAGAGACAATTCCCTTACGAACCATGAAATGACACTTCTCCCAATTGAGTACCAAATTCTTTTCTTCACAACTTTTCAGCACACATTTAAGACTCTCTAAGCACTTGCTGAAAGATGGACCGAAGACAAAGAAATCGTCCATGAAGACCTCTAGATATTGCCCCACCATATCAGAAAAAATACTCATCATGCATCGTTGAAAAGGGCAGGGGCATTACATAGACCGAATGGCATCCTTCGGTAAGCAAAGGTGCCATAAGGACATGTAAATGTAATCTTTTCCTAATCTTTAGGGGCTATCTCTATCTAATTGTAGCCCGAATACCCCCCAAGGAAACAGTAATAAGAATGACCAGCTAACCTTTCCAAAATTTGATCGATGAATGGCAAAGGAAAGTGGTCCTTCCTCGTAACGGTATTCAACTTCCTATAGCCAATGTACATTCTCTAACTAGTAGTAACTCTAGTTGGCATGAGTTCATTATTGGCATTGGCTACAATGGTGATTCCGGACTTCTTAGGAACCACCTGAGTTAGACTCACCCATTGACTATCAGATATAGAGTATATGATACCCACATCTAATAGTTTAAGAACCTCGGCTTTAACCACTTCCTTCATGTTTAAATTTAGTCTACATTGTGATTTTCTAGAGGTCTTTGCATTATCCTCGAGATAAATGCGGTGAGTACAAATCAAAGGGTTAATTCCCTTGAGGTTCACAATCGTCCATCAAAGGGCTCTCTTGTGCTCAATGAGAGTAGATATGAGCATATTCTCTTGTTGTTGCTTAAGGTGGGATTAAATCACTACCAGGTATGTCTCATCTTGGCCTAAATAAACATATTTCAAATTAGAAGGCAAAGGTTTCAGGTCAAACTTCGGTGCCTTGAGGTTAAACGGCAGAGGCACTTCTTCGATTTTGGGCAATTCTTTAAATTGTAACCTCCACCAGTTAACTTTAAGTACTAGCGCAGTATCAAGCATGGCAACCATCTCCCTAATCATGTCATCATCAAAATCATGGAAGTGGGCCAGGCATGTCTCTAGAGGGTCAGAAGATAAGGTCAGAGGCGTTCTATCTTCCACAAAAGAGTCGATCATGTTAATGTCATGGAAATCGTTATCATCCTCTAACCGTATGTCTGTGTTGAAAAAGATGTTTAACTCCATTGTCATATTCTCAAAGGACATGCTCATAACACCATTCCTGCAATTGATGATTGTGTTTGAAGTGGCAAGGAATGGGCGACCAAAAATGACAGGAATCTGAGTGCTCATGTTACTGATGGGTTTAGTATTTAGGATGATAAAATCTATGGGGTAGTAGAATCTATCAACCTGTACCAACACATCTCAATTATCCCTCTCGGTACACGAACAGAACAATCAGCAAGTTATAATGTGGTTAGGGTGGGTTTTAATACACCCAAACCTAACTGTTTGTACACCAAGTAGGGAATCAGATTTACGCTCACTCCTAAATCAAGAAGTGTATGCTCAATGCAGTAATTTCAAATTACACAAGCAATGATTGGGCTACCAGGATCTTTGAATTTCTGTAGCACATTTTATTTTAGGATGACAGGATTCGCCATGATTCTCGGCCAACCATTCTTTGTCACCAGCTCCTTTTTTCAATAGCTTGTTCATTCTCATTAAATCTAGGGCCTTTTTCTTTCGCTGCCTCATCTTCAGCACCCCGTTCGTTGAGGGTGGGTGTTCAAATATTTGCTCGGTTGGTCACAACGGAAATAATGGTCCGGCATTGGCCAACCATAAGGATTTAGAATCTTACTCGAACCCGTTACTTTGGACGTTCCACGTTGAGGCCTAGATGGACCACTCCCCGTGTCACAATTTGCGGTTGTAGGAGGTTGAGGATGCCCTCCTACTGGTTCCTTTCATGTCCATTGCTGAATCCTTCGTAGGACCCATCATGGGGGCCCAAGTCGAAGGATAAGGCCGAGTTGAGAATCTTATAAGCGGCGTTTCCGCCCTACCCGCCAATTTAAACACTTCATCCACGGTCTTTACCGGGTGTATCTAAACTCGGTCCTGAATTGTCGGTCGTAAACCACCTATGAACCACGTTACCTTATACAATTCGGTCTTTAATAAATCATTACTCGTTGCCAACTACTGAAATTCTTCGGTGCAATATGTGACGGTCCGATTGCCCTGTCGACAATTTTGGTATTGTTAGAACAACACCTGCTCGTAATCACTGGGAATGAATCGTGATCGAAGAAGACATCTCATCTATGATCATGTTCGGATGATCACCTTGTTTTGTCATGCACGTGAGAGCTGTAATTGCTCCCACCATGTAGAAGCACCGGATTTCAATTTGAACTAACCAACTTCACTTTCTTTCCTACCGACACGTTCATGTAATCAAAATACCAGTCTACTTCAGTTAACCAATTGAGGAAGTCTTACATACGCAATAAGTCATTAAAACTAGGAAGTTTGGCCTTACCTTGATAGTCTTTTTCAGCACGATCTAATTGATCGTCTCCATAGATCGGCCGTCGAAAAATGATATGATCGATGTCCTCGTCGCTGGAGCTCGATTCATATGGGATAGCCCTGCGATTTACCTTTATCAGCACTCCGCGGAGAACAAAGTTGTATCGTACAACGATCACGGGTGGCTAAGTGTTGCCTTGGGCTCGGGCCAGAATTAGCACACTTACAATACAGTCGAGAGTTGCCTGCAGCTCATGCATGGTCAACTAACTCTTTCGGTGGAAAGCTTTCATTCTTTCTGATAGATAACGAATCCCTTAATCATCGTCCAAGGGATTTTGGTCATTTCTTTTGTTAGTTGCCATCGGCCCGAGGGGAGTCCTCGTTATGATACCACTTGACGTAAGAAGGGACATCATGAGGTCAATCATCATCTTCCTCACGAGATAATTACTCCAAATTCACAAAGCTTTCTGGACTCCTCACTAGAGGTGAACACGAGTTGAGTCGAGCCAAGCTTTGCCCAGCTTGTGCTCGACTCGAACTACTCAAGTCCCAACTCGGCTCGGCTTGGCCTTCGAGCTTGGAACAGTAGCTCGTGCTCAGTTCGTCTGAGTTCGAGCCAAGTTGGAGCAGAGTTTTTGAGTCGAGTTTGAGTTCAAGTCTTCAATTTGATATTGAATAGAACACTGAATTTCTGATTTCAGCCCCTAGATTTCTAATTTCAGTTTGAAATTGAATAGAACACTTACTAGACTGGCAGCGACCGGTCACCGGACTGAGCAGTGGAAGCCAGCAGGGGTGACCAAACACCGGACTGGTAGGGCCGCAGGGGTGGGGGACAGCCAACAGGGGTGTCCATGCGGTGCGGGTAGAAGGCTGAGGGTGAGGGAGAGAGTAGAGAGAGAGGGTAGGTGAGGATGATTGGATGAGGGAGAGAGTAAAGAGAGAGAGAGGGAGGACAACAATTCACCGACCGCCAGAAGAGAGGGAGGACTGGGATAGAGGGGTTGGGTGCACGGGCGAGGTACTTTTCAAAAGGGGTAGGGTTTTTTTATTTGGGAAGGGGTTGGATGCACAGGCGGGGTACTTTTCAAAAGGGGAAGGGCATTTTTGTTTGGGAAGGGTATATATACCCTGTACACGAGTCGAGTCCGAGTTGAGCCGAGTTCAAGTATTATTTGAATCGAGCTAAATCGAGCTGGGTTAAGCTCGAACTCATTTCGAGCTCCAAAAATCAACTCGAACTCAGCTCGAGTCGAGTCGATCTTTTTCGAGCCAAATCGAGCAAGTTCTGAGTCGAGTTGAGCTTTTTCGAGCCGAGTCAAGCGAGTTACCGAGCTTTTGCTGCTTGTGTACAGCTCTACTCCTCACTGAGCTTCCTCGAATTTAGGAGGGATAAAAGCAGGAATAATTCCTAATAAAGTTGTAAAAAAAAAAAATGATTGATGATTACAACTCTTTAAATAATTAACTCAAACCTAGGATGGAGTTTTAGACTTAGACTCCAATTCAAACATCCCAAAAACATGACTAACTATAAATAGTAAACTTACTATTTATATACGACCTTTATTCCTCAGTAGACTCTGTGGTTTTCCGTAAAAAAATAAAAATAAAAATAAAAATGGTAAGTATCCAATTTAGCCCAACCATATTATTCTCCTAACTTTTCTAAGCCCTTTTCATGTTGGGCACGACTTCTACAACTCAAAAGATCAAGAGTTGTACTCAACCTAAAACTTAGTATTTATAGTAAAAGCAAAAATATTAAACTGGACTTTTGACCGTCAATCAGATGGAATCTCACAAATCTCGCGCTTACAACCCGGCGAAGTGGGTTGGTAGGCTTAAGTAGTTTTCCTACCCAAAATTATATATAATAAGTCGAAAAATAAAGTAATTCCAGTTTTCTAGACAGCTGATTTAAGGTTATAATGGTCCAGATCATTTCCGCTTCATCGGGCATTCTTTGGGCCATCTTTGTCACGAAAGTGTTTTCGCCTATGTCAGAAAATCTCGAGTTTGATATCATATAAGATTTGTAAACAGTACAAAACGATATCCTTACGTTTCATTCCCACAAATAGACTGCATGGAGAGATGAAAATGAAACAGTTATAATAATATTTTAAAATTTAAATAATTCAAAGTTTGAAATGGATTTTATTCAGCTGGACGATGAGGCGTTGACACGTTAATACACACTCCTTCCCAACCGTCAAAATAATCAAGGAAACAACACCAAATTCACTATCATATAAGCACACACGGAGTTGTAGGAATAAACCAATGCCAATCAAATGGAAACGCTGTTTGGAATCCCCTTCCCTGTGATTCCCTTTGTGGAGCCCACCTTCGAGGTGTCCGGGAACAAGAGCGTGTAGGGAATGCTGGCTGGGCCCAACCTGTTCTTAAGCTTAGGATTCCAGTTCCTCTCCATGATCACCTTCTCCACCTCCTTGAGGTTGTTCCTGAACTTCTCGAAGATCTTGCGGACATCATCGTTGTCGGTCCACTCCGGCGATGATCTCTGGCCCAGGTACACCTCATCTGACATGTGTGTCGATAGGACCTCAATCAATGCCACACCAAGTGTCGTTGCAAATCGGTCCGGTAACATTTTTAGGTAGTACTTGTCTGGGTCCTCGAGGAACTCAGCAAACTCCAACGTCCCCTCCTCTGGTATGAATTTGCGGCACATTGTCGGCCGGTTCGGAGGGTAACCCGCATACCCATATTGCCCAAAGTTGACTGATGCATGGAGGGCCGATGCGATCCATATAAGCGTCGTTAGGGTCTGTGTCAAGTTAGATATTGTGTTCATTTGGTACCACCACCTCTCATTGCGCTTGTCGCCATGGCCCACCTGCTGAATTTCATTCCACCATGCTTGAATTTCGATATCGGAGCTGACGGTTGCATCATCTGTGTAGTAGATGGAGCAGTAATCTGAGACCCACGTCTTGATCGCAGTCCAGATGTCCAGGCCATCGGCCCCATATGGGTAATCCTCCAAGAGCAGCTGGACGCCAGAGGGATGATCTGAGTCTACCACTGCTAGTCCCCTGAGAAATTTTCCGGCACATCATTTTCGGGGTTTGAAGGATGTGTTCATGATATGGAAATGTAAGAGTGCGTTCACTATCGTATGTGTAAAGTACGTGCAGTGTGCACCTGGGAGTTTCAAACCATAGCTCTGGACCGCCCATGTGGATAGGCCCTCTCTCATACGAAAGCACATTCATTTCACGATCCTAGCCATTAGGCCCACTTGATTTTTCCAAAATTGAGTTCGACTCAATCAAGCTCAGTAGACCACATTCACTTTCTAATGATGTTTTGATGTCATGGGATTAATGAATCGCCAACTGATTAATAACGTGTTATTTACGCAGATGCTAATGCATGAATTCATGCTGAAGACAAAAATCATTTTTTAGACGGTTTATAACCAAATTTAAACCAAAGGATTTTATAGACGGTTTACAACCGTCTTAGAATCCGTCCCTTATTTATTTTATTTTTTTCCATTTTCACAGTGATATACGTGATTAAAGAGAACAAAATCAAAGGAGGATATCAAATACCGCTTTACAAGATCTGCGGGAAGGCCTTGTTCATCGAATCTCCAATATTTGTAGAGCACACACGTCAGTGCCATGGAGTACTTGCCAGTAGACAATGTCCTCTCTATAATCCCGTCGGCACCCAAGAGAATGCTTCGGGCGAGGGCATTTATGTGCATGGTGTCCTTGAAGTGGGGATCTAGTAGCCTGTGTATGGGATGCATCGAGCTCAACTGCCTTCTTGTGGCAATGATGAAGGGTTCCACGACCGCATGAGTGTGTAACCTGGAAAGGTGGTACACCAAAACTTGAGGATATGGTTAAAAATTGTATGGATATATAGATCCCATTACGTAGGAAAAGACTGTTAGTAAAAATAGGTTCTTGTTGAATTCCAAATGCACACTAAAGGCTCTTATTACACCTTTTACTCAGGACCGTTTGAATACTAACTAATTGGACTACATGTTTAAGGTTCATCACATGCAACATACCCTTCAAGTTCCTTAACATCATCATTTAACAGCTTGAGCTTTTAGGGAAAATTGTTATTTAATATGGTATCAGAGCCAAAAATTCAAGTGTATGAATTCCTAGAGCAATACAACATGTTCTCACCACACATGCTGAAGAGTGTTAAAGTCCCTCAATATACAATATTGATACATCCTCTAACTCAAGCTTTTAAAGAAAGTGGTCCCACCACAAGAATTAGTGGGTGCCAAAAATCAACACCATCTACTTAGCCATGAGTAAATAGCACATACAAGTTTGGTCCACTCAATAAGAGGATGTGTTTGAATTTTGCATAATTAAGAAACCATAACTAGTGCTTGAGACCTTCTCATCTGTATGGAAATTATAATACAGGTCCCAAGTCTCATAGATTTGTTGTGGCCTATAGCTCAAATACATACTTAAATGATTCACAAGTAGTGGGGCAATGTGCCAATTGGGCCCCACTTTGGATTACCCATGAAGCGAATCATATGGGTCGAGCCATGGGCAACCTAAATTGGGGCCCACAAATAGAATGATCAATCCACAAGCACACATCTTACTCACCAGTGGTTTATAAGCTGATGGTAACAGGAGTCGTTAACGACCACATGGGCCTTAGCAAGCTGCCACAATGCACCCTCCGTGCCCTGATTCCCCGGGACAAAAACTCTACTAATCTCACCCTCTTCATTGTCTTTGGATGATGGCAAGCTCAGTTCGATGGCCACCGGCTTCAACGTACCGTCGTCCCTCAGAAACAAAAGCGTCCGTGATGCATAGATGCACACACCCTCAGCGTTGATCGTTCTCAAGGATGGCATGAGATAGTCATGGTGATTGAGAATGAATATCCTCCACTCATCCATTGCCTGCTTCAATATGAAATTTCAGAGCTCTTTATTAATATGCAGAATGGCCAATCGTTGATCCTCACCGTCCATTCATTCTTACCACTAACCACTATGAGCATGCAATGTTGCAAAATTAGGTCTACTGGACCTAAGTTGTTAGTCGTATATAATTGCCTATGTGTCATGTGCGTCTAACATCTGACCCGTCCAACACGTTCTCCCTGATATTAAGATCGCCTATGGAAAAACTTATATGGATCTATCCACCGGATGGCCCACATGTGTAATTTGGATAGGATCAATGTATGTATATTGTTTTCTTTAGTTTTGTGTGGCCCACACAATGAATAGGTCTGAATGATTTTGGCCTCATATGTTCTTTATGGTGTGTCGGACGTTTTAAATGGATTTGATATTGTCACACTTGACACGTAGGCACTAGTTGGTGGATAAAATGTCATCCAACTAGTTATAAAATCAAGTCAACAGGCAGGCCCATTTAAGATTTGGGTTTTAAATTTCGGCCAATCCCTGCACGCAGGGCTGAGATTAAGCTCAGGACTAGCCATGCATGGAAGTTGGTCTACCAATTTCAATAAATATAAAAATTTGAGCTGTTTATTTTTGCGACCCAAATCATAGCCTGATTCTGTCCCACTGGCCTAAAAAATTTAAACCCAAGACGGCCAGATTGTGGCGGACATGGGCATAGAGCCCAACGGGCCAGCCCGGTCGATTGGTAACCCTAATATATTATTCTACCCGGGTATCTACCAGAGTACATACACTATTGGAAAGTACGTTTCCTTACACTTTGGAGAGTTTGTCCGTCTAGATTTTTCTCTATGTGAGCAGCCGTGATGGAACTCTTCCCAGATATGCTTTCCGGTGGAAACGTCTGCATCACAAGGAGATATATGTATTAATATATAGTGAAGTCGGAGTGTGGGGCCACCGTGATGTACGGCCCACATGGAATCCGCCCAAAAGGTGCATCTCTTCAACTTCCCCCCATATCCCAAAGATCAGCATGATTCAAAACACAGCTAGGTCCCACCACAGGGAACAATTGAGATGGGGATCTTGACCATTAAAAGCTTCTAGATTATGTGTGGGGCCTACCGTGTATTGTATATGCCTTCTTATTCATTCATAAGATGTACCCTGCTATGATCGTTAGGTAACCCAAAATATCGGTACATTCAAAAACTCAGGTGGGCCACACCACGTGATTTTATAGGTTTTAGGAATGATTTTACATAGTATGGCCCACCTGAGTTTTGGATCAGCCTTGTTTTTGGCCTCAAAGTAGAAAATGAGGGTACACAGTCGATAGACGGATTGGATGTCATGCATACAACACTTTTGGCGCCACAACCGGCGTTGTAGAATAAGCTTATTTTACAAACGAATTTAGAGGATCCGGCCATGTGCAAAATGGAGCAGCTCATCAGCCAATCCCCGGCCCATTCCATCGATGACATTTCTAAAAAAATCAGAGCAATACGATCATCAGGTGGGTCACAAATGTACATCTAATTTGGACCGTTGGTCAAGTTCTTATCACCATCTATTTTGCAACTACTCATCCGACGATCACAGCGGTCCAACTTTTAAGACATGGTATCTAATTAGTGGAGATCACATGATGGGTGGCTGCAGTTGTTCACGTGTTGCCACTTTCCACATGTGATTTGATGGTCAGATTAATCGTACGGTCGTGATGTTACCTCCAAGCGGCAGATCACTGCTGGATTAATGCCTGCAATCATTTCTCGTGCAAATTCTTCATCATCTTTCCACGCTGATTGATTGACTGCAATTCAACTGATTATCTTTAGCACTTTTATATAAGATTTCAGTGCACATGCCCATTAATACTAACCATGAATTGATGGCCGTTTATATGGACTATCCAATCAATGGCCATCTCCTGTATTGCCATTGCAAAAGAGACAATAGAGGGAAACGACTCAGATGTTGTTTGGGGCCCAACGTGTTTGTATATGCCACCCAATCTGTTCATAAGATGATCAGTCCCATTCTAAAATTTAGGTGCGCTACACTTGATTTTAGAGATTTAGGCATGATTTTGCATGGTGTGACCCACCTGAGCTTTGGAGCAGCATAATTCCAGAATCCAATCAGAACATGAGGAGGCTAAAATGATGGACGGATTGGATGTCATGCAAATATCTGTATCCCACACATCCCTTTGTAGGTTGAGCATAACCCACAAAGCTTTTGTAGTTGTGGATCCTGCCTCTTCTACCACCATCCAATAGTAAAGCTATTTCTTCTCATGTTAGAATATTTAGTTGGAGTGAATTTCTTACGATGGCCCACCTAGGACATGGTCCATGAATTATATGATTAAGATCAATATGAATTTAGGGTTGAAGTCATACACTATAATGTGCATCCTCGGCGCAAATTAGGGAAAAAACAAAAAAAAAAAAAACCAATGCCCAAAAGACTCACCTGCCATAATCTGTGGTAATGGGAATTTCATGCAGGATTCTCTTAATTTACTGGCTCTAACTATTTCTCTATAAACCTTGTCTGAGACCAAATTCTTCAGCTTCACTTCCATCCAGTTGTCTAAGGTTGCGTTGCCAGAGAACATGTCGCGCAATTGATCGAACGACTCAAAGCCGGAGTCCTTTTGGGACAAGGCTTTGGTCTCCGGGATCAAGAAATGCTCGATTGCTTGGATGGAATTTGAAAGGAATTCTGACATTTTGCTCGGGCTGAGTCGCTCATCCGGAGGGATGTAGATATCCAGGTTGATAATGGTGGGCCGTCCTTCCGTGAGCACGTCTGATCAAAATAAGACGATAAGGCGACACATATCATTAAGATAGAAAATGCTAATTCAATTTAATAGTTCATAACAACCAATGTTTGTTATTTAGATTTTCCCTAGCCACCAGCAAACTCTATTTTGGTAAACATTGCACACTTTGGCTTTAGACATGGAACACTAAAATGATAATTTTTACATATTAGGTAGAGTGCATAATTTTGAAGGGCCGGTTTGGATTCAGTGAAAGCATAGGAAAGAAAATTGTATTTCATTATTTTCAAGAAACTATGTGAAAGGAAACATTGTTTCAGTTGTTTAGCTTTCAATAATATTTCCAAGTAATTTAGGATCTATGGTAAAAAGAAATAAAAATTCAAGAAATTATATATATATATATATATATATATATATATATATATATATATATATATATATATATGTAATCACTATTATGTGCAAAATTAGTACATGTGGTACATGTTGGATGCTTGAAGATGGATAGTGGCACATATGACATATGTTGCATAATTGGGCACTTGAAGTGGAATCTTGGCATATACATTAGATGCGAGGTGTATGAAGTTATATAATGGCACATGTGACATCGCGTGAATTGTCTACCACAACACACAGAAGCTTGGAGGAGCCTAGAATTACTGCTAAGTTGTACAGGGGGGATGGATATGACCTCTTAAAATTCTTGGCTAATTAAAACGATTTATCAATTTAAACTGAAAAGGTAATTAACACTTAGGCTTCCAAGATAAGGTGGATCTAATCACATAAACTATAATAGATACAACAATCCTAGTAACTAGTCTATTTTAGAGATAGTGATTCTGTATGTACTTACAGATTAATTGCCTAACAAACAATTCAATTTAAGCATTCATATAATTAATCAAACACACAAGCTTAAATAGAATTGTACTTAAATGATAATCACAAACACAACATATATACTAGTTCGGCTACTCACATATTTCACTCCTAGCAGACGCACTCTCCTCGAGGGTATCATGATTTCACTATCGAATATTTTAAATTAAGTTCATCTCTAACTTTGACAATGGTTTCTCCTAAGCTAACCACTAAAGTACATGTATACTCCTATGTGGGAGGAACACGTTTCCACCAATGTCGTTTTCTCCCATGGAGACTTAGTTTGGTTTTCTATCGGCTAACCAACAACCACTAACGATCCTATTACAAGGCCCTGCATACACTCCCAATAGAGCTCTCTATGGAGACTAACACATACACACTTATGTCTAGTGAATTCAGTCCTAATTCATGGCCTTATGTACACTCTCTCTAAAGGCTCCCTATGGAGACTAACACATATGCACCTGTGTCTGGTGAATTTTGTCCTACACAAGAACATATTTAAATTTGGGTTACAAATTCTACACTCAATCCTATACAAAAAAAGATTGCGTGGACTCTACAATTCACAACTTGTCGCATTGAGCTCATTTATAGTGTCTTCTTAAGATGTTTTTTCAATGTTCTCCCATACTTGAATGAGCTTCTCAATTGATCTCATGTTTGTCGATGCCGATAGTTTAGCTCCACGATCAAACACCTTGCATGCAGTGCTCCAATGGTGGCTAATGTGATGAGAGTTAGGATGAATCTCTTAAACTAAATATTATAATCGGTTCTAGTAGGGATTCATCTAGATGAGTGTTGTAGATTATTTAGATAAAGATATGCCTATAAGTTTGTGTATAATCTTTAGAACAATGTAGAAATCAAATTCATCTTCCTAATGGAGGCCGTTGGAATCAGATTAGAGTAGTAAAGCTCAAGAAGATTATTTGAATCACACAAGTTTAAAGGCTTAAGATGATGGTTATGAGTGAGGAATTACCTAAGCTTTAATTGAACAAAAAAAAATAACTATCATTATGTCCAATGTATGAAGCCCTTTATATAGATTTCAATTTGCAACAGCTATAAAACGGGCAGAATAACAACATCACCAATCGATAGATCAAGGGCCATTGATCGATCGAACTTTGTTGGAATAGGTTAGTGAACTCACTAGACAAATTTGGCCATGCTCGATCGATTAAGGACAAGCTTTGATCGATTGAATATTATAAGAGATCCTAAGATCTGTCTGGATTTGTAAAGATTTGGGCGGTAATAGGATTGCCACAGTTTCACAGTTTTTTTTTTTTTTTTTTTGTTACAATTATTTTGGGAGCCTCATTCACTACATGAGCCTATTGACATGGGCGTGAATGGTGGCATTAGTCCCACTAATGCCAATTGCCATTCCATGACATGCTACCGTCCATTGTAAATGTTGCAGAGGATGACACGAGCCATCTGAGTGAGGGTTTGCACTCTAAATTTACATATGAATTTTACTGACCCAATGGAGGTCATAGGCCTTATTGTGGATTAGGTATTGGTTTGGTTCGGCTAGTTTCATAAGGAGTTCCAAGCTTGTAGGTCATCTTTTCTAGTTCAAGATAGGTGCATGGTTCACTTGTGTGGGGTATCTACATGGTCAACGAGGTGTTTTGTTAAAGTTGAGCCACTATTGGCTCTCGCACATCTGACAGACATACGCATACATAACACGTGGGATCGAATTCGAAACTAACACCAACAGTCATGGGCAATCCTAATCCCTCTGATACCCTGGCAAAGTATAATTATTCATATTGGTGCATTAAGAAATTGCAAGTGTTTGATGCATGTAACTCAAATTCAAATTAAATAACCATCGAAGTCATGTGATCCACTAATTAGATGGTTCATCACCCTAAATCGGATTACCTGAATGATCCTAACCTCTAAATAATGGACATTTATTTGCTAATTTCGAGCAATTAATGGTTGTTATTTTAATTGTCCATTAGATGTCCACTAATTGGCTAGGTAAGGGATCATTTCAGGGTAATTGCTTGTTTATAACCAATCTAAAGTGGGACACAATATTTGAATGGCTTAGTTTACAATTTCCAAGTGTTGTGTATGAACAATCACACTCTGTCAGAGTGCTAAAGTTTTTCTCCCACTGTAAGAAATAGAGAAGGTCAATGCAATTTGGTTCTTGACTCATTTACTTTACTCAAAGTCTTACGCTATGACTCATCCATGATAGTGATTGGCAGATGAATGGTTTCTAATCATGTATATGTGTACATGCACACTAGAAAAGGGCGGATGATGATCTAAGCAATTTTTCCTTTGAGAAGAGGAATGATAAAAATACAACACAAAGTGTGCTAGGATTCTACTAATGGACGTCTTGGATATGATAACCATGTTGGGATGAGAAAACTACCCAAAAGAATAGCACAGTATGAGACCTTATTCAGTAGGAATCCCTCTCCAAGTGGAAATCTCAACGTAGGTCCAAGTGTGATTAACAATTAAAGCAAACCATTGGATAGGCGGGGTCCATTGAATATTGCACTCGAGAATAACCATGGTTGGATAATCATTGCCATACAAGAATACTGTACATATTTTTGTAGGCTCTTATTAAAATGGTTATGATGATCCTATCAGGGTAGTGTTAGGCCTGCATGCAATCCATGGTGGAAACATCCCATCCATTTGTCCATGTGATCAGATGTAAGGTCATCTGGGCCTCACATGCAAATTCCCACCATAATAACTAGATCATGTCCCTTATAAATACATTACACTCACTTTTCTACCAATAAATCACTTGTGTAAAGGATCAAATCCATGCAAAAAGTGGGGCCCACACAAAGGCTACTTGGGGGAAAATGAGATAATCCACCTAGTAGGTGGGCCACACACATATATTGAGTAAAGCCATTGGTTGTCTGTTGATTTCGACATTTATACTTCCTGATGAATGGACCATTCATGTTTATGGCCCAAGTAGTCTTTGTGGTGCGTCCCATCTTTGACATGGCTTGGGTTCCAACAAAAGCGACACGTTGGAGGTGAAAGTAGGTAGGAAAGAAAGGGTTGTTGCGTGAAGTTAACATGCAATATTGCATCAAGGAGGAGAAATTTCATACAATGTTCAAAATGAGAAGAAGAAAAAAATGGTACCTTCCCTGGTTGGAGGTTGGCCCGTTCGGCCCCGCCGAGGGTACGGAGATCTCATTGTTCCACCTAAGACAATCCTTGCTTTACCATGATTACCGAGATCGTTGTAGTTATCATAGTCATAGATCCTCTCCCATTCCTTTCTTTCTCCTCTTCCATCTCCTCTCAAGTTGATAAGCTCCTCTTCTCTCAATTCTCTTAGAGCTATCGGAGTCCGGTCGGGAAGATAACACTACATGCAGGAATGCATCATTAATCACATAATAATTTAACTTTTTAGAAGATGATTGCACTAGATTCTTCACTGTAAGAAGCCACTTCTTGCCATCAGATCATGACCAAATGGTCGATACATACATACGATATTCACCACTTGATACCAATTAGCTAGGTGCGTGGCTTGCTATGATCAATCCCTTGCGTAGCATGGTTCCATTTTGTGATGAGTTCTTTAAGTACTCAATACATTTTAGAATGGACAAAATCGTCCACTCCACCAATTGCCCATTTATAGCCATCCAAAACTTAAGCGTGTGTTGGAGTTGGTTATAATGACCAAGTGTCCTTTATGGATAAATTGTTGTACCTTAATTGATATGTGGTGTTACTTTATACATATATGAATATCGGTTAAGTGTAGAGTGATTCCTCTAATTGTCTTTGAGAACTTAAGATTTAACACTACCAGTCATTAACCAAAGAAGAGTTGTAGTCCATGGATCTCTTAACCATGTTGTATCATGAACATCACAAGTTTTAAGATGGATCTATAGTTACCACATGATGAAAGGAATGGTCATCTTATGCGAGGGGGATTTTCCTACGATGGACAATCTCCATAATCGGGGGCCAGCCTATCCCCACAATGGAATGTAACTGTGTCATAGATACAAGATCTTGTTGGACCTTTGGACACTTACATTGGTGGATCAAGATCAAGTCTTATGACTCATTAACTAGAACTTTTATTAGACTTGATGATGCATGAGAAGTTATTTAATCCTCAGACCGGAGGATGTGTTAAGGGCGATCTCAATTGTAAGGCTTTGGCTCTCTTTATAAGGCTACCACGTGGTTAGTAAAAGTAGGGCTGGTTGGGTATATCCATAAGAGTTCGTAGATTCTTGCGTGGGCTAATAAGGGATCCATTGGTTTACCCAGGAACATGTTTATGGAAAGATTTAATAGCTCAATGACTAATTAAGTGTTTCTTCTATTATGAATAGTACTTAAAAGGTTTTAATGTGTTTTACAAAATTTTCAACTATCAAAGTTTTATTTTAACCGTTACAACTATTTTTATTACACTTAATGGTAATTTGATGACCCATATCTATTGGTCCACTATTTAATCAGCATAAGATATAGGTTTTTGGTGATGGTTATGATAGTGGAAGGATTAGATTAAAGAACATGCATAGATAAGTTCCATTCATGTGAAAGGCCTATGGGAATTTATAAGGTGGTGAGGTACCATAATTGGTGTTATTATGAAATTTACTTATTTCTTATATATTACAACTTATCGTAGAGGGGAGAAATCATTAAGAGAGGCCAGATGCCCTCCCACCCCAAGTGTGAGCTAGAGAGCAAAGAGATTGCATGTGAGAGAGAGATCATTCTCCTTCTTCTCTTCTTCTTCCTTCCTCTCTCCATACACGCATGCGGGATCCACCTAGAGTCGACGTGTGCACATCCCCTTGGCCTACCTAAGTTAGACTTATGACTCTCACTCTCCTTACATTAGAGATAAATTGAGGGACCTGCATTGGAGGATTTACATTTACAATGTTTGAAAAATTCTACATTGCATTCACATTGCGTTAAGATATTATCTGGACTGTTCATCATAAGTTTTGGTGTTTTAGAAATTTAAGATCATCAAAGATGAAAGACCTTAAGGTAAATCTAAAAGACGGATTTTGAAAAAAAAATTAAATTCTATTGTATTTCCGTTAAAAAAATCCAACAAGTGGTAACAAAAAGGTCTCATCTTCCAATAATCGCTCAGTTTCTTCTATAATTTTTTTCTACATCATTGATGGTGTTAATTTGGTGTTATAATTATATGGTAGTATTCTCGATGAGGAATGAACACCTAAAATTTAAGCATAAGATTAATTAAACAAATGTAAGGGGCTGATTCACATAAAGTAATATGACTTGTATTTTATGTGATGCTTCATTGATTCATGGGTGTGTATGTGATGGATGGGGTGAATTTGAACAGTTTTGATAGAAATTACATGTTTTAAGGGTTATTATTCCATGGTCACGATTAGACTATTTCTTCTTTGTAATTCCATTTAATTTTATGTTTTATTATAGATTATCAATTGTATAACATCTTAGATGGAATATATTAGCAGTTGGGACTATTTTAGAGGGCATGACTTCATGGTCTCTACATGTGTTTTATGATGATTAATGTAGCCAATGAACTGGAGATGATTAGGGCTACCAAAGAGGAAGTTACAATTGTAAACACTATCTTTATGTGACTCACTCATATGTACTATAGGTTCATTGACAACTACAATATGAATTAGCTCAAGTATATTGAAGAAAATATGCAGATGCAGTTGGTACTCTATGAGGCCAATAATATGAGATGTCAGGATGCATGTGCTGCACACCCTGATTGAGGAATTCTTAAGTAGTAAGGCCAATCCTAAAGGGCGGAAGAGAGATGACGACCAACAGATTAAGCGTAACCACCTTAAAGGAGCAAGTTGTTAGAACCGGTGCCCTAGAAAACCAATCGTGCCTTGATCCACCATTTATGTGGATGTGATAGGGTCAATCTCAACCATTGATCTTGATAACCATTAGTCATCCTTTGACATATGATGTGTCTTAGATAAATTTGGTGTTACATTAATATTATATTTTGTGGGCTATGTGAGTACGTAGTATATCCTCTGGTTCTTAAAAACTTGTGATTGGATATAGTAGTCACTGACCAGGGAGAGTTATGTTCCATAGATCTCAATACCATGATGACCCATGACTATCATAGATGTTGTAATGACCTGGGATTTTATATGCACACATACGTGTACACTTGCATTCATGCATAGATCTACTCATTCATCCATTCATTCATGCATTTGTACATGGCCAACTAGAATTCATCAATTTATGCCAGGTGTACCCTATGATAACATGATCGTCATGGTTTTATAATAGATATGTGGTCACTGCATAACGAAAGGAATGTTCATCTTGTGTGAGGGAATTGACTTGGTTCAGGAATGATATTCTCCACCATTGAAGGCTAACTTGGTATTGGTATGCATTTGTGTAACACCCCGTACTTTTTAGGACTTGGGTGTTACCATGTAACCTAACTTAGTATAAATACAAACCTAGCTTATTTGAACATTCACATTCATTATAGTCTAAATCCCATCGTTGGAAGTAATCTCCATCCTTAGATCAAGCTATCCGTCTGTAAATTTTCAAGATGGACCATCATATTGTCAAAGAAATCTATTTTCAATATTCCGATCTCTCTGATAGATAAATCTATATGTTCATATTAGATTTAGAAGCTCAAATCATGAGTTCCACCTTTCATTGGATCCGCAACTTCCTGTGGGATGATTTAACACTTAATTATACAACATAGCCACAAAATTGCAAAAACAACCATTAAATTCTATCCATTTTAACTCAGGGACGTTTAGAAATGTCAAAGAGCATATCAGGAAATGATCCGACCTTTAAATTGTCAGTAATCGTCAACTAGACTCACAAAATCAAGTGGTATGGCCCACCTGAGCTTTGGATCTACCTAATCACTTGTTAAATGACCTGGTGTGACCCGTAGGATCTAATGGTATGGCCTACCTGAGCTAATTTGGATCTGCCTAATCTCTTGTCAAATAACCTAGTGTGACCTATAGAATCTAATGGTATGGCCCACCCGAGCTTTGGATCTACCTAATCTCTTGTCAAATGACCTTGTGACCTATACAATCTAATGGTATGGCCCACTTGAGCTTTGGATATGCCTAATCTCTTGTTGAATGACCTAGTGTGACTTGTAGAATCTAATGGTAAGAGTGGATCTCACATAAGAAGTCTCGTGGGCCAATTAAATCATAATCTTAGTGCCCTCCGACCTGTATCTTTGAATTAAAACGAATGTAAACCACTTGATTTCGATTTGTTTGAGGACATATTGTAATAATCTAAATGTCCAAGTAGTGGGTCATTAGACCTTAGATCTTTGGTCACCCTTTAGTGAAACCCAAGCCCGATTGTCCACATGCGTATAATGGTCATCATCCCTCCACACGAATACCATTTAAACTGAGTTCTCTCGGCCAACTTCCTTGTTGGGAATGGCTCACAATATGAGACCAAGTATGGCCCATTTCCAACTAGTCCGATCCCCCTGGAAGATGATTTGAATCGTTCATCAGACTATACCCTAGTAAGGCTTTTAACTATAGATGAATCATATATTGCGGCCCACAAGGTAATGGGATCAACTTCAATTTTGAGCTAATGACTACTGTTGGTGAGATGCATTAAATGAGTGGAGTGGATTTCCTACAAATATCACTGTGGACCCCACCTTAGTTATGTGTGTCCACAATTTGTGAGTGAACGTGACATGCACTAGACCCGTTAATCCGCATTTGAGCTGCTACCCCGACCAAATGATGAGAATCATCCTTTTCCCCTCCCGCTTTGCGATTCGAATGATAGGTCGAAGCCGTGATTTGGTTGCGCCACCTACAAACGATCGGAACTGTCCAAACATAGATCCCTTAGATCTGATCAAGGGTCCGAAATCTACACAGGTGCATGTGCACGTGCATGCGTCGAAAGCAGGCACGAAAACTTTCCCTTGTGCACGCAAACGAGCTTAAAATGTAAAGATTCGGTTCTCTATCTCACTACTGGATCAATCTGTATGGAGAGCTTTCGTTTCATCTTATCCGTACAAACTAAGAGATCTCAGCCATTAAATCTAGTTCACATGAATCAATTGTTTATGTATATAAACGGAAAGATTTGTCGTTTCTTTCTCTTTTGATTGCTAAAAATAGAAAACATAGCTTCCATTCAATCTTAGACATCCTTTCCTATTCATTTCTTTCGCAAAGAAACCATAGAAACCTGGATTTGAGCATACCTTCTCGGTTTCCTGTGATAACAAAAGAAAAGATCGAAACCCATCCAAGCTCGAAACCATTGGGAAAACCTCCATGGATCTTCCATTTCTTCTTTCTCCAAGCTCTCTAGCATCGATCAAAATCTCCTAGACTCTTCAATTTGAAGAAATGTTCAAGCGTTCGGAATTTGCCATGAGAGCTGGTCATCCTCCTCGTCGAACTTGCACCACCGCTGGTGCTTGTGAAGTTGCGGATTTTAAATATAAAACCATCAATGTGTGGCTAATATGATCGTCATTCGAGAAGTGAAATCCAACTAAAGGTCAGATCCATAAGTGTATAGGCAAACGACGTTCAAACAGCTCCCCATATAACTCATTTATACCAAGTCGACTCGATGATGGGTCGGTTCTTAGAGACATTCATGTAATTCTAGAAGAACCTTAGAATTCTACATAATACTCTCTCACAAGTGAAGAATCGCCACAGCAAACCAGCAGAAAAGAGAAAGTAAGAGATATATATATACATATATATATAGTTTTCTGATGTGTCTCACCGACTCGACTCAACCTGACCGAGTTGTGAGTTGGGTCTAGTTTGTCGGGCCGAGTTGCTGAAAGAAAGGCGGGGAAAATGAAGGAGATGGAGAGAGAGAGAGAGAGAGGGTGGTTATTGTTTGCTCAAGTTCAATGCTGAGTTGACTCGTCGAGTTCTTATAGAGTCGGGTCGAGTTGAAGTCATTATTGGGTTTCGGCTTGCTGAGTCGAGTTGGGTCTTGTAGACACCCCACCCAGGCTAGCAACTTGACAAAGCTTGGATGATCCTTAAGAACTGAACCTTAACCCCACACCCTACCCAAAACTGCAGCCATTTCCCAAACTAACCCTAACCCTAATCCGAACCCTAAACCCCAATCTGAACCCTAAGCCTGAGCCTAAACCCTAACCCTAACCCAAGCCTGTCCTTAAAAAGCATCCAACCATTTTGAGCCAAAACCCTGAGAATAGACTTGGGACCGAGCCAAAACACTGAATCAAGCCCATCGGACAAAACTAAAGCAAACCCTACCTGAACAGTAGTCTGACTACCGCTTGCTGTAATCAGAGTGCCGCTCCAGATTCGACAGGTGTCTCCTCTAAGCACTCAGTTGTCCCTCGTCCCAAAGTCAACTTTCATATGGAATTACCCATAGAGTTCACTCTATTTACTATCTTACCAAACTCAAAGTCAACTTTCATATGGAATTACCCCTAAAGTTCACTCTATTTACCATCCTACCAAACCCAAAGTCAACTTTCATATGAAATTATCCCCAAAGTTCACCCTATTTACCATCTTACCATAGCCCAAGAGCCTATAGAAGCATGACATGTGGTATTACTCTTCCCTCAACCAATCACAAGCTACCACATCAGTATTTACCCTCCAAAAACTCTAAAATTACCAAAATATCATCACAAATGGCTATAAATAGCCTTCACCTCTCTTCATTTCACACAACAACCATTACCAAGAGAGGGGGAGAGAGTGAGTGAGTGAGAGTGAGAGGGAGTGTTTGAGTTCTCAAGCTCCCATCTTTTAGCCCCCCTCTAGCCTCCTCCAACCATCTCTTAGCCTCTCAGTCCTACTCAAGCCAATCATTACCAACCATGGTGCATCCAAACATCCAAGTCATTTCAAGTACAAGCTACAGATCATACTATCATCACTAGCATTCATATTTTATCACATCACATCATTACTTCCCTTCTCAACTCCCATGCTCCTCTGGATTACCATCGAATGTATGCTCTGTGACTCGCCAGAACTTTGGATCTTGTCACATCAGAAACTCATGGTAGTTTGGTCCTCTTACATGTCATTATAGCATCTCATATCTATTCTTAAATTTCATTTTTAGACATTCTCTAAACATATGCTCTGTGGCTCGCCAAAATTTCGAACCCTACCACATCAGAAATTTGAGTCTACCTAGTCTCATTTTAATGCCTTGTATCATATCATCTTATCCCCTAAGATCATCTTACCACACGAAGTAGAGATTACTCGTACGGGCAGAGAGAGTGTCTAACACCTTCCCTCTTTATAACCGAGATCCCTTACTCAGAATCTCTAAAATCGCAGATCCAGAGTCAACTTAACGTAAGAGAGTCTTCGGATTCTCTAACTTTACATATTCTTCAGGTTCTAGCCGACTGTGGAATTTTGAGTTAAGTGACTAGTGGCAACTCCAAGTCTACATTGCATCACCAATCCAAATCAGCCCGATCACCCCACTACGAACATAAATCAGTGTGGGTGCTAATTTCCAGCATTCACGGGTCTATTGTTTTGTCTCTAAACAGAAGTTTGAGAATGATGGGAAGAAAGAAGAATCGGAGGAGGAGCTCTCTTCTGCACATGAGGGTTACTGTCGGGTTGTACTGACTCGCTGAGTCAAGTAGCTCTAGGGGGTGTTGTCTACCGAGTTTCTGACTAACATACCTCTCCTTATTCTGATTCAGATCTATTATATCCAAGTTTCCTCAGCAGGGAATCGAGAAGAGGTAATGTTCTAATAGTGTTGAGTTTGTAATCGCAACTAAGTTTAGTATCTGGGTATGGGCTAATGCACTTCCGACTCGTTATAGGTATCTACTCAGTTAGAACGTTGAGTCCATGCTGATTTAGAAACTGAACTCAATCAGCTGATCAGCAACAACCATTGATTTTACCTAATTCGAGTCCAACATAGGTGTTTGAACTCCATTTTACTAAGTGATAGCCTTGAAATTGACTTTAACCTATTTGAATTAACTCGACCCTATATTGACTCAGTAAATATTTGTTTGGTTTGAATTTGACCATTTATCTCTATTGAGGTTAGTTTACCCAGGCCATTCAGCAATTAAAGCAAGTGGGTTGTGTTTTCATTTGAATTGAATCTATTGGACCCAAGTTCGGGCTGAGTCGTTGAGCCAAGTTAACTCATTAAAACTTTTACTGAGTTATGTTGTTTAGGTAAATGTTAATAGTTGCTTGGGTGTAGCTACTCAATGGATTTAATTTTGACCGGATTGAGCCAATCAAGTCTATTTCGAAGGCAAGTTTTATCAAACCAACTCAATTATTAAGTGAGCTGATATCTCTAAGTACTTTCCCTTATGAAATAATGTGTATCTAAGTTTAGCAAAACTTCTAAGTATCTTAATTAAAATATAGGACTCAAAACCCCAAGCTTCATCCTAACCGTATAAATATTGTAACGTTGCGATATCGATTTAATTAGACAAATTGTGCTAATTTTAATCCTTAAGTGTGTACAACTAACTCTAGCAATATTGGGAGTGATCCGACTATTAAAAGGTGAGGATCACCATTCAAGTTTTCCAACATCATAGTAGATAATTTAATTCATTTATTTTATTACTTTGTTTAATATAGTATTTAGTAGAATGAATGATAAATGCTAGTTTCTATTTGGATAATTCTTTATATATATAGTTGATATTTAGATTGGAATTCAAGTATCCTAATATGTTATGAATCTCAAATATTTCTGTTTTGTTTCAAGAATGAGCATTTACATGTGTAATTGTTATCAATATTGTATGCGGCTTGTTTTGCCACTGGGGATTACCGGATTGTATTTTTGGATGTCCTTAAACTAGTAGCCATTTTTGTAATGGATTAGATGAAATTTCAATGTAGACTTACTATCTCGTAAATCATTTGTGCCTATGTGGCTTTTGGGTAACCCATCTATGTTGTGTCCATGAATGGACTTGTCACCCAATGTGGCTTTGATGGACTATCTTTGTATAAACTTGTAATGGTAAGTTCTACTTGTTATATCATGATAGGCTACTAGTTGTAAATGTTAACATCCTACTTGTTAAAATCTCGTGAGTCGAGCACGGGGGTATGGATATTGTGCTCGAGCTGTCGGCATATGCTGGGTGACGAGCCCCCCATAGAGCTCTTGAGCTTCCTTGAAATAGTTGTTTGTAAATCGGACTAATAACAATTGGGCTAATTATACATTTCATGGCATACGAGCAATATCAGGTGGCTAAACTGGATGGTGTGGTAGCATGTACCCTTTTATTCTAGTATTTTTACTGGCTTACGGACCATCGTTGATCAACCTAATTTTGTGTGAGCTTGTCACTTGAGTATGTACTGGTTGTACTTTCACTGATGACTAGCCACTTGAGATTGGTTGTGGGTTTTTGCCCTAGTTTCCAACTAGATGAGCATCCCTAGGCTAATGTGCATATGCATACATCCATGCATTTAAACAAGAACACCAATGTGTATTATTTAAAATGATATTTGCCTATCTAATGAATTTGCTTTATTGTGATAACGGTCATTATGAATTTGTCTTTTGAATTGGCCTTATTAATATATGATCATTATGAATTAATTATTGTAGACTTTTTCTGAAAATTATTCTTAACTGTTATGATGGTTTGGTAAACCTTGTGGGGTATACCACATTGGAATAAGCATTGACACTAACGAATCATATTCAGTTAGTGCAGGAAACAGAGTACGTACATGCTTACACTAACGTAGAGCTTGAGGAGCTGGATGATCTTGCAGCTCTAGATTAATTGACATTTTAGATTTCTTTAGTTGTCAATTTAGCTCCTCTTTGCATTTGTGTAACTTAAGACATTGGTTTGCACAAGCCCTGTTGGGTACCCACTTATATAACTTGTATATCATGTATATATGGATTTTTCCTTTATGCTTGAATTGTCTTTATAATGTTGTGACGCTCACTTTTAAGAACAAAAAATAAATAAATAAATAAATGTATAGTGAAATGTGGGATATCTTTAAAGCTTAACACTCAGGATTTTGGAAAACGAGTACTAAACTTAGGTAACAAAATTTGAGACATTAAGAATTTGAGTATTCCACATATACAAGATCTTGTTAGACCTTTTGGCACCTACATTGGTGGATCGAGATCAAGTCACAAGTCTAGGAGCTTATTAGCCTAGACTTTGATCAAACTTGATGATGCATGGTAAATTTGATTAATCCTTAGACCTAACATATAGGGGTTATGATCCCAATTATATAGCTTTAGCTATCTTTATAAGGCTACCATTGTTGAGAAGTGGAGCCACATCTGGGGCCGCGCACAACCAGTAGTGGCCCCTGCTCGACCGGTCGAGGAGCCCACTCGACCGGTCGTGACCAATCGTAGACTAGCTCGACTCAAAGTCCAGCGAGCATAGTTTTTTGGGTTCCGAGGTGCTCGACCGATCGAGGATCATTCTTGACCGGTCGAGGAATCTTCTCGACCGGTCATGTAGTCTGCTCGACCAGTCGAGGTTATGCAGATTAGTTTCCGAATTTGATACGGACTGCAGATTTTGGTGTCGCCTTTCGCAAGGGTGTGAAAGGCAAGTTGCCTAAACTATAAATAGGAGTCCCTAAGGCTTTTCTAGGGTTAAGGTGAACATTGGAAAATACTTCTAAGTTGTGGGCAAGGGATTTTCTCTGTACTTCCAAGGGAGAGGTTAGTATATTGCCTTGTAATCTTCGTTCTTCATAGTGAAAGTTTGCATCCGTGGTTTTTTATCCTAGATTGGGATTTTTCCACGTATATCTTGTCTTATGGTTTGTTTTGGATTACTTTGATCTGTTTCTAGTTTATATTTCTTTCTGTTTATCGTTTGTGGGTGAGGCTTGAGATTGAATCTAGGCTCACTGCGTTGTTGGCGTACTGCGCAACAACTAGTATCAGAGCTATTAGTATAGTTCTATTAGGAGTGATGACGGAAGAAATGAAAACTAGAATTGAGAAGTTTGATGATTTAAACTTTACCTTCTGGAAGATGCAGATAGAGGATTATCTGTATCAGAAGGACCTCTATGTTCCTCTAGGAGGAAAAGAGAAGAAACCAGAAAAGATGACAGATAATGAATGGTTTTTACTGGATAGGAAGGCTCTAGGAATGATCCGACTCTCTTTGTCTAAGAGCGTTGCCTTCAATATATCTAAGGTAAAAACTACAAAAGAATTAATGGAAGCCTTATCCACCATGTATGAAAAGCCCTCAGCATCCAACAAGGTTCATCTTATGAAACAGCTGTTCAACATAAAGATGTCAGATGGTGGGAGCGTGGCTAAACATCTAAATAAGTTCAACACAGTCACGAGCCAGTTGGAATCCGTTGGTATTAATTTTAAGGATGAGGTTAAGGCGTTATTGATCTTATCCAGTCTGTCAAACAGTTGGGATGGTTTGGTGATTGCTGTGAACAATTCTTCAGGGTCGACAAAGCTGAAATTTGATGATATGGCCGGTCTAATTCTCAGCGAAAAATCTAGAAGAAAGGCATCAGGAGTTTCAGGGGATTTAGGGAATACTCTAAACGTTGAAGGAAGAGGAAGATCGCTGAACAAATGAGGTAATAAACACGGGCGTTCTAAGTCAAGGAAGAAGTTCAAGGGACCGAAAGACAAAGACAGGTGTTGGTAGAGCCTTGGGTTATAGACTCGGGTGCTTCATTTCATGTCACCTCATGTAAGGAAGTTCTACATGATTATGTGTCAGGTGACTTTGGGAGAGTCTACCTAAGTGATGATGAGCCGTGCAATATTGTTGGAAAGGGGGACGTTCATGTCAATCAGAAAGACGAAACGGTTTTGAAATTGAAGAATGTCAGACATGTACCGAGTTTGAAACGTAACTTGATCTCAGTGGGGTAGTTGGACGATACCGATTATGTGACGACATTCACTAGTGATTCATGGAAGATTATAAAAAGTGTCTTAGTGATATCTCAAGGAAAAAAGGAAGGTACTTTGTATGTGACTTAAGGATCGTATAGTTCACTCGTAGTTGCATCAACTGGAGTGAATGGGCAGTTATAGCATCAGATGTTGGGACATATGAGTGAAAAGGGGATGAATGTGTTATTGTCAAAAGGAAAGCTATTAGGGCTGAAGTCTATTGACTTGGAATTCTATGAGGACTGTGTGTGTGGTAAGTAGAAGAGGGTAAGTTTCAAGAAGATAGGACGCGCTCCAAAGATGTATTTGTTGGAGCTTGTACCACTGATGTGTAGGGACTGACATAGGTATTATCTCTTAGTGGCTCACATTATTTTGTTTCTTTTATTGATGATACTAGTAGAAAATTGTGAGTCTATTTCTTAAAGCATAAATCTAATGTATTTGTTTAAGAAGTGAAAAGTTATGGTAGAAAATGAGACAGGTAAAACTGTAAAATGTCTTAGATCTGATAATGGGGGAGAATATTGTTATAAGAGATTTGAGGAGTATTGTACAGCAAATGGAATCAAATATCAGAAAATGATTCTAGAGACACCGCAGCAGAATGGTGTGACTGAGCGCATTAACAGGACCATCCTTGAGCGCGCCAAGAGTATGAGGCTACATACAGGGTTACTCAAAACCTTTTGAACAGATGCTGTAAATACTGCCGCATATCTCATCAATAGAAGTCCCTCAACACCATAGGATGGTAGGCTACCAGAAGAAACGTAGACTGAGAAAGAAGTGAACCTTGCACATTTCAAAGTGTTCGGTTGCACTTCATATGTTGATGCAGAGCACAGAAATAAACTGGATGCGAAGTCCAGGAGGTGCACGTTTATAGGCTACGAGCAGTGTGATTTTGGCTATAGGTTTTAGGATGCAGAAAATAGGAAAATCATCAGAAGCAAGGACGTAGTCTTCAATGAAAAAGTATGCATAAGGACAGTGTGCAGGAAAATAAGGCCGAAGAGAAAGAATTCGTAAAGATGGAAGAGTTACCGGACACGGGTGTTACAGCGCCATAGGATAATCATGCACAAGAGCATTATGAGGCAGAGTCGCATACAACGATTGTGAGGAGGTCTACTCGGGAGAGGAGATCCACAGTTCGATACTCACCCTCCTTACATTATCTACTGCTGATAGATAATTGTGAGCTAGAGTATTTTGAAGAGGCGTTACAGTCAGATACATGGGTTAAATGGGAGCAGGCCATAGATGATGAGATGGACTCTCTTAAGTCTACTCATACATGAGAGTTAGTCACTCTACCTAAGGGTAAGAAAGCTCTTCATAACAAGTGGGTTTACAGACTGAAGGAGAAACACGATGGTTCAAAATGGTACAAGGCTAGACTGGTTATGAAAGGTTTTCAACAAAAGGCAGGTATCAATTTCACTAAAATATTTTCACCTATGGTGAAAATGTCTACGATTCGCATGGTCTTGAGTATAGTGGCTACAGAGGACAAACACCTAGAGCAGCTAGATGTTAAGACAATCTTTCTTCATGGGGACTTTGAAGAAGAGATATATATGCATCAGCCGACAGGATACGTGACACCAGAAAAGGAAAACAAGGTGTGCAGATAGAAGAAGAGTCTAAGCAGGCCCCGAGGCAGTGGTACAAGAAGTTCGACAGTTTCATGTCGGGAAACGATTACAAGAGATGTCATGCTGACCACTGTTATTATTTGAAGAAGTTTGATACATCATATATCATCCTTCTTCTATACGTTGATGATATGCTTGTGACCGATTTAAGCATGAAGGACATCTCAGATCTCAAAAGACAGCTGTCTAGAGAATTTGCCATGAAGGATTTAAGAGCTGCAAAACAAATCCTAGGCATGAGGATAAAGCGTGACAGGGAAAACAAGAAACTGGTTTTGTTACAGGCAGAGTATATAGCCAAGGTACTTGATCGATTCAATATAGGAGGTGCTAAGCTGGTTAGCACTCCATTAGCAAACAACTTCAAGCTATCTAAGGAGCAAGGTGCAAAGACACAGGAGGAATGAGACTACATGGCTAAAGTCTCATACGCGTCAGCTATAGGGAGTCTCATGTATGCTATGGTAAGCATGAGACCAGACATTACTCAAGCAGTGGGAATTGTTAGCAAGTTCATGAACAACCCCGGGAAGGAACATTGGGAAGCTGTGAAGTGGACCCTCAGATACCTGGTAGGTACTGTGGATATAGGGTTATGTTATGAAGGATCAAAAATCAAGCTACAAGGCTACGTAGATTCAGATTTGGCAGGAGATATCGACAGCAAAAGAAGCACTACAGGCTATGTCTTTACTCTAGGTAGTGCTACAGTCAGTTGGGTCTCTCAGTTACAGAAGATAATATCTATCAGTACGACGAAAGTAGAATATATTGGGTTACAGAAGCGTGCAAGGAGATGATGTGGATGCAAGGTTTTATGGAGGAGTTGGGTAAGAAGCAAGCAGATTGCAAGTTGTACAGTGACAGTCAAAGTGCAATACACTTGGCTAAGAATTCAGCCTTTCATTTCAGGACCAAGCATATTGTCATCAAATATCACTTCATACGTTCATTACTGGAAGATGGATTGATTGCTCTGGAGAAGATTCATATAAGTGAGAATCCTGTAGATATACTGACCAAGGTGGTCACACTGGAGAAGCTGAAGCACTGTTCAACTTTAATTGGTCTTCAGGCTTAATGACGGGGAGGTGGTGCACTCTGGATGAAGAAAATAAAGGTTTATAGCGATGCGTCTCCAAGTGGGAGATTGTTGAGAAGTGGAGCCACATCTTGGGCTGCGCACGACCAGTCGTGGCCCCTGTTCAACCGGTCGAGGAGCCCACTCGACCGATTGTGACCCGTCATGGACTGGCTCGACTCAAAGTCCAGCGAGCATAGTTTTTTGGGTTCTGAGGTACTTGACCGATTGAGGATTATTCTCGACCGGTCGAGGCGTCTTCTCAACCGGTCGTGCAATCTGCTCGACCAATCGAGGTTACGTAGATTGGTTTCTGAATTTGATACTGACTGCGGATTTTGGTGTCGCCTTTCGCAAGGGTGCGAAAGGGAAGTTGCCTAAACTATAAATAGGAGTCCCTAGGGCTTTTCTAGAGTTAATGTTAACATTGAGAAATACTTCTAAGGTGTGGGCAAGGGATTTTCTCTGTACTTCCAAGGGAGAGGTTAGTATATTGCCTTGTAATCTTCGTTCTTCATAGTGAAAGTTTGCATCTGTGGTGTTTTACCCTAGATTAGGGTTTTTCCACGTATATCTTGTCTTGTGGTTTGTTTTGGATTGCTTTGATCTGTTTATAGTTTATATTTCTTTCTGTTTATCGTTTGTGAGTGAGGCCTGAGATTGAATCTAAGCTCACTGCGTTGTTGGCGTGCTGCGCAATAACCATTGCCATTTAAAGTAGGTCTAGTTGGGTACATCAATCAAAGTCCAATGATTCTTGTATGGGTCAATAAGGGATCCATTCGTTTACGTGTTTATGGTGAGATTTTTAATAGACCAAGGACTCATCAAGTAGCTTTTTTCGCCATGCCTGACACTTAAAAGGTTTTAAGATGATTTAAGAAGATTATTTCTAGTGTTAAAACCATTTTCATTTCACTAGATGATGATATGATGGTCGACTATTTGATAAGCATAAGATATAGGTCTTTAGTGATGGCCATGACAACAAAAGGATTGCATCATTAGCACATGCATGGATAAGGTGTTTATTAGTCCTATTTATGTGTAGGGCTGTGGGAATTTGTAAGAAGCTGGTGCACTCCTAAAATTCTAAACCCCTCCTTATATATTAGGTCCTATTGCAGGGGAGAGAAACAGAGAGAGAGAGAGAGAGAGAGAGAGAGAGAGAGAGAGAGAGAGAGAGAGAGAGAGAGAGAGAGAGAGAGTACAGATGCACCCTTGGCATGAGGTAGAGAATAGAAAGAATGCATGTGAGATTGAAACATATATCCTTATCCCTCTTCTTCTTCTTCTTTTCTCTCTCCGTCCACGCATTTGTGTGGGGTCCACTTGGTTTAGAAGTGTGTATGCCCCTTTGTGCTACCAAGAGTTAGACTTGGGGCTCTCACTCGCCTTTTATTCAGGATTGATCGGGAAGAAACCTTCTTCGTTGGATAATCTACATCAGTAACATTCAAAAAAATCAAAATTGCATTCGCATTGCGCTTAGGTACAATTTAGACCGTACATTGTAGGCTTAGATGTTCTAGAATGTGAAATTATCAAAGATAGGAGATTCTAAGTTTAATCTAAAAGATGAGTTTTGAAAAACGTTTAAATTCCGTTGCGTTTCTGTTAAAAGTTCAACAGGTTGGGCCCACTATCATGCAAAGGCGACAACGATCAGGTGATGCTAATCTCCAGCCTGTGGCTCACAAGTGGATTGTTAAAATGGAAAATAAGAGTAAAAAGGAAAAGAACTTCTAATCATCTGCTTTGCAAACCACAGATCAGACAGTTAGGACCACTCCAACTGCGCCATTGTGAATATAGCTTGCATCTAAAAATTGACAAGAACATGTTTCGGTTATACTGAAATGAGATATCCATCCTTTTTGTTGCACCAAATTTCATGAAATATCATGAAATTTTGTATAAAAAAAAAAAAAAAAAAAGAGACTGATTAATTATGAAATACCATGAAATTTGGCGATATTTGGTGCAATCAAATTCACCCTAAAAGATTTTATTTTTTTTAAGGAAAAAAAATATATACCGTATTTGAGAAGAATACGCGGTTCATTTTGGTCTTGTGGATAGGATACACCCAAGAGTTGCAATCGAAATGGATGTCCCGATTGCCGGGAATTTTCAGCATCACAGAAACAAGGAAGAACTCATGCTTGTGCAGATTTGTCATGAGGAGAGCGCCCGGAATTCCGAAATCTCGCTCCACTTGAAATGTGATTCCATACGTTATTGTGTTTGTATCGTTGCGTTCGTTGCTCTTGCCCTTTCTCAGGAGTGCTATCTCGCTCAGCTTCCCTGTATTGGTATCTAAAGAGGAAGAGGAGAGAGAGAGAGAGAGAGAGAGAGAGAGAGAGAGAGAGAGAGAATCCATTAGAAGAATCATTGGCTTTTATAACAGTCCTTGTAAAACGTTTGGGGCGGTAACCCTACCAAAGAAGCAGGACATGTCACGTGCGTTCAAAAAAAAAAAAAAATTTGAAGCATGGGCCCCACATATCTCGAACGTATGGTAGTAGCGGCTACTCTTGATGTTCATGTGGAATCCAAACCGTGCATCTGGTGATGACATAGCACAGGAAGTAATGTACAATGACACAAAACATGTACATTCGCATGTATTGTCCCTCCTAATTAAATTTTTTGAATGGCTTGGGTTTGATATGTACCTTCATCCGTGTGGGGCGAACCTGTTGACTGGACACTGCATTCCCATCCCAAATGTCCCTCGTTGTCTCCTTGGTGTGGCTCACCTGAGCTATGGATATCTAGGCCTGACGTTTGGGTGCTCCTTTAAGGATGAGTTAGATGTCACTCACAAATCATGGTTGGCCCCAAACAGCTCAAATCGTTATCATTCCCTACAATGGCCAATAAGCCATAATGACCTTTATAACGACTGTTATGATAGGGGGTTGAATGAATTACACCGGAGTGTTAATTTTTTGGGTTTTTTTTTTCATATAACTGCCTACTTTTAGGGCTGTTGACTAAAAAATGCCCGCTTATAAAGTATTTAAGGTAACCCACTTAAGTTTTTTTTTTTCTAAAAGGTTAAAATACCCTACTCTGTTGCTACTACCTAAGACTAGACTGCAATGAATTGAATGAATTGATGATATTTGAATTTTCAATTAACCACATTCAACAGATTATGAGAAATCATATTCGACATATATATTAACCATAATCGACAGATTATCAAATACCATATTCAGATTTTCGGCTAAACATGTTGTGATTGTATCTTATGTGGTAGACCACCAGAAGTGATGAATTTTGGCCAATACCACTTGATCAGATTTCAAAGAATATGTTGCGGGCAGGCCTGAATCTCTATACACATGTAGGCCGTACGTTATTGTTCGTTTAAGGCCCATTAACATCCTAGAAAGTACTTTTTTTTTTCTTATTTGTCCAGAGACTCAATCTATTTGTAAAGCTGAAGTGAAAATCCCAAGTATGATCTGATCCGTCAGATCATGATTTTTGTGATTTTGGTGACAGAAGTATATATACCTTATGATTGATAAATGTGGATCTAAACCACTAACCCATGCATGGTTTGAAGGCCTGGGATCATCATGGACCCGAGCTCACTGGGCCCCATGTAGCATAATAATTAAGCACTAATGAGTTAAGAACTAGTTACCAAAATCAACTTGAGTACTGTAGATTTGAGCTGAAACTCATTTTCCTGGGCCCGTTCGGTCCGGACACTGATTGATGACGACTGTTCCCTGGATTTGTTGGTGGGGAAGGTTAGCACACGAACCTTGCTGCATGTTTGGGCTTCAAAATTCCGTTTCCAAGAATCTCAATTTCAAATCCTTGGATAAAATCTCTTCAAGTACTCTGCATATGGTTTTATGGAGCAGACGGGCATAAGGAATGCTTGCAAATGAAGTAAATAATAAGAACATTTTAGTATACAAAAACCAAATGGTTGAAGAAAACAAATATGCTATCCTTTTGTTTCACTCGTGCATCCGATTCCATGTCTTCCTTGTTGGTACACCACCAAACTCTCACACTTTAGGTTGAGTTGACCAGGTTGAATCGGTGACTCAGCGAGTCTTGATGTTCTTGGACCCACTCATTTGGCCGAAGGGCCACTCTTACGTTAGTTTTATACCATATAAAAGGCGCTACACCAAAATTTAATAACTGGAACGGTTATATCTTTGCTTTAGGTATGAATTTTAGCCGTTCCAAATTTGGCACATGTTTCAACCGTTTCAAATACAACACAAAATTCTGGAAAGAAGGCCAAGACCTAACCATCCATCTCTACCTCTCGTTAGGGCTGAAAGTTGGACAGGTTCAACCCGACCGACCCGTGACCGACCCAACATTGGGTTGGGCTTGGGCAAGATGTATCGGGTTTGGTCTCGGGCTTTGGCCATACAAACGCCAACCCGATAAAACTTGGGTTGGGATCGGGTTGAGGCCTCAGGTTGCCCGATCCAACCCGAACCCGATCAATATATAAGTTCCTTATAAATTAATTATAATTGAGTGCGGATCGTCTGTGTTGAACACATAGGAAATTCCAATGCTGTCGGGTTTCATTGATCCACATCATTTCCGATGACTCAAGCTAACAAGACACTAGATTTCTCTCTCCCAAATAGATTGCTTGATACACAATACGACTTTTAAAGGAGTAGTTATTGTATATTTTAGCTTATTTGTTTAGAAAAAAATGTTCTTTATGATAAATAATTACATATATAATTAATAAAATTATAGGTATAAAAAAAAATTTATATTGAAAATAATTTATATTGAAAATATACTAGACTAATGTAATAATGAAAATATTAGCATATATCTACCCGACCAACCGGGCCAACCCGACGGAACTCGCTCGGGTTTGGCTTGGGTTGAGAATTCCTAACCTGATGTTGGGTTTGGTTGGGTTAGGATTGAGGTACAGGAACCTTGGGTTGGGCTAGGGTTGAGCACCAACCCAACCCAACCCAACCCAACCCGCCCCGCCCGACTTTCAGCTCTATGACTCTTGCCCTCTACCGTGCTCCCTCTCCCCCTGCCTCTCTCTCCATCCCTCTCTCGCTCTCCCGCACTCGCGCTCCCTCTCTCTCTCCCGCACTCGCGCGCGCTCACGCTCCCTCTCCCGCTCACTCTCCCACTCTCGCAAATCCTAGCCCTCACTCTCCAGCGAAAATATGCCCCTACTGCAACTCAGATCTGGTGCGGCCAGCAGTCTCCACAACTCATGCAGTGCTCTCCACCGTCCGATCCTCCTCTCTCGCTTCCTCCTCATTTTCCTCATCATTTCCGCCGCTCCTTCATCCACTTTCGAATATGATCACAAGGTACGTTCTCAAACACTACCAATCTCTCTATTTCAAGGGATTAGCTTCGATCTCTAACCTTAGATGGCTCAATCGCTATCAGATAGACACTAGATCTTCTGCTCGTAATTGATTTCAGCTTCGATCAGATCTAGAGAATCGTCTGGTAGAGATTCTGGGGATTGCATAGCTTCTGTTCGTTCTTTGGCTTCAGAGAGAGGTCTTTTCCGGAGAGTACTGTCTAGGCTTAGTTATATCTGGTTTAGGGATTTTTGTAAACGTCGTTTTAATCCTTTACTGTGAGAAGGAATTTGAGAAGAACCTCCAGTTGGCACCGCAGCACGTCGAGGCATCGAGGATGATGCTGCACTGGTTCGGGAACACATCATCATCATCTCTGTGGTATGAATTGAACTACATCGAATCGAAGGGCCGGATGAACAGGGAGGATCGCATTCGGCAGCGGGTTCAAGTGCAATAGTGCAGTATGGAAATGCAACCATACGATCAGGACCCCAATAGATGGGCCATGGTCTGATTGCATCCACAGGTAGCCAGTAGAAATTCCTGATGTGGTCAAGCTCTAACTCCATAAAGTTGATGATTCCGAACAATGGAGAAGAGGCGATTACCATTTTCCTCACTGGAGATTGCATGTAATGCATATATTTGGTAAAGGTATATATGCCTGTGTTACAATTTCTCTACCTTCAAGCACCTGTTGAGGATCACTAACGACTGGTAATGCTGAGATCCTTGGCAGAGCCACTGATCTCCACAAAGGAGCAACGAACTGGACCTTTTCTGATAAGGACACTTCGTGGAAAAAAATACCTGGCAGAAAAAAAAAAAAAAAATCTTGATGCGTCCCTATATGATTGTTGGAAGTGAATCTTTCACCATTGCTACCTTAAACTATGAAGTACATCCAATTTCAACTGCTTCTTTATGCTATCAAAAGGGCACAACATCCTTGAGTAGAGTGTGCTTATGCAAGATGCAAAACTTCTACTGATTTGAAAATGTCATAAAAAAAGCATGATTATTCTCACTTCATTTTTTTTCCTGATGGGTTTTACCAAATGACAAAATTTCGGGAGTCAGATCCTTGAAACTAGAAATGTGCAGGTCATAAGGAAGCATTTCAAATATCCGACATATGTTCGCGTGGAGGGTGAAAATTCTTCTGAGCAGAAGTTAGTAGTGTACACGGATACAGAGGACAATAGGGCCCTGCTTATGGTAAGGAGAAATGCAGAAAGATATTATGAATGAGTCGCATCTATGCCTCAACAAAATGATCAGAATTTCTTAGAAGTTCTAATTAGCTATTAAAGACGATGAAAATTAGTTTGATGTGAGCAATCATGTCAAATTTCTTTTGACAGTTGTAAATAATGTAAATCACCAAAATAAAAAGAATTGAATGGTATATAACATTTCTTATTTGTAAAGTGTTTGGAACCAACAGTTGAAAAACCACTACACCAAAATTGTTGATTAGGAACGGTAGATGCCTCATCCATATTCCCTTCTTTGCAGTGGCTGAGTATCAAGTTATTATACCAAACAATGCTTTGTTTCACTCCTTTCAGAACCATCTAATCCCATAAATCGCAAGCTTCCCTCATTCTACCCTCATAGCTTTTACCAGCCCTTCCTAACACTACACCAAAGAATAGATTTGTTTGTTTCTTTTTCTTTTTTTTCCTTTCTTTCTTTCTTTTCTTTTCTTGAAAGGTGCTTCCAATATATTTGTTGTCATGAATATTTCTGAAGCTTAACCATCTTTTTTCCCTGTAGGTGCTGACAATTAAACCAACTTTTGCTAATACAGAATATCCTATGGGTATTGAAGTTAATCTGTCACTTGGAAGGGGTTTCCCTACTGTGGAGCGGACTCCTTGTTTGTTTCTCAATTGACAAGCCATTATGTCAATCTCTTTGGTTTTGTTTGAAGATGTCATTATTATTGCATACCTCTTGATTCAGTTGTAACCTTTAGTGGAAGTCTTAACGTATCTTTGTTATTTCTTGGGCATTCTTAGTGGCCTAGGCTTTACAGATGTGTCTAGACTTTGTAGACATTGCACGTGCTCTGATGTTGATGGATCAAAGACTAGCTATAAACATGTGATTGATGGAACAGGCTCTTAATAGGGCAATGACTTTCAATTTTAGTGAAATTGAACTATGAATTTCCATGTTTATCGACTGACATCCTGTGTTTGTGTTTGTTGTCAGTTTCTACGGAAAAAAAAAAAAAAAAATTTCTGGCTAATACAAGCTCTTGTTATTTTTCAGGCTGTCTCAATGCAGTCAACCTATCCCATACAAGCCACCACCTTCAGGTATATACCCTGCCTCCTCCTCCAAACATGTGGAAGTGTAACCATTGAAGTTGTAATGCAATCGTGGCGATGATAGACCAAAGAGAGAATTTGTGGTGCATCCAGCCATGACTTATATAAATTTCTGCTCATAGGCTCTTTGATGGTTCTGATTCTAGCACTTGCAAAATTGGTTTCTGTGATAGGAATGGGAAAACAGCCTGAATCTTGGTATGACCCTTCACCTGGACTGAATTAAGGGTCTAAATGTCCTTGGCATGACCCTTCACCCTTCACCGTAATTTGTTTGCTGGACAGCTAGTTGATGAAGGTTAGATTTAATGATCTAGGCTGCACTTGGATGAATGGTGGTTTAGGAAGTTAAAAAGAAAAAAGAGCATGGTTCTTTTGTGTGAAACATGGCTGATCAACTCCCATCTTAATTTCGAAAATTGTCTTCATTGATGATCAGTCTCGGTGAACAGCATGTTGGTTATTGTCATTTTGATTTTCTCATGTTAAAGCTCAGCGTTGTTGGTGGACACCCATTCTCTTGTGGGGGAGATCAGTTATTTCAAAAAAAATACTTCTTTCTGCAAGGTCAGTAGAAACAATGGATGATTGAGTCACATTTCAAAAATGTGGGTTTTAACAGATTACAGCCACAGGCAAGGGAAGATGCTTGGCATTCCAAGAAACTCATATTTGTCTTCCATTAAGGAATTTTATTACTTCTTGAAGCTTTCACGAGTCGACCATCTTCCTAGGTAATCTAAAATACCTCACTGTCATTCTAGTTTATGGATCTAGTTTAGAAGTGAACTATTTGAAGACCATGTTGAATACTTAGGCTAAGTTTTTGAATTTGAATTGAGGCATGAAGATCATATGTTGCAACTGCACATGATTTGGAGAACTTCTAAGTAATCAAGGTCTCTCCACAACAACATGCCTGCAGTTTTTTTTTTTTTTTTTAAATATATTTTTCACAAAAAATTCCAAATGCAGCCTAAAGCTTTTCATTTGAGGCATGAAGATCATATGTTGCAGCTGCCAAATCATTGTTAGAACTTGAAATGATAACCTTCTTCCGACAACTACATGTCTGTGTTAATGCTTGATCCGTTTTAATTGGTGAATTCTCAGTTGCCATAAGTGGCTGGAAGCTTGTCTGTGCAGATAGGCTATCTTCCCGTTCCTATAGTCAGTCAGGAAGATCTTGACAGGCTTGCAGTGGGGCTGTAGGTTTTGCTCCCCTCTTCTCTCTTTTGTCCAGAGCTCCTGAGGCAGCCTGTGTGGCTGCTCGGTGGCTTCCTTTTGATGCTGGCTCAGTTAGGGCTCAAGCGTGGTGGCTGGGTTTGTGGTGGTAGCTTCAGGTTTGGATGGGTAGGCTGGGCTGCTCTGTTATGTTGCTAGAGTTCGTCTCAGTTTGGCCCTCTCCTCTTATTTTCCTTTTTCTGGTTTGTGGTTTTGCTATATGATAGGCAAATTCCAATATGGGAAGGAGAATGAGTTGTATTTCTTTGTCCCAAGAAATTTGGAGAAATCACGGATGGAACGCATTGTGAAACAAGAATATAGTTTTTGGAGGTCAAAATAATAAATAAATAGTGGCTGGAAGCTTGTGTGTGATTGGGAATAAAAGGTAGAACATAAGCTTGCTTAAGATGTAAAGCACATGGGACTCAACCAATTCTGAACTGGGATTTGCATCCTAACTAGAGCATTCATGTGAATATGGATTCACCTGTCCATAGATTGTCTGATATAGGAGTTCTTACTGGCATTCTAAGCTCCAGTTTATTTCTATATTTCTTTGGTTGATATTGCTTCACTAAAAGATGCCACTCTCATCTTGGTTTTCATTTAAGTTGAGAACACTTGAGAAGCTGTGACCTGCTGTCACAATTTCATTTAAGTGGTAATAAGCATGTCAGGTGACTGTGGACTGAGGTGTTGGGTTCATTGAGCTCCAGAACGATACACACTTATATCTGCAATTAATCATGATGTATAAAACATGTCTGAACAAGAGCATTTTGTTACTATATTGAAAATTTGAACGTTGATATAATGCAGGTAAATATAAATTTCAAATGTCTTTGATTTGGGAGAAGATGCTCTTGATAAAGTGTTACACAATCTGTATGGAAATTTTGAGAAACTAAAGGCTTGTAGTGATGATTTAGCTTCTGAAATAATGAATAGATTGAGAATAATAGTGAATTGGACCTGCATTGCTACTATGGTGATACTGTATGTTATGGAGTATTGCTTTTTGAATATTCTTCTTTTTGTAAGTTTTGTAAGAATCATATATTTTACAGCTCAATTGAATGGAGCCTTGCTGCTACCTTGAGGTTGTGTGTTCAATTTGAGACTATTATCACACGTTTCATTTGTGATTTTAAAGATTGTGAGAGTATTTGAATTTCCTTAAAAATTCAGTTCTTTACTATCTGTTTAGCTGGGTTTAATAGTTCCATATTTGCATTTGGACAGGTATTCAATCTTCCCAATTTAAAATCTTCACTATACATGTGCTAACCAAATAAGAAATTTCCATTTTGCACATTACAAATGCAAACAGAATGTAATCAAATTCCATTTTGCATTTGCAGGTTATAGCATTTTTCTACACTGCTATGCGAGGTCTTGATTTAGGATTAAGAACTACACTTACAGTTATGGGATGTAATTGTAGGATGTGCATTTCATATTTATTTCATGTGCTTTGTTTCTCTGCATCATTATTCTCATAGGGTCTCACAACTTTCACCCTTCTCTTTTTCTAACTGTATGAAAATAGTGAGAGCTGATTTGGTTGGCTATCTTCCCTTGAAATGGACTTCTACGACTTTTCATCTTTGCATTTTGGACTTTTTATTTTATTTATTTATCTTTATTTTTTTTGAGTGATTGCTATTGTTATTGCTTCATAAGTTGGTTGGTTTTTTTCGAAGATGCTATATCAACAGACAACAACTAATCTACTGCAGGTTTGAGAGTTGAATGGACAGCAAGTGGTTTTCATCTGAATAGTGTGTGGATGGATGGATGGCAATACAGATGAATGGCCATGAATGCAGATGAATGGCCAGCAGGGAATAGTAGATGAATAGCTAATAATTTAGACGGATGAATGATCAGAAAAGTGGCCTAAACGGCTATGATTTGGACTGAAGAATGGCCAGCAATCTCAACCGTAAATGGACAATAATCTGGGATGTAAAATGAGCAGCATGCTGGTGTTAAATAACCTACGATCTGGTAATGGAAACAGGCAAGAATCTAGACATGAGTTAAGGTCTAGATTTGGATGAAGATAGAGCTTAGATCTGGACATTAACCCAACTCAAATAAGAGCTCTTAACTGAGCTTAGATCAGGCCATTATCTGAGGTTAGATCAGATCTGCAAATGATGGGAAGCCTATGCAGTTTGTGTCAGCAATGTACTCTCTTCTTCTCTATGGGATTCACCTAATCATTTTCTTCAGTTTCTCTTTCATGCCACACATGCCATTTCAATTAGAGATAATTTGGTTTGCTAAATCTGTTTCAGGCATATGAATCACTGAAGAATAAGCAGAGAATTGTGAAATCTGAACGTTTGAACTTTTTAACTGTCAAAATGCAAAAGGTCATCCCTCCTGGAAGACTTTTCAATGATTTAGATTATAGTAAATGATTTCCTTAGTCGAGGAAGGTTTCTGGATTATCTTTTGTTTGTTCATGCCCTTTTATGTGGTAATTGCAGGGTGTGAAAAAAAAAATGCTACGGGCCTGTTGTGATGTTTTTGCAGGTGTGTCTCCCACACCATCAGTTGATCAGCCTGATTGACAGTCCAGATCATCTACATTTGGCTGGACATGATGTATATCTTGGATGTTTTATTCTCAGGGCTGTCAATGGGCTAGGCTTAGGCCCGCCAGGAAAAATGGAAATTTTGAATAGGCCCTGGTTGACAGACCCAGGCCAAACAATTCAAATTTTGGGTCGAAGCCAATCCCTAGCCAGGCCTCTTAATGGCCCTGCTTATTCATGTGCCAGGTCTGCATGTGTTGCCATGTCTAGATGCACGTGGCCTTAGGAAAGCTCTATTTATTTAAACTTTACCAATTATCTTCTTTCCATATTGAGCAGTGTATTAAATGAAATTCATCAGCTGACATTGCATTTCATTTGTTGTTAGAATCATGCACATTCCTTGTTCCTTTATTCATTTCAACATGTTTTCTCATGTGCAGGAACTGCTGAGGATTGCATCTTTGCAACATCTGAAAGGATTGCTTGGGATAGTTCATTTCACTACTAAGATGGGATTCTTGCCTGTAATGCTTTCTGTTTTTAAGCACAAACCTGAGGTAGGAAACCATATGCTTTTTTTCCCTTTTATGTTACACAAATGAGAAATTATACAAATTCTAATAAGTTAGAACATGAATAGTGTCCCAATCAGTAATTGAATTCCTGAGTAGTTTGTTGTTAGAATCATGCAAATTCCTTGTTCCTCTTGATATGAATACTAAGATAATTGCAATTGGGTCATGCAAACTAATTGTTTCAGTTCAATGTAATAGGCATTGAATCACAGATTTTGATGGGTTACTAGAGCACACAACTAACCACAGTATTTTTCACAGGCGGAGAATAACGACACCATCGAATCACAAGATCAGGTTTTCATAAGAGACCTTATTACACTTCACGACAGGTACATGGGCTACATAAAAAACAATTTTATGAACCCTGCTCTCTTCCACAAAGTCAATTTTTCGGCTTTCAGAGCTTTCTCTCTCTCTCTCTCTCTCTCTCTCTCTCTCTCTCTCTCTCTCTCTCTCTCTCTCTCTCTCTCTCTCTCTCTCTCTCTCTCTCTCTCTCTCTCTCTCTCTCTTCTCTCTCTCTCTCTCTTTTTCTGTTTACTTACATATTTTGGGTCATTTTGAAGGCACTCGAAGAATCTTTTGAAGTCTTCTGCAATAAAGGATGTTGCAGGCAACCCAGCTCCGAAGGCAATTTGGGGGCTAATCCCTTGTTTTGAGTGGGATTGGGGCTCATTCCACGTAGTTCATTTCACTGAAAATGATTTGAGATATTGCAATTCATTTTATTTAAGCAACCAAACAAACCATAACGATGGGATTGTTAAGTTATCAAATTTACTTGTCTATAAATAATTCCTATCAAACTAGATAATCATGATGGTTTCATTGCAGGAAAAAGCTTGATTGTAGGCTGTTGTTTGACAGGAGCACGAATGTTGACCATGAACGAAGCCTTTTAACAAAGCTGAAGCAACAATGGGGTGGCCAACTTACATTATAGATGGAAGGAATGGTCTGTCATATACGAACTACTTGCCCAAGCTAGTTGCATTCGTGCGTGTGTTTTCTTCTTCTTTCTCAAAGGGATTTCTTGGTGTTGTTCTTTCATGTTTTTCTGGCAATGCAGGTTACTGATTTTCCATTAGCAAGGGAGAATCAACAGAATGTTTTGAAGCTCCATGCCCATTTCCATCTTTATATTGCTAACAGAATTTGTCCTTTACCTTCACTATGGTTTTCATATCTTTTCTTTTCTTTTTCAGACTATTCAACGTCTATGTTGGTAGCTTGCTCAGCTCCAAGATACATACATGTTGCAAGGTACCCATATGGTAACCATTCCCTTTTGTCGCGTCGAAGAAATGAAAAGTTAATCTTGGAATTGTTTCAAAATACTTGATCTTTTGATGTTATAGGTGATTATGGCTGTTCATTCCAGTTTCACATAAATAAAATTCAGGTGGAATGATTCCACCTTTCCTTGAAGAAAAAAAAAAGACCATCAGCCATCTATTTATTTCAAAAAAAAAAAAAAAGTGATTATGGTTTGAAGGTTGTGTCAGGAATATTATATTGGATTGATGCTAAGGGTCTTATAAGAATTTGTATGTTCTCAATATTGTTGTCCGGGAATTGGCAACTGTGGTCCCAGATCTTGAACCAGCAACCATATTATATATGGAAAACAATGAGAGAGGATATGATGTCTCTACTGTGGCATAACTTCAAGGTTTGATCGGTTTGTTGGACCACTATCTCTGAAATATTAACCCAATGTTCTCTTTCCATTGCAACTGACATGAACGAAGTCAAGTTAAAAGTTGTTTTATGTGGTGGGTTTTGATAGGATATGGTGCCACTGGCTACAATTCCTCGGATGCCACAATTCCTCGGAGTACATCCTTATTTCGATATAAGCTTTTCATGTTCTTTTTACAATCATATAGAAGCTATGGTCTTATAATCATGCTTGATTGATAATTCTGAAGTATGACTCAGTTTCACACGAGCTAGTACTGAGATTTCAAGTATGTTCGAAGCCAATGTTGACTATAGTCTTTACTTGAATATTAACCCAATGTTCACTTTCCATTGCAATTGACATGAACGAAGTCAGGTTAAAAGTTGTTTTAGGTGGTGGGACCAAGATCTTGAGCCCAAAGATGGTTACAATGCCTTCAAAACTGATGCCCGCCATCTAAACATGGCCTAATCCATGGGCTGAAATTGGGAATATTGTCCCCTCCTGGGGTATATAGTCAAATTGACTTCAAATACATGCCTGTTTTGGAGAGGAGGTTATATCAACTTGGACGTTTTTTGTGTCAAGTTTTATTCACCGTGCATTTTGGTGAATCTTTACTATTGATGCAGGCTTTTCTCATGTTCTTAAAATTGTATAACGTGCTGCTACTATTTTATTGGCTTTTGCTCGTAGTTGCATGGCTTTTTGGTTTAAAATCGTTCCGAAATAAGAAAAAATACCGTTCCCAAAAATTTGCGACGGTTTTCAACCGTCCTAAAGTTTTTGCGACACCCTATTTAACCACAGTTGAAAACCATTCCTAAAGAGGGATTTTGGTGTAGTGAGATAATGGAAACTCATCCTTCTTGTATGTGGCACTATTGAATAGCTGTCCATGTCATCTAAATTGTAGGTCTCATTGTGGATGGAGCGATCAAGCAATCCAACCGTATAATTAAAGATTATTAAATAGATGGTTATAAGCAAAATATGTTAAACTAGAAATAGCAGAGTTGCAAAGGACCATGTTGTGCATCAAATATGGAGATCAAATAAATTGGATAAATGATGTACCTGGCAGAGACGCCATCGTTATAAGCTTGATGTAGCAGTCTTCCGCACCTTACACCCTTTAGAGCAGCACCAAGATAGGAATATAAGCTTCAGGGTCATATTTATATAGTTTAGAGGGTGGAGGAGTTTGAAACCCATGTAGAGTCAGACACAGTCGAGTCGAGTATTACCCTACTGTACTCGACTCTTAACGACCGACCGGTTTCGTACTCGACTCTTAACGACCGATTCGTGCTCGTACTCGGATCTGCTCACTGGCCGAGTAGCATGACCCTGTCTACCTTACTGCCACTCGAGTACGGTTATCCAGCCGAGTACGAGTAGTAAACGAGTCGAGTTGAGTCAGGATTTTAGTCGAGTTCGAGTACGAGCACACGAGTTGAGTACCGAGTGCGAGTTTTCGAGGCGAGTTCGAGTCCGAGTCTGAATTTGAGGCCAATAAAATATATAAATTGCACATAATTACATTAACATATTTACATAATTACATTAACGTCTTTATATAATTACATTACATTGTTCAAAATGACAATTTATAACTAATAACCTCTATAAGATGAGTGTCTTCTTGTTCCTGTATTGTCATCTGATCCATCGGAACTGCTATCTATTTTTTCATATACAAATTGATTCACTTCCTCTGAGTCAGAAGGCGAAGAGATTTTTCCTTCGTGCTCTTCTACACTTTCAACTAGATTTTTCAAACTTGCTTTATGTGAAGAATTGTATGTAGTACCCAATGCCCTATAAAATTCACCGAGACGAGTCAGGAATTTCAATTTGTTACTCTTTTTCTTGTTCTTGTTTGTCGTACTCGACGAGTAACTCGATCCTGCTTCAACATCGTGTTGTCTTTGACTCGAATATCGCTGAAGTCTAGAAGCATCTTCCATACTGCGTTTTATGGCGATTTGGAATTGTTCTTCCTCCAAAGCTTTTAATCTGGCTTCCTCCTCTACATCTTTTGTGGATGTCATTTGTGTACCAGATCCAGAAGCAGAAGGTTTAGATGGAGTGGAAGACTTCTATTCGAATCTAACAGGGCTTGAAAAAGAATTTGGACATCCTTAGGCGCATTGGGGCATGATTTTGCATCACCACCTCGACATGACAAGTGTAGGCGAAAGCGATTAGTCTTATTTACAAACTTTGCGCCACACAAACCACACTTAATCTTTGTTTTTTCAGACTGTGGCGGTGATTCAACTAGGGAAGCATAGTCCCAAATGTTTGTCGATGGCTCAGATAACGACATTTCTATATTCAATTTTTAAATAAAAAAAATTAGAATATTGATAAATAAATTGAACTTGATATAGCAACAAAAGAAAGCAATATAAATGTATCAAAATTCAAAAATAAAAGCAAATGAATAGACATATGTAAATAAATATCAATGATTCAAAGTCTTCCAAACTACATTCCAAAAGAACCAATACTTTTGTGTGTGCGTTATCTATTAAGATGAAATAATATTACAGATCATTCAACATTCAGCCAAAAAAATTGAAAAATCGAAAATAATTACTGATCTATAGGTAGAGACTCGTCATGAATCTCAATCTCCTCTTCTTCATCATCATCATTCATATCTCCTCCCCATATCTGGTAAACCAATCTTGCGTATTACAAATCAACGCTTCAACTGTGTTTGGGGAAAGTGAGCTTCGATACTTGCTCACAACCCTGCTCCCTGTGCTGAATGCGGATTCTGATGCCACTGTTGAAATTGGTATTGATAATATGTCCCGTGCCATCACAGATAATGTAGGGTATTTTGATTCACTAACCCTCATCTTCCACCATTCCAACACATCAAATTCAGCTCGCACTACGATTGGCTCCTTGAGGTACATTTCTAACTCTGATTCCTTAGTATCAACTCCTATTTGTGCTTGTGCCAAATATGATATGTATTCATTTAGCACATCCGGATTACCAGTGTACAAATATCCGCATCTCTACTTTCTTCAACACCGTAATAGATCATGGGTAAAGTATTAACATACGATTTATACAGATCTTCAAGGGCTTCACGAACCTTAGACGTCTCGCTGCTCTTTTCAAGAGAATAAAGCTTCATGAAAATAAAGCTAACCAATCCCATATTACAACGGGGATCAAGAACAACTGTCAAGGACATCAACAGATGACATTCGTCCCAGTATTTATCGAACTTCGTCTTCATACCAACTTTCATGTGGCGTATGAAATCTAGACCCGCACTGGCATTTTTCTGCAGAGCATCCTTAATCTTCCAAAGAGATGGAAGAAACAGATTCGCGGTTGGATATTGATTCCCAGAAAAAATCTTCGTGCACTCGTAGAAAACTTGGAGAAATGTGTGAACTTGTTGTGCTTTGGCCCAATCATCTGTGCTCGGCAACCAAGAATACGTTCTGTCACGCGGCCTGCGTATTCAGAAATGCAAGTTTGTAATTCCATTGCCGCATCTAACATTTTATAGGTCGAGTTCCAACGTGTACAGACATCCAACTTCAACGTTTTTTTAGATGGCACATTCAAACGTTGGATGATGTCATTCCATACACTCAGTCTCGATGGCGACCCCCTTATATATTTCACACTTTCTCTTATGTTCTCTATAGTGTCGTCAATTGCTTTCAACCCTTCTTGTACAATCAAATTTACAATATGGGCACAACATCTAACCTGAAATATTTTTCCTTCAAAAAATAAATTTCCTGTAGCCTTGAACTGGTTACGTAAGCATGAAATGACACTGTCATTTGCTGAAGCATTGTCTAAAGTTATTGCTGAAATTTTCTTCTCAATGCCCCAGCCTTCTAGACAACTGTAGATACAATCTGAAATAAGTAAACCAGTATGTGGAAGAGGAAGGTGTTTGAAGTTTAAAATTCTCTTGCATAGTTTTCAATCCTTATCGACATAGTGAGCGGTTAATGAAATGTATCATTTTCTTTGATTGGACGCCGTCCATAAATCAGAGGTCAAAGCTATTCTGGTCACTGAAGCTAAAACTTCTTTCAGTTTCATCTTCTCCTTTGCATACATCTTCATGCTTTCTCTCATGCATTGTGACGCTGAAACATTCTCTGCCCGAGGGTTAAGGAATTGACAGAAAGCCCTAAACCCTTTACTTTCAATCATTCTGAAAGGTTTTTCTTCCAAAATCACTAATCTAGCAAACCACTCATTCAGCTTCTCCTTGTCAAACTTATGAGTGGACACTACGCCTTGGGAGTCGTCCCCTTCTGACTTCGTAAATGACAGCGTCTGTTGGCCGGGAGGAGGGAGTCTTGCTTTCTTAGGACACGTCTTCAAATGTCTAATTAAATGTGTCGTAGATCCTTCTAGAATCTTGCTGAATAACCCTTTGCAGTGATTACACTTTATCTTCTGTACACCGTTAACTGTCACATCTTCGAAATCATCCCACACTGCTGATCTCTTCTTCTTCCCTTTGCATGCGGTTGACGTGTCTGTGTCTCCCTCTACTATTAGAGGAGATGTGGCCGATGCACCCATTCCAGGGGTATTTGGGCTTTCGTCTTGACTAGTCATCTATAAAATAAAGTTCTCGATATGTTAATACAGTTATACCTAGGGGATAGGATCCTAGATGGCTAGACCGCTAGACGGACGTAATTACTTAACTGTCTAAATCAATCACTCATTCAAAGTTAGATGGATTGTAATGCTTCATTTTCCAATTTAAATGCTACGCCGAAATTCCGACAGCATCTCCCCTTATCTCTCCAGAATATATTAATCTTGTATTTGATTCCCATGTCAATCATCAACACAAAGTGTGGACATTTGACGACGGAAATAAATACATGAAATATATCCAGAGAGAAAAAGGAAAGACGAAACCGAATGCACATATGCATGCATTTAAATTGGAATAAATGAAGACATTACAATCTATCTAACTCTAATCAGTCAAAAGGGACAATTTGAGCAATTTCTATGCATCCAAGAACACACTGAATCTATGTCTGGCAACATAGAAATCCTCAAATGGGCAACTGATTATCCTATACTACAAGTCTACAAATAGAATAATACAAATAATTCATATCTATGCCAAATATTTAGGGAAAACACAAATATCAGGTTAATTCCAAAATATATTAAACAAATTCTATATTAACAACTGATATCAGGTTAACACAAATATATTAACACAAATATATTAACAAATATCAGGTTAACACAAATATATTAACAACTATATTAACAAATATCAGGTTAACACAAATATATTAACACAAATGTATTAACAAATATCAAGTTAACACAAATATATTAACAACTGATTAAAAAATTCTCTATTAACACAAATATGAAATATATTAACAATTGATTAACAAAATTATAGTAAACAAATTCTATATTAATAACTAATTATCCACCGAATATTTAGGGAAAACACAAACCTGAGGTTAATCTCAAAATTATGTTAAACAAATTCTATATTAATATATATTAAACAATTTCTAAAAATAAAAAATAAAAAATAAAAAATCCACACATTACCTAGGCGAGTAGTCGGGGAACGAGCAAGGCGATGACGAGTGGCGGCACGCGGGCGGGGACGATTTTAAACCGGACGACCGACGGGGACGAGCTCCGCTCACGGACAGCCGCAGAGACGAGCGGCAAGGTCTCAGCACCGCCGGACGACACGGGACAGGGACGAGTGTGAGAGAGAGAGACGGAAGAAGAGGGACGACGGAGTCCGGACGGTACTTGGAAGAGGGAGGGAGAGAGAGGAGAGGGGTTTTTTTTTTTCAAACGGGCGGGAAGAAGGGTTTGGGTGCCCGCTGGTTGAAAATGACGGGTGGGTGGGGTAGGGTTTTTTGCCCCAACGGCCCATTTCATTTTCTCACGGCACGGCGAGTGAGAGAGAGAGAAAAGAAGAAGAGGGACCGTAGAGTCCTGACGGCGCCGGAGGGGAGAGAGGGTTTTTTTTTCAAACGGGCGGGAAAAAGGGTTTGGGCGCTCGGCTACTCGGCCGGTTGAAAATGACGGGTGGGTGAGTAGGGTTTTTGGGCGCTCGGCTACTGCACATTGGTTGAAAAACGGTGGGTGGGTAGGGTTTTTGGGGCGGGCTTATATACGAGGAACGAGTCGAGTACGAGTCGAGTTACGAGTCGAGTACCTCTAGACTCGAACTCTACTCGTTATGTAAACGAGTCGTGGAAACCCGCTCGTACTCGGCTCTAACTCAGACAAGTCGAGTACGAGTCGAGTATTCCGAGTCGAGTCGAGCGAGTACTCGAGCCTTAGTCTGCTCGTGTACAACTCTAGTCATATGTAGGTTTGGGGATCCAACCTTATTTATATAGTTTAGAGGGTTGAGGAGTTTGAAACCCATCAAAACTTCCTAGTTCAACCGAAACACTGCGTGAGCAACACAGTTTTAGTGCAATACCCCTATACGATTCTAGATCAATCACAACTCAAGTGGGGTCTACCGCTATGCCCGATCATGTTATCCAATCTTTAGGGTAATCCAAACCATTGATCAATAAGGCCCACCTTATAAAATTCTTACATTCTCCACTTGGGCCGCATTGTTCAATGTCAAGTATTAATATTTGGAAAACATTTTGAAAGCATATATTAGTACTTATATATATATATATATATATATATATATATATATATATATATATATATATATATATATATATATGAATGGTCAACCAATGAAATTGTTATATAGTACGGGCAACACTTCTACAATTTGGTCCATCAAGACCATTAGTATCAAATTGCGGTAGCCATCACGACATTTAATCTAGGCAAAGTGAGACTAAGCACGGTCATAAATACTACTAGTCTTAACGACATAGATCAGGAACTATGAAGTGTGGTATAATGATTACACATACAGTGTAATGATGTGTGTTTATCCTTAAGAGGTCCAAGAGCTTTCACATGTTTACAATGAAACATAACTATAATTTCGTTTTTTCAAAATAAATTGTGCACGCATAAAAGAAGCATAAATCAATTTTATCATAAAATCATCAAAACTTTATAAATGAGATATCTTCAATGTCTATGAAAATAAAACACGCTCAACGCCTGCTAATTGAATACATCTATGGGGTCAATGACTCTCATGAATGTTACATGCTCCTGAAATGACATAATAAGGAGCCCTTTAGTGAGCGAATCCTCAATCATATACTTAGTGCCAACGAACTCCACATACACTAAACGATTCTGAACAATTTCATTAACATCAAGATATTTAATGTCGATATGCTTCAACCTTGGTGAATGCTTGCTGTAACATGAGAAGGAAACCGCAATTCAGTTATCACAAAAGATTCTCAATGGTTTTGGGATATGATCCAATACCTGCAAACCTGAGAAGAAACGTTGTAATCATAGTGTCTGATTTGATGCTTCATGACAAGCAATGAACTTTGTTTCAATGGTGGATGAGGTCGTCGTCAATTTTTTTACGCTTTTCTAACACACAACCCTACCAACCATTATGAAGATGTATCCTAAGGTAGACTTCTTTATGACAATGCAACTAGCATAATCTACGTCTGAATATCCAACCAACTCTAAATGATTAGACTTTCTATACGTGAGCCCGAAATCCTTTATCCTTTACGAGTAGTACAATACCTTCTTTACAACTATCCAATGTTGGATTTCTATATTAGAGAGATACTTGCCCAACATTCCAATTGCAAAGGCAATATCCAGTCATATTTAGACTTGAGTATACATGATGTACCCTACTATTGACGTGTACGAAAAATTCTTCATTTGATTCTTTTCCAAATCATTCTTAAGACATTGGAACTGGCTGAATTTATTATCCTTTATAATTGGCGATTATCTAGAAGCACAATTTTGCATGTCGTACCTTTCGAGTACCCTATCAATATAGATCCTCTGGACAAGCTAAGTAGTCCGCGTGATTTATCACAGCATATCTCAATGTCAACAACATAAGAGGCGTCAACAAGATCTTTTATCTCAAACTTTTGAAATAAGAGTTTCTTGATATCGCTCAACATCCTAATATCACTGCTAGCCAACAACGTGTCATTAACATATAAAACCATTATGACGAACTTATTCCCACTAATTTTAACGTAGATATACTCATCTATAGTGTTTTCTACAAAATCATATGAGAAAATCACTTCATGCAACTTTAGGTACTACTGTTGTGATGCCTATTTCATCCCATAGATGGATTTCTTGAGCTTACAAATCATATGTTTTGAGTCATCGACTATAAAACCTTCAGGTTGCCACATATATACGTTCTCGTTTAGATCTTCATTGAGAAACGCAGTCTTTACATCCATATGAGGTAGCTCCTAATTCATTTGAGCTACAAGAGCTATTATGATCCTGAATGAGTCTTTCTTAGATACCGGTGAGAAAGTCTCCTTAAAATCAATTCCTTCACATTGGTTAAAAACATTGGCAACAAGTCTAGCCTTATATCTTTCAACATTAATCTTAGAGTCCCATTTGATTTTGAATACTCATTTACAACCAGTTGGTTTTATCCTTTGGGAGTTAATAAGATCGCATAAAATAATACACATACCAAAATTAACATCTTAATTAACGATCTAACATTCATGAACATGTAAGACACAATTTAATCTAATAACTCTTTCTGGAATGAAAAAAAACAAAAAAAACAAAAAAAAAAATTGGGTGAAATACTTGTCTATGCTAATCCTTTTAGGGGATAACCCTTGATAGAGCACCGATGTAAAACTTTTAAGGACAAGAGCTCATGGCAGAACACCCGTGTGTGCATATCTTATAGGGACTCACCTTATGCAGAGCACCCATATCGTGTCGATCCTTTCTTGAATGACCTTGGGCGAAGCACCCATAATAATATAATGAACCATTTTTTTGTTTTCTCAATATTCGTAACAACATACTAATAGGCAATGAAAGATATATACACGAATGGTATGATTTTTGACTTAGCAATTTAACCAAACAAATTTACACTTTTACACTTGGAATATTAACAGAAAATTTTATAATTACAGCTAGCATATAATAATGAGATTAACACAAATTTCAAAAGCATACAATTCGAGTATTAGGGTTCATAGGGTTGAATCTATAGATTCAATGTATAAAAATAAACATTCATACATAAAAATCTCAACAACGTCACTAGTTATTCTAGAATTTCATATCCATGATTCTCTAAACACTCATAGCAATGATTTGAATTGGGATTGGCAATGTAAGTAAAATTTAGGATTGACATTTACACATGTATAGTAGCCAATGGAATAATAAATCCATCATCTACACTTACAGTACTATCATCTAAATTCAAGACTAAAAATTTCATAACATACAATGAAAGCCTTGTGCGAATTACCATTTTGAATATTTAGTTAAGAATAATCCAACGTCTAGATTTAAATATGATAGAATTTGTAAAATTCCCAAACAGGGATGCATGATCACGTACTTGATTTAGTGTGTCAGATCCCTTGTATGGGGTGGATTAGATGAGAATATCTAAGATCGATACGAATGCGATCTGTTTGGTCCAGTTAGATCAAGTTCAAATCAAGTCAACACAACGCCACTTGGTGAGTGTTTCTACATGAAATGTTAGAGATCTCTATAGGAAAACACATATACTAATTATACTTCCATTATCATAAAATTTATATCTTCTAAACTTGAATCCATCTATATCAACACATCGACTCGCTGAATCAACTCAGTGAATCGACTCAATGAGTAAAGCCTTCTAGACTACAACAATGAATTGATTCCTAAATAAGGAACTTGGGAGGGAAGCTTACTTTATAGATTGCGTATATGGGGCTGGATTTTAACCTCGAAATCAGTTTGGATTTACAAGAGAACTTACCGTGCAACTTTGTTCGACAGGAGGACAGTGCTTTAATGGCGATTTTCCGTTCTCAGCATATTTTGATGTAGCGATCTTTCTGAACGGCATGGATTCATCCTATAAAGCTTGTAAATGGTTGAAATCTAAGCTCTACGCCCATTTTGTCGGTGATTACATCGTTGAAGAGTTCTCAATTTGCTTAAGCTGAAGATACGGAGAGAACGTGAGAAGTGGTGTTTTTTTATTGTTGAAGAGTTCTCAATTGCGTCAGCTGAAGATACGGAGAGAACATGAGAAGTGGTGTTTTTTTATTGTCTAGAAATGTGAAAAATCATTTGCACTTAGAGAACCACTGAATGGAGGTGGTTGAGGAAGATACAATGACTGAGACTTGTGTGATGAGTTATACATGAATCGCCGTGTTATGGAAGGAGTGCCGTATTTTTCAAACGTGAGAGAAGTTGTAACCATGAGGAGTTACGAACCGGATCTGAAATGGAACTTAGTGGGCTCCACCATGAAATCTGATGGGAATCAAAGTCCTTCAAGAGGTTTGCAACATCTAGATATAATGTGCTCAAAAGTGAGGCAAATCCGTTGATCAGGTGGGTCGCACCAGAGGTTTTGAAGAAAAGGATTGAAACCTATGGAGTTTTATGAGATTCCGATTTGAATGGAGGGTCCAGATTTAGAAGGTGGGCCCATATGATGGATGGTCCTGGACTCAAATGGGTGTGGGGCGTCTCTGTGTGAAACCGAATAGGAGAAAGAAGAGAAAGAAAAAAAAAAAAAGTCAGGGCAGTTGCCTCGAGTGGTGACGTGTCGAGGCACGTCACTTAACACACAAAATCCTGCTGTAAAGCACTCTAGGCTCTGTGGGGCCACAGGTTGTATGGGTAAAAACCATTCCGTTAATCAGGTTTTATCGTTGAGACTATGGGAATGGGATACCGACCATAGGTTTTTACGTGGTTGGAGATTGTTTATTTTTATTTTTAAATCTGGCTGATCTTCCACACCTACGGTTCTAATAGGGTTTCACACCTGATGGACGGAGTGGATTTACACATACAGTACAGTGGGGCGGATAGAGCTCGGGTATCTCTTACTGCTGCGTAAAACAGGCGTTGAAGAATATCCCCGTCCAGATCAAGGTGGTAGACTCATCAAATGACTTTGGACTGCCGTACCTCTTTGTCAGGAGCAGATTGCCTTTGGCACCACGTAGCCCAAGATCTGTGGGACTCGGCTTGATGTATTCGTTTTATCCACGCCGTCCATCCATTTTGCCTCATTTAAGGTCTTGAGCCTGAAAATGATGTAGATTCAAAGCTCAAGTGGACCACTAATAAAAGTTTTTTTAATGATTATTTTACCAATAAATAAGTATCCACCTATCAGAGTTTACGATTATTTCACCAATCTAATTTTTGGGTCAGAATTTAGTGACAGTAGTTTTTACAATTTAGTTGGTTTACATTAAATTAATACATGCAAATTATAACATCTCTAAGTGCCTGTGCATCAAGCATCACATGCCGCCAGAGTATCAAATAACTCCCTTCATGTTTCCCCGACGCGGATTGCGTACTACCCCGGCCCGTCCCTAGCTCCGAACGGGCAGTTCTGTGGGCGGGCTCACCGTGATGTATTTGTACATCCAAGCTGTCTATTCTTTTTTTCAAATTATTTTAAGGCATAACATAAAAATGAGGCAGATCCAACGCTGAACTAGACCCCACCAAATAATAAGCTTGGTTGCATTAAAATGCACAAAGCATTAAACTGACATTAAATGCAAGAGTCATCTATGGTGTGGTCTAGTTGATCGTTGAATCTGTCTCATTTTTGTTCTGATGCATTAAAATAATCTGAGAAAAGGGATAGAAGGGTTGGATGTACAGATACATCACGGTGGGCCCACCCACAGAACTGCCCGTTCGGAGATAGGGACGATGGGGGTAGTACGCAATCCGCGTCCCATGTTTCCCATGCCAGGTCAGCATAGCCATGTTGAAGCGAGCGATTATCCAGAGTCATAAAAAGTCCACGGTGGATCCTAACAAGTAGATGGATCGTATCTTTTATTGTAAGGTAGATATCATGCACGTGCACATTGATTCACAACGTATATATTCCAATTCCATTGGAGATAAAAGCAGAATTGATTTTCAACTTGAAATTTTCAAGAAGATTTTATTATATATTCATAATAATAATTAAATAAAATGAAAAAAAAAAAAAATCCCCAACGTAAAAAATTCTTCATTTCCTATCCAAATGCTCTTCTCGGCACGTGAAATCCCTGCATCCTTTTCAGTACTTCCTCGTCCAACGGGCTACTTATTGGGAAAAAGAATTTTGATACTCAGTCGTAGTGATGGATGATACACAGGCGCTTAAAATTTATACTTGGAATACAAGTAATTAAGGCAAAACCGTACATATCATGTTTACTGGCTTAGATGTACGGGTAACCAAATTAATCTTAAATTACGGTTCTAGACATCAATCACACTCCCTATATTTTTTTAGGCTGTCCATTTAATGACTATCAGATGAGAGGACATTATTGGAAGGTCAAAAATGAAAATATCCAGTGCTATTATTTCAATAAACAAGTGTCCATGAATCAGAGGGTAGAATTGTTCGACCAATCTGATTTCAGGGACAGAATTTAGCGGCAGTGCTTTTCACAGGTACTTGGAATTTCTAAATACGTGTGTATGAAGCATCATACGCAGCTAGACTGGAATCCGATTGCCTGGTGTACCACACACCACCGAACTGGCTGGTGTGTTCGTCACCAAATTCTGTGGGCCCCACCACGAGGAATGTGTTATATCCAAACCATAGAAACCCTTATGGTTGGTATCCAGACATTCATATAAACGGGTCCATAATGAATGGACGATGCGTGAAATATTTTACTAATTTGATGATTAATAAACACCGACTCACCAAAACTAATATTTACCTTTAACAAAGATGGAAAAATCATATGAACGGTCTGGATCACCAGCTATGGGCCTCAATTGTACAAAACAAAATTGATGATGCATCAAGTGAGTATTCATGGTTTGATGCATCCGTACCATATAATGCCTAATATCCTCCATAATTTCACTCCTTATATTAGTTTTCACCGTCCATTTAATGGACAAATACTCTATGAATAAAACAATCAATCGGTTGGATTTATTTTACCAATAGGTGGCGTTTGCTAGGGATCATAAAATGGACGGTTGGGATCAACTATAACATTCACCTTAGAAAGAGTGACCTGTTAGAGTGAATATCAACGCAACACGTGGTCATTCCTTTTGCAAAACGAAGAGCAGACCCGCCAAAGGACGCGGATGCAAGGCTGTGATGTTTGTGAGAAATCCACACCGTCTATCTATTTTGCCAGTTGATTTCAGGACATTCCACAAAAAAATGGGCCCCACCTTTGGCTTTTTTGCTTTCTCTCACAAGGTAGATATCAAGCACAAGCAGACGAATCCAGTCCATCCATATTACAAATTCATTAGATGGGAGGAGAATCGATTTGAACTTTTCAAGGGCATTTTATTAGATATTAACAGTAATAATAAAACAATAAATCAAAGTAATGAAATTAAAAAATATACCTTTAAATAAAAAAATTTTAAAAAAAAAAAAAAAAAATTTAATAGGAAAATTGCCATTGCACGTTTTACACCAAAAAATCTTAATCTCCGATCCGAATGCTATTCCCAGACTTCTCTTCCAAACACAGCTTACGCCAAAACCCAACCTCCTCTTCCAAATGCATCCAGTCCGTCCATATAACAAATTCGTGGTTGAAAAGAGAATCAATTTGAACTTTCAATTCACAGTTATAATAAAACAATAAAACAAAAATTAGGAAATTAAATAATTCACCTGTAAATTAAAATTTAAAAATAAATAAATAAATAAAGAAGAAAATCGTTGTTTGACGTTTTACACCAAAAAAACTTCATCTCCGATCCGAATGATTTTCTCGGCACCGGAAAACACAGCCTCGTCTTCGAGACGCTGCTTACCCCAAAACCCAACTTCCTCCTCCAAACACATCTTACCCGAAAACCCAACCTCCTCTTCTAATCCTTGCCTACGTGAAGAAGACTTCATGTAACGTGTGAGACTACTTCCCAAAGTCCAACCTCCTTCTTCTCCAAACCTTCATCACGCGAAGAAGCCTCCATCGCACGTGACGTAACAACCTCCCTGAATTTCTCGAATTCCGACATATGCATCTCTAGCTGACCCACATTCAGACCCTCAATATCCAAATCCCACCATCCACGGCTAGGGTGTCCTCCTTTCAGTGTGTTGAGAAGTGGAGCCACATGCGCAGATTTCGTATCGCAAGTCCTTTCGCAACTGGGATTCGAAAGGAGTTTCGCGGATTTTGTGTCGCAACTCCTTTCGCAACTGGGATGCGAAAGGAGTTTCGCGGACTTCGTGTCGCAAGTCCTTTTGCAACTGGGATGCGAAAAGAAAGTTACCAAAACTATAAATTGAGGTCCCTAGGGCTATTCTAGTGTTAAGGTGAATATTAGGAAATTATTCTAAGGTGTGGGCGAGGGATTTTCTCTGTACTTCCAATGGAGAGGTTAGTATATTGCCTTGTAATCTTCGTTTCTCTTCATAGTAGAATTTTGCGTCCGTGGTTTTTTACCCTAGTTTAGAGTTTTTTCACATATATCTTGCCTTGTAGTTTGTTTGAATGCTTTTATTCCTTTCTAGTTTATATTTCTTCCTGTTTATCGTTTGTGGGTGAGGCTTGAGATTGGATCTAGGCTCACTGCGTTGTTGGCGTGCTGCGCAACAACTGGTATCAAAGCTATTAGTTTAGTTCTATTGGGAGCGATAGCGAAAGATGGGAAAACTAGAATTGAGAAGTTTGATAGTTCAAACTTTGCCTTCTGGAAGATGCAGATGGAGAATTGTCTGTATCAGAAGGACCTCTATATTCCTCTAGGAGGAAAAGAAAAGAGACCAAAAAAGATAACAGATGATGAATGATTTTTACTGAATAGGAAGGCTTTAGGAACGATCCGACTCTCTTTGTCTAAGAGCGTCGCCTTTAATATATCCAAAGTAAAAACGACAAAAGAATTAATGGAAGTCCTAGCCACCATGTATGAAAAGCCCTCAGCATCCAACAAGGTTCATCTTATGAAACAGCTATTCAACATGAAGATGTCAGATAGTGGGAGCGTGGCAGAACATTTAAACGAGTTCAATACAGTCACGAGCCAGTTGGAATCCATTAACATTGCTTTTGAGGATGAGGTCGGAGCATTATTGATCTTATCCAGTTTGCCAGACAGTTGGGATGGTTTGGTGATTGCTGTGAGCAATTTTCAGGGTCGACAAAGTTGAAATTTGATGATGTAGCTGGTATAATTCTCAGTGAAGAATCTAGAATGAATGCATCAGGAGTTTCAGGGGACTCAGGGAATGTTCTAAACGTTGAAGGAAGAGGAAGATCGCTGAACAAAGGAGGCAATAAACACGGGCGTTCTAAGTCGAGGAAGAAGTCCAATGGACCGAAAGACAAAGACAGGTGTTGGCCTTGCGGTAAGAAGGGGCACATGAAACGTAATTGTTGGGCGCTCAAGAAACAAGAAGGAAGCTCTCAAGGCGAGAAGGATTCAGTGAATCTGTCTGAGGAGAGCGACACAGAGGCGTTGATCTTGTCTCTTGATACGAGGAATGAGTCTTGGGTTATAGACTCAGGTGCTTCGTTTCATGTCACTTCATGTAAGTTCTGCGTGATTATGTGTCAGGTGACTTTGGGAGAGTCTACCTGGGTGATGATGAGCCGTGTAATATTGTTGGAAAGGGGGATGTTCATGTAAATTAGAAAGACGGAACGGTCTTGAAATTGAAGGATGTCAGACATGTACCGAGTTTGAAACATAATCTGATCTCAGTGGGACAGTTGGCCTATACCGGTTATGTGACGACATTCACCAGTGACTCCTGAAAGATCACAAAAGGTGCCTTGGTAATATCTCGAGGCAAAAAGGAAGGTACTTTCAGATGACTTCGGATCGTATAGTTCACTCGCGGCAAATGCATCAACCGGAGTAAATGGGCAGTTATGGCATCAGAGGCTGGGACATATGAGTGAGAAAGGGATGAAAGTGTTATTGTCAAAAGGGAAGCTACCAGGGCTGAAGTCTATTGACTTGGAATTCTGTGAGGACTGTGTGTATGGCAAGCAGAAGAGGGTAAGCTTCAAGAAGACGGGACGCGTTCCAAAGACACATCTGTTAGAGCTTGTACACACTGATGTGTGGGGACCGGCACAGGTATTATCTCTTGGTGGCTCACGTTATTTTGTTACCTTTATTGATGATGCTAGTAGAAAACTGTGGGTCTACTTCTTAAAACATAAATCTGATGTATTTGATGTATTAAAGAAGTGAAAAGTTATGGTAGAAAATGAGACAGGTAAAACAGTAAAGTGTCTCAGATCTGACAATGGGGGAGAGTATTGTGATAAGAGGTTTGAAGAGTATTGTGCAGCAAATGGAATCAAACATCAGAAAACGATTCTAGGGACACCGTAGCAGAATGGTGTGACTGAGCGCATTAACAGGACTATCCTTGAGCGCACCAAGAGCATGAGGCTACATACATGGTTGCTCAAGACCTTTTAGACATATGCTGTGAATACTGTCGCATATCTCATCAATAGAAGTCCCTCAACACCATAGGATGGTAGGCTACCAGAAGAAACGTAGACTAGGAAAGAAGTGAACCTTGCACATCTTAAAGTGTTCGGTTGCACTTTATATGTTTACATTGATGTAGAGCACAGAAATAAACTGGATGCGAAGTCCAGGAGGTGCACGTTTATACAAGCAGTATGATTTTGGCTATAGGTTTTAGGATGCAGAAAATAGGAAAATCATCAAAAGCAAGGACGTAGTCTTCAATGAAAAAGTGATGCATAAGGACAGTGTGCAGGAAAATAAGGCCGAAGAGAAAGAATTCGTAGAGATGGAAGAGTTACCGGACACGGGTGTTACAGCGTCATAGGATAATCATGCACAAGAGCATTATAAGGCAGAGTCGCATACACCGATTGTGAGCAGGCTACTCGGGAGAGGAGATCCACGGTCCGATACTCACCCTCCTTACATTATCTACTGCTGACAGATAATGGTGAGCCAGAGTATTTTGAAGAGGCGTTACAGTCAGATACACGGGTTAAGTAGGAGCAGGCCATGGATGATGAGATGAACTCTCTTAAGTCTACTCATACATGAGAGTTAGTAACTCTACCCAAGGGTAAGAAAGCTCTTCATAACAAGTAGGTTTACAGACTGAAGGAGGAACACGATGGTTCGAAACGGTATAAGGCTAGACTGGTTATGAAAGGTTTTCAACAAAAGGCAGGTATCAATTTCACTAAAATATTTTCATCATGATTTTGGCTACAGGTTCTGAGATGCAGAAAACAGGAAAATCATCAGAAGCAAGGACGTAGTCTTCAATGAAAAAGTGATGCATAAGGACAGTGTACAGGAAAATAAGGCCAAGAAAAAGGAGTTCGTAGAGTTGGAAGAGTTACCGGACATGGGTGTTACAGCGCCACAGGATGAGGCAGAGCCGCATACACCGGTTGTAAGGAGGTCTACTCGGGAGAGGAGACCCACGGTCCGATACTCACTCTCCTTACATTATCTACTACTGACAGATAATGATGAGCCAGAGTGTTTTGAGGAGGCATTACAGTCAGATATACGGGTTAAGTGGGAGTAGGCCATAGATGATGAGATGGACTCCCTTGAGTCTAATCGTACATGGAAGCTAGTCACTCTACCCAAAGGTAAGAAAGCTCTTCATAACAAGTGGGTTTACAGACTGAAGGAGGAGCACGATGGTTCGAAACGGTACAAGGCTAGATTGGTTGTGAAAGGGTTTCAACAAAAGGCAGGTATCGATTTCACTGAAATATTTTCACCGGTAGTGAAAATGTCTATGATTCACATGGTCTTGAGTATAGTGGTTTCAGAGGACTTACATCTAGAACAGTTAAATATTAGGACAGCCTTTCTTCATGGGAACTTTGAAGAAGAGATATATATGCATCAGCCGACAGGATATGTGGCACCAGGTAATGAGAACAAGGTATGCAGACTGAAGAAGAGTCTATATGACCTGAAGCAGGCCCCGAGGCAGTGGTATAAGAAATTCGACAGTTTCATATCGGAAAACGGTTTTAGGAGATGTCATGCAAACCACTGTTGTTACTTGAAGAAGCTTGATACGTCTTACATCATCCTTCTTCTGTACGTTGACGATATGCTTGTGGCGGTTCAAACATGAAGGACATCTCAGATCTCAAAAGACAATTGTTTAGAGAATTGTCATGAAGGATTTAGGAACTGCAAAATAAATCCTAGGCATGAGGATAAAGTGTGACAGGAAAAACAAGAAATTAGTTTTGTCACAGGCAGAGTATATAGTCAAAGTACTTGATCGATTCAATATGGGAGGTGCTAAGCCGGTTAGCACTCCATTAGCCAACCACTTCAAGCTAAGGAGCAAGGTGCAAAGACACAGGAGGAACAAGACTACATGGCTAAAGTTCCATACGAGTCAGCTATTGGGAGTCTTATGTATGCTATGGTGAGCACAAGGCCAGACATTGCTCAAGCAGTGGGAGTTGTTAGCAGGTTCATGAACAACCCCGGGAAGGAACATTGGGAAGCTGTGAAGTGGATCCTTAGGTACTTGGTAGGTACTAAGGACGTAAGGCTGTGTTATGGTGGATCGGAAATCAAGTTACAAGGCTACGTGGATTCAGATTTGGCAGGAGATGTCGACAACAGAAGAAGCACTACACGTTATGTTTTTACTCTGGTTAGTGCTGCAGTCAGTTGGGTCTCTCAGTTACAAAAGATAGTATCTATCAGTACGACAGAAACAGAATATGTTGCGGCTACAGAAGCATGCAAGGAGATGGTGTGGATGCAAGGTTTTATGGATGAGTTGGGTAAGAAGCAAGCAGATTGCAAGCTGTACAGTGACAGTCAGAGTGCAATACACTTGGGTAAAATTCAGCCTTTCATTCAAGGACCAAGCATATTGCCATCAGATATCACTTCATGCGTTCGTTATTAGAAGATGGATCGATTGCTCTGGAGAAGATTCATACAAGTGAGAATCCTGTGGATATGCTGACCAAGGTGGTCACAAGGGAGAAGCTGAAGCTCTGTTCAGCTTTGATTGGTCTTTAGGATTGAAGATGAGGAGGTGGTGCACTCCGGATGAAGAAGACAAAGGTTTATGGTGATGTGTCTCTAAGTGGGAAATTGTTGAGAAGTGGAGCCACATGCGCGGATTTCGTGTCGCAAGTCCTTTCGCAACTGGGATGCGAAAGGAGTTTCGCGGACTTCATGTTGCAAGTCCTTTCACAACTGGGATGCGAAAAGGAAGTTGCCAAAACTATAAATTGGGGTCCCTAGGGTTATTCTAGGGTTAAGGTGAATATTAGGAAATTATTCTAAGGTGTGGGCAAGGGATTTTTTTTGTACTTCCAAGGAAGAGGTTAGTATATTGCCTTGTAATCTTCGTTTCTCTTCGTAGTGAAATTTTGCATCCGTGGTTTTTTACCCTAGTTTGGGGTTTTCCACGTATATCTTGTCTTGTGGTTTGTTTGAATGCTTTTATTCCTTTATAATTTATATTTCTTCCTGTTTATCGTTTGTGAGTGAGGCTTGAAATTGGATCTAGGCTCACTGCATTATTGGCGTGCTGCGCAACACAGTGGACGATTCTTCTCCACTGTTTCGTCGAGCTGATTCTGGACGTCGAAAAGTCGTTGATTCAGATTGCCAAGATGGACGACGGACTGGGACGATCCAATGGTTGAGAAGGAAGAAGGAGGGGGAATGTTGTTGTTGCTACTGCTGCATTATCCGACGTAATGATCGATGACGGAATCGAAGGACGGATGGTCGGGTTTACCAGGAGGAGAGAACGAGAATGCCGATGTGAGCGCCAATGAGGGAGCAGAGGTCAGAAGCTTTCTTGAAAAGCCCATGTCGTCGTTTGGAGAAAGAAACTAAAAGCGACGATTTATTTGCGATTTTTTCAATTGGAATTTTCCTTCTCTCTCTCTCTCTCTCTCTCTCTCTCTCTCTCTCGTGTCTGTCTATGGGTTTTCTGATTTCGTTGAAAGTAAGTGAAGGGAGACAGAGGAGTGAAGAAGTTTCTATTTTATCTCACACGGCCCTGCTTAAACGGTTCGGTAATTCTGTGGAACGCGGATTGCATACTGTGTAAGTCACTACCCTCTAGTGTACTGAGTATACTCTGTGGGGTCCTTCATGGTGTATGTATCTTATCCATGCCGTCCATCTGTTTTCCTAGATCATTTTATGGCATGAACTTAAATTTGAGCATATCCAAATTTCAAATGGACCACACCACAGGAAACCGCGAGAATTGAATGCTTACAGTTGAAAACTTCTTGGGGGTTAAGAAAGTTTTAGATCAAGCTGGTATTTGTATTTTCATTCATCTATGTCTGTGTGACATTATGAACACGTTGGATGACAAATAAATATTACCCTGGGCCCTAACTGGGAAAACGGATGGACCGTGTGGATAAGACAATCAGTAGGCTATAGCGTACTAACTGAAGAACCGAAATGTAGAAAAAATTAGCACGGTAGACACTTACCTTTTATGTGTTTTTTTCCAGAAGGGCTGAAAACTTATGAAAGTAAAATTTTCAAATACGAAAAGGAGGTTTTGAACAAAAATACCTTTGATTTTTAAGTAAAAGTAGCTGAAAAAGTAGGGATATTTTTGTCTTTATTAGTTTGTCTATAAGGATAGAGATTTAGATTGGTAAGTTAGGTTTGTCCCGTCGAGAAAACGAAAAGTGGATGAAAGGTCACGTCTATAGTAAAAAAATTACTCCGAAATGTACTGTGACCACGCTAATACGCACTGCCAGCTATCCTCGCTGTTCGTCAGGTGGTGCTCACCGTATACTGAAGATGAAATGGTGGGGACCCTTGCAACCCCATTCTATGAAAATGAAATGGTGGGGACCCTTGCAACCCCATTCTACGCAGGGCATAAAACAATCAAGCTCTGTAGAGCCCACCTTAGTGTATGTATTTTATCCCACTGTCCATCCATTTTGGTAGCTCATTGTAAGTCATGCATATCCAAAGCTCAAGTGGACCACCAATTGGAGTTTATGTTTATGATTATTTCACCAATAAACAAGTATCCACCAATCAGTGTTTCTGATTAATTATTTCACTAATCTGATTTTTATATTAGAAATTAGTGACAGCAATTTTTACAATGTAGATGGTTTACATTAAGTTAATATATGCAAATTATATTATCTCTAAGTTCTTGCGCATCCAGCATCATATGCCATCAGAGTATCAAATAACTCTCCTCATGTTTCCCATACTGTATCAGCATGGCCCTGGTTCATCCCCATCATCAGAGGGTTATAATGCGAATATTTATTGTTTTATTCATTTTCATTGCACGTATATATGATCCTAACAAATAGATGGATCATATCTTTCATTGGATTTATTTATGTGTAAATGATGTTCTTAACCACTCATATTAAAGATCATCAATTAAATGGCTAATATTTGTCAGATGCGTGTGATATTCGCATGATAACCCTCCGATTATGGGATTAGACCAAGTGCATGCACCTACGTTCAATAGATATGGTGCACATGCACACTGATTTATACCGTATATATTTTAAATCCATTGGAGGGAAAAGGAGAATCTATTTCAACAACATTTTATTATATATTCAAAATAATAATAATAATATAATCAAATTAAGTAAAAAAAATAAAAATAAAAATAAAAAAAGAAAATCCCCACGCAAACCATACCACTCATCTCTTTGTTCCGCTAATTATAAAGTATTGGATCCTTTTCAGTATATCGGTCCAATAATTGTCCATAAATCCCCCATTCGAATGATCAAATCGGTGTATTTTTTTTTTTTTATATAGAAACCATCACTGCAATGTTTCATAGTTTGGACAATTCAATATGTGTTAACTATATGAGTTATAATACGATGCTAAAGTATCAAAAAATTTTAATTGAAAGAAATTTCATTGCAGAATCTTAAACTGTCAATTAGGTTAGCAAAGAGACAGTTTTCATTATAACGGGAGATGATACCGTCGTGCGGGAATAAGTGGACCATGTACGCCATCTTCTAGGATACACGTGCAATGAAAATGTACAAATCGTGACCGTTCATCTAATGGGTACTGCCTCTAAAGTGGGCCCCGCCTTTTCTACACACAAACACAATCCCATCTTTAGCTTCTCGTGCTTTCTTTCAAACCCTACATATTGTACACGTGTGTATTACAATTCATTTGGATGAAGAGGAAAATTTATTTTTCTCCGAAAACCCAATTACTTCCTCCTCCAAACCGTCGTGACACGAAGATGCCTCTGTGTCACGTGACACCACATTCCAAATTCAACCTCCTTCACCTCCAAACTTTCCTCACGTGAACAAGTCTTCACTGCACGTGACACCACAACCTCCATCAATTTCTCCAATTTGGATAGAAATATCTCCAGCTGGCAAACATCAATACCCTCGATATCCAAATCCCGCCATCGGCTAGCGTTTCCTTCTTTTAGTAGACGATTCTTCTTCACCTCTTCCTTGAGCAGCTGCTGGACATCAGCAAGATGCTGATTTAGATCATCGAGATGGACATCGGAATGGGGCGATCCAACGGCTGAGGAAGAAGAAGAAGAGCAGTCGTTGCTGCTTCAGCTGCTGCACTTCCTCAAGTACCGATCGAGTGCCCATGTGGTGAGGGTGTGTATGGATGGATGGATGATGCGTAGAACATTTTACAGATTTGACGATTAATAAACACGGACTCATGATGCTGGAATTGCACGGTGAGGAAAAGATCATACTACCGGTTCAAACTAATATTTACCCCTAACAAACATGGAAAAATCATATGAACCGTCTGGATCACCAGATATGGGCCTCAATTATACAAAAAAAATGGATGATGCATACGGAGAGTATTTACTGTCCAATTCATCGGGACCAGATAATGCTTAATATCTTCCATAATTTCACTCCCTATATTAGTTTACACCGTCCATTTAATAGACAAATACTCCGAATAAAACGATCGGTTGGATTTTATTATTTATGTTTTCACCAATAAGTGGTGTTTTCTAGGGATTACAAAATGGACGGTGGGATCAACTATAACATTTCCTCACTCTCATCAGTCACATAAGACAGCAACCGCTGTTGGAGAGTATATCAACGCAACCCACATTGGAATATTTTGGTTGAATTAAATAGACTATTAAAAAATCGAGAATCAAAAAGAAAATAAATTTTGAGAAAGAGGGCTTATTGAATTGAGTCGAGGCGTGGCATGAGTTACTCAGCTTGAAATCGAATTTGCTCCCCTTAGACAGCGTTTCAAGTGCAACAGGTTTCCAGAGCAATTAACCTCCAGGATATAACGACTATGACCCGGTCCTAGCGGTGCACTCACTATACACGAGCTCGAACCACTTGCAGTTTAACTAGCAAGTGTTGAGTTGACTTAGCAACAAACTCAACAAAAATTCTTAAACTAAAACCAAAAAAATAGAAAGGGTTTTATAAGATGAGAAGAGAAAGGATTCGTTCGTACTTTAGAACAAGAACGGAAGTCCTTTTATAGACTCTGAAGTGGTGCATTAAGCACCCTTTAGAAAGGTTAGGTTTGTTGGGTTTAAACCCGACAGGCATGACCAACCGAAAGGAACATATCTCTCTGGTTTAAAACGAAAAGGCACAGTGCGAGTACACTCTCGCAAATAAAGTCTCGCCAGTACCCATACACCCACGTGAGTACACTTGCACTCGCGCTCGCACCCGTACCCGCGCCCACGCCCACGCCCACACCCAGCCCAGCCCAACCCATCCCGTCACGTCGTGCACACAAGCACATGGACTCGGACTCGGACTCGGACTCGGGCTCGGCTCGGCTCGGCTCGACTCGACTTAACGCGCACGGCCATATGTGGTCAATGGCATAAATTATAACTATTGACATAGCCTGCCACAGGACCAAATTCACATGCCCCCTAAATGGGGCTCAAGCCCCAATGCAAAAAGCATATCTTATATACAAGATGTTTTTCTTTGTTAAATCCGATGTGAGACAAAACCCACAACTCAAATTCAATAGAAATTTCGAATGTGAAGGAAAACCAAAATATTTGAAATTCTTATTTTAATATTAATTTTGAAACAAAATACAACAATCACCCACATGTTTCAAAATTAAAAAAAAAAAAATCAGGTTAAAGCGTAATAGTTGTACAATGGTTCCGGTGTCATCATAGACTTGAACTAATATTAGAATAAGCAAGATAGGTCTACAGGAATCAGGTGACACCATAGTCTTAAACCTGAATCCTTTTAATGTAAATCGCAAGTACATGTCACTCGCACAACTCTCCATCTGCAAGTAATTCCGCGGTTTGGTGCTTTTCGGCCATATACCATTACCTGGATTTCATGAGTGTTATAGAGAATTCGTCTTTCTCATAGGAAGCAGCCTCCACCTTCACACCCATATAGGTGAATTACATCAAGTGTATGCAGCAACTGTACACACCATCAAATATATGGATATGGATTCATTAAGAGTTCTAAACGACTCATCCTTCTACGTTGTTGCTCGCACTGTACATCATAAAAGGGGCTTATATATATATATATATATATATATATATATATATATATATATATATATCAGTGCAATCATCTACTTCGTGTCTTATTGTTTACCCACGGAACCTATCTAATAAGATCTCCACTTGTATAGGTTGGGTTGTCAACACTAGCAGCTCATATATTGGGCTTAGCCTCATTCCCTTCGATGTATCATTGACTAATCTTTTAAATAGTCCTTTGGTCAGAGGATCTGTCAGATTCTTTTCTGACCTCACAAATTTAATAGATATAACTCTATCATGCGACATGTGTTTCGCTATATTGTGTCTGATTCTAATATGTCTGTTCTTTCCATTATATATTTTACTCTTTACTTTTACTATAGCTGCTTGACAATCACAATGAATAGACACGACTAATACAGGCTTTAGCCACAATGGTATATCAACTAAGAGATTTCTAAGTCATTCGGCGTCTGATCCAGCCTTTTAAGACAATAAACTCGGATTCCATAGTTGACTGAGTGATACAAGTCTGCTTGGTAGACTTCAAAGACACTGCTCCTCCATCCAAAGTGAAGACATATCTGCTAGTGGATTTTATCTCATCTGAATCACCGATCCAGTTAGCATCATTGTATCCTTCCAATACAGCGAGATAACCACTATAATGTAAAGCATAAGTCATACCGCCTTTTAGGTATTTCAAAATCCTAGACAAAGCATTCCAATACACTTTTTCAAGGTTATGTGTATATCTACTTAGCCTTCCTACTACAAAAGTTATGTCTAGTCTAGTGCAATTTGTTAGATACATGAGGCTACCAATTATTCTAGAATACTCCAAATGAGACATACTACTACCCGTATTCTTCATGAGAGTCATATTGTAATCATAAGGTGTACTGACAGGTAACCAATCAAAATGGTTAAACTTTCTCAGTAACTTCTCAACATAATGAGATTGTGATAATATAATAACACCATCTTTTCTGGTTACTTTAATACCCAAGATTACACTAGCCTCTCCTAAGTCTTTCATGTCAAATTTAGATGACAAGAATTTCTTAGCTCAATAACTAATTTAATATTAGTTCCAAAAATATGCATGTCATCAACATAAAGGCATATAATTACACAATCATTTCTAGAAATTTTACTATATACACATTTATCTACATCATTTATTTAATAACCATTTGATTTCACAACACCATCAAATTTTTCATGCCATTGTTTAGGAGCCTGTTTTAGACCATATAGTGATTTAATTAGTTTATATACTTTATTTTCTTTACCTGATATCTTATAACCCTTAATTGCTCCATTTATATTTCTTCTTCCAAATCTCCATTTAGGAAAGTTGTCTTAACGTCCATCTGGTGTACAACCAATTTATAATGGAGGTTATCATTATTAAGACCCTGATAGTTGTAATCCTTGTTACAGGAGAATATGTATCTAAATAATATATTCCTTCATTTTGTTTAAAGCATTTTGCTACCAACCTAGTCTTAAACTTATCAATAGTTTCATCTAGTCTTAGTTTCTTTCTAAACACCAATTTGCAACCTATTGGTTTATGTCCAAGTGGTAGGTCTACAAGTTCCCAAGTGTTAGGTATAATATATTCTAACTCATCATTTATTGCTTCCTTCCAAAAGGTTGCATCTTGAGAGTTAATTGCTTCAGTATAGATTGTAGGATTGTCTTCTACTAAAAAGATGAAAAAATCATCTCTTGGGTTAGTTTCTCTTCTAACTCTAGTACTTTTTCTTGTTTATATCTCTTCTACTATTTTCTCGTAAGTACATTACTAGTATATGCGATATCTGATATATCAACTTCCTCTATTCCTATAGATTTAGATTTTATACGGAATACGTTTTCAAAGAACTCTGCATCCCTAGCTTCTTTAATTGTATTAGGATCCAAAATATTATCTTGAGTCTTTAAAACTAAAAACCTGTAGGCTACGTTGTTTTGTGCATACCATATAAATATACAATTAGTCGTTTTAGGGCCTAATTTTTTTTATTCTTAGTTTCAGGTTATCCTACTTTAGTAAGACACCCCCACACTTTAGTATATTTATAACTAGGAACATGGTTCTTCCAAAGTTCATAAGGTGTTTGTTCATAAGAGCTAGAAGGAATTCTATTTATGATATAACAAGCAAACAGAATTGTTTCTCCCCACATATTTGAGAGTAAGCCTGAACTATTTAACATAGCATTCATCATCTCCTTAAGAGTTGTATTCGTACGTTCTGCTATTCCATTCTGTTCTAGTGTATAAGGAGCTATAGTTTCGTAAACTATTTCACTCTTTTCACATAATTCTCTAAATTGAGAAGATTGATACTCACCTCCTTTATCTATTCTAAGTTTTTTAATTTTTATATTGAACTAATTTTCAACTTCAATTTTGTACTTAGAAAAAGCATCTAAAGCTTCATCTTTGTTTCTTAACAGATAGACTCTAGTGAACCCATAGTAGTCATCTATAAAAGTAATGTAATATTTTTTATCACCTCTAGACACGTGATTTCTAAAATCACCTAAATCACTGTGTATCAACTCTAATAAAATAGAGGATCATTTTATTAGTTTAAAAGGTTTTTTTAACGAATTTTGATTATACAAATGTTTCACATTTATCGAATTCTTCATTAGATATTTAAGTAATAAACATAATCTTTTCATTTTCTTTAAAGATACTACATTCACATGACTTAATCTACTATGCCACAAATAAAAGGGTTCAACGATATAAACGGAACTGAATGTCTTCTTATTATTATCATTAGATATATTTATAATGAATAAACCATCACTACAGTATCCCTTACCAACAAAAGTTTCATTCTTAGTAAGTACGAGTTTATCTGAATCAAATACTAACTTGACACCATCCTTATTGATGAGCGAACCAGAGACCAAATTTCTTCTAATGTCAGGCACATGTAGGACATCATTCAATAGCAGAGTATTTCCATAAGTTTCAGAAACACTTTCCATTTTCCTACAACCGGAGATGTTCTAGCATTACCCATGAACACCTATTCATCATCTCTTGATACTTGGCAGGAGGTAAACATGCTACGATCCTTATACACATGCTTAGTTGCACCAGTGTCTTGCACCCACTCCAAGTTGTTTATAAGGAAGACTTCTGACACCACAACTACTACCATGTCAGACTCATTGCCTATTTCTGTAAGATTAACATGTGGCTTATCTTTATTTTTCTTAAGCCTGCAAGTTTTAATGTGATGCCCAGGCTTTTCACAATTGTACCAATTTTTCTTTTTCTTGAATTGATTATTTGCATTCTTCTTTTTAAGCCTGCATTCATTTGCATAATGTCCAAGTTTGCCACAGTTAAGACATTTGCCCTTTGTCTTATTGTTTTCTCAACTTAATTTTGCAAGATTCGCCTTTGAATTTATCTTATTTCCATTTTCTTTTTAGTCTCTGTTTCTATTGGCCTCTTCTATTCGTATGTGTACAATAGTAGTTTCCAATAAAACACCGTTCTTTTTATGTTTCATTCTATTCTTATATTCTTTCGAGGAGAGTAGTAGCTTTTCTATTAGTGCTCATGATAGAAACACTTCATCCAACTTAATTCCTTCTGACAATAATTCATAAACTAGATTTTGAAAATCATGAATCTGATTTGTGACAGGTTTATCATTTGTCATTTCATAGTTAAGGAAATTAGTGATTGCATGTTTCTTAGCACCTGCATATTTCAATATGTACTTCTTTTCTAAAGCAGTCCATATGTCTTTAACAGACTCATAAGAAGCATACACGTCATATAGTTTGTTGAACAAAGAGTTTAGAATATAATTTTTACAATTATTTTCATCTACTGCTTCAGTTTGATTTGTTGGATCTATAGTAAATGATTCAGACAGACTGTATAAAATTTTAAGGGTGGTCAGTGCGAACATCAGTTTCTGTTTCAACCGTTTAAAGCATTGTCCAGCAAACGTTTCGATTTTGGCTAACTCAGTAGAGGCATTAACTGTTACGGTAGACATAGTCTATGTAATTTAACACTTCGATTTCAAGATTGTTAGAATATTTGGTTGAATTAAATATACTATTAAAAAATCAAAAACCAAAAAAGAAAATAAAATTTGAGAAAGAGGACTTATTGAATTGAGTCGAGGTGTGACGTGAGTCACTCGGCTTGAAATCGAATTTGCTCCCCTTGGACAGCGTCCCAAGTGCAACAGGTTTCCAAAGCAATCGACCTCCAGGATACAATAACTATGACCTGGTCCCAGTGGTGCACTCACTATACGCGGGCTCAAACCACTTGTAGTTTAACCCGAAAGTGTTGAGTTGACTTAGCAAAAATTCTAAAACCAAAACCAAAAGAACAGAGAGATTTTTATAAGAAGAGAGGAGAAAGGATTTGTTCCTACTTTAGAAACAGAAACGGAAGTCCTTTTATAGACTCCAAAGTGCTGCATTAAGCACCCTTTAGAAAGGGTTAGGTCTGTTGGGTTTAAACCCAACAGGCGCGACCAATCAAAAGGTGTAATCATGTATATAGAAACCAACTCCATTATGTTCCACAAATTGGACGGTCCAAAATATCTTAATTATATGTCAAGCATACAAATATATAATGCCTATGTATCAATTATAACATCCTGCTAGAGTTTTAAAGTTTCCTCGTACAATAACCATCTGTGAATCTTTCGGACGCGGTTTGGTTAATGCCCGACTGTCCCGAGTTCAGGACTGGCTGAGGCTCTGACGGCCACTATGATGAATGTGTTTCATCTACACCGTCCATTCATTTTTTCATGTCGTTTTAGATTGTAAGCCCAAAAATTAAGTAGATCCAACGCCCAAGTGGACCACCCGAAGGAAGCAACAGTGATAACGATGCCCACCGTGGAAACCTTCCTAGGCACCACCGTAATGTTCCTTAGGTGAAAACACAAATTTCAGCTTATCCAAGACTTTCGTAGCCCCTGCTATGTTTTTAATGGATGGAGTTTAATCCCCACTATGTGGTCCACTTGAGCATTATATCTGACTCATTGTTGAGATCATACCATAAACTGACCTGAAAAAAATGGATGAACGACATGGATAAAACCCTACATCACGGCGGGCCCCACAGATCCCCTCCCTGAATTGATTTTGTCCAGGCGGGGGCCAAAACGAGGATGACCGGAACCCCTGCAACGATGTTCAATGCAGGGCGTAAAACACTGGATCTTTGTGGGGCCTACATGTTGTATGTGTGAAATACATTCCATTCATTAGGTTTTATCATTGAGTCTGTGAACTGGGGCCAAAAATCCTCTAGATCCACAGCTCGATCGATGTGGAATGATGGGGATGGGATGCTGACCGTAGGTTTGTGCGTGGTGTCAGTATTGTGTCCGTCCATTATTAACTCAATGAATCAGGTGAATCTCGTTGCTGCCACGAAGTGAAGGTACAAAAATCATCCTGGTTTTAAGATTTTGGTAAAAACATTATGTTGTACTCATTTGTGTATCCCACTGGAAGTTTTTTATTTTATATTTTGGCTGATCTTCTGCACATACGGTTCTAACAAGGTTTCTTAATGGACGGACTGGATTAATTTAATTTACACGTACAATATAGAGGGTCGAATAGAGTTTGTGTATCTTAACTGCTGTCCAAAACAAGCGTTGCATAATATCTGGTCACTCATCAGTTAACTTTAGACTGTTGTACATCCACTACAAGAAAACTGGCCTTTACCGGCAGTCAAAACCACTGGCAAAGGCCTAGAAAACTGCCGGCAAAGCCTTTGCCCGCGGTCAGGTAACAGCTGGTAAAGGTGGCGTTGGTAAAGTCTTTACTAGCAGTTGTGCTGGACACTGCTAAATCGTCAGTTTTTGCTGCACTACCAGAAAAATGGTCAAAAGCTATGGATTTTCCGTAGCTAAATATGACTAGCCCCACAGTACGATAGTAGCCATTGGTACCGCAGCTCTTGAAAACTTTGCTACGGATTGAATTCGTAGCCATATAGCTCATGGCCACCGAAAATCCGTAGCCATAGAGAAAATCTTTCTTATCAAAAAGTTTTTTTTTTTTTTTTTTTTTTTTTATTAAAAAAAGGAAAGGAAAGTTGACCCACATGTATCCTAGTTTTTTTTTTTTTTTTTTTTTCTACACCAATCTAAGCAGCTAACATACCTTGGTTAATGTCAAATGATAGGAGTCCTAAAAGGGTCATTAAAGGCTGATTCGGCAGATGACTTCTTCTTGGTGTATTCTGAAATTTTCAGAAACAATGGAATGGCTGGATCACATTTATCCACATATAGCCATGTGATAAATGTAATTGCTGGTAAAGGGCTATCGGAAATTTCTAGGAAGACCAAAAAAAAAAAAAAAGAAGAGATGAAGAAGAAAAGAATTGGGACTCAAGGACTGCATAACTGTTCTACATGGCTGGGTTTGGGTCGGCCAAGCATAAGCTCGTACCCAGTCCAGTTATTAATCAGGCTCAAATTAAAACCAAACCTACACCCACACTCATTCGGCTATAGCCATACTCAGGCTGAGCTTGGGTCCCTGTTGGATCTACCTGGTCCATTGCCACCCCTATGTGGCCTGCATCTTTGCAATGCATACAGTGGGACACAACGGACTGATGGTCTGTACTTATCTGGAATGTTATTATATGTTTATAAATATCATACTTGATTGTATCATTCATCAGGCTAAATAAACACAGTAAAAAATTTTGAAACTGTGGAAAGATTTAAAGACTACTCCTGCACGTTCGATGTGATTTCCAGGATATGCTCCATCTACAATAGGACCCACGCTTTGGACATCTATAGATACAGATGTATGCCATTTGTATGCCCGATAAGAAGCCACTGTCAATGAAATGGAGTGTCACGGTGCTTACAGAAGCATGCTTCTCAAGCCATTGAGCATCCATCATCTGAAATGACACACAGTAGAGGTTATTGAATGCCATTTCATCCTCTCCAAGCAGCTCTAGCTAGAAAGCGAGCCCCTGCCAAAGAAGTTGGCCTGCCTGCAAGAAAGTTCCAATCATACGTTTATTTTCATTTTCAATGAACATAGTCACAAGATCACTAAGGCCCTGTTTGTAGGGCTGTCAATGGTACCAGGAACTGTGGGTACCCATTCAACCCGACCCGATTTTAATGGGTCCGGATCCAATTTGTTGGACCCATTAAGGAATCAGGCCAGGTTTGGGTCTCGACTTTTTGGATCCAGTTAAAAATCGGTCTAGTCAGGTTTTGGGTTGGGTCCAGGCAGTTTTAGTAGTAAAACTACATATTTTTACACATTTGATCTGATGGGCCCCATTTTGGATGGGTTGCACCCCAAAAATCTACCATCATCTACTCTTTTGATCCTTGGCCTTTCCTCGTTGAATGGATACTGTTACTGTAATTTTCTTTTCTTTTCTTAATATCCACTTGTAAGCTACCAATCATAGAGATAGGATCTTCCTATCTGAAAGATTTTTGGGCCATCCCATATCCATAGTGGCCCCCAAAATCCAGATTCATTGAACCGTGGAGCCCACGAACTGGGAGCCTCATCAAATACTGTACATATGTTGAGACTCGTGACCCAATTAATCATCAGCTTCCAAAATTGAGAACCCTGTACTTGATTGCAAGTCCAACATTTGTGCCAGCATAAAAGAAATATTTATTCCAGCTCTGGCAAAGGGATTTCCCATTCCGCCCTTCTCCCTTCTTGCTTGTGCAACAGCCTCCAGAATGAATCCTGCCTTAAAAAATCACGTTTTCATGGTTGCTAGTGTGTTAGATTTAATGGTGTGTTTGGATGAATATTGGATAAAAATGAATACTGCCCTTGTTGGGACATAAATGGTATCTAATCAGGCTTGAACTGGTTTCTATATCAATGTAGGAAATCTGTTGATTTGTCCACAATATCATGGCCTCCAAACATCCCACAGAACCCAATAAGTTAAAAACAAAAACCAAGTTCATGATTTTATCACGATAAAGGTTGCATCCAAGAGGGCTACAATCCACAACCATGTTGAATAAGAACCCAGTGTAGATGCACATGAACCAAGAATAATCATGATCGGATAATCACAACCATACAATTGAGGGCAGGCAAAATAGATGGTAAGAACAGAACTGGCCTTAATTACCATCAATTTTCTCGGCCCTTATTTGGGTCTCTGATTATCTAATCAGGGTGTGCTTATTGGGGCCATGTGCAATCCATGCCGGACCCTCAGTCCAACAACCTTTGTTGATCATGGGTGGGCTCATTTGGGCCCAATGTATATGTGTGTGTGTGTGTGTGTGTGTGTGTGTGTGTGTGTGTGTGTATAAAGGCCAAACGGCCCGAAATGGTGTGGTCGTTACTATCACCATTACCTTTATTGAATAACAATGCATACAACATGGTATAGAAGTCAGTGAAAAGTTTAAGAAGATGGCTTACTTGATGCTCTAGACGAGTACCATCAAAAGGAACCTCCAGCCTCTGCTGCAGATTCCTCAATCTTTCTTCCTACATGGTAAATCATTTATTAGTAAAAAGTGAAGTTACAGAGCCAAAATTTCAATGGAGAAAAAGCATGGGAGCTGAAGTGGCAGTGAATGAGAAGGCAACAGAGCAACTTTTTCAGCAAGTTCAATTCTGACTACCAGAAGAACATTTTGGTGCCTGACTCACCCAGGGACCACAATACAAAAACATACACATTTAGGGGTGTTGATTCTGTATCAACCGAGTTTGATCCTGCTACTGGTTCGGAAAGCACCCACGAAGAAAACATTCGAAATTTTAAAATACTTGTAAAATCCATATGGCTTGCTTCAGTTTCTTGATGTAACCTATCTATTCATAATCTCATCCAAGAAGGAACAAATGAAGTGCTTCACCCAAAGAATAGAAAAAGCTATGTATGACACTTACCTGTAAAGGGCTAAGAGAAAGTGGAATGTTCTTCGTATCACTTCCTTTTTTACCAATGAAAGGAAGAGATAAAAGCCTTCCAAGGAGCGATCCTGATCCAATGACAATGTTTGCTGAGAAGAAAATTGAAATTATCAAGAACATCAAACACCAACTCCTAACTCGTCCCTAAGATGAGTAACATCACATTGTAAAGAGAAAAACAAATAAGAAGATAAATAATAAAGCATTAGTCCTTATTTCACAAGCCGCATAGATATATAGAGTTGGGAGTGCCATAACGGATGTTATGTTAAGGTAATGGTGATAACCATTACACGTTACGGTCGTAACAGCGATTATGGGAAAAATGAACTATAACTACTAACTACCGTTATGGCCTACTACGCCCCATAAAGGACCCATAATAGTCTGTTATGGGGTAGATACTGGTTTTTTGGGGTTTTTGTTTTCAATTAAATTAAAAAAAAAAAAAAGAAAAAAAAAAAGACCATAAAGGCCATTACGACCCATACAGTAAAGGTAATGGCGGTGGCTGTTACGGCTATTATAACCATTATAGAATACCTTGAGGTAGATCCAATGAGGAAGTACATGATCCTCAACTTGAGGATATGCATAGGATCCTCCAACGCCTAGTTTGCACAAGTGCAGTCCATGGTTGGGTGATTAAGACCATTGACCGGATGGGGCTCCCCAATGAATGACATTGCCCTAAAAATCTCCTCGATGTAAAAAAACTAAACCTTGATTGGTAAAAATTAATGCCGATGGGCCCGCTAGGGGAAATCCGCAGCCCTCAGGTGGGCAGGAGTATATAGAGGGAAGGATGGTGAGTTATTGTTTGTGTTTTCCAGCAGTTTTGTGCTGGGTATGAATGACTGAGCTGAAGTTAAAGCCATTGTAGAGGGTATCTTTCTCCTCTGCGTTGCCTGGGGCTTCTCTAAGGTAATAGTGGAGAGTGACTCGAAAACTGTGGTTCATATTCTTATTAGGGACCACCCGGCGAGCTCGAATATATGGTACTAGTGGGCCCAGGTAGCCACCCTTGTGAGAAATGTCAATGTCACCATATCTTTTGCGCCTAGGGAGGTAAATGGGGTCGCGGACAGCCTGCCTCGCTTAGGTAGTGAGTCCCAATCGAGTAGGCATTTCCAGTCTCCTAGCGAGCTTCCTCAAGCTACTCGAGGTATCCTTTTTATTGATCGCTGTGGCCTGGGGAACATCAGAGAGAAGTTAAGCCCAGTTATCCTGTTGTTTTTTCCTTTTATGTGCTCATTTGAACCTTCCAATATGATAGGCGGCCCATGGCGGCTTTTTGTGTTTTCAGGCTGCCCGAATGTATTTGGGAGTGCTTGCGCTTTACTTCTGATTAATAAAGAATAGCATTTACGTTGGAGAAAAAAAATGGTTGGCATCCACATCCCAACCCTTCCCTATGGTGTGGTATACCTGAATTTCGGGCCAACCTAATTTTTTATTTTCAAGGTTGGCATCCATTTTCGCATATATATAGCCGTACTTATACGCAGGGGTTTCGTGAGGATCCGAAACGTGTTGGAATACTCGTTCGGCACACGTGTCAGATATTTCTATGCAGAAAACAATCAGGTTCTTTAGGGCAAATATATTGGGCCCTACGAAGCCTAGTACTGTCAGCTCATCAGTTAAATGCTTGGGATTTGGACTACTATACTACTTTATCTAACGGCCTACTTTTTGAGAAAAAAAAAAAAAAAAAAACTTGGATACTCAGCATAAGGATGAATGATATACAGCCACTTAAAATTGGAAACTTGGAATACAAGTAATTCAAGTAGACTGCACAAATTATGATCACGAGCTTAGATGTATGGTTAACAAAACATTAATCTTATGGAACAGTTTTAGACATCAATCACAATCCTTATATGACGCAAGGGAGGACGTGAGGTCGAGCACCGTCTTCCTCAAGAAGATAACTATTCCAAATCCACGAAACTTCTCTAGATTCCTCACAGAGACTTCTCGAATCCACGAGGAAAGAAAGCATAAAATAGAAATAAATTCTAAAAAATTTGAAATTGATTAATGAATGAATAAAAACAAGTTCACAACCTTTTAAATAGGGATACCAAGTAATGGGAAAGAAATCAGAATCAAACTACAACTAAAACTCTTAGAATTCGCGACTTACTATAAATAGTAACTTACTATTTATAGACAGTCGTGATGTCTACTAGTGCGCAAGGTTTTCGGCCAAAAATAGTAAGTGTCCTATTTGGCTTCACAATACCGTTCTCCTAATTATTCTAAGCTCTTTTCACGTTGGGCGCAACTCCTAAAGTCCAACGGATGAAGAGTTATAATCAAACTAAAACTTACTATTTATAGTAAAAACGAAATTAAAACAGGAAATGACCGTCAATCCAGGGTTTTTCGCAATTCTACATAGTTGGGTTGGTTGGCTAAAGTAGCTCGTTCTACTCCCAAAATCATATATTTTACGTCAGATAATTCATTCTGGATTGCGAGATACGCCCCATCTAAGGTCCGATGGTCCGGATCACATATGTCGTCGACCGGGCCTTTTCTGATCCATCTTGGCCATGAAACTATCCGCGACCCGCTCTACATCACTATAATTCTTGGACCGTCTATTTAATGGACAAATTCCTTATGAATAGGTCAATCGATTAGATTTTATTTTTACCAAATACGTGATTTTTGATAGGGATTACAAGATGGACAGTTTGGATCAACCATACGACTCTTCTCTCATCTTATTAATTGTTAATTTTCAGTACATCTGTTTATTAATTTTCCATAAATCGTGCATTCCTGTGATGAAATTGACGTAACATTCTATGAAGAAAACATCTCAAGTATGTTCCACAATTTCAACAGTTCAATATATGTTAAATGTATGCCATGTATATAAATTCCTAGTGCCAGTGTATGGATTATAATACCAAGTCAGAGTGTCAATTTTTTTTCTTTTAAAATTAGAAGAAGTGATATTTAGTTCTGTACGACTCATTTATGGCCATTTACCTTTTGAAGCCCACTTCTTTTTACCTTACCAGCTGTACGGATGACTTGACAAAGTTCGAAAATGCCACTGCTTTTAATTTCAAGCGGACGGGCTGACGAGCGCTGACGCTCCACGAACTCGAGCTGTACCGACGGTTTAAAAGAGATCAAAGTTACATGGCCTCACAGTTATGTATTTATTATATCTACAACGTTCATCCATGTTTCGAGATCATTTCAGGGCATTATTCAAAAATAATAATAATAATCATATCCAAAGATCAACAGGACCACACCACAACGAGCAGCAGAAAATTGATTTTCATTGCTGAAACTTTTGTAGAGCCCACCATAACATTTATTTTTCATCCAATCTATTCATAAGGTCACAAAGACCTGGATGAAGAGGAAAAACAAATTTCATAATGATACAAAACTTTTGTGACCCATAAAAGGATTTCAATGGTAGACGTTTGATCCTTCACTGCCTTTTACAGTGTGGTCTACTTGATAGCTAGATTTGTCTTATTTTTAGTCTCAAGCCTTAATACGAGTTCACCAAATAGATGGATGGTTTGGATATAACACGTACCTCATAATGGGACCCACAAAAATTGGTGGGCATTAGGAAAAAAAAAAAAAGAAAAGCTAGCGAATAAGGGTCGACTGGGCCAACCCGGTAGTTCGGGTCAGAGTAGGGCATATGGCTATGGATTGTAATCATAGCCATAATCGTAGTGCTATATATATATATATATATATATATATATATATATATATATATATATATATATATATATAATTTTCCTCTTTTTCTTTTCATTTCTTTCTTTATTCATTTAATAAGAATATCTTCTAAACCAAAATTAGTTACTTGACATACCATGTATAATTTTGGGGTACGAGAAGTTATCTTAGCCAAACAACTTGGTTATTTTCTAAGATTTCATCAGGTCGATAGTCGAAAATCCATTTCATTCACTTCGCGGTCAATTTCATTCACTTTGCGGTCAACTCAATTCATTTCATGGTCAATTCCCTTCACTTCACGGTGAATTTCATGCATTTCGCGATCAATTCCCTTCATTTCACGGTCAATTCCATGCATCTCACGGTCAATTACCTTCACTTCACAATCATTTCCTTGTATTTCATGGTCAATTCAAGCGATTCCACTTCACTTCACGGTCATTTCGATGCATTTCACGGTCAATTCCCTTCACTTCATGGTTAATTCCATGCATTTCACAGTCAATTACGGCGATTCCCCTTCACTTCACAGTCAATTCCCTTTACTTCACGGTCATTTCCATGCATTTCATGGTCAATTCCCTTCACTTCACTTTAATTTTATGCATTTTATGGTCAATTCCGGCAATTTCGCTTCACTTAACGGTCATTTCCATGCATTTCACGGTCAATTCCCTTCACTTCACGGTCATTTCGATGCATTATACGGTCAATTCCCTTCACTTCACAGTCAATTCCAACGATTCCGCTTCACTTCATGGTCATTTCCATGCATTTCACGGTCATTTCCCTTCACTTCACGGTCATTTTTATGCATTTCATGGTCAATTTTCTTCACTTCATGGTCATTTCTATACATTTCACGGTGAATTCCCTTCACTTCACGGTCATTTTCATGCATTTCACGGTCAATTCAGGCGATTCCGCTTCACTTTACAGTCATTTCCATGCATTTCACGGTCATTTCCATGCATTTCACGGTCAATTCCCTTCATAATTGGCAGGGATTCGATCACCAAACCATGCCCAGGAGACAATGGCAAACAATATGATTTACCAATTTCACAATCTCAAATCAGAAAAAGAAGATACTCAAAGCTATTGTAGATCTATTGTAATTTGAGTCACAATAAACTATTAACAACTTAAAGTATTCCTTAAAAAATTAAATTAGAATCCATAGAGTTTAACATAAACATGAATCAAAGCAATAAAAGCATCTCGTCATGCTATAAGCTTCACCTCTTAGCCCTAGCTAAGAAGTTTAGCCAATCATAGACATGATTGGACCAAAGTCTCTTAAGAAAAACATGAAAACAACTAAAGAAGAAGAAAAAAAACTCTTAGCGACGGCTTCTCCATCATTTTACACCACTCTTAAACCCTAGAAGATGCTTAGAAACATCCTAAGGAGTCTTATTTATAATTGTGGAACTCTAACTTTCGCACCTAGTTGGAAAATTCTAGAAACCGCCTTAAATTTACGCAGTTTGCTAAAATAGACTTCACTCTGCGTAATTTTCTAAAATAGACTTCACTCTTCGTAATTTCACAAAATGACCTTGAGTTTCAGAATATGCTTTTTCATGACGATTTCAGGATTCCTTTTCTTCACTTCAAATCTTTGAGTCTCTTTATTCCTTAGTTTTCTTGGATCTTTGGCATGTGAATTCTTCAATCTTAGTCTCCTAAGATCCATCCCTTGCTTTGGTGATTCATGAGCATCAAATCCATGCTTTTAGCACCCTTTTCAATCTAAGCTCTTAAATTCACATTACGATGCAAACATGAGTAAAATAGAACATTAAGCATTATCATGTTCATAAAACCAAGATATAAATGGAGGATAATATGCAATATTTGACCCTCAACACAATCCCCAACCAACATTTTGCTAGTCCCGACCAAAGTATGCGAAAAATATTTTGAGAACCATAAGATAATTTTTATAAGTTCAAGTGGTTTTAAAAAAATAATCCAGATAATAGAATTTTAAAATACATCAATGTTGTGCATTACCTTCTCCTAAACGCTAGCACTCAGTAAGTTTCATAATCAAGTTCAAAGCATTAATCCTCCAATTAGAACAATTTCAAACATTGAGTTTCATGGGTGTATAATGAAGTCTAGACTTATCACAATTAAAGGTTCAATTCGTGACTTTCATGATAATATTGATAATTAAATGAGCATTCAGGACAACCAAAACCTAAACCGAAACTTGTCTTACAGTTAATCTTTTATTTCCCTCTTTTATTCCTTCAGCTTTTGATTTTTCCATCAATGGCTTTTACACTATGCCAACCTTTTTAAAGATCTTTAATAAGTAGTTATTTTCGACGACAACTGTTTTTTTAGCCGGGTATTTTCTTTTTCTTTCTTTTCGATTTCTCTCATTGAACATGATGGACAAATTCCCCAGGTTGGTTCCCTCCATTTTTAATAATCATCAAGTTAACAATTCAATATCAAACTGACACTTTAATGTGTAAGTTGAATGTGACATGTGAAATCATAACTCAATCAATGTTTAAAACTTCTAATCGAGGATAAATGACTTAACTTAATTTTGAGATCTCCCAAGTGACTAAAATCTAAGAGACACAAGGCATCAACATTAAGTATCTTGTAATTCTAATTCATGAATTAACTTTGAGATCACTTAAATTTGCAGAAATTTTTAAAAAATTTCTCAATTTTTTACAACTTCGCCCAAAGATTAAGAAAATAACTGATTAGCCTGCCTAATCCACACCCCCAACCTAAAATCTACATTGTCCTCAATGTAAAAGAGATAAGCATTCAATGCAAATGAGACAACGAAAAGAAAAGAGAAGTGGTGGAAAGGTAGTACCTAAAGAAGGAATTCTGAGGTTTTTTTTTTCTTTCAAAATATCTCAATGTGAAGATAAGTTATCACAAGAATTAAACTATCAAAAAGTAAACTTTTCTAAACAGCGGAAAGCAAACTATCCTAAACGGCGAAAAATAAACTATCCTAATCCTAAATTCTTTGAAAGAAATAAATCTAACCAGGAAAACAGGGAAAAGCTACTTAGTCATGCCGCAAGGTTCCTCCTTCGGCCAGTATCTTGATAAATTTCTCAGTAGGTTTCGTAACAAGATCATTCAAAAGCCCTTTTTGCAATAGACTTGGATGCCCTGGAGCATGATTTTCCAGAGAAATTTGTGGACCTCAGCATAAAGTTTCCTTTTAATCTCCTGAGGTGTCTAAAGTGCATATGATTCACCTGAAACAGAGAAAGTTTCAGAGTTAGCTCAACATAGTGAATTAGAGACTACGAGTAGATAAAATTCAGAGAAATTCTCAGTAGGTGATGTAGTCTCAACAGATTCCAAAGTTTCAGGATTCGTTTTAACTTTCAGCTCCTCCCTTAATCGTAAACATTCAAGATCTATGGAATGAGGGGCTTCAGAATAAGGGTTCTCTCAGTCAATAACAACTACCGAGGTATTATTTTGTGAGGCATCCATTACTTCTTTTATCATAGGATCATTTGAATCTATAAAATATGCCAAGCGATCTTTCAAATAGTAGATAGATTCAGTTGAAAGGGGCTCGTTTTCTACATTGAGGTCTGAGATAATATGCCTAGTTACTTCTTCATTATTTTCGAGAATTGAGTGAAGCGTGCTCTCTTGCCCTTCATCTTGGTGAGAATATATCGTTACCAGATGTATCTTGCCTTACCCTGTATAGACAAATCGTGGATTAGTAGGCGCATTGATGTGAAGACTCTATTCATTGATACTAATCGTAAAGACTTTTTATTATCAATGGATGACTTGTCCATCTCCCTAATCATATTATAATCTAAATCAGGGGAGTGGTCTACACATGCCTCAAAAGAGTCATGCGGTTCACTTGAAAGGGACTCTTCCTCCGCATGTAAATCAAACGTGTCAGATGAGTGGAGTAGATCATTATGGTCGACAATGTCTTGTATCTCGTGATCACTTTCCTGAACCATAATTGAAATCGATTCTAGTGAATCTTGGATTGTAAACTCATGATTCTCATCCCAATACTTATCATCTTCCAATTCAGTACAGTTCACAAGTGGGATGAGATCACTTTTCTCACACCATTTTCCTAGGTTGAGTTGAGGCTCAAATAAACTAGCCTCTTCCTCCTCATTGAAGTCAAGTGTGTCATATGATTGGAGCGTGTCAATATCATTATATTTGAAAGACACACATATCTCTTGATCATTCCTTTAAATAGTCATCAAGATCGACTCTTCAGGAAATTGAGTTGTATGCTCGTTAATACAATCCAACTCTTCATTCTTAATTTCAGTACTCTTCACAAGCGAGTTAGGATCACTTTCCTCACATTGTGTTTATAGATTGGGTTGAAATTGTGATAACCTAACCTCTTCAAACTTATCGAGGCGCAATTCAATCACTTCCAATGATTTCATCATGCTCGCGACAAGTTGGTTGAACTGTTTTTGATAGTCCGTGAAATTCAAACGTGAATCCTCTTCTATTGTTTCTGGTTAGATTTTAAAGGTAGGGGATCCAAGAGAATAGTCACTATAATCAATTGTTGGTTCATCTCTCCAATGTTGATGTTTTCACTGATCATAGTCGTATAGGTCATAGGTGAGAGAGTCTGATGCTTGTTGATACATATTATCACCCATAATATAATCTCTCATTATTTTCTTCTTGTTTGATGGGTGATAATAGTTCTCACTCCCATGATTATGATAGCCCCAACAATCACGTATTATTTTCTTAATCTGTGGGGTGTAATTATTCTCCTGTCTATGATCGCGTAAGGACTTCCTAACTGGTGGAGCATTGTATTATGGTTAGTTCTCGATGATGGTTTTAGAAAAATTTTGAAACATAAGTTGTTTCCTAACATAATCATCTGACAACCCTTTACTATTTCTTGCATTCTCTAAAACTAGCTCAGCATACTGACGTTCTCACTCTTGCATATACATGGTGAAACCCTAATCCTGAACTTAATCCTAAAATAGAATAAAAGGAAAATCATGCAGCAATATGGAAAGTAAGTAGAGGAGAAGTTTGAAGGAGTTTACCGGTATGGAGAGTTCTATGTTAGGATTCTATAAAACAGAAAACAATGTTAGTTTTTAAAAATAAATCAGAAAAAACCCTAACCTAAAAATAAAACAAAAAGTTAGTCCTAAAAATAAATTAGTTTTTTTTAAAAATAGTTTCCAAAAAAAAATTAAGAAAGTTTCTAAATCTGGAAATAGAAAGAAAAGTTGGTTTTTAAAAATAAATTAGGAAAGTTTCTAAATCTAGAAATAGAAAGAAAAGTTAATTTCTAAAAACAAATTAAGAAAGTTTCTAAATCTGGAAATAAAAAGAAAAGTTAGTTTTTAAAAAAAATTAAGAAAGTTTCTAAATTTGGAAATAGAAAGAAAGAGAATCAGAAAGAAGTTGCCAAATTAAAAGTTTCTATTTTGGGATCCTGCAAAAGAAAAAGGAAAATAAATTAGTTTCTAAAAAAGAACTAAGAAAGCAACCTAGTTTCTAAAAAAGAAAAAGAAAAAGGAAAGTTTCTAAAAATAGAAAGTAAGTTAGTTTCTAAAAATAGAAAAAGGAAAGAAAATTAGTTTCTAAAAACGGATTAGGAAAGTTTCTAAAAAAAATTAGGAATGTTTCTATCCTAGAATTAGAAAGTAAATTAGTTTCTAAAAAAAAAAAGAAAAAGAAAGGAAAGTCTCTAAACCTAGAAATAGAAAGCTAAGTTAGTTTTTAAAATAATTCTGAAAAAACTCTAACCTAAAAATGGAAAGTAGAAAAATCATAATTTTAACATAATTCCAAAACTAATCAAATCCATAAAACGCAACCGTCGATCCCCAGCAACGGCGCCAAAAACTTGTTCACAACCCCAAGTGTAGGGTTATGATGTAGTAATAATCTCAGTAAGACCGAGATCGAATCCACAGGGGCTAATCTTGTGCGTTTCTAAAATTAACTAGAAGTGGAATTAGAAGAAGATGTAAAACTAATTCTGAAGTGATTGAGAGATTAATTATGAATTAAGTAATAAAAACTTAGAATTTAAAGGTAGGAACTAAGATGCCAAGAATCCACTTGTAGTGATCAGGGAGCCCTCTTGCTTGATTCAAGTAACACAATTAGAATTGAATTCCTATCATATCCAATTGAAAAATATATCAATAAAATCAAATATGAATTTTCATTGACCTAATTCTCAATGAAAAAGAACTATGATAATCAGCAGGGATTGATCCATCACCAAACCATGCCCAGGAGACAATGACAAACAACAGGATTTACTAATTTCACAATCTCAAATTAGGAAAAGAAGTTACTTAAAGCTATTGTAGATCTACTGTAATTTGAGTAACAATAAACCATTAAAAACTGAAAGTATTCCTTAAATATCACATTAGAATTCATATAGTTCAATATAAACATGAATCAAAGCAATAGAAACATCCCATCATGCTACAAGCTTCACCTCTTAGCTAGCTAAGAGGTTTAGCCAATCATAGACATGATTGGACAAAAATCTTTTAAGAAAAATATGAAAACAACTAAGGGAGAAGAAGAAAAACTCTTGGCAACAGCTTCTCCACTATTTTGCTCCACTCCTTAAACTCTAGAAGATGCCTAGGAACATTCTAGAGAGTCCTATTTATAGTTGTGGAACTCCAACTTTTGCACCTAGTTAGAAAACTCTAGAAACCGTCTCAAATTTACGCAGTTTGCTAAAATAGACTTCACTATACGCAGTTACCCAAAATAGACTTCCCTCTGCGCAATTTCACAAAATGACCTAGAGTTTCAGAATATGCTTTTTTATGATGATTTCAGGATTCGTGTTCTTCACTTTAAATCTTTTATTCTCTTTATTCCTTACTTAGTTTTCTTGGATCTTTGGCATGTGAATTCTTCAATCTTGATCTCCTAAGATCCATCCCTTGCTTTGGTGATTCTTGAGCATCAAATATATGCTTTTAACATCCTTTTCAATTTAAGCTCTTAAATTCACATTGCAACACAAATATGAGTAAAATAGAATATTAAGCATTATCATGTTCATAAAACTAAAATATAAATGGGGGATAATATGCAATATTTAACCCTCAACATGTGTATAGCCACTTAACTATGTAAAAATTGTGATACATGTGTGGCCACCTAATCATGTGAAACCATGATGTACGTGTAGCCACTTGATTATGCAATCATGTTATATATGAATAGCTGATTAATCAAACCAAGCTATGATTTGAATTTAGTCATTTAAATTTCTAGTCTTGTGGTGTACGTATGGTCACCTAGCTATGGGAAGCGGTGATAATTCGTGGCCCACTTGATGATGTGAGACTTGTATGGCTACCTAACCATTCGTCCTTGTGATAATTATGTGACCGTGTGATTATGTGACTTTGTGGCCACTTTCCCATAAGATCTTATGATATTGGTAAGACCACTAAATCATATGAAATTGTGCCATTAATGTGGCCACTAAGCCAAGTGAAGTTGTAATATATGTGTGGCTACTTATCTAAGTGAACCTATGGGTGTGACCACTTGACTATATAGACTAATGACATGTATGAGGTCACTTGCCAATATAGATTTGTGATATCATCTTGCCACACGATCTTGTAAAAGTTTAATAAAATGGGTGGCTACCTAGCTATGTAAGTCGTCGTGTAGCAAGAATATCTAATTAATGTGATTTTGGATCCTTAGTCATGATGAGTAGAATGATATTTATGTGGCCACACTGTGAACTTGTGATAATTGAGTGGCCATGGGTCCATGTGGATTTATGATGATTATGTGGCCACTCAAACTTGTGAATTGTGTTAATTGCTTGGCTTCTTAGGCATGTGAACTTGTGATAATGGTGAGGCTGATTTGTTGTATGATCCAATGATAATTATGTAACCTCTAAGTTGGGAGGACTTGTGATGATTGTAGGGCCGCTTGAAGTAGTAGACTTGTGATATTGGTGTGGCCATGAAACCATGGAACTTATGATATGTGTGGCCACTTACCTAAGTAAACTTGTGATGTTTATATGGCTATGGCACTAGGTGTACTTGTGATGCTATATGCACACTTAACCATATGTACTATGATGATTGAGTGGTCACGGGACTATGTGAACTTAAGACAATGGTGGGGCCACTCGAATATGCGAACCATGCTAGTTGTGTAGTCTCTTGAAATGGGAAACTTGTGAAATACATATATGACATTTGGTTATGTGAAAGGATGTTAATTGTGTGGCCACTTGACCTTGGAACCTTACAATATATATGATGAATCGGTTTTATTTTAAAAAAAATCTAAAAATATTTTTCAATAAAAGTCGATCTTGATCGTGATCGTTTAATCACAAGGCAATGGATAAAATTTATTTCAAAAATCTAAAAAATATTTTTGATAAAGACCGATCTTGATCATGATTGTCGGATCACGAGACGATGGATTGGATTTATTTCTAAAAATCCAAAAAGGTTTTTAATAAAAGTCGACCTTGATCATGACCCTTGGATCACGAGATAATGGATCATATTTATTTTCAAAAAATCCAAAAAGGTTTTCAATAAAACTGATCTTCATCGTGACTGTCGGATCACCAGACAATGGATCAGATTTATTTTTTAAAAATCAAAAAACATTTTCAATAAAAGTCAATCTTCATCGCGGTCGTTGGATCATGAAACAATGGATCAGATTTATTTTCAAAATTCAAAAATTGTTTTCAATAAAAGTTGATATTGATCATGATTGTCGGATCACGAGATGAAGGAGTGGGTTTGTTTTTTGTTTTGTTTTTTTTTTTAAAAATAATGTAAGAAAAATTGTAATAAAAGCGGACTATCACAATCCCCAGTGGATGGCGGGAGGGCGACTCAGACTTATTTCAAAATTTATTTTAGAAAAAGGAAGAATAAATAAAACCTCCCGATGATGCCTCCTCGCAAGATCGGATGGATCATTTAAAAAATAAATGTCCTAGAAAAATGCTTCATACACATCTTGCAACAAAAACCTCATAAGACACATCCTATGGGTAGGGATCCTTTTAGAAAAATCCAAAAAAACAAATTTCAAAAAATATAAAAGTGCACGATATCTGAGGCACTAGGTGGTTTTCTATACTTCCCTGTGGGTACTGACCCAATAACATTAATTGATTTTGATTTTCTGCAAATCATTGGTTTTCTCCAAAATCATAAGTGGAACATGGGGCGATCAGCTTGAACTCCTAATGTTAGTTCGATCATCGTGGGATGTAAAATGATTATGTCCATGTTAGCCCAACCATGTCTCAAGTAACGTAAAAGCATATTACAATTGAACTGTTTAAGCTGGGAACTCGAATGGTAAAGGAATACCCTGGGTGACTCCAGTTCAGGAAACTTCTCAGCCTAGTACATTGTAATGCGGAAGATATGTAAAGGTACAAAATGCGTAGGCAACTGCCTATTATAACAACTTGTCTTACAAGTGATCTAAAGGGATCGTGCTACATCAAGAACTACTTTTTTAAGATCCAAGTGTGTTATCTTTGTAAGGCCACAAAAAGTGCAGGGGCTTTAGCCACAAAAATCTAGAGTTGCAAACATCCTCGATGCATGCATGCTGATCATGATGTGAAAGAGTTGCCATTTGATGCCTGGTCAAGAAACAAAAAGTGTAGGGACAAATTGCAATGTTTTCCTCAATCCTTAGGGGACGCCTGAGTTATTCATTGACCAAATGAGTATTTCAGTGCTGACACACCATTTGGAATAGGGTAGACCATGTCAATGTCTAATCAGGAGGGCGAGTTGTCCACTCGCTTTGGCATTCGGTTGCCCACAACCTTTGTTAAAGATGGGCATTTATAGACACCCCACCCGAAAATGAAAATAAATTACTCTTCGTCTTTTAGCCAAGCTTTCTCAGCCAAACTTCGATAAAAGCATCTCCAAGAGAATTGAGATCCATTGAAAGACCCTGCGAGTCGAACATAATATGCTTTATCCAGTCGCAGTAACAACCAATGAACCAGATTGACATATTAAGGGGTTGGCCTATCCACTCTTGATCAAACCCACCTGACCTTCCAAAGACCCGAAGCATGCATTGCTCTAATGAACCCATCTTCGACCAATCTGGAAGACCTTGAAAATCTAGATGGATTGGTAGAAAAGGTCATGGGCTCAACCTTGAGATGATCGATAGATCGGATCGATGGCCCTGCAACCGATTGGAATTTCTCCGAAGGCTTTGGCCGCACACAGCTCTGGTCAGGCCACATTTCCTGGAGTTCAATAATAGGAAAATCCGAATGAATTGAATGGATTCCTGGTCTCTCCTGGATACAGTTAATGGAATCAATTGACCAACACCATTTCCAATATAAAACAAATTGTGGTTGTACATCTTGGCTCTTAAAAACCTCAAAAATTCCTCGTACTTGGTAGCTGACAACTAGGAAAAGGTAAAACTGACAAGAGGCCCTTTATGGGCCACCTATAAAGAATATCTAACACTCATCCATAGGTCCTCTTTATCTGATAGTTAGAGCCGACAGTAGGCAAGAGTAATCCTATAGCCTATAGGCGACCTTTAAAGGGCCGCTTGTCTAAGTTTATATAAAATGCACAACAACAAGCCTTCATGGAGTTAATAGTTGCTGGTAGTAAGCTTATAAGGGGCCGCGGGGAGAGAAAAATACGAGGGAGAATATTTCTTGGGGTTTTGGTGTGCAGCATGTGGTGCCCGGTCGTGATTTTGATGTCCGACTTAAGAGATGTACATCATCGAAGCTGTTAAAAAATAAGAGTAGGGGTGGAATTGGGGACATCCGACTATCGCTTTTGTAAAAAAAAGAAAAGGTGTTTGGTTTTTCCATTTTCTTCCCACATCTCAAGTTAACTCGTATCCCACTCCACACATTCAGTGTACATTAACAACATACACTCACTCTTTTATTTTTCTGCAATCCTTCTCTCCTGCATATGTGCTCTATTTTTTTACCTTGCCTACCCAAGGTCGTAAACCTTGTGCAGTAAGGCTAGATATGATATTGCTGAAGTTTTGCTAAATTCCGTAAAGTAGAGACCACACATTGTGCAAATTAAAAATGGTGCGCAACCCCTTCATTTTCCTTAACCAAGGTCCTTATTTGGAATATACAATTGCAGACTAATCATAAGAGTTACTTTAACTTAGGAATCTTGTGACTCACCAATCCTTAAATGATTTTATGGTTTCTAACCGGTCATAGATATCAAACTTTATTCAACTAGTGGTAACTCTAAATCAAAAGTATTTTTATATTCGAGTTTATGCCATACTACAAACAATACTAACAGAAGCAACGAAGAGAAAAGCGGATAAAGTAAGGGTGTCTGCTCATGTGGGAGTGTTCAAGGTGTCCCTCTCCAAACTATTTCTTTTAGTTTGGATTACTTGAATCATGGACCAACCTGATATTTGGACATTGGGCCTAACATGGATTAATGCATCTTTTTGTAAGAGTGATTTCACACCGTGGTGGGGCTCACCCAAGCCCACCCCCACTTTGCTCGCACATAATGTCTCTTGGGAGCAATTCGCAAGAGATTGGGCTATTACACACATATATGTAAGCAAACGCACACCCACAAAAGAAATTCAGCCCATTCCAAAACTCAGGTGGCCCCACCAATCTATGTACTAGCTATGATTTCATATGGTGTGACCGACTTGTATTTCAGATATGATTGATTTTTGGAACATCCATTGACCTAACCCATCAAAGGTACGTTCTAGACGTCCGGCCCAATGAGCTCATGAGAAGCTATAATGAGGTCGACCTCTTGGGTCCTTCTTCTATACATATAAAGAGGGTATGGCGAAAATGTGAAGAGGGAAGAGATAAGGGGTCGTTTGGCACTGTGGATTGGAGGGATTAGAGGGGGTTTCAAATCCCCTTTGTTGTTTGGCAGCAAAAAGCAACTGGGAATCGCCAATCCAGGGGGTTTCCAGTCCCCTCTTTGAGGGGCTTGTAATCCAAAGTGAGAGCTTGGATTACACCTAAAATCATTTCAATAGTTGCGGGTGTAAATGTATGTCACTGTACACTATCATTCTATTGGGCACATGACCCACTAACGATGATCAGTACCGTCCAAACATTGTTCATGTAGATCAGCACCGTCCAAACATCGTCCAGCATTGTCCAAACATTGTTCATATTAATCAACGATTAAAAATCGATGGTTAGTCACTCAGACACGATCTTGTGCTTGCGGTCCATCCGAGACTTGGAATTTCATCGTTTTCAGGTAAAACATATATTTTAGCGGGCTTATCACAACCATAATGTCAAAATTTATATATCTCACCAATTGGAGATATTAAAATTGATTTAGTAATTAATTCAAACCCCTGTAAATGTACGATGTATAGGTATTTTTGAATTAAAGCTGATTCACACTCGGGTGCCAAACACACCAGGAGGATTGCCAATCCAGGGGATTTCCAATCCTGGGGGTTGCGAATCCAGGGGATTCCAAATCCACGCTCCCAAACAGGCCCTAAGCCATCAATCGGTGTAACACATAAATTTAAATCACAACGCTTACTGCCCTCCTCAAACTATTTGCGTTTGAAAATTGTCCAAAATTACTGACACTACACATAATAGAGATATCGCCAGTTATCTAAAAATGAGTATCCATGCTTGGTTCTACCATAGGACATGGTGTAGTAGTTGAACAGTAGATCCGGGAAAGATTCATGCCTTTCATTAGGAGACGCCATTGCATCAATGATCTAGCCAAAAAGATTACTGCAACCCACTCATTTCGTGGCGTACTCCTGTCCAAAGTTTAAAATCGGTGTATCGGCTATCTTTTTGCTGACCATCGGCGATGTAGTGGGCCAATATGCCATTACGCAATGGGCAATTTTTCCTACTATAAACCCTGCTCATGTCGCCCGAAGATGGACAACCGTTCATCATGTTTTTTTTTTTTTTCTCTGGTTATTAAGCCATCCTTTTCCCATACGTGTGGCTCACTTGATACGCGGGGCAGCTTGAGTTATCGATCATGGGCCTCACTTGATGAACGCAACCACTATTCCACACACGTGCCGATGCCCTCCTGCTGAAGAGCAGGAAGAAAAAAAAGAGAGGCAAAGGTAAGAAAAGAAAAAAGCAAAACCCCCTCCTCATCGACGGGGAAAAAAAATGCAGAAATCTCGATCTAATCTTCTCTTCGATGCTTGGTTCCCGATTCTCTACCATCTCATACTCCTCCAATTTCCCGCTAAAATATCTGGAATTCGGTAATTTTTACCCCTTTATTTTCATCCAATATTTAAGTTCTTCTGTATACGTTTTGAATTCCTTTTTTTTTTTTCCTCTTCGAAAATCCATACATCGAGCAGGAAATCGCGAACTCTTGCTATAAACCATGCATTCCATTTTCTGATTCTTCTCTGAACACGTGCTTCGTATCTGTAAATCCTATGAAATATGCTATGTTTGATCGAGGCTTGATGGACAATTAATGATTCACGTGGAGCCCACCGTTTTGCATTCCAAGTCCACTTGGTGGGCACCATTGCAGATGGGAGAGAACCGAAAAATCTTCCCGCCAATAAATTTTGGACGGTTGTAGCTGTCAATTACCATAGCAATGGCTGCAAATATTCTGATAGAAGGGATATTAGAATACTGATAAAAAAATCTCTTTCGTTTGATCAAATGCCATGTAATCTCTTTAGCTTCACATTTTTTTTCTCACTGTTTTCTTTTTCCTCTCATTTTTCTGCTCGAATTTGAGAATGGGTTGGGTGTAAAATAGCTGAATTTTATTGGTATAATAAGGTTTCGTTTGTATGCCTGTAAATGGGGCAAGCTGTAAATGATTTACAGGGAAATCATTTACACTCTGCGTTTGGATGACTTTTTTTGCTAATAATTTACAACAGTTACCCCCACCTCATTTACTGGCAAAAAGGTGGGATTTCATTTACAGGCTCTCCATTTACAGCCTAATGGTTATATTTTCAAAGATTGACTCTCCATTTATAGGACTTAAAACAATTTACAGGCTATCCAAACACATATAATTATTTACCTGTAAATCGTTTACAGCTTACATCCAAACAGTAGCTTTAAAAAAAGAAAAGAAAGAAGCTTACAGCCAAACGGGACAGGCTGTAAATGGTTTACACCTCTAAATCATTTACCACTTAAACCATTTACAGGCTTCCAAATGACCCCTTATGCAGTGAACTTGACTAAATACGTGCAGTTTAGGATTAATGATAAAAAGGTGCTGAAAGAATTTATTCAATAAAAAGAGCATGAAAGTACTTGAACTCGATATACTTAGGTGGTGTGTGCAAGTTCGTAGTAATCAATTTTAATTAATTAATTGAAATTGTTTTTTCAGGGCGGGTAAATTATTCATCATTATCATTGTTAGTGGGTCGGCTAAATGGATTTTGTTCTGCTATTCCACTCTATCAAGGGTCAGACCTGCAATTAGATTACTTTCTTATTACTTTTTACAAAATTTATTACTTTTTAATAAAATATTTAATTTAATTTTTCTTTTACCTTTTACTATGGGGGGGATTCAACGAGTAGCAAGAACTGATGGAAAGATTCCTCATTCAACTTGATGAATAAAAGTTACAAATGTGTATTTCATCCACTAGAAGGGTGAGGGATGGGACCAACTGAGTGACTAAGGCCTATGAAAAATATAGGAGTTGGGGAGTAAGATTCTATAACCGCTTACCAATTATCTACGATCTTCCTTCAGTATTTTCTACTTTTTCGGGGTAATGAATCCCAACATTTTTGTTTGCATACTCTTGAACGAAATGTTGCGAAGCACTTGCATTGCCATCCAAGAATATCTCCTCTTCCTATTGTAGAATGGATTCAATTCCATTTACAATCATGAAAGCTTATGATTTTCCATATTTAACAAACCGTATGGTTCATAAGATTTTTCCCTAACATTTTCAAGTTGGATCATCAGCCATTTTTTCAATGGGATTTGAATTGTAAATCATAGTATTTTCATAGAAGTGATATGACATTCTTTTTCTTGCGATGAATAATGGTGTCTAAGCTGACCCCAAATAGCTAGTGTAGTCAATCATGAAGAAAAGAGGAGAAGAGAAGAAAAAAAGATGAGAGTAAAGAATAAAAGGATCGGAGAGTGCTTCGTATCACTCTACACGCCCCTATTTCTCTTATTATATCATTAGGGCAATCATTTTCATATAAAACTACAATTATACCATTCCTTAGAGATAATATAAAACAACGACATATGGGCTTAATGACTCTTAACTCAAACATATGACCAAGCTCAACACAAACCCAAACCTATGCGGACCACAAGAGTGACTAGCGGAGCACATGTTTGGCCAGTAGGGCTGTCAACGGGCCAGGCAATGGGCTTCCAAGCCTGGCCCACCTTGGGCCGGGCTTGGGTTGGAGTATTAGGCCGAGGGCTGGGTATGAGCTTTAAACACGAGCCCAATTCTAAATAGGGCCGGGCTTGGACTTAGTAGTCTAAAAGCCCGTCAGCTCGGGCCTGATCCATTTTTTAAAATCCATAACTAGGTTTTTCTTCTCTTTACTCTTCCATCCGAAAACGAACCCTACCAACCCCAACAAATCTCCTGCCCTACATTCCCCCAAATCAACAACACAACTACCCCCAAAATCAACACCATAACAATAAACCCTAGTTTCCACCTCTTAAACCTTCCTACCCTACCAAACCCCTTCTTCCAAAACCCAATCCTCCTTCACCCCTCCCACCACCGGTGGATAGGAGGAGAAGTGAATCCAACAACTCCGGCAACAATGCCAGATTCCAAGCAACAAATGGGGCAATGCACTGCAGCAATGCGTTCTCTGCTCCATTTCGCCTCCTTCAAATCCTTTTCTTTGCTGTTGTTGCTGAGCTGATCAAATTCCTTGTAGGATTTGGGATTTTGAGAATGGGATTAGAGATTTTTGAGATTCTATGGAAAGATGAGAGGTCTCTATTCTCTAGATATATGAAGATTGGGGTTTCTAAAGGGAACAAGAAGAAGATGATGATGATAATGAGGAGAAGATTGCAATTTGAGATGAGAGCATAATGAAATTTGTTGCTGCATCTCTCTTTCTCTCTCCCAGTTATTAGGCTCGGGCTTGGGCTTGGGCCAGGCCTTGTATAAATATGCTGGGCTGTGATCAGGCTAGACTATTTTGGCCCGTCACATGCTCGGGCTGGGTTTGGACTTTCGGTGAACAATTTGGGCCGGGATTTGAAAGAGGTTGGCCCGGTCCTAACCTGGCCTGTTGACACCCCTATTGGCCTGGGTGCCCCACATGTGTGGTCATAATGCATCAACAGGGACAATGCCGATGGTGATGATAAATAATGGTGTTGATATGACAAAATTTTAAATGAAGCAAAATCTGCTAGTATATATACCAACTGGAACAACACAACAGGTCAGATGATTGTATATAAATCAAACTAATGGACTGTTGGAATGATCCAAAGTTCCAAACAGTCTACTAGTTTAAAAACCGATAATCATATGCACATCCAGGCACATGTTGTTAAGAAGCAACAATGCTTGAAGGGGATGAAGCACCTATTGCTGGGAAAAGGGATGCTGTGTTATATGAATAATTGAAATAAATCATCTACCCTCTTCCATGTATGGCCCTAAAGGTCTTTATACAGATTCTAATACCTCCAAGAAGATCTCTCCTCGTAGAAGTCCATCTTTTGTTTTCTATTTAAATTCATCTCTTGTTGTATTAACGGATATTAACGGAAAGGTCCTAATATAAAGAAAGCGATAAATTTTGAGTTCTATTCTAGCTGTCTAGCAAATAAAAGCGAGTTCAACTTTCCAAGAACTAATATGCTAAGTGTGAGCCTTATATTTATGGTTCTTAAAAACCATATAATTGGTATAAAATACCACACACACACACACACACACTGCCAGTTGTACGTGTATTCGAAAATAACTGTAGACAATCTTGTAGAGGACTGAGTAGCTGCTGCTGGTTGTGTATGCCTCCAAAGATAGCAACTGCATGGTATTTACTGCTAGAAATAGAATATAGAGTGTTGGAAATGGAGTCTGTCCTACCGGAAATGTAGAATTTCTGCCAGGTATGGACCATATATGCTAGAAATATAAGATATATTGAAGAAAACAGGGTCTGGTTGGTATATCTGCAATCCATTTGATCCTGTGGGCCCCATGGGTCAATTGGACTGTTAGCTAGGCCACCCAATTGAATCTGTGTCTCCTGAAGTCCAATTTAATATTAGATTCAGTCTGGGTCTGTATAACACCCTGGTTCTCAAAACCCGAGGATAGTCGCTCGAGTACGAGAACCCGAGTATTACTTTATGAGGTGTACTAACATACATCTAAATAGCAGCAAATTCCATAACATGGAGTAAGACAACATTGCATAAACTAAGGATATCAAGAGTAGCAAAAACGGAAGTTTAATACATTTAAGTGGGAGCAAAATGAAATCCCACAACAGGGAAAATATTTTTACAACTCAAACAAAACATATAATCTGAAATATGTAAACATGTAAATCCTAAAATATTAGTTGAGCTCCAACGGCTCAACTACTTCGGCATAGAGGCCCTCCTTGCCTAACTCCACTTCAGCCTTCCCTGTAAACCCATCGTAGAGGTCTTCACCTGTCCTCATTCCTGCATCTATTTGGTGCAACCGCAGGATTGGGTGAGTGAAAACTCAGTGGAAATTTCCTGCAAGGATTCATGCATACCATGTTATTCCAAAATTGTTTAAATCCACATATTCAAGTTACAAGGAGACTAATCATGAAATTATAAATGAATGTATGAGTGTATGAATGTATGCTCAAGTCAAAGATCCGGGATGCACATCCAGCTGTCAAAACAAAGGGGTCGCCCAAGGCGAACTAGTCACCCGGAAAAATACACATAGGTACGCCCAAGGAGAACTAGCCACCCGGAAAAGACCATGCAGACTGCCCGTGGTAGATCATCTACCTGGAAACAGCCATGTAAGAGAGTGCACCCAAGGATCTCCTGGAAAAATACACGGGGTACGCCCGAGGAGTGTCTAATCCCGGAAAAGCCTCATGTAAAGAAAGAGCCTCCAAAGTGGCACAAATGCACATGCTCTGTGAGTTTAACTGAAGTGCTAGGACCCTCAGGAATTCAAACAGAGTGTGACTTACATCGAGCACTCGGAAAAGCTCATATGTCATGCATGAATGTCATGTACCATGATGCTCATGCACATTCCTTAGGTTTAGCAAGATTGCTCTCATAAACATTATCAAAGCTTGAGGTCTTTTAATCAGATATCAAACATCAAACATGAGCTCAATCATAAATCCTAATAGTTCCTCTAGGCTCCAGTAAAGGCCCACAAATGGGGTGTGTCAATCTCAAGTATGGTTAAATAAGTTGAAATATTTAAAGGTCCATTCCACATTTCTTAACAAGGAAGACATTCATCATATGTTCCTCATTATACAATTTAAAATACAAAATAAGACGTAAGTTGAAGGCTCAAGTCATAACTACTAGAAGCGTACCTATATTTAAGCAATCACAAATGTACCATAGAGAATATAAGGCTACGTTCTATGCACATGGTTAATTCATATGGGACTAGAGTAATAGGAATTTAGTATTAATTCATGTTCATCGCTACGAAATAGGAATAAAAGGATTAGATCACTATTCACATTATTCCAAAATTCTATACACATTAAATTCAAAACTAAAATGGTATGGCATATATATAAGAAGTAATGTGGCAAATGTAATATTTGTAAGATAGTTGGAAACGAGATTCCTATCTCATGTTATAACTAGTATGTGGAATCAAGCAATTACAAATGAGGCATAAAGAGTATAATGCAAATTCCTATGAATTAAATTGGAGAAATATGGTTCAAGCATTAACTCATGATTATCAATATCAACTAGAGGTTAAATGGAGTGAAAATCAGTATTTACATCATTCTAAATTTCTCTACTCTTTAGGCTTAACCAATTTGGAATTCAATGACATGAAGGAAGCAATGTGGGATATTCCTCACCTTGAATGAATGTTCCTCTTGATTTGAACCTTCCCATGAGGTGAGTCTATGAGTTCTTGATTTGAGGTTTATTGAAGGGAAATATCCTTCAAGGAGAATAGTTGCAAACAGTACCTAAATAAAATAAAGCAAGATCCCAGTGAGTTACCACCGAGTCAACTCAGTCGGGACTTCCAACTAACAAACTAGTTAAGTAGGTTTTAGGTAGTTTACTAACTACAGGGTTAGATTATTGATCCCCTGGATCTGATGCTTCCCAAATCGTCCTCAGATGACTCTAGCATCGAGTTAACTTGACTCAATTGGGAAACTGGATGAGTCAACTTGTTACCAAGTGGAATGCAGTGTCACTCTTAAACAGTTGAGATCGGTTTCAGGTTACCTGATGGAATTGAGGGGCTGGGACTAGATGTTTTGCCAGATCCGATCTGAGTCAAGGCTGTTTTCAGATGCTGGAAGACTCTGGACGAGGTGTGCTCCACTCCGAGTTCGTCGGAAATCAGGGGACTCTCTTCACTTGACTCGATCCCGGTTTCCCAGTGACATTTTGGGATAATATTGGCCTGACTCAGTAGAATATTGGGTCGAGTTATTAGCAAGCTTGGTGTAGAACTATGATAGGAATGGATTCGATTTCAATACCTGTACTGGAGCTGGGTGAGTTGAGCCAACGAGTTTACTGGTTTCACAGACTCGCTGCGACAGCCCGATTCGCATGATCCAATCAACTAGCAATCCAGAATGGGAGATTCCTCTTTCTCCTTCTCTGCTGGCCTCTAACAGTTTCCTCCCACTCGAACGAACCAGCAAAGGACTCAACTCACTCATCCAGAAACTCGGTTAAGAGCCGATTGCAGCAGTTACGGCGTTTCTGTCGCATGCGAACTCCTTCTCTCTCTCTCTCTATCTCTTTCATTTTTCTTTTCTTTTCTTGGGATCTGCCCTAACCGAACGGCTATTTATAGCCAATCCGTTTCTGAATGATTCGCCAGTTAACCACGAAGATTAGCGTGATGGTTAATGCTAACAACCGAGAATGGTCGCCATCAGGGTCTCTACATGCTTCCGATCTTATGGATGGACCTTTGAACTAAAACCTGATGGGTATCAGATGGGGTGGGCCGCACTTTGGATGTTTCAGATCAAAGAAATGATCACCTCCACAGGACGTGATTTTCCTTGGCCGAACGGGGAAGATGGGTCCCTGATCATGGTGTTTTCATGATGGACAAATAACTCATCAATCTGGGATGTTCAGAGGGTCCAGATGGGGTCCATCAGGCTTGTGGGGGCCACCCAACGGTGGGTGTAGACGGCGTTGATGATAGCCATCTAAAAACGGAGTCGGTGGGAGTCGTAGCTGCGTTTTGCCAAAGTTACATCTCTCCTTACGATATTTTCGCATAGCCCTAGCCCGGACGTCTCAGATTGCCTGGACGAAGCTTCCAGAGAACGTGCGACGGCTGGGATGGGTTTTGCTATAAGGGGAAAGAATTCCTCCGCTTTCCGATGGGTAAGGGGCTTCTTTTGGAAATAGTAGGGCTGACGGGGCTGTGGTTGCGTACGTAGACGCCGTTCGACGCTCTCCAACGGCTAAGATTTCCAGCTCACCAACGGACGTGGAGTTTTCCTCCCCGTCAGCGTCCTCCTTGTGCGTTGCTGGGTCGGTCGCTGATAGAGGTGGCACAAGTTACTTTCAATCGTAACCCTCTGCATAGTTAGGGTCGGTGGGACCTTATCTATCATATGGACGGTCTGGATCTGTCTTCTGTATTTGGAAGGATGGTCATTTACACCGTCAAACGGACGGTCAGGTTTGAATGCGTGACGGGCGGGAGTTTCTGGAGGAAGTTTTGAAATTTCAAGAATTATCGGGTCAAACTCTGTTTGACCCGAATTTAATTCCCATTCACAGCCGGTGCACATGGTTCAGTGCACGTGCATGATTTAAAGTAGGTCCCACACGATCCTCTGTGAAGATCTGAGCCATCAGATCCCTTTAGGGTCTGTTTTAAGTAAAATTTGACCGTGGCCTTATGATATTAGGTGGCTGGTCTAACTGTTGTAATGCATAGGGAGTTTAGTTATTCGACTTCTATTCTAAGTTAGGATTAAAGCATGAGTTGCTACAGGGACTACTCACCATGAGTCACTTAGCTACAAACCCAAATATTGGGGTTTCTTTACATTAAAGAGGACCACTCCAAACGAACGTCAAATCCCAATTTTCGACATTTGGATGGTTCAAGCAGTTTAATGGTTGGATCTCTTAATTTAAGGATGAAGATTTCTACCAACGGTCTTAAGGGTCCTAAGGCTCATCTAGGTGAAGATTCATGGTTGGATGAGTGGTCCGATGGTCTAAGCGCGATGAACAGGTGGAAGGCTTTCAAGTTGGATTCTGATGAATGGTGGATCCGTGATCTACGATTCTGATTTGATACTTAAGGTCCACATTCAAGAGAATTTGATTGTCCCCCTCATGGATCAATAGTAGGGATGAACGGACTTTGAATCATCAATTGTTAGTTAATATCATAGGTTAGGTGTGTACGTTCACCCAAGTTTGTCATCTTGGACTACAATGGTAACATCCTGAGTACTGAAAAGTACGGGGTGTTACAGTCTGTCATGAGACCAGAGATATAATCTGGGTCCTCAATCAGACTAATTTGGATCCTTGATATGGTTTGGATCTTCAAGATGGACAGTTGGATGATCCAGTTCTTGAATCTAGACAGTTGGATTTATCATATCTTTGATCAGGACCCTTGGATGGGCCTGATCTGGTTTGATAAACAATCTGATGGTCCGATATCAGATTGGAGGTCTTATGAGGTCTATTGGGGATCCATCGAATGGATATGTGGCCCAGATGAATTGGGCATCTTTATGAAAAAAATGAAAGAATAGGATACACGAGAATGTTAAGAACAAGGCAAACAGGAGCAGGCAACTAGTGACCCCCTTGTCACTCAATCTTTAGCACCGCTAGTTAAGTAGCAAAGGAAAAGGAAAGAACACATGCAGTTTGTGATTACTTTTACACCTGGAAGATTCTATTGACATAAATCTGTTCTGGCCTATGCTTTTGCTACAGTAAGTTATGCATATCACTGATTTTTTAGTTTTAGATATCATAATGATGTTAATTCTTAATAACCAATTAACCATTTTAATAGTCACTGTCATCATCATCATCTAAGCCTTATCCCAACTAATTGAGGTTGGCTACAGAAATCCTATTATGCCATTTCATTGAGATTCATGATGAAAGTTATGGCATAAGTTTCACTCCGGCTGCTAACCTGACTCGACTCGCCTCCTTTATTTGGGCTTGGGACCGGCAATGGGCACAAAATTCCCACCATTGGTGCTATGTAATAGTCTATTACAGATGTTTATTAAAATTAATGAGCTAAAAACCATTTTGATCTCTCTAATAATTTATTCAACTGGTAATCATAATTGCATTTTTGACCATTCTAAGTTTCCTATTTCTGTGATGTGGTCTCAGAGTTGCACTTTTTAGTATTTTCGTGTAACAAAATATGTTAATGTTATTTTTGCTTGTAGGATGGATGTTAGCCTTCGAGGGAAACAACTATGCAGAACTACAGTTCAAGGAAGATATCTAATATCAGATGATAATGGTATATCAATGTTTTTGCCTCTGGTAGTTATGTTTTCAGTATTGTAATGTAACGTGTCTTCTATTTGGATGGGAATGCTTGTAATATTTTTTCGTACTGCTAAAGTGAGACAAGAATTTGTCTTCAATTGAGCGTATGTGGTATATGTTTTGACACAACAATATATTAACATGGATTCCATACGCAATAATAATATGTGAATGAGGATTCCATGCCCAATATTCTAAAGGAGGCCATTCGGTGTTTGATCTGCAAACATTTCCATGTCTATGCATAGGCTTAGGTATTGAATGGTGGATGATTCTCTATTGGAAAGGCATATACAGGCTATATTTTGTAATTGGTCATTGTGGCCATCTTCCATTCAATGTAGTGAAAATGTGAGAACTAGCTTGGGCTACTTCCCCACTGAGTTCCTTGTTTGACTGCCTAGGCAATAGCCTAGTGGAGAGAGGATGGTGAACTTTATCAAAAACACTGATGTCTTGTGTGAACTGTAATTTACAGAAAGTGATACGACAAATGAAATACTAAGGGCCTGTTTGGATGATGGACTACCTCAGTAATGTGCTGTAAAACTCACATCATTACTCCTTTGATTGGATATTGCAGAATGTCAAATCACGGTATTGCATGGATTGGCGGATGTGTGTTGACTTGACATAGTTTCGTGGGCCCCACCATGATGTATGGGTCAAATCCACACCGTTCATCCCTCTTGCGTGATCATTTTATGGAATGAGAATTTTTTTCTGAGGTAGATCCAAAGCGGAAATGGACCACACCACAGCTAGCATGGGTATTGAACACTTGCCATTGAAAAGTTATTGGGCTCTACAGAAGTGTTGGATAAAGCTCATTTTTGGGGACACCCCCTAAAATAATATTGCAAAACTGATGAATGGTGTGGATTTAACACATATTGACAAAATTACATCAAAGTATATCCAATCAACTAAAGTACTTTACGAGTCGGAAGTGGAATTGCAAGGGGAGTATTGTGTACGGTCACTGCTTTATTTTACTTTTGGCTACGGTAATCATGCTAATCATTACTTTTTTACCACACATTACAACACATGACTGCTGTAATCGCGAATCCAAACAGGCCCTAAAAAACTGAAGCAATGCATGTACCCACAATCATAGATAACCAGCCATCATAGTTAAATAGATATTAAAAGAGTTTTTTTTTTGAAAGGTTACTGTATAGAATAGAAAAAAAGAGAGGAACAGATACAAAAGGAGGAACAAGGGGGAAAGGAGATTGCTGAGCAGACAATCAAGCCTTTACAAACCAAGAAAACTAAAATCAAAATCCTTAAATCCTACTACATAAACTAGCCACTCAATCAGCATGCGTTTGTCTTTGTTGGCGATCACCGACGCAAAAGAGGCAGAGTCCCTGAAACATTTGTTGTTTCTTTCTTCCCAGACGGCCCACCATATGGCTATGAGGGCCATGCGCCAGATCTTTGTCCGATTTTTCCCTAGATTGACACCATGCCAGGATTTGAGAAGGTGTGTGACTGAGGCTGGGAAGCACCAGGAAAGGTTGAAATGAGAGAGAAATTTTGCCCATATTATAGAGATATAAGGGCAGAACAGGAGGAGGTGATTGACTGTCTCTTCGTTCTTCATATAGCATAGGCATATATTGACAATCTGCATACCTCTTTTCTAAAGGTTGTCCACCGTGAGTATCCTTTTGTTTCCCACTAACCATGCAAAAGCTGTGTGCTTGGGGGGACCAGAGTACTTCCAGAAAGAAGCAGGTGGGGGATCAGGGGAAGGAGGGGTCCCTTGGTTGATCATACGGTAAAGGGATTATATGGAGAAATGGCCCAATTTTTCCCCTTTCCACCGAAGAGTGTCCTGACTTGGAGGGGAAAGGGAAGCCAATTGGATGCGCTGAAGAAGACCCGCATACTTGTCGATCTCCCAGTCCTGGAGGTTTCTCCGGCATCCCACATTCCATTGGATGGCATTACCTGAGAGGGAATAGTTGTCAGCTACAGAGGTAGCGGGGTTTGAGGAAATGCGGAAAATGTTGGGGAAGTCCAGTTTCAGCGGAGAGTCGCCCACCCAGATGTCTTCACAGAACTAGATTTTAGCCCCACTACCTATCGAGAATCCCATGCCCGGTAGGATTGTCTTCTTCAGCGAGAGGATACCTTTCCAAAGAAACGAGGCCCTGCGATGAGAGGTGTGTTTAGTCCACCAGCCACCAGCCACCAGCCGATCTCCCATACTTTCCTTTAATAACTTTGTTCCATAGCCAATCATCTTCCATGCCCAACCTCCATATCCATTTACCCATTAGAGCTAGATTCATTTTTTTGAGATCTCTGATGCCTGTCCCGCCATGACTATAACTCTGACAGACCTGGGCCCATTTGGTGAGGGGGAATTTTTTGACATCATTACAGCCATTCCAGAGGAAGTCCCTCCTAATTTTTTCCAGTTTTGAGATCATTAATGCTGGGCATTTGAGGAGGGACGTTTAGTAAACCGGGAGGTTAGAGAGAGTGGCCTTAATCAAGGTGATTCGGCCACATAAAGACGGGTATCTGGATTTCCACCTGGCCAAAGATTTTTCGAATTTGTTAATGATCCTATCCCAAACAGATGAAGGGGGCTGGCCCAAGCAGAGAGGAAGACCGACGAAGGAAAGGGGAAGAGAGGTGGAGGAGCATCTGCAAGAGAGCAAATTCCTTAACCTCCTTGTCTTCAAGGTTGACGCCAAACATCTTCGATTTAGATAGATTGATCCTTAGACTTGAGACTGCTTCAAAACACCTGATTGTGATGCGGATATTGTCGACTTTGATCGGATCGGCGTCGCTGAAGATGAGGGAGTTGTCTGCGAATTGAATGTGGGAGATCGGGGAGGGAAGACCTCTAATACTGATGCCACGGATAATCCTAGCAGCTTGGCCTGCCTACAACATTTTCAAAAATGCTTCTCCAGCTAAGAGGAAGAGGAAGGGGAATAAAGGGTCTCCTTGGCGAATCCCACGGGAGCTGGGGAAGAAGCCCTTCGGAGAGCCATTCAGCAGGATGGAAAAGTGCATTGAACGCAGACATTCTCCAATCCAGATGCACCATTTGACAGGGAATCCCATTCGCTGCATCATGTATTGGAGGAATTTCCAATCGACATTGTCATAGGCTTTTTCTAAATCTAACTTGCAGCATATCGACTTCGAACCATTTTTAGAACTGGAGTGGAGGCATTCGTTGGCGATCAGAGCGCAATCGACGATCTGTCTTCCTGGGATGAAGGCGCATTGGTTGGGGGGAAATGATTGAACTGATGGAGAGCTTCAGGCGATCGACTAACAATTTTGAAAGGATCTTGTAGGGGCCCCCTATCAGATTAATAGGTCTGAAATCTAAAAAGGAGGAGGCACTCGTGACTTTGGGAATCAGGGCAATGAAGGTGGCACCTAGGCCTTTGGAGAGGATTCCTCTATTATGGAACTCTTGAAGGAAAAGCATGATATCAGGCTTTAACACTTCCCAGAATGAGATGAAAAAACATATGGGAAAGCCATTAGGTCCTGGGGCTTTGTCACTATCGAGGGAGGACAGAGCAGATCTGACTTCAGCTTCAGAGAAGGGAGCAGTAAGAGCATCGGTCGCTGAGGGGGATAGTTTGTCAAACTCGAGAAGGTCTAGGCCCGGTTGGTCCTAAGGGTCTGCTCTGAGAAGGGAGCTGAAGTGATGGATAACTTCTTTGAGAATCTCTTCTTTATCTTCAATACGACGCCCATTCGTTGATATGCTACTGATTCTATTGATATTAGCTTGCATGCTGGCAACAAAGTGAAAGAACTTGAAGTTTTTATCCCCTTCCTTCAGCCATTTTGCCCGGGAGTGTTGCTTCCATGCTATTTCATTGTCCAAAACCTTGGCTGATAGGGGCTGAATGAGTTGGATTCTTGATGAAAGAATATCTGCTGACATAGATCTGACTTCAGCGTCTGCGTCGATACATTGAATTTCAGCCTTGATAGAATCCAGATCGACATCCTTATTTTAGAGAACTTCCTTGCTCCAATTTCTGAGTTTCCTTTTCAGCATTTTGAGTTTGGAGGAGTTTGTATCCTGCGAATCCTTCCACTTGAAAGCTAACCCACACCATCTAGAAGAAGCCATCCGCATTCAGCCAGGAAGCTTCGAATTTGAATGGGTTTGGGCCCCAATTAAAGTCGTCAGAAGCGAGCATGATTAGGCTGTGGTCAGACGTCGTTCGAGGAAGAGAGGTTTGGGAGACTAAGGGAATTTTTTCCATCCAATCTTAGGAGATAAGGAATCTGTCGAGTCTGGAATGTATAGGAGCCATTTTGCAATTGGACCATGTAAATTTGGTTCCAATGAGAGGAAGATCGACGAGCTCAAGATCATCAATCCAAGCGGAGAAAAGGCGCATGGCAGGGGAGACTCTACGGCCGTGAGATTTCTCCTCTGCAAATCTGGTGATATTGAAGTCATCAACAAAATAGCAGGGGGCCTTAAAAATTACTCCTAGAGAGGGTCGGCTCTGACCAGAAGGCAACTCTTCTATTATCAACAGTAGGGTCGTAGATGGAGGAGATGAGATATTTTTGATTAGACGAGGAGTTAAGAAGAATAACTGAAATGGAGAAGGTTCCATTCCAGGAATCCTCCAATTTCCATCTGGAGGACTTCCAAGCGATCAAAATACCCCCCGCACTACCTGAAGCTTTCAAGGAAACCCATTTAGCATCAGGAGCCGACCAAAGGGAGGCCATCAGCCTATCGGAGAAATCTTGGATTTTGGTTTCTTGGAAACAGACGATCTCTAGGTTGCGGGAGCTAACAGAGTCTTTGATCAAACTCCGCTTTTGCTTAGAGCCCGCGCCTCTAATGTTCCAGGAGATCATCTTCATTGGGGAACCCGGCTGCCCCGAGCTACTTGATTGGCTGGGTCAGAAGAGGATTCACAGCCTGTGGTCGAAGAGGATAAAAGACGTTGAAGTTCTCTGTTGCTGCAGGATTTTGAGAGACGTGGCTTGGGGGATTTGGAAGCAACTAGGGGTCTTCCGCGGGATTCCACACACTGAAATAGAGCAATATAATCCTTGGGAAAATCCCCAAAATACAAGCCTACTGATCTTCCTACATGGCCGATGGCGCTTCTGATCCATTTTTTTCTTTCGGATTGAGTTTATAAGATCCTCTCTGTTGACCGCATCGTTCGAGATGGCATCCAGGAGGGAACCTTTCTCTGTTGTCGGTCCAATGCAAATATGAAGGGAATCAGTGTCGATTATCTGGATCCCTTCATCTTCCTGAAGGTGAGGCCATGGTCAGTGATCGAGGAGGGGGAGACGGGAGGAGGGAGGGATGGAGACCAGCGAAGAAGGATTCTCCGAAGAACAAGACAGGGTATCTAAACCTCCCATTACACCTGAGAGAAGATTGGGTGGGAGGGAAGAGGGGTCGAAAGGCTCTGAGGGGTGCTAGGAGATGGGCGAGGGACGAGATGAAAGGATATGGTTTGAAGAAGGGGATCGGTTGAGGTTAATCCTCGGATCCGTCTTCAACCCGAAGGGAAGAGAGGGAAGAAAATCGAATCCGGATCTGGAAGGACCCAAAAGGGTATTGGAGTTCGAGATAACTATCGAAGAGCCGACACGCGCGCTGGAATTGTCCTGGGTCAAAACAAGGATTGGGCCGAGGATGCTATTGACGAGGGGCGGACACTTGGCAGCATCAGGGATCGCCAGGAGGCGATGGGCGGAAGAGGGGGCAGAAGGGATTGCACCACGTGTCGCGGGGATCGAGAGGGATAGAATTGACGGTAGGGGGGCCGAGGAGAAGGACGGGTCGAGTAAACATGTTTCTCGAGGTAGAGGTCACGTGTCGATGCGGGACGGTGATGATGGATGGGGCTCGGTTTGAAAATCAGCGGAGATCGCACCACGTGGATGAGTCAGTGACATCATACTATGAGAGGGTGGGATGGAAGGCACGTCGCCTTCAGATGAGGCACGTGTCGCAGCTGAAGAGGTTCCACGTAGTGGACGATTTGCGCGAGGAGTCGGGCGGTCTGCACGAGGAGTTGGGCGGGCTGCTCGAGGGTTGGACGAAAGGAGATGGGACGTGATTTCGCTAGGGCGTGGTCTGTGGGAGTACCAAGCTAGGTGATCACCACTAGCATCTCCGGCCACGGGGAAGGAAGCAGGGGAAGGCCGGGTTTCCCTAAGGTGCCAGAGGTCACCCCATCTAGGCAGAGGATCGTTGGGGGATTCAATCTGGATCGGCAAGGAGATGATCTGATCGTCGACGGAGACCTTGATGAGGGAAGGGGGACTATCAGCTTTTTTCCTTCGAATCCGGACTCGGAGAACAACCATCTCTTCTCCGCATTTGGATTTGGGGTCCAATTCGATGAAAGAGGCCAACATAGACACTGCAGCCATGAAGAATTCCTCGTACCAAATCTCTAGGGGGATCGACCAAATAAGGACCCACACGTCTTCCGAACCAAACGGAGAGAAATCTTCCCACTGAAGCATTTTTAGGACCGGTCCCTTTGAGTGGAGGATGCCTGCCATGAGGAGATCTGTCCTTACCCCTGGACCTGGATTGATCCAAACTTCATTGTACTCGATTGGTTTGATGATGTAATCAGAGGGCTTTATTCTACAGCAGTCTTCGATCCATCCCTGAACTTGGGAAAGGGATGATCCCTCTCTGGTAATAGCCACCACGGATTCTTCCAGACCTTTCATTCATCGTTTGAGGGAGTCGGGGTTGATACATAGGATATTATTCGATACCGCGATCGGAGAGGCAGGGGGAAGGTCAGATATAGGTATGGAGTCCGGGGAGTGTGAGGCTGGAGGATTGGGTATCTGAGAAGGGGTTGGGCCCAGAAGGGTGGCTTTGAATGAGGCACCCGCTATGAGCTGTTTCGAGGGATGGTGCCGGGACGAACTGATCGTATCTGTGGAACTGGCTGAGGTTGATTTTCGATTGAGGTTTGCTAATGGAGAGGAGTGGGGGCCAAATCTAGCTCTTTGAACCAGTAGGGGAGAACCAGCGAATCTAACATTGTGAAGCATTTGCACTGCTCTAGCCAGCTCCTCCTTCGAGCCCATTCTGATGAGGGTGAAACCTCTGTATTTATCGGATGATCTATCTCTCGGCATGATGATGTCCATGACTGCTTTGGCGTGTTCGAAGACCCTCTCGAGATTGATGGGGAACCAGCTGTCCGGATACCCTTTTACAAAGAGAGTAGGGTATACAGATGATTTGGGGAACTTTGGTATAGATTTCTTGTTTTGTTTTCGGGATTGGATGGGAATCCATGGGTGTTGGGGGATATCTGAGGAGTGAGAGGCGGGTGCGATAGTAGAGGACGTCATCTCAGGCCGGGTTCAGGCGAATCCATGGCTTTGTTGAAAAGAAGAAGAGCACGATAATAGATATTAAAAGAGTTGCAAGTGGAAACCAAATACCTAGGACAAGGCTTAATTCTCCATGCCTTCGTGGTGAATCAGCTGCTCTTGTCTCAATAATGTTTGAGAAGTTACTTCCTTTTTTAATTTTCTATTCTTTTTTCTTTTTTGAGGGGGGGGATTGGGAGTTCCAACTCGACGGTTTTGGGATTTTGGTCCATTTGAAATGCAAGAAATGTGAAGCAAAACAAAAGAACCAGATTGCTTTGTTGGTTGTGGGATGGATTGTCCATTCCTCTAGTCAAAACTAGAGACATCCCTCCAATATCACCCTCCATTGTCTTCTTCCAAAGGCACACAAAATTCAAAGGAAACTTTTTGAGGTTGTGGACAATAATTTTATTATTATTATTGAAAGTTGAATACGCACACTCTTACGCTCATGTGCACGCCACATGGGTTCTTGAACCCATGACCTTAGAGTAGAAACACGCTGTCTACCTCTGAGCCATGGACAAGAAATTCAGATCAGCCATGTAGAAATTAAATATGAATCTTCAAATAACAATGAAACCCACGAGGATTTATTTTTTATTTTTGGTTTCAACTAGAAAAGCGACAATAGGTAAGAATGGAAACTCAATAAGATACCAATATCAATATTCTCATTTTCTATGGGTTTTTTTTTTTTTTTTTTTTTGAGTTTACTTAAACTAGTATGGGCACATTTGGAAGAGAAACCTAAAACCGGAGGATGATCGCAATAACTAATAGTGGGGGTGTTTTGGGCCTTGGGCGTAATGAATCTGACTATCCTTGGAAAGTGGCTATGGAGGTTTGGGATGGAAATGGGTACGGGTAGACTACGGAGGGAGCTCATAGCTAGTAGGTATGGTACTTAGTTTGGAGGATGGAGCATTAAGAGCTCATCTTTATGATGTGCCTCAAATAATTGGAAGTTAGTTATTTCCATAATATTTCGTAGATGAATTGCCTTTTAGATTGGAATGGGGAATCACACTCTTTTTGGGTGGACGTTTGGTGTGGAGACCGAGCGCTTCAAGACCTTTTTCCTAGAGGGCTCGTTTTGCTTCAAATCAATTCATATCCGTAGCTCGCTGTTATTCTATTTGCGGTGGTTCAGTAGTGTGGTCTCCCCCTTGCTGTAGGAACCTATCAGAAGAGGAAATTGTGGAATTTACTGGCTTATACGTAAAGAATGTGAGTTCTTTGTCTCAAGATGAGGACTCAATGGTTTGGACAATGCATCAATTGAGTAATTTTTTTGTTTGCTCGTTTTACGGATTGATTTCTGAATCTCCTCCCAATTTTGGGCCTTCACATCTGTTTCATCATTGGTTCTATGAAGCCCCTCCTAGAGTTGTAGCCTTTGTTTGGTTAGTGGCAAGAAAGAGAGTGCTAATGGTGGATAACTTGCAAAAGAGATCCTTCATCCTTCTCAACATTTGTTTTGTGTGTATGAAATTAGGGAGACGATTGATCACCTATGCAGTCGCTGCTCTTTCGTTCAAAAGGTGTGGGAGCACTTCTTTGTTTTCTTTCATATTGATTGGGTCATGCCGAAGACAGTTGAGGATCTCTTATGGGCTTGGCATAGGGGCGAGGTAGGGAAATCTGGTAAAGTAATCTGGAGGCTTCTCATTACGGCAACTCTTTGGTCTATCTAGGGTGATCGAAATAGTCTCTGTTTTCAAAACAAGGGATCTTTCGTGGAAGAAGTCATTAGAAAAGTTAAGAGCTCCGTTTTGGATTCGGCATCCTTTGTAAATGCAACAAAGTCTGCTAATCTCTCCTCTTTTTTTGAGTTGTAGAGTTAGGTTGTATTTTTATTTTCTCACCCTTTGCAAGCGTTCTAATAAAATCCTGTTATCTCTCATAAAGAAAAAAAAGGTGTGGCGGCAGCTCTATATTGCACCCAAAGTGGGACAAAGTACCCCACCTTTTACATGCTTTAGTGTGGAGAGTTGGAAAATCATGCTTCTGAATGCCCTTTACAAGGAGTTAAAGTGAATATGACCCAGGATGGTGTTTGTGTAGAAGGTGCAAGCCTTACCATCCCTCAACATGCGGCCACCAGCCCCTTACGTCTAACGATGAGAGCCAAACCCGTCAATGTATTGCAGTGAAAGGAAGACAATGTAGCACACTTTTTATGTGCTTTAATTGTGTGCAATTGGAACATCATGCTTTACAATAGTTTGGAGTTAAAATGAATATGGCTAAGGAAAATGGTTGTATGGATGACATGCTATTATTGTGCACAAACGAAAGAAAAGTATGAGGCATCATTAGATTACAAAGAACATTGATATGATTATTGACCATGACTAATAGAAAATGTGGAAGGTGTATATGGAATTAGAAGGGAGGTGCTAGTTATCCAGTGGAAGCTGCTGTTGACCACTCGGGTGGCTGATTCAGCACAATATCATGTACAATACCCACACTTCTGGTGGGAAGATTAGTTGGGGGAAGCAAAGAGAACATAGTCTCACGGGAGATTGTCGATAAATTAAGCCTAAATGATCATTAGCATCTGTGTTCAAACTAGATTTGTTGATTCCAGGTACTTATCCTTTTAGATTGGACCCAAGTACAAGGATAAGGTCTTGTGTAATGTAATTTCAATGGATGTGTGTCACATGATGTTGGGGTGACCAACCGAGTTATGGTGCATTTGACTCAAGCTAACATCTATTCCTTTGTCAAGGATAGTGTAGTATCAGACTGCACTTGAAGAAGCATTTTGTTGCACCCAACTGATAAACATAAGTGGTAGAAGTTGCTCAACGTACGGATGTTCGGCGAAGGAGATTGGGATTATTTATATGTTGGTCGCCAAAGAGGAGATGTAGTAGGATGTTCCACATCATGCACAAAAACTCGTATGTGAGTGTGAAGGTTTGATGCATGAAGAACTCCCAACTGGGTTTCCTTCCATGGGGATATTTAGCACCATATTAACTTGGTGGCAGGTTTGAGCTTACCAAACATTGAGCACTAGTGGAAGAGTCTAGCTAAGCATGTTGATCTCCATTGACAGGTCGGAGAAATGGTTTAGAAGGGGATATATTATTTCTGCAGAGTGGATTGAAGTTCTTAGGAGAAGATCAAGGCTAGTGCAGAGTGGTCCAATGTGCAAACGTGTCTAACCCTCATGGTGTTTTGTTCTTTCTATGGAATGACAACATTTTACTGGAGATTCCTTTGGGATTTTTGCACTATTATTGTGTCCGGAACTGATTGCATGCACGTAGGAAAGTTCAAATGGATGAAAGCAGTTTCCAAAGCTTCAATTCCATTCTTGTTCTCACATTTCCTGACTTTGACAAATCTTTTGAGGTAGAAAGTGATGGTTCCAATCATTGTTGTCAAATGCAATCGCATATGCGCATACCGTGGATTGAACGCATATGCCATGATGGCATATGTGATCCTGGCAAGTATGCCATAGTATACTTTTATATGCGACATATGCGATCACATATTTCCCAATAGCCAGAGCTGAAGCAATTTTTTTTTTTCCCCCAATTTGGAGAACGTTTGCCTACAAATAGGCACTCATATCCCCTCCATTTTCACTAATCTTTACTCCAAAGCTCTAAATCTCGTACTCTCTCTCTTACACCTCTTACTCTCTTACTCTAATATCTCTACAATTATTTCAAGTATGTTTATTTTTTGTATTTTGTAAGTTGTGCCTACTTTTTGTAAATTAAGTTGTAAGTTATAACTTGTAAGTTGTTTCAAGTTATCATTTATCAGTAAAATTTCTTTGTTCGAAGTTTTTAATAATTCATTCTCTTTTAATCTAGCTTATTGATTGTTTTGTTAAAATTTTTATAATATAATATAAGTAATTAAATATATAACTTAATGAAACACTCAAACTATAATGAAATAAGTAAAATAATCCAATCCAATCATGTGTACTAATTAGGCAAGTTTTTCCTATTTTTTAAGACAGTTTTCAAATTTTTTCCTATTTTCAATTTATTATTATTATTATTTTTAAAAATATGCCATGGCATATGCGATTGCGCAATTGCATATGCGGACAGCATATGCTGATCGCATGCAATTGCATATGCGATTTGACGACATTGGTTCCAATGTTGCTGCCTATAGTGGTTCTTGAAGTTGCACACTGATCAGCAAAGTGTTATGGAACATTATCATGATGTCAAGCGCTTTGATGTGGCTCTCTATGACCAGGTGCTTATGTTGTGATTTATCTAATTTGATAGTTGTATGGCACTAGAGAAGAGCCAAAACTACTGTGCTCGACCAATCTTTACAAGATGACCATTGGTTTGAACCTTATAATATTTCTCTTGCTATAATACTCATCTTTCCATCTCATTTGAAAATTTTTAAATTTCAGAGGGAGCTCCTAAAGGACCTGGCTGTGGTTTGTTTATTTATTTATTATTTGTTGAAAGGTGACTGTAGGATGTTTATAATCTAAGCTGCCTATAATATAACCTAGACTATATATAATGAAAGGAGAAGATGGGAAAAAAATGCATGTAATTATTTTTTCGAATTGCAAAAATTATGGTTATTAACGGACATGGAAAATGAATAAAAGAGGATTACAGGCATTTAGGTAATTTAAAGGGTGGAGTGAACCTCCCTATGGAAGAGCCGCACTTTTGCAGTTACTTCTCCTCCCCGAGGCTTGCTACAATACATTAGTGCTATAATTTAAGTCAGGACTCTAGTTGTTGAATTTGAGGTCATTTCGCAATGATCCAAACCACTCATATCGTTGGCCCTCCCCAGATGGGTGATACCTAGAAAATGTTTAAGGTTGCAAGATCCTATCAATGGCCCACAAATGTCAAGTTCTTTTTTTTTTTTGGTATCCCTATCATATAATCACTTCGCATAATTGGAACATGACTCCAGATCCAATGGCTACAGTATAGGGAAAAGTGGCAATTTTTCGGGATGTAATGTAGAAAACATCCCCTATCTCCCATGTCTTCCAAAACTTTGCCGTATGAAAGAACATATGGAGGTTTTTAAATCTAATTACACGGCATTATGGAGTTTAGAAAGTATGGTTATATGTCTCTATCCAATAAACAAGTCTAATCGGCCAGACTCATGATAATTCACCATTACTTTGAAAATGCTGGTGACTTCTCTCGTCACATTGGGTGGTAGGAGATTTACACCACCCAAATTGTGGGTCACATTTTGGATGGAGCATATCTTGAAAGTCACAACAATCAAGCACTTCTAACCATACAATTTGTGGCTATCAAATGGTTGGTTAGAAATAAAATAGTGAGTCATCCAAATAGCAAGGGCAAGATCAGATGGTAATATCATGTTCTTGATGTAGTTTTTAGGTTCTGCTCCTTCCAAAGGTGGTTTAATGATTTGGATTACCATAAAATTATGCCATGTGTACCGTTGAAGTATCACCACCACCCCCATTTTAAAAATGGTGTTGGAATATCGTAGGATAGCTCATCAAAAGAAACCTAATGTTTACAACCATCTTCACCTCTTCTTCCTACCATTTGCATGTGATTTCCTTTCTCCATGTGTGTTACGCATGCCAGCTCTACTAGTAGTAATAATACTAGCCCAGTTTTTGAATGCCATGTCGCCACATCGCTTTGAAACCAAAAGTAACTGTTATTTCTGTTAAAGGTGATTGTAGTTGCCTTTCAATAAAATGGTGCAGGTGCAGTCTGTTCATTCCCACAATAGACCCAATATTTTTCTCAAGGGGTTTTTATTGGGATCTTTTTGTTATCTTTAAAGGGTTTTGCTAATATTCCTGCCTTCATGGGACTCTAGCAACGCTCCCATAGCTTTTTAACAATATGTGAGACATTCAATGATCAATTGGGGCGGTCCATTCAATAGTACCACTGGGAGCAAGGGATGGTGTAAGAATCACACCATTTAGATTATCCCAACTGATGAGGACATCACTTCACTTACACCTTTGCGTATGTATCAGAGGAGGAGGCGGGCCGCATTGATTTCCCTGTGGCTAGGCGAGTACCTGTGATCGTGTTGAAGACCCCATGCGCATGTGCGAGCATCTAGAAGACCCCACACTGGGAAGATGCACATGGGATGCTTTATGGAGTAATCTAGACCGTTGGATTGGAGGAACGTGACGATCGGGCCATTGGATCGCATGGGTCACGTGATCGGGCCATTGATCATGGATTGTCCACATCAATTTTTTTAGACTTTATCATCTTTTAGGATTTAGTTTTTGATTATTTTATGTTTGGACACATTATGATTGATTGTAGTTGATTTTTTTTTTTTAAAGACTAGGGCTATTTTCATTAAAATTCATAGAATATGGTGATAATTGTAATTTTGAAACTTCTCGAAGCTATTAAAAGAGAGGTCACACTCCCATATTCACAGAATATGGGTGTGTGACCTCTTCCCATTGGGTTTTGTGAAAAAAAAAATGAAGCTTTGCTCCTTTTCTTCTTCTTCTTCTTCCATATTTATGAGATTTGAAGATACTTCCATGTGATTTGGAAGGGAGATTGATGTGAGGCTAATCTTCATCAGTGGAGGCGCGAGGTCTTCATCTATCCCCACACCGTCATCTCTTCATTCTCCATCAAGGTATTTTCTTAAAAGTTCTTCGATTATTCCATTCCAAATCTTCATCTTCTTCAAAACCTAACTTTCCCATGCCTATCAACCATCCAAACCCTAAAGGACCTAAACCCATCCAACCTAGCTACATGTGTGACCGTGTGGCTACACGTGTGAATCCCTCAGGTTGGCCGTACGGCCACATCTTGCCCCTTTTGGTTTCCCATCACCCTTGAAACAAAACCCTCTTCTTCCTTTCCCTAAACCCTAACCTAAACCTAGAAATCCCCAACTTTCCTATTTCCCAAACTACCAAACCCTAATTTCTCCCTTTCTTCAATTCACCCAAGATCCTTACACCCCTTCTACCCAAAACCTTAATTCCCATATTCTAACATCTAAACCCTTTGACCCTTTCATCCAATTTGATCCCATAAACCCTAAATCCTAGATTTCCCCAATTTCCCTAACCCTAATTTTACCCTAGGTAGCATTAGGTCTTTTACTTTGAAATAGGCTTTACCCTATGCTAATTGGATGTACCTGCATCCATTAGATCCCAATTTCCTTTATTTAATGATCTTATACGATGATGTTTGGTAACCTAGGCTAGGATTTTGCACGATGTTCTTATGGTTTTCTTGGTATCGCTGATGATAATAGCAAGTTTTATGTTTTATTATTTATTTATTTATTTATTTTTGTTGTTGTTGTTGTTGTTGTTAATTACCTTAATTTTGCTACTTGATCTCACATAATATTCGGTTCATGCATTAGTCCTACATCACTAACCCTACGAATGAGGCTAACTTGTTTCAAGTTCAACCATATGTTTTTACTTTACGAGCCATTGATTGCATGGTTAGAATCATCAAAACCAAAGTGCTACTTTGGAATCATAAGCAATACAAAGTAGGATCTAGCGAGTAGATGGTCCAGGATTTTGACTGGATTTTTTGTTTTCCTTGCTATTGATTGGATGCTTAGAATCATCCGATTGGCGTGATTTTTGCATCATGGCTTGTTCATGCTTGTATGAAAGAATGGAGGGTTCAAATCGATAATTGGGCATCTGACTTGTCAATTAAAAGCTTTGGGGATGTTGCTAATGTCCCTGTGAAGGTGAGAATGTTAGCAGAACCCATCTTTAACTGGTTTAAATAGTACCTAATACATATAACATTGTCTAATACAAATCTAGTTTTTGATGGAGTGATAGCCAGTTGATGTATGTTTTCTATGTATTGCTGGTGTGGCCCTAAAATTGGTCAAAATTGACCTTGGTATGGCCGATACATCGTGCATATTGTCCTCTAGGCACTGTTACTCGCCAGTTTTAAACCTTACGGCTTTACCTTTACTAGCTTAAGATCTTTCAACATTAAAGGTATCTTTACTTGGCATGTACCCTATCTGTCTATTTGTAACTTCTGTGAGATGGACCTTTCTTGGGTTTACCATTATATCTCTACGTTAGACCACAATTTGTTTTATTTTCTCTAGGCAATCATCGGATCTCTTAAGCAAAGTATTGGCCTTCAGTTCTGCACCATAACTCTCCTATCAGGACTGCTTTGTGTTCATAGTTGGTGCATTGTATTGCAGGCCACGTGTGTGATGCTCTATCACTTGATTCATGGTCTCGCTGCTGTCCTGAAACAGGAGAGCAATTCTCTTGTCAGTGAGTTCTTTCTATTCTTCCCTCTTTCTTCTGAGCATTCTTTGAAACACTCAATTTAACAAAAATGTCAGATGTATTGAGGGGAATAATCTTCTTACTTGTTACAGGGGATGCAACCTTGTTTCACAATGCTGCAACTCATATGAGTTCTGTGTTTCTTGCTGCCTTAATCCAGCACAGGTACTCTTTGAATCCATGAATTCCTTTTCAGGTTTCATTTGTATCATCTGCAAGATTTTTGTTACTGTGTCAAGTTACTTTTCCAGACACAAAAAGAGCTTGCTTTGAAGGTGAAGATAGCCAAGCCAGTAACTGCAGGTTATGCTATAGTTAAGGTTTGGGTCATTGGGCTGGGGATTTGGTAGCTTAGTTGATAACTCTGATATTGTTTCTTTGTTTTTGGACAGGCACATACGCAAGTATCTTTGATTTCTGCGCCGGAACATGCCGTCATAATTCTGCTAGCGTGGTATCTATTTGTTCCATGGATTTCTGTCTTCCTTAATCTGTGCCTAGTCCTTGCCTATCTTCTTTTCCAGATAATAGCTTTGTGGTGCTGTTTTGATCATATTTTTTTGACTTTGAATGTATGCTGTTGGGTAGTTTTGAAAATTCAGGGTCATGAAACTTAAATTCGTGTGGTATTTTGTGGTTGCAGGTTTCTAAGAATCTCAGGATAGTTTATATTAGGGAACCTAACTTTTTCTTATACACAATTGTGTTCCCTGTTTCTGTTATAGGAGCACTGAGAATCTACATCTGTTTAACTGCTTTGTTTCCCACTACATCGGACTAATCTTTGTAATTACGCCAATTTCGAATGTATAATATCATCTGTAATGTGTTTATGCTTTTCAGGTTCATGAAAATGCTTATATAAGTGACTTGCATCACTGCTTCTCTCCGACGTCGAACTCTTCTGGTGAGTTTCTTTTGATTTCGTTTCCTCTGATATATTTGTAATGCATTTAAACTCCTGCAGTCAGCAACTGTTTATGGAATGATCTCTTAACACCAAAATGTGTAACCGTCTGTCAGCCATTCATCATCATCGTCATCAAAGCCTTATACCAACTAATTGGGGTTGGCTACATGAATCCCTTTCTGCCATTCCACTCTATCAAGGTCCATAACTTCAGTTAGACCATAGTTCATCCAGTCTGTACTTACTACCTTCCTTTTTGGGCCTTCCATTTGCTTTTTTAGAGCCTTCAACTTGTGTGAATCCAAACGTTGCAGTTCTTGGTCTCCATTGCACTTGACCAACCCATCTAAGTCTACTTTCCCTCATCTTGTTACCTATTGGTGCTACTCCTAATTTCCCTCGAATGCGTTCATTTCTAATTCTATCCTTGTCTGCCACTCATCCATCTCAACATCCTCATTTCAGCTATGCTCATCCTATGGACATATTGTTCCTTAATTGCCCAACATTCTGTCCTATAAAGCATAGCTGGTCTTATAGCCATCCTATAAAATTTCCCTTTCAGTTTTGAGTGGTACAAGATGTCACATAAAACTCCAGAGGCACATCTCCATTTCTTCCACCCCGCTTGAATTCTATGGATAACATCCTTCTTAATCTCTTCACTCTCATGAATTATCGACCCAAGTTATCGAAAGTGGTCATTTTGGAAAACTTCTTGGTCAACAATCTTTACTAATTCCTCATTACCGCTCGTATTGTTACTAAAATTGCACTCCATATACTTTGTTTGGCTTGACTAATTTTAAATCCTTTCAATTCTAATGCACCTCTCCATCAATCTAGCTTTGTGTTTACGCCCTCCCTCATCTTGTCAATAAAAAACTATGTCATCTACAAACAACATACGCCACGAGATCTTTTCCTGCAAATGCCTCAATCCAAAACCAATGCAAAAAGGAATGGGCTTAATGTCGACCCCTAGTTGAAGCCTACGGTAATTGGGAACACTTGTCTCTTCACTTGTGGCCCTTACATTGGTTACTATTCCTTCATCTATATTCTTAATCACGTTAACATATTCTCTTAAAAGTTAAAACTCCTCTCTCCTAACAACCCACCAGATTAGCTCTCTACGGATCCTATTGTAAGCTTTCTCTAAGTCAATAAAGACCATGTGGAGATCCTCCTCTCCTTATATTTATCTATCAATTGTCTAAGTAGGAAAATGGCTTTTTTTATGGTGGATTGTGAGAGGATCACTGATAAAGATTGCATTTGTGAGTCAATTGTCGGTTTCTACTCTCTTTTCCTTTCGGATAAGGGTTGTGACCGCCTAAGGCTGGATTTTTTTTCAAGGGTAATGGATTTTATTAGAAGGCTACTAGCAAAACCTAGCGGCAAAAAATACAAAGAAAAGAAAGACAACCCGCCAGTCGTAAGGGCCGGAATTTACACCTGAGTCGAACAAGAATCTTTCCAATCAGCAACTTACATTAAAACCACCTCCGCCGCATACTCAACCGAATGAGAAGAGTCCCCTGGAAGTGCCTACTATTTCTTTCAATAAAATCTACCACCGGACAATTGACAATGATAGGAGCCAGCTAGTTCAGTCTTTGATTCCCCCGTTAGCTTGTGCCACACCCAAATGAGATCTCAAACGAAACTTGACATAACCCATTGGACCTTGAAAGCCGCTAGAACATAAAGCCAGGTGAGGGCTGCAAAAGGACAAAAGATAAATGGGTGATCAAGTGACTCTGCATCTTGCTTTCACATGCAACACATGTTTGGAATAGGCAAGGATCTCTTTTGGAGATTGTCTATTGTGAAGACTCTCTTTCTTTCAACCAATCACATAAAGGCTGCAACTTTAGGAGGTGCTCCATAAGACCAGAAAAGGAAGGCACGCCCCTCGTGACTCTCCTGGACCCTATCACGTAGGGACTTGTAAGAGGACTTGACCAAGAATGTACTCGAGCTATGACTTCTCCACACCAAGGAATTGGCCTCCCCAACTGGGAGAACATATTGCAAACGAGATAGAAGGGAGATGAGCTCATCCACCTCGATGTTCGAAAGACCCCTTCTACATAACGGGGACTAGGGTACAAAGGAACCATGGGGGGAAAAACAATCTGCCACTTTAACACCTCAAAAGGGAGCTAGGTGGGCAAGGTTCGGGAAATGGATTTGAAGGGGAGGTTGCCACACCACACATCTTCCTAGAAGTTGATTCTAGAACTGTCCCCCACTGAAAAGGATATGTGTCATGCCCCAGACTTGGTAACCGGACTCCAGTGTTTTAAATAGCGGTAGCGTGATGCGTAGCGCCCAACCCTCTATAGCGTGTAGCATAAATACGTAGTGTGTAGCGTAAGCTACACGATACTTCTATTTTTAAATTTAAAAATAGGACAAATATAATAAATAGTGAAAAAAAAGGGAAAAAATATAAAAATGTCTAAAAGATGATTCATTTTATCAATTATAAGCATGTTCAAAAAAGTTATTAGTTATCATTTATCAAAAGCCAATCCACATATATAAGTCAAATCAAATAATTATCACATCAACAACTTTCTAAGCAAACCACTTTAATTAATAATGTCTAATTGAAACCACAAGTCACAATTATGAAAAGAAATAAAAATCCCATAGGCTAAAAGTATCAAGTACAATATAAGTGTCACATTCCTCAACATTAGAAACAATGAAAATGCGAAAAAATAAAATAGTAAAAAAATACATTGTAGCTTACGCTACAGACACTACACGTTACGTAGTTGTAGCGTATGCTACGACCCCTGTAGCGTACGCTACAGGGGATTTACGCTATTTGGGACGCTACGTAGCGCTATGGCCACGCTACGCTACGTAGCGTACGCTACCGCTATGCTACAGGCGCTATTTGAAACAGACTCATAAGGAACTCGATAGCCGGTTCTGGCCGCAACAGCCTCCATAGTACCCCATTCTCGGCTCCTGAGGCAGGTTCCGATCCTGGGATCCTACAAGGAGGATTTTCCATAAACATATAACCATTTCCAATACAAGCATACCCAAGATCACAACAAGTAAATCTCGAAAATAACAATGGAACACATTACAAAAATCCACTATAAATTTGAACTTTACAAGTACATAGCTAAAAGGAAATACATTAGATAATAAAAGGAGAAGGAAGAAGATTAGCAACACTAGGGGTCCTCGGCGCAACTCTAATCCAAGCTCAGCTGCTACGACGCCGGCCTAGGATCTCCTGCACACATTAATCGTGCATAAACTTACAGAAGCTTAGAGGGTGGTGGAAGTGTGTGACAATGGTGCTCAGAAGAAGATAAAGAATGCAAAAGGGAGTCATGATCAATACTAATACCACTAGCCTTACCAAGGCTGTCATGAACGCAAGAAGCTATACCAAGGCAATGCAATAATGCAGGAAGCCATACTAAGGCTATATAATGCAATGAGTACTGTAATGCAATGAGTATTGGGCGTCATGTCAAGACGATGCAATATAAGGTTTATACAGCAGATGCAAATGCAATGCGAAGTAATGCCAGTGCTCATATCCAACCCACATCAAATACATTTCCATCATAAAGAAATCACTGGGGTCTAGTACACTGCAGAATGACTGCCGCTCTACAAACCTGCACAGTCAAACGAGCGTAGGAGGCCTCACTACCCACCTGTGGACAGCCAATCACTGTAGCGGACCCATTCACGAGCTGATCAGACTCAGCATAGCTATTGCCCTCTTTTCCTCAGATAGGCAAGGCCACACCCCAATCTAACCGACTGCACGACAGTGGGAGTCGCGGCCTAAAGGTGTAAGGCCCTCGTCCGCTCATGTTTCCACTCCGTCACGGCGCTGGAGCAGATCCTTAGTATCATGGTCGTTTTAAGAATTTCACCCATAGGCATCCTATGCACCCTATATGCTCAAGTAACATTTCCGGTGTCCAAACATGGCCATCCACGATGTATCTGTGGATGCTACAACCCTGATAAAGCAAGGGCGATAATGTTTATATGCTATGCAATGCTGGATGCATGAATCACATAATCAACCATGCATCAATTCCAAGCATCCAACGTGCTCAAGAGGGGATACTACGTCCCTTGGGGAAGGTATCATGCAATGCTCAATGACACAATCATAACCACACACACAGTGTCATGTAAGCATACAATGATGCACATGGGCCATGAAGATGAATCTCGGCGCGTTATGCGGCAATATACAATGCGGTACATTCCTCCTATCCAAGAAGAGACCAAGACTAGGTATTTAGACAATATCCATAAGGAACCAACCTCCAGTGGAGGCCCATTTACCTGGGATAGTCCACGAGGCTAAGCATATAAGCTACAAGACTAAATAATGCAGAATGGCCCTAACAAGAGTCTAAGATGGGCAGCTAATCACACTTAGATACTACCGGGTCTAGGGGGTCCATAATGGGGACGTTTAACCACCATTCCCCAAAAGGCATATCAACCATGAACTATATGGATAGAAGGCTCAAGGCCCACAATCAAGATAAAAATAGGTGGCCACATACATATATCCCTCATAATGGGCCATAAGAAAAAGGGTCTAATTCTATATTCAACAACATGGGCCCCAAGAGGGGAATTAAGGCCCAAGGCCCAATTCCCAATGGCCATAGAATTCCATACATTAAGTTGGACTTGGTGGGCAGCCTGCGTACACAATGTATGGTTCAAAAATAAGTTTAAGTTTGGATGAAATGGTCCCCACTACATCAGCCCAATAATTAGCAATTTAAGCGGGCAACCAAGGGCTCAGCTCATAAGTCCATCAAAATGGTGGAAGTCGGCCCAATGTATGGCCAGGCCAAGCTGGGACGTCCCTGCCCACTCTGGGCCCAGTAGATGTCCCAAGAATCTGATCTAAGATGGGGTCCTCATATGATCACTAAAGGTGACCCAAAGAATGCACTAATTAAGCCCAAGGATTATAAAATATATGTATGCAACACGTACACAAGTTCTTAATATGGTGGGCCCCACATCCAATAAAGTTGTAGTCATAACAATGTACATTTAAGGCCCCTTGATAAACTTTCGGCCGACTCAACTTCCTGGACCTGCTAAAGCCTAGAAATTAGTCAACTATGTGAGAATGATCTCATGAAGGCCAACAATACTCACAGGGGGCCCCACTAGATGGAGGGTGTGTATACATCATGAAAAGATCAAGTGGGCTTGCTACTGGATTGTGAATCCAACAGCAACCCAGGGCAGAGAGTGCCTCCATGATTGAGCGATCCAAGGCTTGGATGGCCTGGACCAAACATGCGTTAAGGTAGGCTCCACATACATTCATATTGAGCCTTAAACAAATGGCCTAGGGCCTATGGTGGGCCTTTAACCATCCATAGAAGAACCCATGGGCCTACCTTAGGACCACCCAGGAGGACATCCAACCTCAACTGGTTCCCAAGAGGTAGCCCGCATCTAACCACATACAAGAGGTAGCCCGCATCTAACCACATCTAACCCAAGAGGTAGCCCGCATCTAACCACATACAACTCAAGGCCCAAGGCCTAAACCAATCATGGGCCTAGTGGGCAAACATACAAAGCCCAACTCATAAGCAATATGGTGGGCCCATAGGCAAGGTTTGGGCCCAACCATGAAGATCATAAACCCACATATTGTGGTGGGCCTAATGGGCAGCCCAGTAATCCAACCATATGGGCAATATCATAACTTTATCCAAGTGAGTTGGGCCTCACCTCTTGGCCCAAGTATGGGGTTAATTTAGTGGGCAGCCAAAGGCCCAACTTCTTGAGTATTTTGGCCCATAAAACCCATCACAATAGCATGATAAATATAGGTCCAAACATCTAATGGGCCTATCTAAAAGTTCCAGCCCAACTTAGCCTAGAGAATCCAACAATTAGTCATGTTCATGAACCCAATGAAATTCCAACTGTGGCGGGCCTCAAAAGTGCATTTATTAAGCCCGAATTTTTAAGGGACTAAAGGCATAAATGGGGGCCCAATATCTCGGGAAAATTCGTGCATAGGGTGTACACATAATACCCCCAATCTGGTGGAAAATTACAATTCAAGACCATCCAAGAATGTATAGTGAAAACTGGGCCTTGCTGGAATTTCAGCCCACCCAACTTCCTGGGCCTTCTAGGGTCTAGCAAATGGGCTTACTGGATGAAATAAATATCCTAGGGTGGCCCATACATGATACAAAGGGTCTTACCCAAAAAGGAATTGCATAAAAATCACAAGGTGAGGATACACAACACATCAAGGTGGGCCCACAAGGAGGATGGACGGCCAACTATGGCTGGACATCCCAGCCTAGGTGTCCCAGCCTGGTGGGCTGGTCCAGCCAGCACCACAAATTGCACAAGGGTCCGTTGACCCCGAAACTTGGTAGGTGGGTACTATTATGGGTGGGCTACCTCTCTGTAAATTTTCAGAATTTTTGGAATAGCAGAAGTATTTTAATTAATTTAAATAAAACAGACTGTCCAGAAAATCTGTTTGACCTGGCCGTCCCAGCCTGGTGGGCCAGTCCAGCCTTTGCCACAGTGTGCACAGGGGTCCGTTGGCCCCAAAAATTGGTAGGTGGGTCCTACCATGGGTGGGCTACCTTTGTGGAAAATTTCATGATTTTTGGAATAGCAGAAGTATTTTATTCAATTTTAAGAATATTAGCTATCCAGAAAATCTGTTTAGCGCAGATTTTTGACAGGCCCTGATCTGAGCTTCCAATGGGGTGGATTAAAGGCCTCTAAAAATTGGGGAAAAATAGTTTTTGTCTCCCCTCATATGTGTACTACTAAGTAGGGTCCACGGATGTGGCCCACCAGTGGAAAAATTATTTTATATTTAAGGAATTTCAAACTGATATGTTGCTGGAATAGTGCAGAATTTACAGACTAACCACCTCACTTGGGCCACACCTTTGGGACCTCAATCAGGGTCGGGTGGGGCTGAAATTTGGGGGACATCAAGATGAGATCCCCACCTTTCAGAAAAATATATTTGATGGGTAATAAAAGTCCCCCAAACAGTCCCAAATTCTGGTTCAAAATCAACCAGAAACTGTCCAGAAAATTCTGGATAGCAACATGTACTTAGATAAAATTAATTATATAAGTTAAATAAAAAGTGAAATACATCAATAGAGGATGGTGTGGCCTTCCTTAGTGGGCCCCACTAATGTCGAGATCATAATCTGAAGCCAACACACCTTGCATGCAACATTAAGGCAGCAAGTAGGACACCTAAAATCAAACAATGGGCAGTTTGGGCGTCCCACCTTGCTGAAATTTCTGGACGTCCCAGGCCCACCAAATGGGCCACACACATCAGGGAATAAAATGAGGGAAAAGAGAGATTGAAGGACAATCCGGCTATAGGGAAAGGGCTCTGCCACTATTGAGCCCTCCCAAGATCAATCACACCCACACATTATACATAGATTTATATTTACAACATGGATCTTGCACATGCATGGCCTATAATCAAAATGTATGGTGGGGATGCCATCCCCACCATGGTTCTAAGGTCTAGATGACCCAAACATGGTATGATATGAAAGGAAACTACCATGATGGGGCCCATAGAGAAAGGCCCCATGCATGGATCATGCATGCATAAGTTGGGCCATTAGGCCATAACCATGGGATTGTGTGGGATCTCCACCATTGATTGGTGGGTCCTACACTTCCTTCATGAAAGAAAGAAAATATCTAAGATATAGAAATCAGATTTTTACATCTAGAGGAGCACCCACCTCAAAGATGTCTACCAAAACTCCAACTCTAGGCTTCTAAGGCTCCAAGCAAGCAAGATTGATGGTTGAGATGGGATTGGGATGGATGGATTGAGGGGAAATGGAGGAGAAGGGGGCTGGAGTGTGTGGACGTCCCACCTCTCTCTCAAGTGGGAAGAAGGAAATGGGAAGGGAGAAATGAGAGGGAGAGAGGAGAGAGAGGGGTGTTGTAGCAAGTCCATCATTACAAGAGGCTTGAAAAGAGCAACCATCATGCACTCTCTCTCTCTTGGGAAGAAAAAAGCTGACTTTTCTAGGAAAGAGGTGCTTGGTTAGAGAGTCTTATGATGAGCTAGCAAAAGAGAGGATAGATGGTGGCTATAGGGTAGGTGTGGGTAGTGTTGGTAGTGTGGGTGGTGTAAGAGATGTAGGTTTAGGTGGTGTTGGTTGGAAAATGTGTAATGGAGTGGGCCACCTTGGGAAACGTGTACACCACTCTAGGTGGGCCACACAATCATGATGATTAAAGGGCTAAAATGATGAAATGCTTACAACTTATGATCTACACATCGGATGGACGCACGGGATGCGGCATCGGAACCGCGACGACGATGCGAACAAGATGGCATTGGTTTCGGCTCGATCCGAGTCGGGTCAACGTGACCAGACTTAAGGATGACCGCAAACACTATCCGAGGGTCGCGGGTCGCCGGGATTCGACCAGTAGGACCGCGGGACCAAGAGAGACGAAATGCATACCAACACACACATGTACACACTGGAACTTAGGTCAAGTCTTACAATATGCCCCTACGAAATTCTGGTCTAATGGCGGTGATCGATTTCCAAACATAAGATGCCCTATACAAGGAGGATCTCTTGGTTTCCCAACCACCCTCTTGCAAAACATACTTGCTAACCACAATCTCTCGCCAAAAACTCCTTACTTCCGTCCCAAAGCACCACAACCATTTGCCAGGGAGAGATACATTCATGCTACCCAATTCCCACACTCCCACCTCGCCTCGAGCCACAAGTTTGCAAACCTCTTCCCATTTAAGCAAGTGAAACATGAAACCTTTCTCAGAGCCTCTCTATAGAAAATTCCTTCTTAACTTATCCAAAGATTCTCTAATTGAAAGGGGGCATTTGAAAAGAGACATAATATAGCTGCATATTGGAGCGGATTGCTTTAATAAGGGTGAGGCGACCACCTAGCAAAAATATTATTTGCCCTTCCATTTGGATAATTTCCTTTCAACTCTCTCAATGACCTTGTCCCATAAATGCTTGGGCTGCTTGCCAATACATAGTGGAAGCCCCAAGTAAGTGGAAGGAAATGAGCCCTCTTTGCACCAAAAAATCGAAGCTAAGAGAGTGATTTCATCTTTAGCGAATTTGATACCCAACATCTCACTTTTACCCACGCTTATCTTCAAAACAGATATTGCTTCGAAGCACATAACCACTTTCCGTAAGTCTTCCACCATTTTAGGGTCTACCTTGCAAAAAAATGATTGCATCATCCGCAAATTGAAGATGAGATATCCGATCTCCCAGATTCACAACCCGAAATCCAGAAAAGAGTTCGGATTCTTGTCCCTTTGCTAACATGTGGCTAAAGGCTTCCCCATCAACAAGGAAAAGGTATGCAGAGAGCAGGTCCCCTTGCCTTAGCCCCCTAGATGGCTTGAAAAATACCTCTTGGGGATCCATTAACTAACATCGAAAAGGAGGGAGATTTGATATAACCCCGAATCTACAACCTCCACTTATCCCTGCACCCTGGCCTACCCAACATTTAATTTAGAAATTCCTAGTCAACATGATCATAAGCTTTCTAGATGTCAAGCTTGCAAACAATGCCCGTTTTCTTTTCTTTAGCCTTAGAATCAATGCACTCATAAGCTATAAGAGTGCTACCAAGGATTTGTCTTCCTCCTACAAAAGCACCTTGATTGCAAGAAATGACATTGCCTAACACCTCTTTGAATCTTGAAGCGAGCACTCTGGCTATAATTTCGTACGGACCCACGATGAGACCGATAGGCCTGAAATCCTTCCTCACCTTCTATCTTTGGAATTAAAGCGATGAAAGAGGCTCCCAACTCTTGAGATAAACAACCTTTCTCCAAAAATTCCTTAATAAAGTTTGTCAAATCGACCTTCACCACATTTTAGATAACTTGAAAAAATGCAAGAGGAAAGCCGTCGTGGCCTGACGCTTTGTCTCTACCCAGACCATCCACCGCTTGTTTAATTTTGGCCTAAAAAAAAGGTCTCTTCGACCAGTTGGCTAGATCTTTCGAGATATTGTCAAAGCGGAGGTGGTCTAACTTTGGATGAGTCCAATTGTTCTTTAGACAAGAGTTTCTGGTAAAAACCCACTATAGCTTGACATACCTGGTCTTTCTTCTCTAGTCTTGTACCATCCCACCAAAAGGGAGGTTATTCTATTAGAATGGGCCCTGGCTAAGGTTATGCCGAGGAAAAATAGAGCATTCTTATCCCCCTCCAGTCAGAGAGCCCTCCACTTGATTTCCTCCTCCTTGAGATGCTTCGAGTAGGCCCATGAAAGAGACCATCTTCTGTCCTTATATATCGGCGATAAGTTACCCCTTTCTTCTTTTAAATCAATATTGTGCAATTCTTCTAGAATGATAGCCATCTCCTCTTGCTTGGCCCCAAATACGTTGTTGTTCCATATCTTTAGCTTGTCTTTCAAAAATTTCAGTTTCTTGTGAAGCCTAAAGCTAGCTGACCCCTCGACCCGAAAGGAGCACCACCAATTCTCCACAAACTTAGTGAAACCATTTGATTCTAGCCAGTGTTCAAAATATCGGTATTGCGTTATGTATCGTATCCTTGGGATATATATACGTATTGGTTATCGCACGGGATATGTCATTTGTATTAGGTAATTTATCGCACTTTTTGAGAAACATGGGGAAACATTTGGGAAATTGTTGAATTTTTCAATGAAACTACATGGATTGTTAAAAAAGACCTTAATACACACTTTGAAATTATAACAACTCAAAAAAGAAGTGCACATAATAGGTTTCTTTTGTATAAGGTCCTAAGATATGCGCTGTCTGGTTGAACTAATGCAACTATATTCAAATTAAATGCATAACATTTAGAGTGTATTTGATGATCATTTCATCAAACACTTCTAAATACTTTGAAATTAGTCGCATTTGACAGCTGGTTGAAGGAAAATTTTGAAAAAAAAAAATATTTTAATAAATTTTAATTTAAAAAATAATTTTTATTTTCCAAAAATTGACAAGGATGTAACAAATCAATAGGTCAACCATCATACATGCTTGATTGCAACATTGCAAGCAATTTGGGAGAAATTGGGAAAATTTTGAATTTTCCCCAAAATTTCCCAAATCGGACCACCTACACTCAAATTTCGAAATTAGAGTGTATGTAATATCATTTCATCGAATATTCCTAAATACTTTGAAATTACTCTCAATTGACAGCTGGTTGAAGGAAAATTTCAAAAAAAAACATGGAGAACATGAAGGACCAATGTTGGTTGGTTGACGTGATGGATTCTTGACCTTTAAGTCACAGGTTCGAGGAGTTGGTGCCACTGATGCAGGACAATTAAGCACTTGCTCTAAAAGCTCGAACTGATAGAGCATTACGAATTAATCCTTTTATCTCATGGCCCAGGCCCTACATCCATGGGTTAGGTCCTCGGCCGAACCTTCATCGCGGGTCCCAAATCACATGGGTTCCACCTCACACGGGCCGCTCATCCCAAGCGTGCCCCCGCATCCCACAGGTCACCCCACTCGATCCCGATGTGAAAATGCTATTGCATTAATCACTCTCGGTGAAGAGTCTTGAACACAAAACCTCCCGCTCTGATACTAATTTGATGCAGGACAATTAACCACTTGCTCTAAAAGTTTGAATTGATTGAGCATGGCGAATTAATCCCTTTATCTCATAGCTCAAGCCCCACATCCATCGGTTAGGTCCTCGGCTGAACCCTCCTCGTGGGTCCCAAATCACATGGGTTCTGCCCCCTTGTGGGCCCTAAATCACATGGGTTCCGCCTCACACAAGCCGGCGGAACCCATGTGATTTAGGGCCTGAGTGTACCTCTTCATCCCACAGGCCACCCCACTCAAGCCCAGTGTGAAAATGCTCCTGCATTAGCCATCGTCTTAAAAAAAAAAGATGAACCAATGGATATCAAAATCAAAGCTCGAACTCTATGATTTTTCATGCAAATCATGAAGAACTAATGGATTTATAACCGTTTGACACTGATTTAACATAATTTCAATAAGAAAAGGGGATCGGAAATTGAAAATGCTCACTGGATTGAACATGTGGGATATATCGGCACTACCTGTATGTTTCGTATTGCACAGGTGGGATGCAAGGTATATCGTGGGATATATCGGCCGATATCGTCGATATTTAAAACATTGATTCCAGTGTCATCAGCTCAAACTTGAAGGGTTTAGGGCCCCAATTTTCAGACTGACTCTGAAGAAGTATCGGTCGATGGTTAGACGTGGGTCTTGGGAGATCCTTCACCTCTGCCTGCGAAAAATGATCCACCCATCCCGAATTGGCGAGAAATTTGTCCAGCTGTGACAAAACAAGGGAGATATGACGATTAGTGATCTCTTTTTTGATCAAATCTCTCAGGAAGAGGTGACCTCCCTTGAGAGGTCGTTCCTTCTGGATGAGACCATGGCTTTAGTTTTAGATCTTGGCAGGGTAAGTCCTTAGGTCCTAATGGTTTTCCCTTGGTCTTCTTCCAGTCTTTCTGGGATTTGGGTAAGTTGGATATCTTAGCCTTTGTTGAGTTCTTCTCGTATGGCCATATTCCTTATTAAATGGGGTGTTCTTTCATTGCCCTCATCCCTAAGCTGGAGGGAGCGGAAAATTTGAAAGACTTTCGGTTGATTAGCCTTATTGGCAACCCTTATAAGATTGCGGCCAAAATCCTTAGTCAAAGACTGAGGCTTGTCCTTCCGAAGATTATTTTCCCCCTTCCAAAGTGCTTTTATCTGCGGAGGTTGATTCTTGACCATGCCCTTATCAGGCATGAATGCCTTGACTCTTGTCATCGGGCAAGGAGTCAAGGTGTCCTCTATAAACTTGAACTAGAAAAAGCCTATGACCACGTGGCTTTGGCTGTCCTAGACTACATGCTTGTTCATATGGGCTTTAGGAATGATTGAGTGGAGACCTTGCATTCCATCTTGTGTATCCTTTGCTAGATTCTCTGTGCTCATCAATGGCTTCCCATTTGTGTTTTTCAAGGCTACTTGTGGCCGTCACCAGGGGGATCACCTTTCCCCATTTCTTTTTATCTTGGTTTTAGAAGCCCCGAGTAGAATGCTATCCAGGGGCCAAGGATGCATGGCTTTTTAGGGGCTTTAAGGTTGAGAACTTACCCCAGCGCACTAGCCACTTGCAATTCACAGATGACATGTTGCTCTTTTATGAGGCTAATGAATCTATGGTGGATTTTTTTGCTACAATAGTGTGCTAGTCGAAGTGGTTTCACGCCTTAAGGTCAATTGATCCAAGAGTGAATTTTTTGGGATTCATATGTCGAGAGAGGAAGTGTCTCGGTTGGCCAAATCTTTTCGCTGTCGAGTTGGTTCCCTCCCTTCCACTTACCTCGACCTCTCTGTGTTGTGAAGCCTGCATTGCACCTTTGGGATAAGGTCATAGAGAGGATGGAGAGGAAACTTCCCCCCTGGAAAAGGAATCTGCTTTCGTCACGGTTAGAATTACTTCAATCACGACGTCCTTTTCTAACCTCCCCCTGTGTTACATGTCCCTTTTCCGCTACCCCAAAATTGTGCTCCTTTGGATTGATAAGCTCTATAGAGAGTTTCTCCGGTAGGGAGCCCCCACTCAAGAAATTTCCATTGCTTAATTGGAAAGAGGTATACAGCTCGTACTCGGAAGGGGGAGTAGGTATTAATCGCCTTGATCTGGTTAATTATGCCCTTTTGGGAAAATGGGTTTGCAGTTCGCTTCTGAGAATTCTAGCTTGTGGAGATTGGTTGTTGCTGCTGAATATGGCTTGACCTCGATGGGTTGGTGGACTAAGGAATCCTCCCTTTATCGCTCCTTTGCCCTGTGGAATGAGGTTGCCCATGTGGCTGTTAAGGTGTTCCAAGGTCTGGGATTTTTTGTTGGCAACAGGGAGAAAATACATTTCTAGGATGATATTTGGTGTGGAGTTTCGTCCCTCAGATCCTCCTTTCCGTCCTTCGTTAACCTTTGTCCTGTTAAGGTCATTTTTGTTGTTCACTATTTCTTGAGTCTTGGTTCTAGTGGGGCGTGGAATCCCTCACCTTGGAGGAATCTTTTGGACTTTGAAATATATGATTTGGCCACTCTTCTTTCTCGCTTGTAGGGTTTTGTGCCGACTCCTAGGGTGGAGGATTCCCTGTTTTGGAGGACACGGTAGTTCGGGAGCTTTTTCGATGCGATCATTTTACGGAATTATGTCACTTTCTGAGGCTTCTTGTAGCTCGTGCCACACTAGTTCGGTTTGGTCCTTTAGAGCCCCTCTGTAGCTCCTGCCACACTAGTTCGCCAAGCTGGCAGGGAGGAACCGTGTGCTCACAGTTGATAATCTTCGTAAAAGAGGTCTCATGCTTCATAAAGTTTGTTTGCTCTGCCTTGCCGATGTGGAGTCTGTAGATCATCTATTCCTTTCACTGCTCCTTAGTTATCCAGACTGTTTTTTTTTTTTCCCTGGCGGAGGTCTCGTGGGTGGTGCCTTACTCTATAGAGGGCCATATTTAGTCTTGGCACATGGGAGGTGGGGGAAAGCTTGGCAAAAAAAAGATGGAGGCTTACTATTTTAGCAACCCTCTAGGCCATCTGGGTAAAAAGAGACAATCAATTTTTCTATAATAAGAGTGGTTCTTCAGCGGGTGGTTTTAATTGGGCTCTCTAGTTTCTTAGGGAGTGGGTCCCTTGAGGTTTTTTGGGTGGGCTTTTCTAGCACTGGGACTTTGTTGTTCTATTATTTTTGTTTTATTATTCTTTTTTCTACTTTGTTCTTTGCTTTCCTTGTTGCTTTTTTTTTTTTTCTTTATTTCTTTTGGCTTCGGCCTAAAAAAGTTTTTCATCTCCCTAAACAAATAATTTTTTAAAAAAAAAGAAAGAAAAAAGAAAAGAAAAAGAAAAAGCTTCAGTGGTAGATCTCCTTACCATGAGACCAAACTGATTCTCTGATACATTTGTCTCATGCCTTAAGTTTTTTTCCTCAATCACTCTTTCCCAAGGTTTCATAGTAGCCAATATATGTCTCCTTTATTCTTATAAATAGGTACCATGGTACTTTTCCTTTCATTATCCTGCCATTTCCTTGATCTTACAATCTTGTTAAATAACTTTTCCAACCAAAATAACCTAGTATCTCCCATACACTTCCAAACCTCAATTAGCATTCTATCTAGTCCAAGGGCCATTCCTGTTTTCATCTTTCTCAAAGCTTCTCTCACTTCAAATATCCCAATATTATGAAAGTACATATATACTTCGGCGTTATTTGAGTTTATGATTCCTTGTCTCCATGCTCTTAGAGTTCATCGTCATTTAACAAGTTCTGAAATAGCTTCTCCACCTTTCATTGTCCTCAATTAGTATACTTTGGTCATTGCTTGTAGTTCATTTAACATGATCTAGGTCCTTACTCTTCCTCTCTCATTTTTGCAAGTTTGAATACATCTTTCTCACTTTCTTGTCCCCTATCTATTTTAAAGATCATAATAAGGTTAAGTTTAGCTTCACTTCGACTTTCTTAGCAATTTTTCTTAGCATTTTTATATTGTTCAAGATTTTCATTGTTTATAGTCTCTTACCAGGCTTTGAAACATGCACATTTCTTGTTAGTAGCTTGTTGTACATCATCATTCCGCCACCAAGTTCCCTTATATAATTGCCTTCTTCCTCTAGATACTCCTAAAACATCTTTTGGTGCTTTCCTAATGCACTCAACCTTCTCATTCCACACAACGGTTACTTCTTCCTCGACATTCCACTTTCGTTTTTCCATCAATTTATATTTAAATAACATTGTTCTCTCCTTTTAAATTCCACCACCTAGTTTTTGGACATCTATTAATTTCATTCCCTTTCATCCATCTCTTAATGTAAAAATCTATAACCATTAACCTATGTCGTGCGGTCAAACTCTCCCCAGGTATCTCCTTGCAGTCCTCACATATTGATTGTTTTGTCTTCCAAGTAAAAAGAAATCTATTTGGCTTGTATATGATCCACTTTTGAAACTTATTAAATGTTTATCTCTCTTCTTAAAGTATGTGTTTGCTAGAGCTAGCTTGTATGCCATAGTGAAATTAAAGAAATCTCACCCTATCTCATTTCTTCTACCAAAACCATATCCTCCATGTACCCTCTCATATCCTTTACTCTTTTTTTTTTTTTTTTCCCTACATGACCATTTAAGTCTCCTCCCACAAATATTATCTCTATTTGGGATTTCTTGCATTAGTCCATCCACATCCTCTTAGAATTCTCTTGATTCTATCCTCTAACCCTACCTGTGAGCAGTGTTCGAAATATCGGTATCGCACTATGTATCGCACCCTTGGGATACAGATACGTATCGGTTATCGCATGGGATATATTGTTTGTATCGCATAATTTATCGCACTTTTTGGGAAACATGGGGAAACATTGGGAAAATGGTTGATTTTTTTAATGAAACTTTGGGGATTGTTAAAAAAGCCCTTAATACACACTTTTAAATCATAACATCTCAAAAAAAAAATGCACATAATAAGTTGCCTTTGTATAGGGTCCTAAGCTATGCGATGTTTAACTGAACTAATGCAACTAAAATAATATTTTATCTATCCGTCGAGATTGGATAGAGCCAAAATTAGATAGATCCACCACTCAGATGGGCCACACCACATGGAACAATGGAAATTGATGCTAACAATAGGTTAGTAATTAGGGGCCACCATGATGTGGACCTTCAATCAAAGCCGTTAATCAGGTGTAACTCACTAAAATAAAGAGAATGTACAAAATTCATCCTGATAAAAGAAACTCAGGTGGGCCTCACAGTGTGAATTTATCAATTTGGAAGTAGTTTTACATTCCTCCCATTGGTGTGGCCTACATAGTTTTTTAATCAGGCAGCTTTTGTATGTATGGATCACCGGATGAACGGTGGATTTTACATTTATAGCATGTTGGATGGAAAATAAATGACATGGTGGACCCTGAAGTGATGTCACCAAGTTTTGTAGGGCCCACCATGATGTGTGTTGTATCCACACCGTCCATCCATTTGGAGATATCATTTTAGGCCATGAGAAAAAGAATGAGTCAGATCCAAAGCTTGAGTGGACCCCACCACAGAAAACAGTGGAGAGTAACGCCCACCATTAAAAATTTCTAAGGGCCACAAAAGTTTTCGATCAAGCTGAAATTTGTTTTTTCCCTTCTTTCATGTCCGTCTTAACTTATAAACAGGTTGGATCTCAGATAAACATCATAGTGGACCTTAGGAAGGTTTCAACGGTGGGCGTCCCTCTCCCCACTATTTTCTGTGGTGGGGTCCACTCCAAATTTGGATCTGACTCATTCTTTGTCTCATGCCTTAAAATGATATAGCCAAATGTATGGACGGTGTAGATACAACACATACATCATGGTGGGCCCCACAAAACTTGGTGCGTCACTTCAGTAGCCAGTTTGGCTACGCAACCTGTCAGTATCTTCCGCGTCCTACGGCACGGGGAGACGGATTGGCTACTCCCCCTGACACCGGCCCCATGGCTGGCGGTCGGTGCTCGATGGGCCCCACCATAATGTATTTGTTTCATCTATTCCGTTCATCCATTTTTATGGATCATTTTAGGGATTGATACAAAAAATTATAGGGATATAAATCGCAGGTGGACCACACCACAGGAAAACAATAATGATTGATATACACCATTAAAATCCTCCAAAGGCCCACTGTATTGTTTATTTGACATCCAATCTGTTGATTGGGTCCTAAAGACCCAGATGAAGGGAAAAAATAAATATCAGGTTGATCCAAAGCTTTTATGGCTCCCAAAATGTTTTTAATGGTCAACGTTCATTCAACACTGTTTCCTGTAATGTGGTCCACTTGAGTTGTGGATATGGTTCAATTTTGGGCTCAACACCTAAAATGATCAGTAAAAACGGATGGACGGCATGGATAAACCACGTGCAATCACGGTGGGCCCAACAGAGTTTACTCAGTACGATAAGAGCGTACTGAGTAACTCAGTACGCAATCCCATATAGAACGCCCGTCATTGACGGGGCACAAGTGACGTCACCAAGTTATGTGGGTCCCACCATGATGTATTTTTTGTATCCACACCATCCATACATTTGAAGAGATCATTTTATGGCATGAGCCAAAAAATGGGTCAGATCTAGAGCTCGAGTGGACCCCACCACAGAAAATAGTGGAGAGAGTGACGCCCACCGTGATTTATGTATTTTATCCGATCCGTCCATCCATGATTTATGTAGGGTCCACGATGATTTATGTATTTTATCCGATCCGTCCATCCATTTTACCATATAATTTCAGGGCTTTAGCCAAAAAATAAAGCATATACAATGTTCAAATGAGCCACACTGTAGAAAACAGTTGAATTGAACATCTACCGTTGAAAATTTCTTGAGGGCCGCAGAAGTCTTGGACGAATGGATCAAGCTTATATTTGTATTTTCCCTTCATCCACGTCTGTATGATCTTATTAACGGTTTGGATGACCAATAAACATCACTGCAGGGCTGAGAAAGGTTTCAATGGTGGAAATCAGTATCACCACTGTTTCCTGTGGTATGATAATAGATTTTTCTAAAATTTGGGATCAACCCCTTAAATTAGATGGGAAAACGGATGGACGGCGTGGATGGACCACATACATTAAAGGTGGGCCCAAGTGAGTTTATTGAGTACGATAAGAGCGTACTGAGTAATGCACTACGCAACCGATCCGTTTTTTACCCCCATCCGCGCCCCTCTTTCACGCACGCAAGGGTTCCATCTCCTCAAATCTCGTTCCGGAAGGAAGGGTTCCTCGATCCGACCTGATTCCTTGCCGGAATCTTTGAGAAATCCCCATAGACACGCTCCAATCAGCGAAGAAAGAGGGAAGTTGAAGAAAATGGCGAGAAAAATCATTGAAGAAAGAGGGAAAATCGTACTTACCTGTCGAATGGCCCACCTCTGATCACCGCTACAGCCAGGTACTCTCCGATTTTTGTTCTTTTTTTTTTTTTTTTTTTGTTCTAATTCAAATTTTTTTGATTCTCCCCAACCCGGATCAGATTTTGAGTGCGTTTGTCGATGTCCGACATTAATGGAGGAGGAAATCGCGCGATATCGACGATATATCGTGTGATATCGACGATATATCGGTCGATATCTGGATTTTGGGTTTTTTTTTTATATCTTCCAGGGGTTATTGCGAGGGTTTTGTCTCGTAAGGGTGCGATAACGATAATATCGGTCAATATATTGGCCGATAGTATCGATATTTCGAACACTGGCTGTGAGTTGTGACACATATTGTAAGACCCATACCCCTATGAGACCGACCGTATGCTCGATTTTCGGTGTTGGCATGTCTTGAACGGACTAGATCGATGAGTCTTGATCACGACTCAATTTTAGTATTGCAACGACCCGGCACTTGTACCCTAAAGATTGTGTGGCCACGCTGATTCTAATGCCACGTGACACGCCCCGTTTCGATACCCGATTTGAGAGTTGTGTACGTTTGTGCAAATCGAGGCAGGCTGTAATACGTACGCGTGGTGTGGAGCCCACCGAGGGAATCTAGCAAGGAATCTCTAAAAGATATTAATCCAAAAACCCTAAACTACCCTCACACCCTCACCCCTATCCTCACAACTACCCATTGCCTAATGACAAAGAAGCCCCTACCAAAGTACCCTACACCCCCCACCCATACCTAAAATACACCTACCCACATCCCTCTCTCTCCCCATTAGTCAACACAACCCATCCCCCTCTCCCCTCAAAGGCATGAGAGCCCTTGCCCTTCCCAATCCACTCCGCTCTCTCTTTCCCTCTTCCCAATCTTCCCCTCCAGCCCTTGCCCATGCTATTCCACTCCCCTCTCTCTTTCCCTCTCCTCAATTTACATCTTCATCTTTTTTCATTTCCCTCTCTATCCTAAAATCTCTACCACAAACTCTCCAAACCCCTCACGTGTTCACCATTTTCTCTTAGCCAAGATAAGAGAGAAGAAGAGAAAAGTGATTAAAGGAAGGAAGAAAGATTAGAAAAATTAGGAAAATTTAGGAAGATTAGAGAGAGAGAGAGAGAGAGAGAGAGAGAGAGAGAGAGAGAGAGAGAGAGAGAGAGATTAGTGAGATTGTTTGGAAGAAAAGATAGAGATTGAGAGAGAATTAGAGAGATTAAGAGATTGAGGGAGAGTTAGAGGAGTTAAGAGAGGAGTTGAGTTGATCCAAGCCGTCTGATCGACGATCTAGCCCAATCCGACAATCCATCCGCCATTGTGAGTGTAATGGATGATGAAATCCCCCTTGTTGTTTGTATAATTTCATTTTTGTGGGCCCACAAGGGTGGGACCCATCTTGATTTGAGTTTGGATGTGTATGGAGGGCCCCATAGTGGTGGGGGGCCCATCCGATGGCCGGATTTCCTTCTTTTGTCTTCCTTCTTCCTTTCCTTTTCTTTGTATTTATGGACTGTTGTGGGGTCTATAAGTGGGCTACGCTGTAAGACAGCGTGCCCCATACGTTGTCACAACGTGGACCACCTTGTGTGGCCCACCGTGATATTTATTTTCTTTTTAACATGTTGATTTGATCACAAGGGTCTGTATGTAAGAAAAACACAAAATCAGCTTGACATAAGGCTTTTTAGGCCCACCATGTGATGGCCAAAGTGATGGATGGAGTGGATCATCCATGCAGGGGCTTCATACTGGTGGAATTAAAAAAATACAACAAAAAAAGAGAAAATATGCCAGTCTCAGAGGCGTTGGACGTCCAGTGTGAGAGATGTTGGAGACCCCACCGTTAATAACACTGCTTAACTTGCAGCATGAGAGTTGGTCCACTCATGGGACCCACCATGATGTATGTGTTTAATCCACACCAACCATCAGTTTTTCTAGGCCATTTCAGGGCTTGGTCCCAAAAATGAGCCAGATCCAGATCTTAGGTGGGCCGCACCACAAGAAATAGTGGAGGCTATGATACCTACTATTGAAACCTTCCTAGGCCCTTCGTGATGTTTACTTGCTAGCTAACTTGCCCCTTTCAGAGCTTGTTGGGCCCACCATGATCTGATCAACCTGATGGACGTAAATGATTTGTCATGTGGACCCCACCTTTCACAAAAAAAAATAGTGTCAGGGACACTAGAAGCAGACAGTGGACGTTGTTGCGACCAACGCCTAAGGACGCTGTAGCCAATGGGGGGGTCATGAAGTCCACCATGATGTATGTGGTTAATCCACATCGTCCATCAATTTAGGTAGATCATTTTAGGTCTGGAGCCCAAAAATGGGACAGATCCTAATCTCGGGTGGACCACACCATAGGAAACAGTAGGGCGGTGACGTTGCCCTTTTTGCAGCAGCATGCGGCCAACCTCGTGGGGCCCACCTTGATGCATTTGTTTCATCCAAGCTGTCCATCCTTTTCTCCTGATCATCTTAGGCCATGCACCCAAAGATGAGTTAGATCCGAATCTAAGTGGGCCACCCTGGTGGGAACAGTGGGAAGATCCATAGTTTAAACATTATCGGGGTCTTAAAGCCACACCATTCATAGCTCAAGTGGTAGACTAAGTGAAAGATACCTCGTTTCAACACTGAGGTGTTGGTATCAATCCCTAGCTGTGGGGGTGGCTAACAGTGAAGTGAACTGACAGTGTTGTGTACTAACAATCTAACCCAAAAAAAAAAAAAAAGCCACACCATTCATCTGTTTGCCCATCCCATTTTCTGGGCACGCATGTGCCTAGAAATGGGCAGAGTATCTCTGGTGGACCCCACTTAAAAAATATAATAATAATAATAATATTGAGGAAAAAGAAGAGGATGGAATGGAACTTACCTTCTTGTTAGTTCCACGGTGATGCATTTGTTTTACCCACTCTGTCCATCTGTCTGGACAGCTGTTGGACCCCACCCAAATGTGTGTTGTATACACACTGTCCATCCAGTAACCTAGCTCATTTCAGAACATGGTCCAAAAATTGAACGAAATCCAAAGCTTAGATGGGCCTCACTAAGAAAATACTAAGAAAATAGTGGTGATTGAATTCCTACCATTAAAAGCTTTTACAAGCCTATTGTAATGGTTGTTGCCATCCAACTTGTTTGTAGGTCCTGCTATGGACCCCACCATGGTGCATGTGTTATTTAGGCCACCCCAAGTGGGCTTTGCCTTGATGTATATATTTTATCCGTGTCGTACATCGATTGCTAGATTATTTTAATGTTCGGGCCGTATGATGGACCGATTTAAGTCTCAAGTGGGCCATGCCACGTAGACCCTGACATTGTTAGTGGGGTCCGTTGATCGGGTCCCACTATATATTTTGGGCCATTTAAGGCCGATTATCACATGATATGTTTGATAACATGCTAGTGTACTTAATTTGATCGGTCGACATTGATAGTATGCTTATAATGGATACCATAACCATTCATTTGCTCATACACATAATTTGTATGCCTGCTATAGATGTCGATTGATCATAACATATGTCTTTCGGCTTGATGGGACCCATACGAGATAGGGTTGGCTTGCATTATTGTGCGGTACACACAGGTTTGATGCATAACTTGGATAGTGTGATTCATGTATTGTGCATTATGTATGTCATGTTACGTTTACTCCTTAGTGACACTAGGGAAGTAGTCCCGCAACCTTGTGGTGGCTGGCGGATGAGATTATGGTCACCTGAAACTATTGAGGTTATAGGGCATCACAGGTGTCCCTAGGTGAAAGTCCAATGTCTAGATCGAGTGGATTCATGAGTGCACAATGGCTGTATACTGTTAAGCCGCGTCTCCCATTGTGTTGGGGTCAGTTGGAAGGGGGTGTGACCTTACCCGCCCGGGTGCAGAGGACTATATGGTAGGTTGAGTCTGACCAGCTCGTGAAATGGGTTGGCTATCGGCGAGCCGTGTGGGTTTTTGTATAGCACTGACGAGGCGGATAGTGAGGTCTCTTCTACTCGCTTGGTCTTGCGCGCAATGGGTGTAGCTAGTGTCGGAAGTGTACTAGACCCTGGTGATGATCCAATTGTGAATTATTCTGATACGTGGACTAGTTGAGGATGGGAATGTTGCGTTGCATCTTTAGTATATGACACTTGAACATGTAGGCCCTTGCATTGCATAGCCTGGGTATGGTTGATAGCATTCATGGACTTGGCAGCTTAGCCTTCCATCGTTTCCTCTTGCTTTGATATTGTCATATTTGTCATATGCATTGCGCACGGACACACGTACTACTGAGCTTCGTAGGAGGCTTATGCACGTTTGTTTACACTGCAGGTCATACTAGGATGTATCAACAGCGTTGAGCTCGGAGCATGTGCCTAATCTTTTGGACTTTTGTTATGTCATGTATTTTCCTTCTAGCACTATATTCAAACAGATATTATAGTGGATATGTGATGATGATTTTGGTTTTCGTACACTTGTGATTATGCTCATTTAAAAAAAAAAAAAAAAAACCCTAAAAATCCTCCTCCTGGGATCCCAGGATCAGAACCTGGCATATGGGAGCTAGGAGCTAGGATTAGGGGTACTACGGAGGCTGTCACCATTAGAGGTGTACACGAACCGAGCTAGCTCAGTTAGCTCACTTGACTCGACTCGCAAAAGCTTGATTCAACTCGGTTCGAGCCGAGTCGAGCTGATTTTTTGAGCTCGAAAATGAGTTCGAGAACCTAGCTCAAATCGAACTCGGATCGAACCAGTTCGGTGACTCGGTTACTTTGATATTGATGTTGCTCACCAAGTGTTTGATGAAATGCCTCAAAGAAGTGTGGCTGGTGGCACGGAAGGTATGCATATGAAACCAACACGCTTTTTTTTTTTTTTTTCTTGATTTTTATGTTGCTTAGAAGGTGTTTGATAAAATACCTATAAAACCATTGCTGCTGTCTCAAATACAGTGAGATTTCGAAGGTGCAGTCCAGGTGTTTGTGAAAATGTTGCAATGGCGAACTCGGCTCGAACTGGCCTGAGCTACTGACCGAACCTAGCCGCGTTGGCCAATCAGGCTTGAGGACTGAGCCGAGCCGAGTTCGAGCTGAGGTTTGGTCGAGCCGAGTCGAGCTGAGGCCAGCTTAACTCGGTTCGACTCGATGTACACCCCTAGTCACCGTCGGATTTAGAGCTCGGGAATTCTGTGAACACGTTCACCGAGTTTAGGGCGTGACACATACACTATTAACGTTGATTATCTCCTCTCCTAACACAAGTTCTATTAATTAAATCCAATCACTTAGGTGCCGTTTGCTAAATTGAAAATTAATTAAAGTACTAAAAAGTATAAGTGGAATTTTAGTATTTACAAGTATTGAAAAATCTGTTTGCTAATTTGTTTGAAAAAGGTATTGATATCTAAAAATAAGCACTTTTTTCATGAAAACTTCTTTGGTAAACACAAAAAAAAAAAGTCTAAAAATTAGCAATTTATCATATTTGCCCCTATTATCTCAATTTATATCTTTTGTAGAGTCTAAGATGAGAGTTGTTACTGTCATGCCACCAAACGTAGCATACCTATGCACCATCCAATGAAATTTTAATAATTTTCCCACTAAGTAGAACCAAGTGAATGAACGGTCTAAATCTTTTATGTTTGCGACGTGCATTAACATGAATTAATTGTGTAAGGAGGCAAGTAGATATACTTGCCCCAAGGATATGCACTATATGTTTAGGTTTCCGGTTTCTACATTGTTTGTTGCCTTTAGTTCTATAATCAGAGCCCTTGGTGTGACGGGTCACATCATTGATGGACCATGAACTATATTCTTCCTAATAGAATAATCATAACCTTTTGATTGGTGTTACTAGGGGACAAGCACACCAAGCAAGTGATATGAACCATCTGATCTTGCCCCTTGAATATGAACCACTCTACAAGTGAGACAAAGATAAAGACCATTGGCTAGAGATCTCCTTTGATTAGAAGATTGGTGCCCACCACAATTTTTATTTGCCATCTAACCTGTTCATAAGGTCATATAGACCTGGATGAAGGAAAAACACAAATATCGGCTTGATCCAAAGCTTCTGTGGCCCCCAAGAAGTTTTCAAAGGTAGGCATTCAATTCCACTGCTTTCTATGGTGTGATCCACTCGAGCTTTGGATTTGCCCTAAAATGATTTGACAAAATGGATGGACGGTGTGGGTATAACCAATGTTTTAATTATCGGCGATATCGGCAGATACATCCCATGATCAATGTTTTAAATATCGACGTTATCGGCTGATATATCCCACGATATATCTTTTATCCCACTTGTGCGATACGAAACGCACAGGTAGTGTAGATATATCTCACATGTTCGACCCAGTGAGCATTTTCAATTTCCGATCCTTTTTTTTTTTTTTTTGAAATTATAAATCCATTGGTTCTTCATGTTTTGCATGAAAAATCATGGAGTTTGAGCTTTGATTTTGATATCCATTGGTTCTTCATGTTCTCCATGTTTTTTTTTTTTCGAAAATTTCCTCGAACCAACTATCAATTGAGACTAATTTTGAAATATTTAAGAGTATTTGATGAAATGATCATTATATGCACTCTAATTTTGAAATCCGAGTGTAGGTGGTTTGATTTGGGGAAAATTAGGTAAATTTCAAAACTTCCCAAATTTCTCCCAAATTGCTTGCAACGTTGCACTCCAAACATGAAATTAAGCATGTATGAGGGCTGGTCTACTGATTTGTTAAGTCCTTGTCAATTTTCGGAAAATAAAAATTATTAAAATATCAAATTGAACATAGTTGCATTAGTTCAGGAGTGTTTAGGAGTGTTTGATGAAATGATCACATACACTCTAAATATTATGTATTCAATTTAAATATAATTGCATTAATTCAGTTAGACAGCACATAACTTAGGACTCTATACAAAGGAAACCTATTATGTGCACTTCTTTTTTGAGATGTTATTATTTTAAAAGTGTGTATTAAGGTCTTTTTTAACAATCCTTGAAGTTTCATTGAAAAATTCAACCAATTTCCCAATGTTTCCCAAAAGGTGCGATAAATTACTTGATACAGATGATATATCCCGTGCGATAACCGATACGTATCTGTATCCCAAGGATGCGTTACATAACACGATACCGATATTTTGAACACTGCCTATGATACATCTAGCATCCCACCTGTGTAGTACAAAATGCACAAGTAGTGGGATATATCCCACATGTTCGATCCGGTGAGCAATTTCAAATTTTGAGTGTTTTTTTTTTTTGGTAAATCATGTTAAATCAGTGTCAAATTGGTACAAACACATGATTTTTCATGTTTTGCATGAAAAATCATGGATTGGGAGCTTCAATTTCGAGATTTGGAGGAGATAGGCCGAGTTGCAAAAAATCGAAAAAAAAAAAATCAAAATTTCCTAATTTCTCGCAAATCGGTTGCAATCTTTGTGTCCAAACATAAAATAAAAAATGCATTTAACCTGATCTAGTGATTCTTCTTTTGCTTTTGAATGCATTGCTTGTGTTTCCACACATCTTCTTACAATTTTAAATTATATGAATAAACTTTGAATATACTTGCATCAATTCAGTTAGACAATGCATAGATTAGGATCCCATACAAAGAAAACCTATTATGTGCACTTGTTATATATATATATATATATATATATATATATATATATATATATATATATATATATATATATATATATATATATATATATATATATAGGGAGAAGGTACAATGCGCTCGAGCTAACGATAAGCTCCCGTGAGGTCGAGCTGTGTGGGCCCCACCATGATGTGTTTCGACCATCAACACCGTGCATTTGATGGGTCCCCTTTAAATTATGGGATGTCCCAAAAATCAGCCGTATACGGAACTCAGGTGGGCCATACCATCTAAAATTATGTGAAGACATCGTTAAAACATATAAAAGCACTTGGTGGGGCTCACCTGAGTTTTGCATGCGTCTGAAACTTGGTCTGAACCCTCATTCAAGTGGGACACACATAATGGATGGGCTGGATTTTCAAACCACATCTCGGTGGGCCCTCAAAAATGGTTATGAATGTTTTAATGGTGCACGGCCCCTCTTCGCTTCTGTATGTGGTGTGGCCCACACAAGTCACCGATTGACTTGATTTTTGAGACCTAGGCCCACGATGGAATGGTGCATCTGACTGATGGGGTAGATGTTCGAAACGCATCACAGTGGGGCCCACACAGCTCGACCTCATGGGGCATTAAAATCAGCTCGAGCGCATTGTCCCTTTTCCCTATATATATATAATGTTTTGATTTATAGTGTGTATTTATGTCTTTTTTAACAATCATTGAAATTTCATTAAAAAATTCGACCAATTTCCCAATGTTTCCCCATGTTTCCAACAATAGTGATACATTATGCGATACAACTGATATATCCCATGAGATAACCGATATGTATCTGTATACCAAGGGTGCGATACGTAACGCTATACCGATATTTTGAAAACTGGATATAACACATGCATCATGGTGGGTCTACAGAACCTTGTCACGTCACCACACTACTGACCTTGGTGGCATGTTATACACTATTCAACGGACGCCCATTGCCTCCGAAAGCCTTCGCAGGAACTTCCTGTGACGGGAAGCTAGGTTAGGTCCACCATGAAATCCACCCCATCCATCTGTTTTGCCACATCATTTTAGGGCATGGGCCCAAAAATGTGGTAGATCCAAAACTCAAGTTGGCCGCACGACAAGAAAAAGTGAGTAGGGAAATGCCTACCATTGAAACCTCTCTGGGGTCTATCATGATGTTTATATGCCATCTATACCATTCATAAGGTCATTCCTATTGGAATGAAATGAAAACACAAAAATATTAGTCTAATCGGAAATTTTTGTGGTCCCATGAATGTTTTAACGGTGGACTTTCAATCCTCACTTTTTCCTATCATATGACCCACTTGAGTTTTGGATCTGCCTCATTTTTGGGCCCATGTTGTAACATGATTTGAAAAAATGGCTCCTCCTTCATTTGGTAACTACGAACAAAGGAGATTTTGGTTCTATGCTCTTCTCTCTATCCCATTCCTCCCTGGACAGCGAACCGAAGGAACCTTCAGGATTTCTAAAAAACATCATGGTGAACCCCAACTAGCTTCCCGTCGCCAGAATTTCCTACGAAAGCGGTTTTAGCAAGTAATCAGCTTGATGTTTAGGTGTTATCAGGGTAACGTTGGTGTTGCTTGGACCGTGGGGCCCACTTTGATGTATGTGTTGTACATCCCCACGATCCATTTGTTTTTCTAGATCATTTTAGGATATGGTCATAAAAATGAAGATACCAATCTCAAGTGGACCACACCATGGGGATTGAATTCCTACCATTAAAAACTTTTTGGGGCAGTAAAAGTTTTGGATCGTGCTAATATTTGTTTGTTCCCTTCATCCAGGTCTCTGTGTCCTTATAAACAGGTTGGATGGCAAATAAAGACTATGGTGGACCCTAGGATGCTTTTAATGGTGGGCGTTCAATGATCATTGTTTCTTGTGGTGTGGTCCACCGGTGATTTGGATCTACTTTATTTTTTGGACCATGCACTAAAATGAACTCGAAAAACTGATGGACGGCGTGGATATAATTATTTTATCAAGGTGAGCCCCACGGTCATGGCAACACCCACTATCGTGTACCCCGGGTAACACCTAATCCACTCCCAGGGATTGCATAATGCATAACATGACACCTCCTTGGGTACCGTGTTGACATGGCAAAGTTTTGTGGGCCCTGCCAAGATGTATGTGTTAGATCCACAGTGTCCATCCATTTTATCATATTATTTTAGGCCATGAGGCAAAAAATGAGGCAGATCCAAAGCTCAAGTGGACCGCCATAGAAACTAATCGAGATAGAATGCATACAATTGAAAACTTCTTGGGGGCCACACGAGTTTTGGATCAAGCTGATATTTGTGTTTTCCTTTCATCCAGGTCTGTGTGACCTTATGAATAGATTGGATGGCAAATAAACATCATGGTGGGCCCTAGGAAGGTTTCAACGGTGGGCATCATTGCCCCCAAAGCTTTATGTGGTGTGGTCCACTTGAGCTTTGGGTCTGCCTCATTTTTTGGCTCATGCCCTAAAATGATGTGGCGAAATGGATGAATGGAGTGGATATAACACATACATCATGATGCGGCCCAAAGAACTTTGCCACGTCAATAGAGCTTCTACGCAATTAGCCCTGAAAGCTTGCATTGGAAGTAAGAAAAGGCAGAGTTGTCATTTTAAAATTTTTTAACTCAAAATCACTCACCATATTCCTTGTTAAGTGTTAAGTCAAAGGAGGAAAGCTTAGAAATAAACCCATTTTAAAAATGAAAATCCAAATCCCCCACCCGCCCACCCCCCTTGTGGCCCTTTAAGAACCATCCTTTAAAAAAAAAAAAAAAATTATTAATTTTAAAAACTCTGGTGGCGTACGACGCTAAGTGCACTAGCACATTTTGTGGGTGTTTCCCTGACCATGGGGCTCACCTTGATGTATGTGTTGTATATCCATGCTGTCCATAAGTTTTTCCTGCTCATTTTAGGATGTGGTCCCTAAAATGAAGCAGATCCAAATCTCAAGTGGACCACACCATAGGAAAAAGTGGTCATCGAACGCTCACCATTAAAAACTTCCAAGGGGCCCACTATAATCTTTATTTGCCATCCAACTTATTGATAAGTTCAAACATATTTGGATGAAGGATGAAGGGAAAACATAAATATCAACTTGATTCAAAACTTTTGTGGCCCCAAGAAGTTTTTAATGGTGGGCATTCAATCCCTACTATGAGGTTGACTTAAGATTTGAATCTACTTCATTTTTGAGACCATGCCTTAAAATGAGTCGTGAAAACTGATGGACACCTACTAGTCTATTGGAGTGTGAAGCTTGGTACATATGAAATTTGTCCACTTGGCATGTATTAAATTAAATCGAATCCATTAAAATGTTCGGATCCATTGATGCCAAGTCAAAATCCCAAAATCAAATTGTGTGAATGACATTGACCATTGATTTATGGACACTTATTTGTTGAAATAGGACCATTAGATATTTTAAATTCTTTATCGTCCAATAAATGTCAAATGATCTGATAGTAGGATGATGAAATAAGCACAAGTTGGGGCTAATTGTATAAATTGGGACTATTAGATATTTTACATTCTTCAGCGTCCAATAAATATCCACTGATTTGGGGCCAATCACATTAGTGGTATGAGTGCCAATGGATTGTATGAATTTGACACCAATTTGGGGCATGGAGTGGTCTCCAAAATCGGTGACGCTATTCGTCCGAATTTAATTTCAAATTTTCTTAAAATTTATTCTGGGTAATTATGTCAAATGGTTAGGGATATGCATTAGTGGAATGGGTGCCATAGCTTGCATGAATTTGGGGTCAATTTGGGAGCATTTGAGTGGCCTCCCAAATCGGTGACATTATTCATTCGAATTTAATTTAATTTTTTCTTATAATTACTTGGGAGGAGTGATGTCAAATGCTTAGGGAAATGGATTAGTGGGATGAATGCCATATATTACATGAATTTTGGGACTATTTGGGGGCATTCAAATGGCTCCCTAAGTCACCTACATTATCCATCCGAATTTAATTTTAATTTTTTCTTAAAATTTCTTCGGGGAAATGATGTTAAATGCTTAGGGATGTGCATTAGTGTGATGAGTGCTATAACTTACATGAATTGTGGGGCCAATTTTAGTTCAATCTAAGCCCGTTAGGTTAATAAAATCATTAGGCATGCTGAGGCAACATTCGCACCAAAGAGTGGACTGTTACATCACCATAAACATGGTCACAAAAAAAAAAAAAAAAAAAAACGAATACATATTTGGAATATTTATAATATTTGGGATTTTTCGAAAATTTTTCTCGATTTGTTTTGTAAAACAAAAAAAAATTCCAGTAAACACGAGGGACATAACGGCTGTATCAGTAACGATGGTGACCAAATTGGCCGCCATTACCAATACGGCACACCTTGATGTTAACTTTCCTTCGTTTCGTCATATCTACTAACTCCATGCTCGTACTTGTCAATGTTCTTGTATTCCATGTGGCAAGGCAAATCTTATTTTCCTAGACTAGCTTCTTTACCCGGACACATCCAGAATAGTGTAGGAACCCTTGCCTACTTCTCACAACAACTGGATGCTGTTGTGGTGTATCGCTTCCGGTGGACGCCCTAGCCAATCCTTGGTCATTTCTCATTGTACCTGAGTACCGATGCAGTGCGTAGCATACAGGGAATGCCCTAGCATGAGTTTAGAATGTCATATTGTACAAATTCATGTTCAGATGCAGTGCGCCGCTTATAGGGAACTTTGCCACTAAATTTGAAGGGGATGCTCTCCGACACTTCGATCATCTTTCATTTTTATTTTATTTTATTTTTTTAATTTGATGCACACACCCACACACACCACGATGTGTACTCGAACCCACGACCTTAGTGTTGAAACTCTTGTGAGTCTACCACTTTGATCAACCTTTGCTTAGCACCCAATCAACCTGTAAAAAAAAAAAACCTGGATTAGGGACATCCACATGTTGCATGTAGTTGGGTACTATAATAGAAGATTATTTGTTGTCTGCTCTTTGTTTTTGCACATGATGCATCTGTTAGGAATTGCAAGTTTTCACAGTAAAATTTTCTCCTTGACTGCAGTCCACAAGAACAATGAAACCCGTGGAGGCACGGCTATGAACCAGATAACAGGGGGAAGGCTCCTCATGCTTGTCTTTGCCACAGTTTGAAAAAAAGGTCTTCGTCAAATAAATTCCCAAGTCCATCCAACTCCAGATTTTCAGACCAGATTCACATTCCTCAACTTCCATTCGCTGCAGAATATCTAACAACTCTGTGCATTCTGAAATTTCAGTCTCTCAGATTCCTTCTCAATCATAAATTGCACACTTGCTGCCCTCCAAGCAACCTTTGACAGCCACTTCCTTGCACGATGCTACCCTGCACAAGTCTGGGAACCTTTTCATTCAGTGCCTGATTACCTAGCCACAAATCTTCCCATAGATGAATTCTGTTCCACATTGAATCTCAATCCCTTTGCTATCATCTCTTCCCATTGATTCCCTCTATTTCCAACCCTGCAAATGCTCCTTCCTATCTCAGATTTTCACCAGACTGCAAATGCTCCTCCCTATCTCAGATTTTCACCTATTGTTGGAACATTGGTCCCAGCCATTGTATCTGGGCCATATTGTTCTTCCACAATTCTCCTCAACAAGGCATCTTCCTCTACTTGGAACCAGTGTTCGAAATATCGATACTATCGGCCGATATATCGGCCGATATTATCGGTATCGCACTAGTGCGAGACGACACTCAACCGATAACACGCGGAAGATACAAAAAATTGAAAACTCCAGAAGTCGTGCGATATTATCGTCGATATCGTGCGATACATCGTCGAAATCGCCGATATCGCCAACACAACCCACCCCGATTTAGATATCGCGATATTTCCGCCTCCATTATTGTCGGAAATCGACAAACAGAGTCACGGACACTCACGGGTGCGTTTGCAGGGGACTCACGAGTCCCACTGTAGCCAACAACCCACACCGATAAAAATCAGATGTCGTGGGTTGCCGAAAAAAAAAAAATTTGAATTAGAAAAGAGAGAGAGAGAGAGAGGGAGAGAGTACCTGTAGCCGTAGACTGTAGCAGTGATCGGAGGTGGGCCATTCTGACAGTGGAGAAGGTACCGTAACCCTTTTCTTCGAATTTTTCTCGCTTTTTCTTCATTTTTTCTCTTTTTTTCGCCAAAGTGGAGCGTGCTTAGAAATGATGGATTTCCGATTTTCGAGATGCGACGAAATCGTGCCGATTTCTCGGATTTCTCGGAGATTCGACGAGAAATCAGGTCGGAGAGGGAGAACGCACGTATCGGTCCGTGAAATTTGGGGAAGATAAGCCGGGAGGGGTGAAATGGGGTGAAATGGGGAAGATAACCCTGATCGGAGAGGGAGAACGCACGTACTTACGTACGAACTTTTTTGAGAACTCATCGTATCTGATGAGTCTCGAAAATCTGAACGGTCCACATGAAGCAGAACCTCTTGAAACCCCCCCGATACAAATTTTTCCTTTGATCCAAAACTTCGGTGGGCCATGAAAAATGTAAACATTTTATTCCCTTGATTTAAATTTCTCTTTTCTATGGCCCACTGAATCTTAGATCAGGGTGAAAATACCCCCTTTAAGGTTCCATGGGATTCCACATCTTTGGACCGTTCGGATTCGACATCCATGGCACGCGTGAAAAGGTGCGCACGTGCGTACGTGAGCACGTAAAACGGATATAAATCTTGGGTGGACCACTTCGCATTTTACGTGGTGGGGTCCACTCGAGCTCTGAATCCGACTCCTTTTTGGCTCACGCCCTAAAATGATCTGTTAAAATGGATGGACGGTGTGGATAGAAAAAATACATTATGGTGGGACCCACGTAACTTGGTGACGTGATCTCACTTTAGTAATCCGGGCACGGATGGTGCGCTGACGGCGAATGGATTGCGGGGCGGTGGTCGTTGCTCAGTGGGCCCCACCATGATGTATGTGTTTCATCCATTCCGTTCATCCATTTTTTAAGATCATTTTAGGACTTGATCTCAAAAATGAGAGGGATATAAATCTCGGTGGACCACACCACATGAAAACAATAGTGATTGGTTATACCATTAAAATCCTCCTATGGCCCACTATACTTGTATATTTGACATCCAATCACATTGATTAGGCCATACAGCCCAGATGAAGAGAAAAAACAAATATCACTTCATCCAAAACTTTTATGGCCCTCGAAATGTTTTTAATGGTCTACCCTCATTTAACACTCTTGCTTCTGGTAATGTGGTCCACTTAAGATTTGGATATATCTCATTTTTGGACTTGTACTCAGTAAAATGATCTGTAGAAAACAGATGGATGGCATGGATGAAACACATACATCATGGTGTGGCCCACATAGCACCGACCACCCGTTATTGGTGGGTGTCACGGAGGCCAGAGCATCTTCTATTTTTCTGACGGACGCGGATTTCCTGCGAAAGCCTTTAGCAAAAGTTCCTGCGGTGGAAACTTACGTGGGCTTACCGTGATGTTTGTGAGAAATCCACACCGTACATCCTTTTTGCTTGAGCTAATTTAGTACTTAAGACCAAAAATTAGCAGGATCCAAAAATTAGGTGGGCCGCACTAAAGAAAAATGTGTGTAGGAAAAGTCCTGCCATTGAAACGTTCGGCGTCAACAGTGATGTTTATATGCCATCTATACCGTTTATAACGTCATTAATGTTGGGATGAAATGAAAACACAAATATTATCCTGATTCAAGGCCTCTGGCCACACGAATATTTCAATTGTTGACGTTCAATACTCACCTTTTTGGCCCAGCTGAGTATTAGATCCTGATCATTTTTGGACCTACATGCTAAAATGATCTCACAAAACGGATGAATGGAGTGGATTTCTCGAAACATCAACTTCAAAGGCCCCACCTAAGTTCCCAGCACAGGAACTTGCAGGGAATCCCCGTCCGTCCGTTCGGTTTCAACGGTGGAAATCATTATTTCACACTGTTTCCTATGTAACGGTCCACTTGAGCTTTGTATTTACTTCAATTTTGGGATCAACCCCTAAAATTATCTCTGTAAAAATGGATGGATTGTGGATAAACCACATAAATTCATAGTGGGCCCAACCGACAGTTTACTCAGTATGGTCCACCATAATTTATGTATTTTACTCGACGGTGTCTTGAGTAAAATCAGATGGTCCACCATAATTTATGTATTTTATCTGCTCCATCCATCTATTTTAATAGATAATTATAGGGCTTTAACCCAAAAATGAAACATATACAATGTTCAAATGGACCACACCATAGGAAACAATTGAATTGAATGTCTACCGTTGAAAATTTCTTTGGGGCCACATAAATTTTGGATCAAGTATAGTTTTATTTATTCCCTTCATCCAAGTCTGTACGATCTTATGAATAGGTTGGATGACAGATAAACATCATTGTTGGGCCTAATAAGGTTTCAATGGTGGATATCATTATCCCTGTTGTTTCATGTGGAATGGTCCACTTGATCTTTAGATATGATTCAATTTTTGGCTCAACCCCTTAAATTGGTTTTGGTTGAGTAAATGGAGCAAAACAATTAATGATAAAACATCACTTAGAAAAATGTACCTGAGTAATCTCGACTTAGTGGAGGATAATTTTCTAACCCTTCTCCATATGAAAAGACATTTTAAATAAAGTCATGGTGGCCCACACATGAACTTATGGTTGACATTCCATTCACACTATTCCATATGATATGGTGCATTTGAGTGGTAAATCTAACTGATTTTTTACCTCAAGACCTGATAGTGAATATAGAATATGATGAATGGAGTGAGTTTTACACTTAAAATATGGTGGCCCACATTGACTTAAGTGTTGTAGAGAACTCTACCTCTATCACATCTTGCTCTCTCCTCTCTCTCTCTCTCTCTCTTTCCATCTCCTCCTTGTTCAATATTTTTCACAATAATAGGGGTTTCATGGTAGACATTCAATTTACATCGTTTGCCTTTGTGTGGTCCACATGATTTTTTAGTAAGCTTCATTTTTTGGATAAAGACTTATATAACATTATTTTACAGAGAAAATATGTCAGGAGGAAGAGGAGGTAGGCAACCTGATATAGGGTGGAGGTACGGTCAGCCCATTCCCGATAATCGATTCGGGAGTATTTGTAATTTATGTGGCCATGTATCGAGGAGTGGTGGGGTAACCCGCTTAAAGGAGCATTTAGCGGGAGGGTATCGCAATGTTGTGGATTGCCCAAAGTGCCCACAAGATGTGCGAGAACAGATGAGGACCATATTGAAAAAAAATGTGAAGACAAAAGATGAACGACATGCACGGGAGAGGGAGATTAGGGAGGAGTTGGGGCGGCCACCATATGCAGGTGAGGATGATGTAGTGGATCTCGATAATGATGATAACGATCCCGAATACAGATGCGCAATTCAAGAGTCCATACGGGATCGATGGGAGAGGGATCAACATAGGAGGTGGGACACAAGTAGGCCTCGATTTGAGGGTCTATCCATGAGCGTGGTGGGGGAGTGGAGCGGGGGGGAGTGGAGCAGGGAGAGTGCTAGGGGTGGATCGGGGAGGGTAGTAGGCGAGGAGGAATATGGGGCATGGGCAGGAGTAGCAGCATGCGGTGCCGGATCTACCTTCGGATCCGAGGATGTACAAAGAGGCGGGAGGGACACAAAAGAAAATAAAGGAGATGTTTAGTGGAGGGGATGTGAGGAAAAAGTTGGAAAATTTATAGCAAAATTTTTATATACGGTCAAATTCCCGCAAATGCACGCAGTTCAAAGCCCGCACTTCAAAAATATGATAAGTGAAGTGCGGCGTGGGGGTGTGTGCACCATTGCACCCGCACGATTCATGGGGAAATACTTGGATGATGAACATGCGAAAATGAAGACATATGTTGATTCATATCGGCGGTATGGGAGATGTACTTACCTGCATGTCATGTGTGACGGATGGACTGGACCGATCAAAATGTCGATTATAAATTTTATGGTCTATTCTAGGGACTATTGTTCTAAAGAGTATAGATGCGAGTAGTAAGATCAAAGATCATAACTACATTTACAAACTAATGCACAACATCATGCAAGATGTTGGGAGGAAAAATATTGTGCGATTTATTACGGATAATGGGAGTGCATTTGTTAAGGCGTAAGGATATTCAGAGCAAGTATCATATGTATTGGACCCCTTGCGGCCCATTGCATCGATCTCATCTTTGGAGGGGATCGGGGATAGGCCGTTTGTGAAGACTATAATTCCCCCGATGCACGGCTCATCACAAACTTTGTATACAACCATGGTAGTTATTAGCGCAATGCGCGAGAGGTGTGGTGGGGATATAGTGCGCCCCGGAGCGACGCGATTCGCCACAAATTATATCGCCTTAAGTAGCCTTCTCAAACACAAACAAGGGTTACGAGAGCTTTTCGCCTCTCATAATTACGTAGAATGGAAAAGGAGGTTGACGAAAGTAACCTATAGAATTGAGGAGTTGGTGCTGGGAAAGACATTTTGGGATAAAGTGCGTGGTGTTGTGGGTATTCTGAGAGCCCATTTATGTGGTGTTGAGGATGGTGGACAATGAGACAAATCCGTCGATGGGGTCGTTGTATCCGTCTATACAACTAATGAAAGAGGCCATCATGGTTAAAGCTCCCAATGCATATAAGTGGGTGCATGCAATAATAGACGACCGTTGGGAAAGGACGCTTTCTCACCCACTACATCAGTATAAGTACCTAAATGGATTTTTTTTTCCATATGCAATAATAAGCTAGGGTTGTCTTGATGTGTATATGTTGGTTTTCATTATTTCCTAAATCCCAAATACCACTACAAATTTAACCTCTTCAAGATAATTCATTAAAGAGGGTCATGCATGAGGTGTACGATCACTTATTCCCGACCGTCCGGGAAAGACACCTTTGGTAGTGAGGTAAATATGTTCATACTTACATTCTCTTTATCTTCATCTCAATTATTAAATACTTATTCTAGTTGCTATACGCCATCAACAGATTGTTAAATTCATGCGACGCATTGGGATGTTTGGTGTCACCTGCGGTGAAGTCAAGGAACGCCATGATGCCATGTGAGTCACCGTAGTAAACTTAACATTTATATTATTTTGAAAAATCTAGGATAATGAAAGAATCTTATGATATGCGAGTGAATGGTGGTCCATGTATGGGACTGACCGCGAGGTTTTACAACGATGTCAGGTGTGCTTGCACGAGACGGTGTCCTCGTCACCCCATGAAAGGAATTGGAGTACATTCTCCCTCATACATACAAATAAACGTAATAGAATAGGGTATGAGAGGCTTGAGAGCTAGTGTATTGTCACTTCAATATGAAGTTACGAGAGAGGTTGCTCCGCTCGGAAGGAAGAAGAAAAGCACAGAAGACCCACTAGACTGATGACTATCTGGACAACATGCATATCTTTGAGGATGCGGAGGATGACATAGTTTACCAATGGGTTAGGTCGGATGACTTAGATACCTCGGATGGGCGACCGAGCCACATATGCGTGAGCAGATGTAGACACAAGGATTGATGTTGACAAACATGTGGAGCAACAGAGGTCTCCTGATGATGCATTCGACCCATTAACGAGGAGTCCAGGAGGGCGAGCCCTCCACGATCACTATCACGAGGGACACGTGGTGGGGAAACATTGTCTGACACCGAGACTCAGTCAGAGAGTGATGCGGGAAATGAGTCCGCTGATGATGATGACGGTGATAAGGGTGACGATGACTTTGATGATAGTAAGGATGATGATGTTGATGATGATAATGATAGCGACGTGGATGGTGGCGACGCGGGTGGGAGTCAGGATAAGAGGCCTTTTAGCCCTTTCATCGAGGAGGAGAATTTCGATCATTCCACGCAGGACACTGACCATGGTTCTCGTCCAGAGAACCACGACCTCGTCTTGTTTACAATAAGACATACACGCGTCAAAAGCTACTGCAGAAAAAAAGACTCATAAACTTTCAGATTTTGAGGAGGAGTTGCTGGCAAAATGCATGAGGGACACAAGCGTTCGTGGCAGCGAGGTGGCTCTAGATTTGGATCACTGACGAGGGAGGGGAGCTCGAGCTGTGGGCCACAACATGAATCTGGATCACAAACACCGGAGAGTAGCTCGAGTTCTGCGTGCCACAGATGGGTATGGATATGGACCTAGTGGATATGCGACGAGTGACTCCAACGATCCTTTGACGCACATCATTTTTCAACCCCGGTCAAGAGTTCACTTCGCATATGGGCAAGGATATGAGCAAGGCAGTATGGATATGGTCAACAATATGGATACCAAGGAGCTTCATATACGCCCTTCCCGGATCCATATCACTCTGATGTGTGACGATTACGCAGATACCCACGAATGGGCGTATTGATTCGTTCGGAGAAGATGAGTACCAAAGCGTTATGTCGAGTATCTTAACTAGCTACCACTCTTCTATGACCTGGGTACAATATTGTGGATTAGTGGAGCAAGATTATGCTCACCCGCGTCGAGATGGAGATGATGATTATGAGCCACCACGCAACTCTATGTGGGTCTAGACCACAACTTGTCCTCATCAAATACATGTATATTTATCAAATTTTACTTATTCAGTTCTTATTTTGCTTTTCAATGAATTGGTTGTGTTTTCATACATGACTATGATATATTTATAAATATTATGCATTCAATTTAAATATAGTTGCATTAGTTCAGTTAAACATCGCATAACTTAGGACCCCATACAAAGGAAATTTATTATGTGCATCATCTTTTTGAGATGTTATGATTTAAAAGTGTGTATTAAGGGCCTTTTTAACAATCCCCAAAGTTTCATTAAAAAATTCAACCATTTTCCCAATGTTTCCCCATGTTTCCCAAAAAGTGCGATAAACTATGCGATACAAACGATATATCCCGTGCGATAACCGATACGTATCTGTATCCCAGGGGTGCGATACATTGTGCGATACCGATATTTCGAACACTGCTTGGAACCTCCACCACCACTTCTGTTGAAAGGCTCCAGTTTCTCTCTTTGATCATACCTAGCCCAAAGGCCCCAGTTGCACTTCACCCCAACTGAATAAGTGAAACCTTTTTGGGTTACAGTTCCTTTCCCATAGGAAATCTTGCTAGAGCTTCTAACTTATTCGCTCTCTCTAATGGCACTTCAGACAATGACATGTAGTATGTTGGAAGATTTGCAAGGGCCGCTTTTATCAATCCTTCTCCATAAGAAAGGCAGCTCTTCCATGAAGCCAACATTTTCTTGATCTTCTCAATAATTGGATCTTATCGTCTTTGCTTATACCTGGTCTCCAAGGGGGAGACCAAAATAGACAATAAGAAAGGAGCCCCTATTGTAGTCAAATATAGACGGCAAAGTGATTGACGTGGCCCTCAGTCCAACCCCCACCAGCAGACTTTTTTCTCAGATTAACTTTCAACCCTGAAACTGCCTGAAAATACCTTAGCAGACCTCCAATTTTCTAACCTGGTCATCTGGAGCTTCACACAACACGAGCGTATCATCAGCAAATTACACAACTGTATCTCTGCGCAACGTGTTCATCCTCTATACTTTTTCTTGTGTTTGTGTGCGTGTGGGGTTTTTTGTTTTGTCAGCTATTCTTGATCTAGCCTTAATTCCAATTAAACCTAGACTTGTTCCTGTAGACTTATGTCTTTCACTTTATTCATTTTGGGGTGGGAATTGACCTCTTACTTTAGCAGGGGCTGCAGTTACTCGTTCGGAAGCCAGGTTGGCTGGCATCAATATTGTCACCGGAAGGTACGGCTTGTGGTAATTGTTATTATCTCATGGTTTTGATATGAGAAGCCTTTATTCAGTGTTTGTTCCTCTAATAATCTGTCATGGTATGGAATATAGGCAAGGGGAATCCTGCAACACAGCCTGCAAGTCAAAGGGGCAATCATGCGTTCCAAGCAAGCTTTTGCTGCTAAATACTTGCGAACTGTAAGAACTGTATCTCTTAATGATATGTGCTGTTGTTTCTTACCTGCTCGTTTTCTTTTCCTTGGAATATTAATGTCAAGGCATCCTCTTTACACTTTTTTTTTTTTTTTTCATTAAGTTATATAAAATGGAAACTATTGCTTCAAGTTATTAAGTAAATCTATTAAACCAAGAGCAATCATGTGATTCTCGGGGCAAGGATATGCACAATATAATCTAGCTCTTGGTTTGAAAAAGTGGAGTGCATTGTTCTTTGATCCGGACCATTGGTCTATTGGGTACACTGTGGATTGATCATGCCACAAAACTCTCCTCGATAGGATGATCTTAATCTTTGAATTTTTGTTTGGGTCTGCTAATAGATGGTTAAGAAGATAAACACAGGAACGGTCCACATTCAACTGGAAAAGGCCCATGTCTAGTAGCAAGGATCTTCCAATCTGGGAGCTTTTTCATGGTGCATCCATGGGTCGCCTCAAATCAACAGTCTAGATCACCGAACCATTGGGACCCAATTGTTCAATCTGAAGACCCACATGTACCATGGACATCCTTGGATCATAAAATTGCTTTAAATGCACAGATGTGTAAGTTGTACTAATCGGTCTTTTGTTGAGGGACAGGTTTCTATAACTTGGGCATGTGATGTTTGCTTGGCTGTTTGAGAAAGGAGATAGATAATTGTAGCATTTCCTACAGTTCTATATTATTAAACTCTTTGACATGCTTATGGTTGTCATATCAAAGTTCTTGGGCAGTAGGTGTCTAATGAATTTAACCAAACAAGGGTGCATTTTCATTGAAAGTCGTAGATATCCAAGGAGTTGTATGATATCATAGGTTCAAAAGATGAAGAAACAGAGATATCTATATAATAGACATAGGCAGCTGTGATTGTTGAAGGCTGAAACATGCATGTGGGAACAGTAGGTGGTACTTGGGATCTCTTCTAGAAGAGAAATTTCCACCACAATCTATAATCACTATCATAGTAGCCTTGTCCTAGATATTTGGCTTTGGCTCTATGAATCCTAGATATTTAGCCAATTATTCTTTATTCCTTGGTAATTGAGCAAGTCTTTGCATCCCTTCTCACCACTTCGATCCAAGTCCTTTCCAATCTGCTTCTCATCCTCTTTTCAGGCACTTCAACCCTAGTCAATGCCCCATCATACTAGAGCCGTCTCTAGTCTTCATTGCACATGGATGAACAATTTCAATGTGATATCCTTCCTTTTATGGCTTGTAAGCTAGAGACGAAGGTTCAGTTAGAGGCTTTATGGTGGAAAATGCGGTCGTTTAGCTAGGCCATCTTCCGTTTGCTAATGATAATCTTGTCTTTTGTGATGCAGATTATACTCAATGTGATACTAGGGTTCTATGACACTTCAAAGTGGTGTCAAGTAAAAAATTAGTATGCTTATAAGTGAGCTTTTGGGTGTAAGGAAAGATAGAGATGAGGTCACACAGACCTGGATGAAGAGGAAAGACATATTGATCCAAAACTTCTGTGAACCCTAAAAGAGTTTCAATGGTAGACGTTCAATCCCCCACTACTTTTTGCAGTGTGGTCCACTTGATATTTAGATCTGTCATATTTTTCAGCTCAAGCCTCGTAAAGAGCTCGCAAAATGGACGAACGGTTTGGATATAACACATACCTCATGGTGGGACCCATGAACTTTGTGACGTAAAGTGTGTTTGCACCCGCCAATCTGCTTCCCTTGAGTTAGGGAGTGGATTAGCTATTACGCAGGTAATAAGCTTAGTGGGTGTTACGCTTATTGTGTGGGGCCCAACTTGATGATTGTGTTTCATATCCATACCGTTCATTCATTTTTTTAAGATCATTTAAGGATGTTATCCCAAAACTTATGTAGATCCAAATCTCGTGTGAGCCCTGGGAAGTTTTTAATGATGTGTGTTCAATCATTACTGTTTCATATGTTATGGTCCACCTGAGATTTAGATGTGCTTAATGTTTGGGACCAGGTTCTAAAATTGGCTAGAAAAACGAATGGACGGAGTGGATATACAAAATATCATCAAGGTGGGCCCTACAGTTAGATTAACACCCATTAAGCTTTACCCGGATGACACCTAATCCGCGCCCCTTAAGGAGAGTGGATTCGGTGTGCGCGGGTTCACTAAAGATGATGTGGCCCTTATTATGGGGCCCACCTTGATGCATGTATTATATATCCATGCTGTCTAGCCATTTGGTGAGATCATTTTGGGTCACGAGACAAAGAATGAGGCAAATCCAAAGCTCAAGTGGACCCCACCATAGAAAACAGTGGGAATTGAATGCCTACCATTAAAAATTTCTTGGGGCAACAGAAGTTTTTGATCAATTTGATATTTGTGCTTTTCCTTTGTTCATATCTGTCTGAACTTATGAACGAGTTGGATCTCAAATTAACATCATAGTGGGCCCCCATAAATGGTTTCAAGTTTCAACGATGGGCATCACTGTCCCCACTGTTTTTTGTGGTGGGGTCCACTTGAGCTTTGGATTGTCCTCATTCTTTGGTTCATGTCCTAAAATGATCTCTCTAAATGGATTGACGATGTGGATACAACACACATCATGGTGGAGCCCGGGGGCAGGGTCCCTCCCACACGCTAGCCTATGAGCAATTTAGGTGGCTCGCCAGATCACTGGTTCTGGGCACGGTTTGGGTGGATCCTGGGTGATTCCTTAACCGTAGGGCCCGCTGTGATGTAGATGCCTTACATCCACACCGTCCATCCATTTTGAAAGCTCGTTTCAGGGTATGTGATCTTAGAAATGAAGTACATCCAAATTTTAGGTAGATCATAACACAGGAAATGGTAGCGATTGAATCCCCACTATTAAAACTTCATCGGAATGTTTATTTGCCATCCAACCTGTTGCTAAGGTCACAAAGATCTAGATGAACGGTGTGGATACAACACATACATCATGGTGGGGCCCACAGTCAGGGCCCCAACCACATCGTTGTTCCATCACATGTGGATTGGGTACTACACCCACTAGGATAGACATGGATTGCCCACTGGCATTGTGAGGTGGCTATTGGATGGTGCCTGTGGCCCCACCATGATTAAACGCCCACCATTAAAAACTTCCTAGGGCCCACTGTAATGTGTATTTGCCTTCCAACCTATTGATTAGGTCACAAAGACCTGGATGGAGTGTAAACACAAATATCAGCTTGATCTAAAAGTTTTGTGGCTCCTAAAAAGTTTTTAATGGTGGCTGTTTAATCACCACCTTTTCCTGTGGTGTGGTCCACTTGAGATTTAGACTTGCCTCATTTTTACCCCTAAAATGAGCTAGCAAAATGATGGATGGCATGGATAGAACACATACATCATGGTGGAGCCTACAAAGCACCATTCAGCTGTGAGTTGCTACTCGGGTCAGCATTCTGGTTGTAAGGGGAGATGTCTGAAGTTTATCAATCGATCTGGACAATCCACTTAGGTGTAGCAAACATTTCATGGGCCAACAAGTAATGATACGGTAGGTAGGGCCCATAATTTACTCATTATTGTTTGAATGGAAACTTTGATCAAATGATCGGAATCATTCAATCCATGATTGTAAACGGGATTGTGACCAATCCGCTGGATCAAATGGATCATTCATATCAATTGATGGGATTTCCCACGTGTGCCTAAACAACTAGGAAACTTATATTTCTTTCCAGTTAGATGCACAATGAACCCATCTTGGTGAAATGGGACAATTCAACCAGTGCATCATAACATGGATGGGGCATGGTTTAGTCACATCATTGGCCATATTTTACAAATTCTACTTCTTTTTTTTTTTGCTTTTGAATGAATTAATTGTATTTTCATACATATCTTGATACATTTGTAAATGTTATGCATTGAATTTGAATATAGTTGCATTAGTTTAATCAGTCCGCGCAGAGCTTAGGACCCTTTACAAAGGAAAACTATTATGTGCACTTCTTTTTTAAGAAGTTATGATTTAAAAGTGTGTATTAATGTATTTTTTAACAATCCCAGAAATTGCATTGAAAAATTCAACCATTTTCCTAATGCTTCCCCATGTTTCTCAAAAAGGGTGATAAATTACGCGATACAAACGATATATCCCGTGCGATAACTGATATGTATCTGTATCGCAAGGGGGCAATACATAGCGTGATACCGATATTTCGAACACTACTCTCAAGGAGTAAGCTTTTCGATTGACAATGGTGAAAGGGTCATATTTGGGAAGATATTTGGATTGGGGAGGCTTCTATCCAAGATTTATTTCCGTTGGTGGCTCATTTATCCATGAAAAGGAATATCATGGTGGCTTATTGTTATGATTTTGTTGGATCACAAGTGTGGAATCCTCCTTGTCGTTTTCCTATGCTCGATGGTGAGGTAGACGAGTTTGCTGATCTACTTGAGTGCCTTCAAAAGAAAGTGCCACATAGAGATGAAAGAGATTCCATGGTTTGGAGCATGGATAAATTAGGGAGGTTCTCGGTTCAGTCCTTTTATAAGTTGTTAACGTGCTATGAAGGCAACCCTCCTTTCAATCACACATCATTTGTTTGGCATTATCAAGTCCATCCTAAAATGGCTGTGTTTGGTTAGCTTGTTGGCTGAGGTAAAGTCCTCACTATGGACAATCTGTAGAAAAGGGCTATGGTTCTTCCAAATGTGTGCATCTTATGTATGAAGGACTAGGAGTCTATCAGCCATCTCTTCATTCATTGCCCATTTGTTAATCAGGTTTGGAACTTTGTCCTCAGTCGCTTTGGCTTTTCATGGGTCATGCCGGAAACCGTGAAGGATCTCTCTCTCTCTCTCTTTTATTTATTTATTTATTTATTTTTATAAATATGTGGCATGGTGTTTATCTTGAGAAAAAAGCCTAGTCTGCATGGCGTATGGCATTGATGGCTATTTGGGGGTAGCAGAATGGCACGTGTTTTTTAAATGAATCCTGCAAGGAAGAGGTTGTTATTTCTAAGGTTACAAACTTCATAGCCGAGTGGGTTCCTTGTACGAGCTCTATACAAGATTTTAATCTTTCTTTCTTGCTTAGGTTGTAATTCTGTGTCTTTCTACACCTTCTTAATAATATCCTTAAAAAAATAAAAAATAAATAAAGGGAAAGAGTCTCTGATCCACCAACCAGTGGAGGAAGAGCCATACTTAGCTGTTATGACTTTCCTCCACAAAATAGAAACCTCCACCCTAAAATGCTAGACCCAATTACCCTACAAAGCTGAGTTAACAACCTTGAAACACCTGATCCTAGCAGCCCCTTCCTCACAAGGATGGCAAACCTCTTTCCAGTTCAGCAAATGAAATTTACCTTTAGAGATATCTCCTTGTCAAAGGAAGTGCCTTCTCAACTTATCAATACACTCAATAATTGCCTTGGGACATAAGAATAAGGACAAAGTAGAGAGGGAGATTAGAAAGGGAAGATTTTATTAGAGTAAGCCTACCCCCAACGAAGAGTAAATTGCTCTACCAGGGGCTAAGCTTTCTTGCCATTCTCTTCATCGCCTTATCCCACAAGTGACCCGCATGTTTACCTAGATAGAGGGAGGCAAAGATAGAAGGAAAGAAATGACCCATCCTGGCACCCAAAAATCTCAATAAGACAAGAAACCTCTTCCACAAGGACATGAATGCCAAGAATTTTGCTTTTAGATAGATTAATATTAATACCCAAAACAACCTTAAGCCATCTAATTGAGATACTCACATTGGATGCCATCGACTCCTCAGCCTCACAAAATAGGATGGTTTCATCCACAAACTGAAGATGACTAATGGGTTGAGGGAACTTTTGAACTTTAAAACCCCTAAAAAACTCCACAGATTTCCCTCTGAAAAGAATCTTGTCGAGAGCTTCAGCTACAATCACAAAAAGGAAAGGGAAAGAGGGTTCCCTTACATAAGGCCCCAAGAGGCTTTAAAAAAACCAAATGGGGACTCATCAATCATAACTGAGAAAGTAGCCGAAGACACACAACACCGAATCTAGCTTCTCCACTTCTTCCCAAAGCCCATCCAACCCAACAAATAATCCAAATAAGACCAATTAACATGATCATATGCTTTCTCGAGATCTAATTTCTAGATCACTCCCTGATTATCCATCTGGTAGCACGAGTCCAAACATTAATGGGCAATCAGAGAACTATCATGTTTTGTTTGCTAGAGATCAAAGCACTCTGAAAAGGCAAAATGACCTTGGGGAGAACAACCCTAATTTTTGACTCAAAAGCAATAATTTTATACGGTCTCCCAAGGAGACTGATTGGCCTAAAGTTCCTTAGGCAATCCCCACCATCAAGCTTAGGAAGAGGGTCATTAAAGTGCAACCCAACTCTTTCGAGAGATAGGCCAAGGCAAAAAAATCCTCCGCAAAAGCAAGGTGATCCATTCTAATCAACTCCCAAAATGATGGGGACATCACGTGCACACACGCACTCACCCTGCCCCCCCTACGCACGTACGCCAGAAGGAGGGCCCCACCGTCGATCTGAATCGATGACGACGTCCAGGGAGGGCCTCCTAGTTAGAAGACGAAGTTTTGGTTCAAGAGAGTGCGCCCGATAGCCAAGAAAAGCCCATCATAGGATCTCATGATCGTAGCCCATTAGTCGGATTGATTTCATATTTTTGGTTTTGCTTATTTATGTTATTTAGAACATCGTGAATGCTTTAGATTTCTTTGATTGGTTTTTATTTTAGTTTACTTCATCACCAAGTAATAGGTTGCGCATATGGCGCAAGTTTTAGGGTATAGGGTTTTCCTTATAAATAAGCACGCCTTGTAGTTCTTTTGATTCATTGAGGATTAATAAAAATTCTGCGTTTTCCTACTCTCTGAGTTGTGAAGCCTAATTGGGTGCGAAGCCCTCCCTTCTTCGAAGGGTTAACTATCGTGGTGTGAAGCCACATCTATTTCGATTCACCTCCATTCATCGCCATCTCTATTACACGTCTTATACCATCCACTCTTCTCATCTCCCATAATCACTTGCGCTACAAATTTGTCCCTTATTGCATCAAATTCGCTCTCTTCAACAGATTTTCAGAATCTGGCCCCGCAGGAGGGCTGAAACTTTGACGGAGCACCGCGCCTAGGCCGTAGCTCGGATCGACGTGAAATTTAGGGGTATTGAAGCCCAAGCCTGGCCGACCAACCCAAAGAGACGATTTTTGGGTACGTGGGTCCCCTACACGTGTGGCCGATCACCAGCGCACGTGCGTCAGGTCCCACTCGTGGTCCACACGTGACAACTGTCTTCTGGTTCAGGTTACCCTCTCCTTTACTCTCTCATATTTGTTTTTCATAAACCCTAATACTAAATGGTCCTAAATCCCCAAATTCTATCCCTATTCTCACCCTAGGATTCCCTGAATTGACATTGGTAAATCCCTTGGATTAGGGGCTGATTACTATGCATGTGTGGATGATTATTTCTTATCTTTGAGCATCGTTTGGTTCATAAATTTTATTGATCCAGCCCTATCATGTGTAGGCCTGGACCCATACAGATTCCCCTTAATTGAATGTTTGGACTTTTGTGTGGGATATGGAATTTGTGTAATTGTTTCTGAACTAACGTGATCTTAAGCCTGAGATATTGCATATCATATTGGAATTTCATGTCCTGCATCAAATTTGGTATCAGAGCTTAGGGTTCTTATAGGGGAATGCATTACATGTTTAGGGTTTAGTTGTTTCTGTCCATTACGCATCAATTCTCATTGTATATGGCTGTTTAGAGGTCCATAGACCCTGACATAAGCTACTAAAATTTTATGTTATCCCCTTATTTGAGTTATTTTAGAAATTAACTTAGCTTTCTATTTCTAGGTTTAGAAACTTTCCTTTTCTGTATTTAGAAACTTTCTTAATATGTTTTTAGAAACTAATTTCCTTTCCTTTTTCTTTTTTAGAAACTAGTTTACTTTCCTTTTTTCTTTTTTAGAAACTAGCTTACTTTCTATTTTTAGAAACTTTCCTTTTTCTTTTTTTAGAAACTAGGTTGCTTTTTGGAAACTTTCCTAATTTGTTTTTTTAGAAACTTTCCTAATTTGTTTTTTAGAAACTTTCCCTTTTTCGTTTTTAGAAACTTTGCTAATTTATTTTTAGAAACTTTCCTTTTTTCGTTTTTAGAAAATAGGTTGCTTTTTTAGAAATTTTCTTAATTTGTTTTTAGAAACTTTCCTTTTTCATTTTTAGAAACTAGGTTGTTTCTTTAAATTTTTTTTTTTTAAAACTTATATTTTGACAACTATATTGCTGAATTTTGGCTTGCACCCTACACTAAACATGGAGCAACTGCTAGAGTCACTAAACAAACTTTCCCATAAGATCGAGTTTTTGGGTAAGTGCTGGGAACAACATATAGACCAGCGCTTTGATCAACTTGATGTGTGCATTACCCGACTAAAGACCATCGCCAGGACAAACCCCACTATTGGGGTAGATGTCTAATCTCAGGCAAGTGGCCTAGAGGATAGATCAATGAATGAAGTTGGTCAAGGAATCAATTATGCCCGTGCACCCATGCACCCACCCCATGAGGGACATCAAGACCACTATTTTAAGGGGTACAACATGTGCGGCCTTGTGGCTGGAGAGAGTGCACCAGAGGCTAGTGTAGAGTTACCCACTGAGGCCATTCTGGTAATGGATGAGTTACGTGATGTCTTTCCTGATGATCTACCGGATGAGTCCCCCCCTAGGAGGGATATAGAGCACACCAGAAAATGAGACATCGTAATACCTACAACCGAGTTTACGTTGAATAGTTCTGTGGATAGGTACATAGGTCCAAGTCCTCGTGAAGTCGTTACTGATTATAAATCTAGGAAACCTATTGATCTTGTCCCTATATCACTGTCCCATAGGCTGTCAGAGTCTGCGGAGTCTTTTGCACATCACATTCATTCATGGCATCAAGAAATCAGGCAGAAGATCATGACTAGTAATGAACATTGCACATTTTCTGCAGACCAACATAAACATTTCAAAGGATTCAATATTGGGGACTCCATGATGGTCCGCATCAGCCCCGAGCGGTACCCTTCGAGGGCCGTTCGTAAGTTACATGAGCATAGCGCTGGACCCTTCAAAATTATAAAACAAAATGATCTCAATGTGTATGAGGTAGATCTTCCACCTTCCATGGGAATTAGTTTCACATCCGATGTGGACGATTTAGTTACTTTTCAGGGGACTACTGATACTTTGTCCGGCCCTTCGCCCACCCATCCTAATTCTCCATATTTATCCCTTGAACCATGGCCCATTCCCTACCCATTTTTCCAGCCTCTACCTCCCATACCTACTCTTCCTGACTTTTCTTCGTAGCCTCTACATCTCATACTTACCCTTCCTGACCCATTTTCAGTCTCTACGTCCCATACGTACTGGTCCTAACCCATTTTCTCAGCCTTTACCTCCCATACTCACCCGTCCCGACCCATCTTCCTAGCCTCTACCTCTCATACCTATCCTTCCCGACCAATTTTTCTAGTCTCTACCTCCCATACCTAACCTTCACACACCCAAAGAGGAAATAGAGGATATCTTGGACCATCAGATAGTTTTAATGTCGGACGGAGAGTTTCAGAAGTACTTGGTTAAATGGAAGTCACGCCCAGCTTCAGACAATACGTGGCTCACTGAGGAGGAGATTCAGAGACTTGATCCTGACATCCTGGAGTGGTTCAGGAGTTTTATTTCGCCAGTGACGAAATCTTCGCAGTCGGGGAGAATTGATGGGACATCACGCGCACACGCGTACTCACGTCGCCCCTCTACGCATGTATGCCAGAAGGAGGGCCCCACCGTCGATCTGGATCGATGAAGACGTCCAGGGAGGGCCTCCTAGTTAGAAGACTCAGTTTTGGTTTAAGAGAGTGGGCCCGATAGCCAATAAAAGCCCATCATGAGATCTCATGATCGTGGCCCACTAGTCGGATTGATTTCATATTTTAGGTTTTGCTTATTTATGTTATTTAGAACATCGTGAATGCTTTAGATTTCTTTGATTGATTTTTATTTTAGTTTACTTCATCGCCAAGTAATAGGTTGCGCATATGGCGCGAGTTTTGGGGTGTAGGGTTTTCCCTATAAATAGGCATGCCTTGTAGTTCTTTTGATTCATTGAAGATTAATAAAAATTCTACGTTTTCCTACTCTCTGAGTTGTGAAGCCTAATTGGGTGCGAAGCCCTTCCTTCTTCGAAGGATTAACTACCGTGGTGCGAAGCCACGTATATTCTGATTCACCTCCATCCATCGTCATCTCTATCACTCGTCCTTTTCATCTCCCATAATCACTTGGGCTACAAATTTGTCCCTTATTGCATCAACTTCCCTCTCTTCAACAGATTTTCAAAATCTGGCCCTGCAGGAGAGCTAAAACTTTGACGGAGCACTACGGCCAGGCCATAGCTCGGATCGACGTGAAATTTGGGAGTTTTGAAGCCCAAGTCTGGCTGACCAACCCCAAAGAGACGATTTTTGAGTACATGGGTCTCATACACGTGTGACCGATCACCAGCGCACGTGCGTCAGGCCTCACTCGTGGTCCGCACGTGACAACTGTCTTCTGGTTCTGGTTTCCCTCTCCTTTACTCTCTCATATTTGTTTTTCATAAACCCTAACCCTGAATTGAAATTGGTAAATCCCTTGGATTAGGGGTTGATTACTATGCATATGTGGATGATTATTTCTTATCTTTGAGCATCGTTTGGTTCATAAATTTTATTGATCCAGCCCTATCATGTGTAGGCTTGGACCTGCATTGATTCCCCTTAATTGAATGTTTGGACTTTTGTGTGAGATATGGAATTTGTGTAATTGTTTCTGAACTAACGTGATCTTAAGCCTGAGATAATGCATATCATATTAGGGCTGAAAGTCGGGGGGGTTGGGTCGGGTTGGTGCTCAACCCTAACCCAACCCAAGGTTCCTATACCTCAACCCTAACCCAACCCAACCCAATCTCGGGTTGGGAATTCTCAACCCAAGCCCAACCCAAGCGGGCTCGGTCGGGTTGATCGGGTTGGTCGGGTATATACGTGCTAATATTTTCGTTATTACATTAGTTTATTATATTTCAATATAGGACTTATTTTTTGTATCTATAAATTTATTAATTATATATGTGATTATTCATTATAAAGAACTTTTTTTTTTTCTTTTAAAAAACAAGCTAAAATATAAGACAACTATTCCTTTAAAAGTCATGTAGCATAGCATGAAGTTCATTTGGGAGAGAGAAATCTAGCATATCTTGTTACCTTGAGTCCTTGGATATGACGTGGACAAATGAGACTCGACATCACTAGTGTGCCTTCGTCACAAACGATCCACACTCAATTATAATTTATAAGTAACTTATATATTGATCGGGTTCGGGTTGGGTTGAGCAACCCGAGACCTCAACCCGAGCCCAACCCAAGTTTTATCGGGTTGGTGTTTGTATAGCCCAAGCTTAAGATCGGACCCGAAATATCCTGCCCGAGCCCAACCCAATGTCGGGTCGGTCACGGGTCGGTCGGGTTGAACCCGCCCAACTTTCAGCCCTATATCATATTGGAATTTCATGTCCTGCATCACAAAAGGTTTGGAAGAAAGCCAAAGGGAAGCCGTTAGGCCCAGTGCTTTCTCCCTCGCTAATTCCCAAACGGCCTCCTTAATCTCTTCACGACGGATGGGCATCTCAAGTTTGGTAGCATCCTCCAAGGGAAGAGATCCAAAATCCAAATTATCAAGGTTAGGTCTTTCCCGATCTTCATCAGAAAGCAAATTGAGTTAAACTTAATAATAGTGTTGCATATGGAACCTTTATCAACTTACTTTTTCCCATTAACCATGAAATAGGAGATACAATTGGCCCGAGCACGGGTACTGGCTATCCCATGGAAGAATTTGGTATTTCTATCTCCCTCCTTTAACTAGACAACCTGTGACTGCTAACACCCTTTTATCTCCTCTAATAACCTAGAGTGATAGTCAGAGGATAATTTACCTTTAAGAATTATGTCCACGTCTGAAAGTAATCCATTTTCCTTCTTCATGTCGAATTCTTGGATGTCATGAGCATAGCGTCCATCTCCTACTTCCTTTGATTGAAGACTCTGCTTCCAAGCACAAATCTTAGCCTTCAACAGCATCCGTTTTTTAATATAAAAAGCTGAAGGCTAAGATTGTGTGGAAAGCATTTTTCAAAATTGAATATCGATTCAAGAAGGTGATCATGTATAGTGTTGGTGATGGTTCCTAACTTCGCTTTTGGTAAGACACCTAGTGTGGTGATGGGCCTCTGAGTACCTTACCATATGGCTACCCTGGATACAAAGGTGCTCCCATAACATTGTTATTTTACTTTGGGGATTCAAGTTTTACGGCTGCCTCCTTTTCAAAGAGATGTGCCATTAAAAAAAAAGAAGAAGAAGATGAATTTGAAGGGATGGTGAGCATCCTCGCTTGTTGCAATGCTGGGAAGTTGTCGAAGGAAGAAAGGCATAGTTTGGTGTGGAAGATCAAAATGTTGCGTTGCTTCTCAGTAAAGTTGTTTTGCTTGGCTCTCGTTGGTATCTCAAATCAGGGGAAGAGACACCTGACCAAGCATATCTGGTTAGACTCATCTGACCAAATGTTTGCATTTTATGCCTTCGGTTAATGCATTGTGATTTTGCAATGTCCGTTTGGGAAGGGTCTTTGATCTTTCGCGATGTTCTAGTTTATGCTTCATTCAATTAAGTTGTTCTATTGGCTTGGCATGAGGGATGGTGTTGTACAAAAGGGATGATTTTGTGGAGTCGGTCCCTCATGACAGAACTTTCCTAATGTGTCTAATCGCCTGGCCGAGTCATTCTCAAGAGCTAGTTTATAATTGTCATTGCTTTGGCCAGGTCTTTAAAGGGCTTTGAATCCTCTCTCCGGAGCACTTTGATGCTTCATGGAACCTTGATTTCTTGCTACATCAGGAGAGATGATTCTTCATGATTGCCCCCACTGATTTCCATATCTTTCTTTTTTTGTTTGGTAATAAAATTTCAGGTCTCTGAAAAATGTCTGATTGGGACTACTTCTAGTTAGGTTTCTCTGGATGATCTTCCCATGTGCCAATCTCAACAGTGTCATCTTTGTAACATTAATCTCTGCTCATATTGCTTTCAAACTTGCCAACAGACCATAAAGCATAACTAGCTATCTTATAGAATTTTATGTTTCATAGGCATGTGGTAATTAGGCAACACTCTGAGGCACATCCTTACTTTACCCAGCTTCAATTTCACCATAATCTCTACATTTGGAATTAGATATAAAGACAAGTTATAGTGGACAGAGAAGGCATAATAGAAAACTTGAACATGATTAGGGGTCACATATAAGATAAACATGAATAAGGGCCACAATATAAGAGCCATGCCAAGAACCCTTCTTTTGGGCCTTCCTACTGCAAAAGATATGCTTCCTTGTCATGTTCCATACATGGGCTTAGGTAAAAAAAAAAGGAAGGTTGACACATACTCTCCGAAAAAGGCTTTTCAACTCAAAAGTTTCAATGATCATTTTAAAAAAGGTGGCCCTACACGATTGTCTTCCCTCAAAAGGCTGTAAAGCTAAAGCTTTCTAGTGAATTTAAGGATGTCCCAATGAACAAATTTAACGACTCATTCTGCTACATAGTAATTTGTGAAAATCCTACGTGAATTTCTTACTATATTGTTTATTCATTTATTTTTCATAAGCCACCTAGCAAGAGGTAGGTTGCATTAACATGTTGTAACAATTGGCTACCAGCAATAAAAATTTGGGAAATGCATTCATGGCCTTTGTCAAAAGGTGAACATTTATCGGCTTGAGCCAATTGTTGAGATGACACAAACAGATGTATGGAGCCTACTTTTTAACTGTGTTCTCCAGGAAGTTTTTTTTTTTTGGACTAAAAAAGTGACAAAGGATAGGACAACCCATATTGAAGCTCTCTCACCAAAATTGACACAATTGTGGTGGAAATCAAGGAATTTAATCATAACATGTAGAGTTGCATACCTATAGCCTTGTCTATATAGGCTTTTCACATACATACCACTTCAAACTAGGAAGTCTTGATTGGTAAGCAAGTTCTGTATTAAAAAGGGAACTAACCACTAACATAAAGTAGAAAATTTTGCGCAACTATGAATGTATATGGATGGACAATGCACAATTGTAGACAAATGTGCATGTGTGAGCAGTATGCACATGTGAAGCAATGTGGAGTCCATAACCTGATCTAATCATCTGTGTGACCCAGCAATCTGATCCTATCACCTGTGGGGCCCACTAATCTGATCATAGGAGTTGGATCATTGCGATCAGGGCCTGGTTTTGTTACAAAGAGTCACTTGCACAAAGTCGCGGATTATTGATATTTATCAAAACAGAATTTGATCAAGTTTCAAAGCTTTTTTATTTGTATATATTAAACTGAAATATTCTTTATGGGACACAATGTTGGGCAGTTAAGGAACAACATGTTCATAGTTTGAGCGTTGCTGAAATGAGGATGTTGAGATGGATGAGTGGCAAGACATGGATATAATTAGAAATGAATGCATTTGAGGGAACTTAGGAGTAGCACCAATAGGTAATAAGACGAGGGGAAGTAGAATTAAATGGTTTGGTCACGTGCAACAGAGACCAAGAACCATGCCGGTTAGGAGTGAGTTGGTACAAGTTGAAGGCTCTAAAAGGGCAAGGGTAAGGCCCAAACGGATGTGGATGGAGGTAGTAAGGAAAGACTTGATGACCTATGGTCTAACTGAAGGTATGTGAGTGGAATGGCAGAACACGATTCATGTAGCCAGCCTCAATTAATTGGGATAAAGGCTTAGACGACGACATTAAATAGAAATCATGGGATGGTCTTTTAACATTTATTTTATATCTTAATGTTCTTTATAACTAAAATTTTTGTAAAATCGAAGTTAACAAAATTTTGTGTTTGAAAAAAACCAAAGAAACAACCTCAATTACGAAAAGGTATTCGTACACGTTTATGCTTAGTGTCATGCTTACTTGAAGATGTATTTCTCTTCAAGAGATCATTCTATACACCAATTTATTTCCTTAAGTGCAGTTTCTTATGTTACCTGTCAAACTCTACCATTATCATGATCACACTGATAATGAAAATATTGTGCAGAATAAACTATTGGGAAGTGATTGGTCTTCTTTGTTTCTACATTGTTCTGTTTCTCTATTTTTCTTGTTAAAGTACTCAATGCTTTTGACTACCTTCTGAACATAGTCGTTTTTTAATTCTTGTAAGCACGTCCGATATATATACCATTTTATCTTGGGTGGAATTATGTCTGCCATTAAGACTAAAGGGAATGTGAAAATTAATTCATACTGTTTCTAAATAGTCTGCAGAAGTACATGAGCTGCAAGGGTGATTGTTTAGCTAGCATGGGAATGGATCAACCTGCAGAAGTTGTTGATGATGCGCCGAAGCATTTGGTATGCTTTCCTCTTGTCCGTGTTCCTTTTAAAAATGAGTTTTCAAGAGAGAGGTTTTGGCAGGGTAATCTACAACATGTAAACATAGCAAAAGCAGACAAGTTGGTTAAAGTTGTCACTTTATCTGGGATGGAATATGTGATTCCCAAATTTATTTGTTTAGTTCAAGAATTGGCTAAATGTGCACCCACTAACATTACTGTCTTGGGTGTAAATCAGATGCAAGGTGTCTTGTAATAGTAACGGTGGTCGTAATGGTCGCTGCTATTACCGTTATGCATAATGGTTGTTACGGCCGTTATGCCTCCTTAACTCTTTTTTCTTTTCTTTTCAAAACAATCCAGAAAAATATGAGATAAATCCCAAATGTTAAGGGGATTCCAAATATGTAACTTTTTGGTGTTGACCGTGTTTATGATGGTGTAATGGTTCACTCTTTGGTGAGAATGCTGTTTCGGCCTGTTTGATGAATTTATGAACCCAACAATCTTGGATTGACTACAAAACTCCTATATTTAATTTCCTAATTATCTAATATCAGTGATAAATATATTAGCATGAATGTAATATCAAAATATCGCATTTGCAGGGTATTACTATTATTTACAGTATTTGTGTAGTTATTGTAGTATTAGTGTATTACCTAGTGTTTTAAATAGAGGTAGCGTGTGGCATAACGTTCAACCCTCTATAGCGTGTAACGTAAATACGTAGCGTGTAGTGTAAGCTACACAATACTTTTATTTTTAAATTTAAAATAGAAAAAATATGATAAATAGTACGGAAAAAATATAAAAAGACCTAAAAAAATTTCAAGCAAGTTATTAATTATCATTTATCAAAGGCTAATCCACATATATAAATCAAATCAAATAATTATCACATCAACAACTTTCTAAGCAAACCACTTGGGCCACACCATAGAAAATAATGCATATTCACCCATACGTACACCTCAGTGGGCCCTACGTGTGCTACACCATAGAAAACAATGCAGATCCACACCCACACATAACCTACAGTGGGGCCCACGCGGGCTACATCATAGAAAACAATGCCTACCACCACCTCAAAAAAGAAAAGAAAATGAAAAAATTGCATACCAACCTTATCCTACAAATATCGCATGATAACCAACATTTTGAAAAGAAAAAAAATAAATGAAAATAACTAATAAATATTCATTCTAAATGAAAATGAACTCGTTAAGGGGCAAGAACATATCTCTTGCAGGTTGATGAAGAGATTTAATCAATCAAAAATCTGAAATTTGTAACTTCGTAGCCGTATGGTTGCATAAAGGGGGAAATCTGATTTCTCCTTCGTTTCAGCTCCAATGTTCTTCAAAATACAGCAAATAAACTATCTTGTAGGCTCTAAGGATCGGCCAAAAAATCCCCTTCAATGGCCTTTTTGATTTCGAAGAAGCGAATGAGTAGTTACGTCGGAGGCTAGGGTTTGAAAGAGGGATTTTCAAAAACCTTCTTTTGAACTCTTTTCTTAACTCTTTTCTTTTAAGTTAAGTTTTTAAGTTATCTTTATGTTGTGAGTTCGACACATGTTTTAATAAAGAAATCACAACTATTTCAAGTTAAAAACAATAAAGCAATTTTGGTTTCAATTTTACATCATATGATTTTCTTATAATATGAGTTTTACACCATTTTACATACATAAAACTTAAAAAAAAATAAATGTGCAACGTAGCGTACACTACATGCTACATAGCTGTAGTGTATTCCACGATGCTACAGGGGATTTGCGCTATTTGGGTACGCTACGTAGTACTATGGCAACGCTACGCTACGTAGTGTATGCTACCGCTACACTATGGGCGCTATTTAATACACTGGTATTACCATCCTCGTGTACATTAGGCTAAATTGGTCTAAAGACTTTCATCATGTCCTGTGACTCCTATCATCCTCAAGAAAAAAAAAAAAAAAAAAAAAGATTTAAAACTATTTGATGAATTCCCTTGCAATTTGATTGTACCTGCCTTGATGGTTAGTCGAGAGAGTTATTTTAAGCACAAGTTTAGCGATGTGTGCTTGGTGATCAGTGTTTGCGGGCGAATGAGAGTTGACTTATGTGAATGTGTGTAAAAATACTTCCTTAGTAAGAACTCACCAGTCACCACTTATTAATCACCACTAGAATGAAAATATGTTTGCTTATGGTTGTTCAACCTCCACGTCCTCATCGTCATCTGGTTGTGGCTATGGAATTGGTGTTGCGTATCTATAATAACCAGAGCTGGAGAGAGAGACTAGGTCAACGTAGCCCAAGGTTGACTAATCCTCACTGGGCATCTGCTAGGTCAACCTTGACCTTGAGTGAGAATTACCTACCAGTGCCAGACGAAGACCCATAGCCATAGTTGTAGCCACCGGGCCGACCATAGCTTTACTGTTGCCCCTACTTGTACTACTGAGAGTGAGATTGTGACGACGAATTACTTGAATATGGATCTAGATGTGTTCCATATAGAACATTCCGACCAGGACTAGTCCAACATGAAGGTGGCCTAATAGGCTCTGTATAGTGCTCATGATTGTATTCATATTCACATCCATATTATTCGTAAGTAGTCTGATGTACTCTTGGACCTCTTAGTGCTCCATCTCCTCTAGTTCCACTAGTGCTAGCCTCATGATGCCTCCTTGGCTGGTTGTATTGTGACTCAATATACTCATAGGTTTGACCTTGGGTACCCTGCAAGGTGTCCTTGACGGTTAAGCTAACGGTGTCCTCAGTGAGAATTAAAAGTACTGGGGTGTATCGGAATGGGGCGTAAGTTGTCAGACCCGTCCTTTGAGCCGCATTTTTTTTTTTCCAAAAAATATGAAAAAATATGGATTAAATCGAATATTCTAAGCATTCCAAATATGCATTCATTTATAAATTGGAACATGTTTATGGTGGTGTAACGGTCCACTCTTTGGTGAGAAGTTTTATCGATTTGTCGATTAATTTTTTTACTAGGTAACTTGAATTTGACTACAAAATTCATATATTTAATTTTCTAAATTTGTAATTTATATACTTAACAACTTGATATCATTTCTCCCAATAGTTTTTTTAAAAATGAAATTAAATTCTAGATGGCGTTGTGAATTTGGGGCCACTAGGACCAATCTATGCTCCAAAATAGCCTCAAATTCACGCCATTTATTGTCATTATCCCTCTTATAAATTGGTGGACATTTATTGATAGTGAATCATAAAAAAAAAAAATCAAAAGTCCACAAATTAATAATTAAAACTATTCAAAGAATTTGATTTTGGTATTGTGAATTAGCCATATAATTTAATTTCTAAATTTTAAGTTAATATATGTCTCTTGTACAATTTTTAAGGCTTAAATTAGGCGGGACTCGGATGGTGAAGTGTGTCAAAGTTTTTGGGCCCCATCCGTGATGAATTAGTTATATCCACACCATCCATCCATTTTGCCAAATAATTTTAGGGCATGAGCCCAAAAATGAGGCACATCCAAAGCTTCGTGTGAATCTGCACCATAAGAAACAATAATAATTAAACGTTTTAAAATTTTATTGGGGGCTAGAAAAGTTTTAGATCAACTGACATGTGTGTTTTCCTTCATCCATGTCAGTGTGACCTAATTAATAGGTTAGATTGAAAATAAACACCAGTGGACCTTAAGAAATTTTTAATGGTGAGCATTCTATAACCACTATTTCCTATGGTGTGGTTTACCTGAGATTTGGATATTACTAATTTTTTAGATCCTTGCCTAAAATGACGTGGCAAAATGGATGGACTCATGGATAAAATATATACATCATGGTCCCACTTGAGTTTGATCGGATTGGATGGAAAATAAATGTTACACTTTCCCTACGAATTGTTTAACCGTAAAAATCATTATCACCGTTTGTTATTTTTTGTGTGGTTCGGATGATCTCGATATAATTTATTTTTGGGTGGTGCTCTAAAATGATCTCTGAAGATAGATGAACGGTGTAGATGTAATAAATACATCACTTGTGGAGCCCATATAACTTTGATCTTTTTTGAACCGTTCGTACAACTCAAAGGAGTGTACTAGATCTTAGCGTGACACGTACCTACAAGCTACCACCAAATAAAAAAAAAAAAAAAAAAGCGAGAGAGGGAAACCGAAAAGAAAAAAGAGGGAAAGAAGAGAAGAAAAAAGAGGAAAGAGGGAAAGAAGAAAGAGAGAGAGAGAGAAGAAGAAGAAGAAGAAGAAGAGAAGAAAGAAAATTTAGTGGTGGCATGAATACCATGTGACAAGACATCATCCGACAAGAAGAAGAAGAAGAAGAAGAAAGAGAAGAAGAAGAAAATAAAGCAAAAAAGGTTAGTTTTTTTTTTTTTTCATTTTTTGTTTTTTTTTTTTTTCAAGGCCAATGTGCAATGTACATGCAAACATGCAACGTTATACATCCGTAACGGACCACGGTCACATAATTTCGTAATGGCCGTTTTGACCCGTTCGCGTAACGGGTCCCATGCATCGTTTGCTATCATACCCCCGTACCATGCTCATCAAACACGCTATCCGTGAATGGCTGTACAATGTACTGAGCAACACTAGAAATGGGACCAACATATTGCATTATCATCATCACCGCCATGCTCATCCATCTCGATTTTTCTGTTGCTGCTTGCACTCTTTTGCTAGGTCAAATCTACTACATTTGGGTGCAAGACAACTGCGTGACTTTTCACCATCTTCTTTTACATTTTTCTTCCTTTGTTCCAAGCAAGGCAAAAAGCGGGGCCTCCTCATCATAAATGTTGTCCAAGTTTATTGGATCGAAGTTGCTTTCGTCAAGCAGATTCACCACTCACTTTGCATTCTGCAATCTTAGCTTCACATTGTAGTGCATGTAGACGGGTTGATCCAATGTCCTAATCTGCAATCTATTCATATTCTTCAGATAGATGAGTGCAAAACAATTCTAGTGCCTTTCACTGCTAGAGGAAGAAGTTGTATGCCAAAAAACTTTGATTGCAATTGCTTTGCAATCTTAGCTTCACATTGTAGTGCATGTAGACGGGTTGATCCAATGTCCTAATCTGCAATCTATTCATATTCTTCGGATAGATGAGTGCAAAACAATTCTAGTGCCTTTCACTGCTAGAGGAAGAAGTTGTATGCCAAAAAACTTTGATTGCAATTGGTTTGAGAGGCCTTGCATTCTCTCTAAAATGCACCCACCAATCGGCTATATAGGAAAAAACCTTATGTTAATGACTTAATAAGAAATCACAAATAAAACAATTTCTACGATAATATTAAATAAGCATCAGTTTCTTACTCAAAGGTGTTTTGATTCACCGCCTGCTATGTAGGAGTATCTTCGAAGTTGCCTTGGCAAAGTGCATATATTTCCAACCATAAACAATACACCAAATGGCCCAAAACATAAATGTTTTTAAATACCAAAATAACAAAATTAAAGACAATTAATTAACTTGTACTAACTTCATTCAAAGCCCTTATTTGCTTATCTAAGTTAGGCTCTAATATATTCATCATATTTTTTTAGCCCTACATGAACCTCATCATTCTCAACAAATAATTAGGCATATCTAAATCTTGAATTTAGATACTAACCTGCATTACATTAATGAAAACAAAGACTTGAATGATCATACCATAAAAATAACCAAGAACAATGTTCTAAGTATCTGTATCACTACAAGTTTCGCAGGTGGGGATATGAAAACAATATTGATATCGCCGCTAATATCATTGATAACTAGAAATGCGGGGAGACATTGGAAAAATGGTGGAATTCAGGAGATGCTAAAATACACATATTTGCTTATTTAGGAATAAAAAAATTGCAAAACGAATACATACACAATAAGTTTCCATTTAATGGTGGCTTAAAAGCATGTGCCGTCGTAAGAAATTAGTCCAACCATCCATCTAAACATCCATTGATATTTCAGAATATCGACAATACATGATATTTCGCCAAAAAATTATAAACAAATGGAATGGAAAGGAAATGAAAGATCGTGGTCTCGATATTGCACATGTTGTGATAACAATAATATTGAGATATTATCAATATTATCATCGACAAATTGAACACTACATGCAACCATGTGCCCATAAAAAAATTGAAATGGAAAATTTTATAATAAACAGATTTTTTGTGATATCAATACGTTGGTGATATTATCAAAATATCGCCGATACAATTGTGATACAAGCGACATGTAGAATTCACACAATCGAAAATATTGGCAATACATTGGCAATACAAGCGACACTTGAAATTTACACAATTGAAAATATTGACGGTACATGGTGAAATCAATATGTTGGCAATACTTATGATACATTGCTGATACCTAGAATTTCTAATACTACCAATTGACGCAAGACAACTGACCACTTGCTCTAAAAGCTCGAACTGATAAAGTGTAGCGAATCAATCCCTTTATCTCATAGCCCGTGCCCTACATTCCATGGGTTAGGTCCTCGGCCGAACCCCCCTCGTGGGCCCCACATCACATGGGTTCCGCCTCACATGATCCACCTACCTCACACGGGTGGGGCTTGCCTCAGACGAGCCACCCGCCTCACACGAGCCGCCTACCCCAAGTATGCCCCTACATCACAGGCCACCCCACTCGAGCTCAATGTGAAAATGCCTTTGCATTAATCACCCCCGGTGAGGAGTCTCAAACACGAGACCTCCCACTTTGATACCACTTTGACACAAGACAACTAACTAGTTATAAAAGCTCGAACTGATAGAGCATAGCGAATCAATCCCTTTATCTCATAGCCCAAGACCCACATCCCATGGGTTATGTCTTTGGCCGAACCGCCCTCGTGGGCGGGCCCCACATCACATGGGTTCCGCCTCACACGGGCCACCAACCCTGAGTGTGCCCTTGCATCCCACAGGCCACCCCACTCGAGCCCAGTGTGAAAATGTCCCTGCATTACCAATGTTATCGGTATCGCTACCAGTGTTATTGGTATCACCGACCTAGAGACAAGGATAATATCGCGGATGTTTCAATAATATCGGGATACTTCGAACAATGACTAAGAACAACAAGTGATAATAACAAAGAGTTTACCTGCCGCATGAAGATCGTGGTGAAGTTGTTTTGTCCAATGTTTGTCGATCATCTTTCATTAATTGGTGTAATGTTTACAATCATGACGAATGACCATCTTTGCTTTATCCATTGCATCGTTGAGGTTGTCCATGGTAGGTGTCTCGTCTAATTCAGTAAGATGGATTACCATCATTAGCGGTTCCATCACCTTAAGGATATTTGTAACCTTCTTCCAACATTTGTTGTCCTTGATGGTTGCCTCAACCTCAACTCGTGTTCTCGATGTCTTCTGCCTATATTATGTGCTGAGCCACTCCTGGGAAGCAAACATCTTGCTCAACTCTCCCTAATGTTGGTACAAACTCTCAAGGGGTTATAAAGTTTGTCGCAAATCTAGTTGCAACATGCCTGACTAGCTCTCTCCCATTTGTGAACCTTCTCATTATGGCAACTAATTGATTGTGGTTGCAAATGAATGTCGTCACTTGTTTTTCCCTTTCGACCAATGCTGCTACACTCTTCTTCTTTTCACTACCTTCTAATATGGATTGATGCAATGTGTAGCACACAGTGACCAAAATATATATATGGTCTCTTCGCCGTCAACATTCTTCTTGTAGACTTATTTATTGCTTTATTGTTGGTCACAATCAACAACACATTTTCTCCAATCTTATCCACCATCTTGTCCATTAGGGCGAAATATGGTTAGCATTTTCTGTTGCATCTGACGCATCGATTGATTTGTGGAACATTGTTCCCAAGTGGCAGTATACCATGAAGTTGATCATGCTACATTTGATTTAGCCAGTCCAGGCATCACAAATAACCGTGCATCCTCTAGTATGCCATATGGGTTTAAAGATAGCCGCTCATGCCTTCAAGTCTCGATACTCTAGTTCTGTCTATTTCCCCTTTATATATTTAGTTGTGGATGCCTTAACTCCTTCACATGTTTCCATCACTGCATCGATTACCGCTTGCTAGTACAGGGAGTTGGCAACATTTTGGGATATATTGCCATGCATGAATAGCTTGGCTGCTACCTTACAAGCTTCTCAATCGCAGTTCTAGTCCACATTTATTTGATCTTCTTCTATTTTGTCGTCTCTTTTCTAAATAGAATTAGATCACACGAGGGTCTCCTGGGCTCCACCACATCCCATCATCAGCCATGAGGGGAGCATGTGAAGAAGTCTCCCATCAGCCCCTGAAGACATGCTGTAAATCACTAACCTTTCCCCAGTCGCAACTGCACTTCCACTCTTACTACCTCCGAAACAACGTATAGATCCCTTCCCTCCAAACACGCACCAATAGTCTTCTTCTTCACGAGCAGTGTGCACACTCACTTCTAGCCATTGTCACCTCCCATTCTGAATCTTCATCAAAATCAACATTCTCATCATCGATGCCCATATAATCAAAAGACCAAACACCTCCTGTCTAGCGACATCAAGAGCATTCTGCTTCTTTTTGTGCACGATAGTTCTTTTCCCCTTGAACTCTCCCAAATTTTGCTGCATCATGTTCATTATCTCTCTTGGCATGCTGTTGTACCCCACGACTTGGCTTTTTTATTGTGTCAAATGTTGTTTAAGTAACGTGATTCCACTAGTTATCACTCTACCACAATACCACCCACCCTCTCATAATGTTACCATCCAATATCCTTACTTCCTGATTGGGTAGCCATTTTCGTACTAGTAAAGTCTAACTGAAATTGTAACATGTAAAGTTAAACAAAAGTCTAAAGTGCTCAACTAGTTTAAAGTAAACCCTAAATGAGAATGAATCAAGTGCTTCACCTGCCCAAAATATAAACATATAATCACTTTCATCTGGAAATAAGGGGAAAAAAAAGAAAGAAGGAAAATACTATCAATAATCCACAATCAACGTATGGATATGTACATATACTCATCTAACATCAATTGGAATCATCCACACTCAACATCAATTTTTTAATCATTTTAAAGAAAAAAGTCACTATTCATCCAAAAAATAAGAAAAGAAGAAGAAATGCTATCAATAAAATCAAAATCAACACATGAATGTATACATACTTATCCTACATCAACTGGACCCATCCACCGCCAACATGATTTTTTAAAACAAAAAAGATAAAGTTTTTAACCATTTTTCTAAAAAGGCACTATTCATCTGAAAAAAGGAAATGTTATCAATAATCCAAAATCAACACATGGATATGTACATCTACTCATCCTACATCAATTGGAATCATCCACACCCAACATCCAATTAAAAAAAATTAACCATTTTTCAAAAAATATCATTATTCACCCAATATATATATATATATTGAAAGTGCTATCAATAATCCAAAATCAGTACATGGATACGTACATTTACTTATCCTACATCAATTGCAACCATCCACAACCAACATCAATTTAAAAAATATTTTTTGTAGCCATTTTACAGAAAGAGTCGCTATTCATTGGAAAATAAGAAAAATAAATAATAGAAAACACTATCAATAATCCACAATCGACACATGAATATGTACATCTACTCATCCTACATTAATTGGAACCAATGTTTTTAGTATCGACGATATCAGCCGATATATCCCACAATATATTGTGTCTTTCAACTATGTGATATGAAACGCACATATAGTGTCTAAAATTTTACATATCGTTGGATATATCACAACATATCGCATGGTATCATAGATATTATAAAATATCGCAACCAACCATTTACAAAAAATTCTTTGCATCAACGCTATCTATCGATATCGACAAATATCACATGAATGCATGGGAAGTCCAGTTTGATGGCAGAAAAATTGAAAAGAAAAGCCATCCAAACCCATTTTCTTGATTTCTCTCCACTTTTCAGTAGGATCTATTGTGGATTTTGACCCATCGTTGTGAATCCCTTCCGTGAAAAACACCAATTTCAAGTTGGAATCAAAATTGAAGCCAATTTGGGGTTGTTTTCAATTGTGTGACTATGAGCATTTTGATTTTTTATCCTTTTTTTTTTTTTTTTTTTTTTGCTATAAATCGGAGAGGATGAGTACCAATGTTATGTTAGCAAGTATCTTCAATGGTATCATTCTATTATGACCTAGGCATAGCATTGTCGATTTGTGGAACAACAGTACTATGCCCAGCCTCGTCGAGATGGAGATGATGATTTTGAACCACTGTGCAACTCTATGGATTTGAGCCACAACCTGATGCGGACACAAGCGCATTCAAGGTGTACTAACAAAAAAAGCGCCAACCACAAGTGCCGTCCTTGTGGATAGGCGACTATTGAGGAGCTGAAGACCTTTTACATGTGATTGAACATATAGAAGACCCCACTCAGGGAAGACACATGTGAAGGATGATTGGAGAAAGAAGACCGAGTGCTCGAACTTTCCCGTACTTATGTTATTTGCACGTTTTTGCTTAGTTAGGGTTCTTTTAGTAATTTTATGTCTTTATTTGCTTATTCTAGGGGTATTTTAGTAATTTTATGTCTTTATTTGCTTATTTAAGTGGGCTAAAGCCCTAAACTCGAATTTTAACTATTGATTAATGAAAAGCAAACCCTTTGGTTGCCTCCTTCCTCTCTCCTCTCTAATGATGCTTCTTCTCTTCCCTTGATCTTCCTTTTCTAATTTCTTCTTGTGCCCCTCCAACTTCTTCAAGGTAATTATTTTTTTCTTTTTATTTTCCAGTTTTGGCTAATCCTTCTTCGATCAAAATCTTGAGAACCGATCTAAACCCTAAACCCCCAAATTCTCAAATCCCTAATCTGAGAAACTTCTTGGTTCTTCGGACTAGTGATCTTCATTGATCGATTGGGTGTGACCATGCAAGATCGGAGGTCTCATCCTCATCGGATCCAACCTAAGTAATAATTGAATGCTATACTCCATGGTTGTGATGATGGTCCGCTCCATTGCATGTTTCCTTTATGATTTTCTCAGTTATGATGATTACTGCTAGAATTTTAAATCATTTATTCCTTTTATTTCCGCTGTTTAATTATGTTCATGAGCATGCATCATAATTAGGGCTGTCCTACGTCACAACCACACACATTATTCACAATCACTAATATGTTTCTAGTTTTCTACTTCTTTTGCTTTTGAATGTATTGCTTGTGTTTCCATACATGTCTTCTTACATTTATAAATTATATGAATTGACTTTGGATACACTTGGATCCATACATAGAAAATCTATTATGTGCACTTGTTTTTTTTATAATGTTTTGATTTCTAAGTGTGTATTGATGTCTTTTTTAATGATCCCTGAAGTTTCATTGAAAAATTCGACCAATTTCCAATGTTTCCTCCATGTTTCCCAACAATAGCGATACAACCAATATATCCCATGCGATAATCAATATGATTTTGTATCCCAAGGGTGTGATACGTTGCACGATAACAATATGGAAAACATTGATTGGAACCATCTATACCCAACATCAATTAAAAAAAATAAAACTTTAACCATTTTTCCAAGGAAGTCACTATTCATATGGAAAAAAAAGGAAATGCTATCAATAATCTAAAATCAACACATGGATATGTACATGTAGTCATTCTACATCAATTGGAACCATCAACACCCAACATCAATTAAAAGAAATAAAATTTTAACTATTTTTCAGAAAAAATCATTATTCATGCGAAAATTAAAAAATAAAGAAGGAAATGTTATCAATAATCCAAGACCAAAACAAGCGTATGTTTTTTTTTCTCAGTTAGCTTATTATTTCACAAGCCACTGTTAGTACACACTCCAGTGTTAGCCACCCCCACTAGGGAATCGATACCAAGACCTCAGTGTTGAAACGAGGAACACAAGCGTATGTACATCTTACTCATCCTACATCAATTGGAACCATCCACACCCAACATCAATTAATTTTTTTAAATTATTTTTAAAAAATAATTATTCATAAAAAAAAGGAAATGCAATCAATAATCCAAAGTCGTCACTTAGATATGTACTTCTACTCATCCTACATCAATTGGAACTATCTACACCCAACGCCAATGAATAAACACACACAAATTTTTAGAAAAAGTCATTATTCATCCGAAAATAAGAAAAGTAAAAATAGAAGATGCCATTAATAATCCAAAATCAACACATGGATATTTACATCTACTCATCCTACATCAATTGGATCCATTCACACTCAACATATAAAATAAAATAAAATAAAATAAAATAATAATAATAATTGAATTATTGGCATTTTTAAATAATAAACAACAATTTAAGAATAATAAATAATAAAAAAATACTACCAAGATGTGGTTGATTTGATGATTGAATCTTCATACAATTCAATTCCAACAAGAAAAAAAAAAAAAAGAGGCTCATACATGCCTTTTTTTTTAAATTTTCCCAAAATGGTCCGCGGAGCTTTGATTTCCCCAAATTGCTTAAATGTTCTAATCCAAAATAACTAGTCAATGAAGGTTGAAATTGCATAGAAAGAATTTAAGAACAAGTAGGAATCAAAAGAAGTGAAAAAAAAATGGAGAAATTGTGATTTTTATAGAAAAAAGGTGACCGTTTTTCAACCATTAGAATCGCCGTCGACCTTTACTGGGGTAACTTATGGCCACCAATACGGCACACCTTGATTAGATGGGATTATATCTCATAACTTTGCAGCAGTATAATATATGTCTTATCCATTTCATATGACTATTAAAGAGAAATTAGAAATTTTCTTTTAATTTGAAATACAAGAAAGCCAATGGAATACTGCATATTTTACTCTTGAAAGAATTTTGAAATATATCTCAGAGCTATGAAAGATTCAAGTATTAGGAACTGTCTTCCCCTTGGAATTGGCATAGTGAACTCCGCATAATCATGTTTTCCTTATCTATGGGAAGCTAAGCAGATTTCTCCAAATATTGAAATTCACCTCCTAAGTCAGGCTCGAGGTTTCTGGAATTTGCAGAACAGTTATCAGGCATTTCCCTTATTGGGGAAATGGTTTCATTTCTGCTAAAGTGTTCCTCTATTCTCTTGGAGGTTTTGCCAGCCACAAGGCATCTTTTGATGAGATTTGTTAGCCCAAACTCATCCCTTCCTACATGCACCTTTATAAGCAACACACCTGACAACCTGGCATGTGGGACATCTGAGCCGTGCATAAGGTGGCCCCACAGTGAAGATGGCCATACACAAAAATCTCCAGTTTACTCATCAGATGGTGGGACACAAGTTTATCAGAATAATGGACAGTTAACCTTATGCACCATTCAGATATTCTTCACGCTTGCCATGTGGTCACGTTTGTAGCATGTGGATAGGGTATATGCCCAACAAATGAGGTCTTTTCTCTACCGAGGAATGATCATATACAACAATGGTTTCAAAATCTCTTTCATGTTGGCCGACACAAGTGTGTTGCATTTGTGTCGGCCAATGCCAATACTTGATTGGGGGTGAAATGGTCTGACCCAAAATTTTTGTCCTTATCATCCTGCGTTGGCTGACAAAGGCTGTATTGCTACTGATACGCCCACCTTGTATCGGTTGTAGGCCAATATGCATAGAAAGGTCCATCTGTATCAGCCAATGCCAATATGTGAATTGGGGGTGAAATGGTCTGACCCAAAACTTGGTGGCTGTATTGTCCTGCGTAGGCTGACACAGGCTGTATAGCTACTGATATTCTCACAACTATCATTTTCCAATTTTTGTTTTCTGATTTTTCTCCTCTTCATTTCAAACTTGGAGGAAGCGTAGAAACCATTTTCAACTAGATCTATTTTTATTTTGAAGATCAAAACACAAGATCTGAGCAATATTCGGCAAATCAAAGCAAAGTGCACCATTTAGGTAGTTAAATAATTATATTTATGAACCTATGTGTATATGTATTAAGTTTAATGCACTCTAAATTCTAGGTAGTGAGTGTATGGTGAAAATGGAAAATGGTTTGGAGTGCATGAAGATCCCAATTGCTGGATGATATGGTGATAGTATTTGCCTAATTTGTAGTAATGATGCTCGAGTCGATATAATCTATACTCCATAGTCTATAGTTTATACATCAACTGATGAAAATAATGGTTGATAAATTTACAAGTATCATAAAAATTTAGAAGTCAAAAGGTCAGCTAAATTCTCAGCGCCCTACATTTTTTGTTTGAAATGTGTGATACAGATTGCTTTTTCTACCAACCCGAAATTATAATTCAATACTCGTAGTTGTTGATTAAGTTGTAATACAAATTTACATTTTGAATGTAGACATTTATACTTTGGTTTATGTAACATACATATCATATAATGCTATGCATGCTGGATATATAATAATAACATTCATCATTTGATATATAAATTACAACATTAATTTGTATGTAAAACCAACATTGCATATGTTTAGAGTATGTACTGGAGCAACCACATGATTGAACCCCTAGCATAAAATGTATTGGAGGAAGCAGCATACAATGTACCAGTTCCAGTACTGCTTACAGGAGTGACCTGTGAGACCTAGTTAAACTTGGCTAGTCGTACATCATTTTTACTAAAGCATGGTCAATACACCATTCAATACAAGTCCAAAACACAGAAAAGTATAGATTCCTGTGTTTCCCATTTACTCCCTTTTTATATATATATAAAAAAAAATTAAAAAAAAAATCTGTCTTGTAATTTTTTTGGTCTAAAAAGGGACCAACATAGGGCCATACAGGTCTGATATGGCCCATATTGTAATATGCCCCTGAAACGAATATTCAAAACCTCTTGTTTACAACCATCACATGCTAAGTTAACATGCTACATCAAATCCGAGCAAAAGATTGGACCACCGCAAAGACCTCCTAGCGTGAAAATCAAACTGGTCCACTAATCAGGTGCGCCACACTGAAAGTCAACAGACAACCGATGATCTGACCCCAACGTACAGGTGTGGTCCACCTGATTTGGGGACCACCCGCACTCTAGGTGATCTTCATGGTGGGGCCCACCTTTTTCACAATAAGATGCCCTACACACATTGGTGAGTTAAAAGGTGTAGTGTGCTAACTTACAATGCTATGTGCTGTACATTTTATCTAGCCAATACCTATTCTCCTGTCATCTAATTGGGCTACTCATTAGGAGAATCCGATCTGACAAGTCCATGTAGTAAGCTATTTTTTGGATTCTAACATTTGCTACTTTCAGAAAATCAAGGGTGTTCATCTGTAAAATAAGGAATCTAAGAACCGCTATCAAATATGTTAGAGATAAAAAATTGCTTCTTTTGAAGTTTTATTTTTATCTTCAGATAGTACTGCATACCATCAATCTTTGAAAAAAAAAAAAGAGTAAAAAAGCAGCACCTACCATTTGTAAGCAATTGCTATCTGACTTCCCAAACGGACTTGCAACACTAGTTCAATTATTCTTCGTAAGCTTGAAGAAACTATCATTGGCAGTAATGCTAACAACAATGAAAATGGCCATGACATCAAAGTTGATTTGATCAATATTTGCTCTTAATTTCAGAATCCAGGTGCGTGCTTGTATACACGAATGTCAACCATGCTCTCATGTGATGGTTCTCATCAGCATACGAGGAGACTTTGCCCCTGTGCATAGTGTGTTTGCATTGTTGTAAGTTCTTCTTATTATTATTTTGTTTGGCAACATATAACACCTGCAATTGACTTTCACACCTTTTCTCTATTGCATCCATACACGTACGACGTACCTATGCATGCATATATTCACACATGCACATGGGTGCTCCCAGATCTACTAGTGTTACATGCACCCTTATGTACACATACATGTGGGTAGGTGAGGGTGGGGGTTTGGGTGGGTGTGTGGCTACGCACTACATGAATCCTATTCTTCCATTCTGGTCTATTGAGGGCCATAACTTCAGTTAGACCATAGGTCATTAATTCTTTTCTTACTACCACTGTCCATGTCCTTTTGGGCCTTTCCCTTCCCCCGTTAGAGCTTTCAACTTGTACCAACTCACTACCAACTGGCGTGGTTCTTGGTCTTCATTGCACATGACCAAACCATCTAAGTTTGCTTTCCCTCATCTATTACCTATTAGTACTGCTAAGTTCCCTTGAAGGCATTCATTTCTAATTCTATCCTTCCTCGTTTTGCCACTCATCCATCTCAACATCCTTATTTCAGCTATACTCATCCTATGAATACGTTGTTCCTTAACTGCTCAACATTTTGTCCCATAAAGCATGGATAGTCTTATAGCTATCCTATAAATTTTCCTTTCCGTTTGAGTGGTACATGATGATCGCGTAAAACTCCAAAGGAACATCTCTATTTCTTCCACCCAACTTGAATTCTTCGGCCAACATCATTCTCAATCTCTCCACTCTCATGAATTATTGGCCTAAGGTATCATAACTCAAAAGTGGTCATTTTGGGACTTCTAGGTCCGCAATCTTAGCTAATTCCTCGTGTTCATTCCTATTGTTAGTAAAATTGCACTCCATATACTTTATCTCAGTCTGACTAATTTTAAATCCTTTAAATTCTAAAGCACCTCTCCATAAATCTAGCTTTATGTTGATGCATCAATAAAAACTATGTCATTTGTAAACAACATACACCATGGGATCTCTTCCTACAAATGCCTTGTTAACTCGTTCATAATAATGCAAAGAGGTATCGGCTCAGTGCCAACCCTGGTGCAAGTCTATAGTAATTAAGAGCTCACTAGTGGTCCTCATATTTGTTACCGCTCCCTCATACATATCCTTAATCATGTCAGCATATCCTCTTGAAACTCCTTTCCTAACATCCACCAGATTAACTCTCTAGGGACCCAATCATATGCTTTCTCTAAGTCAATAAAGACCATGCGGAAATCCTTCCTCCTCTCCCTATATTCTCCATCAATTGTCTAAGTTGGAAAATAAGGTCAAGACCTCCCAGGCATGAAACCAAGTTGATTTTCTAACATATTCATCTCAGGCGTTTGTCTTTGTGTAATCACTCTCTCTAAAGTTTCACAGTACGGCTCATAATCCCATGATCGTTAGTGCAACTCTGTACGTCTCCTTATTCTTGTAAATAGGTACGACGGTACTTTTCCTCCATTCATTTGGCATTTTTTTTTCAATCTTAAAATCATGTTAAACAACTTTTGGACCAGAATAACCGTGTTTCTCCCATACACTTGCCAACCTTTATTGGTATACTATCTAGTCCTTGGGCCTTTCCTATTTTCATCTTTCTCAAAGCTTCTTTCACTTCAGATATCCTAATCTTATGCAAATATCTGTCTCTAACGTCATTTGAATTTATGGTTCCTTCTTTCCCTATGCTCGAGTGGGTGTCATTTAGCAAGTTCTAAAATAGCTTCTCCACTGTTCATTGATCTCACTGTCCTTTACTAGTACCCTATGGTTATCGCTCTTAAATATTAATGCATTTAACATGATCTAGGTCCCTACCCTTCCTCTCTCTCATTTTTGTAAGTTAAAAGACGTTTTTCTTACCTTATCTCGGCCCCAATCTATTGTAAAGATCATCATAAGATTTAAGTTTAGCCTCGCTTACTACTTTCTTAGCAATCTTTTTGGCATTTCTATATTGTTTAAAATTTTCATCGTTTTTAGTCCACCATGAGTCTTTGAAGCACGAATGTTTCTCGTGAATATCTTTTACATCATCATTCCATCACCATTTCCTTTTATGATGAGCTTTTCCCTCTAGTCACTTCTAAAACATCTTTTGTCACTTTCTTAATGCAGTCAGCATTCTCATTCCACATGATATTTACCTCTTCCTCGACATTCTATTTTCCTTCTAAAATCAATTTATTTTTAAATAATAATGTTTTCTCTCCGTTTAATTCTACCACCTAGTTTGTGGACACCTACTACATTCCCTCTCTCTCTCTCTCTCTCTCTCTCTCTCTCTCTCTCTCTCTCTCTCTCTCTCTCTCAAATGTAATTATCTAACCATTAACAGGTGTAACGGTGCCCACCGTTACCGATACAGATATGGCCCGTATGGCCAATACCGGGCCGTAACGGCTGATATGGGGTGTGTAATGGTGCAAAAAAATTTTGGTCAAAAAATTATGGAAAAATATCCATTAAATCCGGAATATTCTAAATATTCCAAATATGCATTCATTTATAATTTGGAACATGTTTATGATGGTGTAACGGTCCACTCTTTGGTGAGAAGTTGTATTGGACTGCCTGATGAATTTATGAACCTGACAACCTAGTATTGGCTATAGATCTTTTATATTTAATTATCTAACTATATAATATCAATATGAATTAATTAGAATGATCTAATACCAAAATATCTCATATTTGTAGGTATTGGTGTATTACATACCTTGTGACTTGTGTACATTTTATTTCAACATATAATCTGGGGACTTTTATGTCCAATTATGTAATTCATATATCTAACAAATTAATATAAATTTTTCCAATAAATCTTAAGAAAAAATTTGAAATTATATTCAAGTAAATAGTGTTGTTGATTTAGAGTTGATTTGGTGGACCATTTGATGCCCCAAATCAACATTATATTCTTGCAATCTATTAGCACTTATCTTACTAATGGATTGGTGGATATTTATTGAACAGTGAAGAATGAAAAATATCAAATGATCCTATTTCAGAAAAACAAGTGTTTGCAAATTAACAATGAAAATCATTTAAATAATTTAATTTTGGAATTGTGACATGGCAACAAAAGTGTCATAATTTAATTTATTAATTTTGAGTTAATGTATGCCTCATGGACAATTTTTACGGCCATGTATATGGGGCCCACCACGATGTATGTATTGTATATCAATGACATCCATCCGTTTTATCAAATCATTTTAAGGCATGGTCCAAAATTGAGGTAGATCCATATCTAAGGTGGACCACTAGTGGGTGAGGCCTTGAAATTGGGGTCCACCTTGATGTATTTGTTTATTTGTGCTGTCAATCTATTTTGCCAGCTCATTTTAAAGCATGATAAAAAAAAAAAGAATGCAGATTTAAACCTTAGGTGGACCGCTAGCGAATGACACCCTGAACATAGGACCCACCTTGATGCATTTGTTGTATATCCATGCTGTCCATCCTTTTTGCCAACTCTTTTTAGGGCATGGTCCAAAAAATGAGGCAAATCCAAATCTTTGGTGGACCACACAGTAGGGATTGAATTCCCACAATTAAAACTTCTATTATTATTATATTTTTTTATTTTTAAGCTGCGACTTGTGTTTTCGTTGATCTAGGTCCATGCAACCTTATCAGCAGTTTCGATGGTAAATAAACATTACAGTGGGCCACAATAAGTTTTTAATAGTGGCCATTCAATCCTATTGTGCGATCCACTTGAGATCTGGATCTGCATCATTTTAGGGACCATGCTTTGAAATGATCAGGAAAAATTGATGGGTGGCATGTATATATAATACAACACATAAATCAAGGTGGGCCACATGCACTAAAACAACGCAAGTGCACAGTGGGCCTTCAATCCTATTGTGCGGTCCACTTGAGATCTGGATCTGCTTCATTTTAGGGGCCATACCTTGAAATGATCAGGAAAAACTGATGGGTAGCATGAATATATAATACAATACATAAATTAAGGTGGGCCGCATGCATTAAAACAGTGCAAGTGCACTAAGCAGTGTGCGCCGCGGACCACTTAAAAAAAAAAGGTGCGTGGCTATTTTACGGCCATGTCACCCATTCAATTTTTCGAGATCGAGAGAGAGGGAGGGAGAAATCAAAGGGAAAAGGAAAAAAGGAGAGGGAAAGAAAGGGAAAAAGAGAGAAGGAGAAAACGAGAGGGAGAGAGAGGGAAAAAAAAAAAGAAAAGAGAATGAGAAAACGAGAGGGGGAGCCGCACTAGAGGGGAAAGAAGAAGAAGAAGAAGAAGCAGGAGGAGTAGCTGCAGCGGCGCCGCGGGGAGCTGCAACAAGAAGAAGAAGAAGAAGAAGAAGTTTCAGCGGCATTCAGGTTATTATTATTATTTTTTCATTTTTTCTTTCTTTTTTATTCTATTTTCTTTAGGGTTACTGCTTGTAACAACTGTTACAGGCCCGTAACGGCCGTTATGCCTTGTGAGGGCCGTTACGAACCCCGTAATGGCCGTTTTGGTTCCATTTTCTGGACCTCGTCGATTCAGCCCCCATATCACGTAAATGGTAACCGCCGTTACCGTTACGTACGACCATTACGGCCGATACGTAACTGATTTGGGACACCTTGCCATTAACCTATGTTGCACATATAGACCCTTTCCTGGTATAACCTTACAATCCTTCGATTTGTTTTCCTAAGTGGAAAGAAATCTATCTTGCCTATATATGATCCACTTTTGAAAGATATTAAATGTTCATCTCTTTTTAAAGTTTTTTTTTTTTTTTTCAAGGTTTAAATATGTGTTTTCTATGGCTATTGTATGCCAAAGTGAAATCAAGGATATCATCCACCATCTCATTTCTTTCCTAAACTCGTATCCATCTTGTATGCTCTCATTTCCTCTACTTTCTTTTCGTTCATGATTATTTAAGTCTCTTCCTACAAATATCCTCCCTCTATTCAAAATTCCTTGTGCTAGTCCATCCATATGCTCCTAGAATTGTCTCTTGGTTCTATCCTCTAACCTTACATGCGGTGCAATTGCACAAATAACATTAATTATATCCTCTCTTAACACAAGTTTTACTAAGAAAATCCTATCACTTACTCTTTAAACATCCGCAACTATCCTTTAAATCTTTTATCCACCACTATCCCTACCCCATTTCTATTATTATCCTTTCCTATATGCTAAAGTTTATATCCCGAATGCAAGCTATGTTAACTCTCCTACGTTTCATTGTCTCCTAACTCCATACTTTTGCTTGTTAATGGTTCCTATTTTCCATGCAGCAAGATGAATCCTATTCTGCTGGACTAGCTTCTTTATCCATGTGCATCCAAAATGGCATGGGAATTCTTCTCGACTTTTTGTAGTAACCGGACGTTGTTGCGGCACATTGCTTCTAGGGGACACCCTAACCAACCCTTTCTCATTTCTCACTACACCCATGTTTCAATGCAGCATGTCATTTATAGGGAACACTCTAGCGTTACTTTGGAATGCCATATTGTCCCGATTCATGATGGAAGTCATGGCATAATTTTAATGCCGCCTGCCAGCCCGATGTAACCCTTCTTTGTCCGGGTTGGAGGTTGGCAATAAGAGCACAAGACACCCACGGGTGCAATGTAATAGACTATAACATAGGTTGATTCAAATCAGGCGCTATCTAGTAGTCTATTACATGAGTTGATTACAATCAATGAACACACACACACACGCACACACACATATTTGATTACAATCAACGCGCACGCGTATGTATGTATATATGTATATTTGGTCTCTTGTGAGTTGTGCCGCGAGAGACCGTTTTGTGTAAGTAAATAGGGGTTGTCTTTGGTGGGTCCTACCATGATGCGTCTACTTGGCCATCAAATGCATAAATTTATGTTAGGCCCAGGCCCTAAAAATCAGGTTGGTTCCTGGTTCAGGTGGGCCATACAAAGGGAAACTGTTGGAAGAATGCCTACCCTTCATTTTTGCAGGGCCCACCATGATGTATATTTGAAATCCACTCTGATCATTAGATGTGTCATCACACTTCACGCCATAGGCCCAAAAATCAGGATGGTCCCTAATTTAGGCGGGCCACACCAAGGAAAACAGTTGGGAGATGAACACCCCGTAATTTTTTACATGGTCCACTATTATGCGTTTGTGAAATCCACTCCGACCATCAGGTGTAATCGCACTTCAGGCCTTGGGCCTAAAAATCAGGCTGATTTATGATACAGGTGGCCCACACCAAGGGACATAATTTGGAGGGTGGGCGCCATGGTGTGCCATAAAGGCTGTTACAGGGCCGTAAAGGCCATTACGTAAAGGCAGTGTTTGAAATATCGGTATCGCTACAAGGTTTGCTGGTTAGGGATAGGGAAACAATATCGATATTGTCAATAATATCGCTGATAACCGGAAATGCGAGGAAACATGGGAAAAACAGTGGAATTTTCAGCGAAATATTAGATGTTAAAATGTACATATTTGTATATTTAGCAATAAAAAAATTGCAAAAAGAATGCATACATAACAAGTTTCCATTTAATGGGGCCTTAAAAGCATGTGCTATTGTAATAAATCAGTCCAACCATCCCATCCGGCTTAATTAACCATCCAACCTTCCATCCAAACATTCATCGATATTATAAAATATCAACAACACATTATATGTCACCAAGAAATCATCAACAATTGGAAAGGAAATGAAAGATTGTGGTCTCAATATCGCACATGTTACGATATCAATAAGATCAAGATATTATCAATATTATCAATGACAAATTGAACGCTACATACAACCATGTGCCCATGAAAAAAATTTTGAAATAAAAATTTTTCTAATAAACAAAATTTTGATGATATCAATACCTTGGCGATATTGTTGAAATATCGTCCATACACTTATGATACAAGCATTACCTAGAATTTACATAGTTGAAAATATTGGCGATATTGATGCATTGACAATACAAGCAACACCTAGAATTTACATAGTTGAAAATTTTGGCAATTATATTAGTGATATTGATACGTTAACGATATTTAGTGATAAGTTGCTAATACCTTGAATTTTTGATACTACCAACGTTATCGGTATCGCTGAGCTAGAGATAAAGATAATATCGGAGATATTTTGATAATATCGGAGATCATTCGAACACTGCGTAAAGGTAACAGTGGCAACCGTTACACATTACGGGGTCGAAACAGCCGTAACAACCCTTATGGAAAAAAAAAAAGACCCGTAATTGTCGTTAACGACACATTACATCCCCTATAAAGACCATAATAGCCCCATAATGGTCTATTATGGGACATATATAGGTTTTTCATACTTTTTAATCAATATTATGGGGCAGATACAGGTTTTTCGGAGGTTTTTTCAATAAATAAAAAATAAAAAAGAGAGACCGTAAGAGCCATTATGCCCCATATTGTAAAGGTAACGGTGGTGGCCGTTACGTCCACCGTTACCATTACCGTTACAGAATTCCTTAGTGGGCAGAATACCTTGGTGGCCGCCCCCCTATACATTGTTTCCAATTGTGTAGCCCACCTAGATCACGAACCAACCTGATGTTTAGACCCTAGGCTTAAAATGGGGTGACACGTGTGATGGCCAGAGCGGATTTCACATACACATCAGTGGGGCCCACTCAAGCCCCCCTATGATGTGTCACCATGATGTGTATGTGAAATCCACCTAAGCCATCAGATGCATCGGCTCATGTTAGGCCCAAGCCCAAAAATCAGGGTGGTCTATGGTTAGCGGGCCATACCAAGGGAAACAGTTGGAAGGATGCCCACCCTTGTTTTTTACAGGGTTCACCATGACGTGTATGCGGAATCCACTCCAACCATGAGATGTGTCATCACACTTTAGGCCATGGCCCTAAAAAATCAAGCTAGTCCTTGATTTAGGCAGGTCACACCAAGGGAAACAGTAGGGAGATAAATGCCCCCTTGATTTTTTATAGGGTCCACCGTAATGTGGATGTGCAATCCACTCCGACCATCAGGTACATCATCCCATATTAAGTCATGGGCCTGATTTATGATTCAGGTAGCTTACACCAAGGGAAACAATTGGGAGGGTGGCCATCCCCCTATACATTATTTTCGATGGTGTGTTCCCACCTTGATCACGGTATGACTTGATTTATGAACCCCAAGCCTAAAATGAGGTGACACATGTGATGGTCGGAGTGGATTTCACATACACATCATAGTGGGGCCCACTCGAGCCCCTCTCCCCCTGTTTTGCTTGCATGCAACTCGCTTCCGGCACAGCTTGCAGGAGAGTGGTGCTCTCTCTCTCTCTCTCTCTCTCTCTCTCTCTCTCTCTCTCTCTCTCTCTCTCTCTCACTGTTTTAAATAGCTTAAACTATGTAGCATAGCTTAGCCTTAGCGTCACGTAGCTTATGAAAAGAGCTTAAGTCGCATGTAGCCTACGCTACGTGATAATTTACAAAGCCTATATGATAATTTTCATATGCTGCATGCTACATGGACTACGTTGCATTCTACGCAGTTCACATTCCAAGTTAATTTTCACTACATTAAAATTAATAAATGTTTTCAATGATTTGTTACATTTTTCTATTTTTAATAAAATCAATGCTTTTAGTAAAATAATATTAGTAACAATATTAAATCAGTTTCATCACTCTTTCTTTACCTTCTTACTCGATCACTGCCCTTCCCTATTACTTTAGATTGCATTTAGTTGCACCAAATATCATGAAATTTCATTATTAATCAATCTAAATTGGTGCAACCAAGCACAACCATGATTAAAAATCTAGAAGTAGCATGTAGCTTACGCCACATGCTATGCGGCTTACTCCTCACAATTCAGAGGAGTAAATGCTACGCTACACGCTCTTCACAATTAGACACACACACGAGGTAACCTATTGTTGATCCGAACCATTCATTTATTCATACAATTAGGAACAACTCATGGTGCAAAAATCATGCCAATAGGGTGATCTTAAGCTTTCAATCAATGGCATGAAAATGAACAGTCAAGATTGACCGGAGAAACAAAGTCGGTCCAATCATCATCTTAAAACATCTAGTGGATAGATCCTACTTTGTATTTCATATGATTTTATTGTAACAATTTGATTTGATGATTGTAACATATGATTTATGACTCGTAAACAAATGTATGGTTGTAACAAATTGGCCCCATTCAAATGTTTAGGCAGTGTTTGAAATATCTCCGATATTATCTTTATCTCCAGCTCAGCGATACCGATAACACTGGTAGCATTAAAAATTTCGGGTATTAGCAATGTATCACTAAGTATCACCAACGTATCAATATCACTGATGTAATTGCCAATATTTTCAACTATGTAAATTATAGGTGTTGCTTGTATTGCCAATGCATCAATATCGTCAATGTATTGCCAATATTTTCGTCTATGTAAATTCTAGGTAATGCTCGTATCATAAGTGTATCGACGATATTTCAATAATATCGCCAACGTATTGATATCATCAAAATTTTGTTTATTAGAAAAAAATTATTTCAAATTTTTTTCATTGGAACATGGTTGCATGTAGTATTCAATTTGTCATTAATAATATTGATAATATCTCGATATTATCGATACCACAACATGCATAATATTGAGACCACAATCTTTCATTTCCTTTCCAATTGTTGATGATTTCTTGGTGAAATATCATGTGTCGTTGATATTTTGCAATATCGATGGATGTTTGGATGGAAGGTTGGATGGTTAAATAGGCTGGATGGGATGGTTGGATTGATTTCTTACAATAGTACATGCTTTCAAGGCCCCATTAAATGGAAACTTGTTATGTATGCATTCTTTTTGCATTTTTTATTATTTTTATTTTTTTATTTTAAATTTCTAAATATGTACATTTTAACATCTCCTAAAGTTACGTAGAAAATTCCACCATTTTTCTCATGTTTCCTTGCATTTCTGGTAATCAACGATATCGATATTGTTTTTGTATCTCTGGCCAACGAAACTTGTAGCGATACCAATACTTCGAACACTGTGTTTAGGTCATATGATCGGCTTGATTCTTGCACCATGGCTTGTTATTAGTTGTATAAATGAATGAATGGTTCAGATTGACAATAGGTCACCTCGTGGACCATTTAAAAGGATTGGGGATGTTGCTAACATCCCCATGAAGGAGGTTTCTAGTCCAATTGGCTGCAGCTGATAACTTCATATCCTATCAGGTGAATACGACATCCAACCCTTGCATTATGAGCCCCACTATGATGATCATCTAGTGAAAAAATCAGCCCCACCTACTCATTTGGTGGACCACACTACAAAAAACAATGTCTAGCCATTGGTAAATAGCAAAATACAAGCATCATCAAGTGGATACGGATGATTTTCACATAATGCAATCCTTACATTCAACCACTAGTTGTACGATCCACGGTGGTGTTCTTATGAAATCCACCTTGACCATCATGTGTGTCACTCCATGTTACACCCAGGGCTCGAAAATCAGCCCCATCCATGGTTCAGGTGGACCACACAATTGGAAACAGTGTACAAGGAAAAGTTCACCCTCTAAGCTGTTTCCCTTGGTGTGGCCCACTTGAATCACGTATGGGCCAGTTTTTGGACCCTAGGCCTAGCTTTTGGTGTGGCATATAATGGTTGGAGTGGATTTTCCATATTTATCACAATGGGCCTTCTAAAAATCAAGGATGAACGTCTCTATCCCAACTGTTTCCCTTGGTGTATCTCACCTGAATCACAAGTCATCGTGATTTTTTGGCTCTAGGCCCAACATGGATTACACATCTCGGAGTCAATCTCACATACACATTACGGTGGGCCCTGTAAGGATGGGCTGGTTGGAGAGAGATGAAGCACTTTCGTGTAATCGTATGGAGAGTGTTAAATGAGGAGAAAAGGAGTATTAAATAAAGAGAGAGAGAGAGAGAGAGAGAGAGGGGGGGGGGGGGGTGCTGAGCTTCGGTTTGTAACTCATACACAGTGTACTAACTTCATCTGTTGATCAGTTTAATCAGATGTGAGAATTACGTTTATTCTAAGTTCCACCTAAGTTCGTTAAATGTCAATCACGCATACATAATACTTAGCACCAATCAACCATGCATATATAAATCTTCACGACTATTCAAATAACATAAAACTCAAACATCATTCTTTTGTTATAACATCTTAATATAAATATGTTTATTCCAAGCTCCCAATGTCTCAATCAAATAAATCTAAACAATTGCTTAAAATCCCATAATCAATGCCAATATATATTATACTCGAATCAAACTATCCTAGCAAATAAATTAGATATTCAGGAATGGTCTAATGCTGTCAATTCATCTTTAGACAAGTATAGCCATGTTTCATGTGGGCCGTGTTCAGGTTCAGTGATCTATTCCGGTTCCTGTGCCACATCATCTGCTAACGGCTCATCTGTATGGTTTTTCCATCAATAAAAAGATAAGCTGGCCAAGCTTAATTAAATAACTCAGCATGGTTCATAAACAACAATTAAAATAGTATAAAACACTTAATACAAAAATGTATACACATGATGTATGAATGCGCCATACGAAGTGATCGTCATCTGCTTAGGTTGGAGATCATCAACCCACATCTACCTGTTAGGTAGGCTTCCACATTTCGGTAGGCATGGGCATAGCCCGCATTTGGTAACACTCTACCAGGATCGACATTTCTTCCAGGGAGGGCCCCTAGGATCGACCATACGATATGCGCATGCGATGGATGATGTATGATTTCATCATTTCATAAACACTTATGTTAATTCAGAATGTAACATGTGATTCCATCACTTTTCTAGAAATTAAATGTGAGGACATAAATTAGAATGTGACACAGTTTTATGAATCAATATCAATTAGATCAAAACATCAATCAATCAATTGCACAAACAATTCCATTTTAATTTTCATGAACATGAGACATGTTGAGTTATTCACTTGAGTCTAGTAGTGAAGAATTCACAAGATGATATGATGGATTTGGATTTGGAAATCCTAACAAGCACACAACCATATTATTGTTTAATCCAATTACATCACATGGTGGGTCCCACCTTTGATTCAACACCCTAAGTGGGCAACCACTATGCAGCAACCTTTAACGATCAATTAATTGAAGTTTACATGCATGATATATTCATTTGATTCGATTATCAAAGCTTGGATTCTGTCCAGACACATGTCGATCGATACAGTCGATCGATCGACATTGATCAAAGATGCCTCAATTGATCGAACTTCGAATCGACGGAATTTTGTTTAAGGTATATAGGTCGTTGGACAAAATTTGACACCTTTGATTGATCGATTAATTGATTGACGATTGATCGATAATACGCAGATAAGCCCGAAAATTTGGGGATTTACTTTAATTAAGGGTCTATGGTCCATTTAACCACAATGGATATATTTACCCTCATTATTGAGCCCTCGGTTAATAATCAGAGAGGCTCATAGATTGTTAATCTGAATCACTCATATGCTTATTTACATCTAGATTCCGAAATTAAATAGCAAGTGATTGATCGGGGTGGCCCATCGGATGATTGGATCATCCAGATTTTTGAGGTCTTGGCATATTTTGCCTCTATACATTGGATGAATGGTGTGGATCTAACCACACATACACCGATGGCCAATCTCGACCTTTTATACCAAGTGATACCAACACTTGCGCAGAAAATCTGAGCTTTCCTTATTAAACACTTCCAGATCTGATAACATAATAATTGTATGGCCGATCTGGCCTGTTCATTGCGTTGTCCAAATAATTAAATATCAAATTTACCGAAATTGATAATAACTAATCTATCTTACAAATATAAATCTATCATCATTTGTAGAGAGCAATTCCTTAATTCCTTGTGCCGAAAGTAGACTATTTGCGCAAAGAATTGATCATCTCCATTCAAGCATATACGATGGTCGAATGACTAATCTAAACCATTCATTGCACCCGTTTAACTACATATTACAATAAGATTATTAAAATTATAAAAGTACCAACCTGAAATCACTTTCCCACTAACCTTCTCTCTCCCGCTCTCTCTTTCTTAGTTGTATATAGGGTCTCTTTTGGTTAACATTCGAGTTGGAGTAGAACTCTTACGACATCTTCCTTAAAAGGAAAGGCTCGTTAGGAGGTTGAGAGATACAGGGAGAGAGTTAGAGAGATAAAAGGGAGAGGGATTAGGGATAGAGATAAGATAGGAGATTAAGATGGGAGAGGGATGAGGTACGAAATATCTCTCTCAAAAGGAAAATAAAAAATCACGGGCATCATCGGAGAGAGAGAGAGAGAGAGAGAGAGAGAGAGAGAGAGAGAGAGAGAGAATGCTTGTTTGAAAATGGGCTAATGAGAGAGAAGTGGTACGTGCGTGATGTATTCGGGCGATGCACCTCTTGTGTAAGAAATCTGGTCCGTTAATTATGTAGGGTACCTTGTAAGCATGTGAAAGACATTAAAATATGATTTTTCTCTAATAAATAGTAAGATACTCTTCTACAAGAAAAGTGAGTTGTTAGAAATTCATTCCAACAGTTCAGATTCAACTTGCATGTGTGATTCCAATGATAAGGACCATTTACTAATATTTGAAAGATAACATCTAATTAGTACGTCATTCGATAAACAGGTCAGCAAATCTTTGACACATGTTCCCATCCTACCTATGTAGGACTTGATACTACGTAGTTTCTCATGAGGGAGCATTACATGTGCATAGAGAGAGCTTTTCATACTATTTAATGCATAGCTAGTTGGAGGAGAGAGAGGATGCTTGTTTGAAAAGGGGCTAATGAGAAAGAAGTGGTACGCGTGTGATGTATTCGGGCGATGCACCTCTCGTGTAAGAAATCCGGTCCGTTAATTACGTAGGGTACCTTATAAGCATGTGAAAGAATTTAAAATATGATTTTTCTCTAATAACTAGTAAGATACCCTTCTACAAGAAAAGTGAGTTGTTAGAAATCCATTCCAACAGTTCATATTCAACTAGCATGTGTGGCTCCAATGATAAGGACCATTTACTAATATTTGAAAGATAACATCTAATTAGTACTCCCTATTTGATGAACGGGTCAGCAGATCTTTGACACATGTTCCCATTATACCTATGTAGGACTTGATGCTACGTAGTTTCTCATGAGGGGGCATTGCATGTGCATAGAGAGAGCTTTCTAGTAGTGTGTAAGCATTTATCACTTATATATATATATATATATATATATATATATATATATATATATATATATATATATATATAATTGAAAACCCTGAAGGGCAAAGGATGCAGCGTAGAGGCTCAACCTACTTTAGATTACAATTCTTCCCAATTGGGACCATAAATTCAGACAATTCGTTCATAAGGCAAGGGACCTAACTCTACCAAGCACCAATGTTCTTGTTCTCCTCACAATTCAGATTAGTCAATGGTCCATTTCCCATTGGCCATTTCCATATCCATTAGATGGCGGCAGAGGGATACATGTTTGACACTGCTTTTCTAATACATTATACTGATCTAATGTCAATTATCAAGTTAGTAGCTTGGAATACATACACATACAATTGAGATATCCAATGTTTCTCACATATATGTACATATGCATGCGTGCATGCAAGGATATGTTGGCATCTTCCTCTTTGGTCTTGCTATTTCCTCCTGAGCTTTTGCCTATGTTTTTTTTATTGGAGTTACCAGAATGCCCCTGATTATTAAATAGTTTTTGCAGCCATTTTATTGGATGGTTGACCCCCAAATCAGTCCGAAGCAATCAATAAATGTCATGTTTCTTAGCGCCCCCCCCCCCCCCCCCCAATTTATGAATTTTGGTGCAAATGTATGAGGAATTTTGGGGCCCTGTGCCTGCGCCTAAGAAAATGCAGTTTGCTAATGTGTAGGATGATGTACATGTGGAGCCCACAGTTGGGTGATCCAGACCGTTCATCTGATGGGCACAATTGGGGAATTCCTGAAAATTGCCTAGATTGGAAGAGATTTAAATCCTCAACAGCCCATTTTCCTTTGTATGTGAAGCATTGCTTCATGTTTTCTTAACTGGCAGCTTATGGGCCACTAATTGAAGAGTTAAAATCATCCAACCGAGATGTTCTAGGAGCATCTGAGATATTCATGGAGTGGCCCATCAGATCAACAGCCTGGATCACCTAACCACGGTTTCTCATGTACAGAATCCTGCGCATCAGCAAAATGTGTTTCCCGAGGTGCAGCACATTACAGATCCTCATGATTGATTGTTGAACAATCAGAGAGACAACTAATGTGATGTAGTTTCTAAGCCTTTGTTAATGTTATGTGCAGGGAACTCTCTAATTATGTTTGGAAAGAAAACAACGCCTGTTCGAGTAGATTCTGTAAGCACATTTGTCAATGGAAGCATGGTCTTTTGCAAGCCCTGTTTTGCATGAATTTTGAGGAAAGCTTGCCAGAGGTTGTGGGACATTTAACAGGGAAAGCCATATATGGTAAAACAAATTCTGCTTTGTAATATCTTGTTGTAGAATTTCCGTGTTTATCAGAACGAAGCCAGCATTTCCTACATAGCTCTTCCTACATAGCTTGTATGAAGAGCTATGTTATCTTCTTCTTCATTTATTTATTTCAGCACCTACATTGGCCAAATAAATGAGAAAGCAATGGAGGTTGAGCTCATCCCCCAATTAGATGGTGCTCTCCATCACAATGTTGATGTTTGATTCTCAATCCTTAGCTAGCTCACATACACAAAAGGCGCACACACACACACACACACACACACACACACACACACACACACACACACACATGCCCTCATTACTGAGATCTAGATCGTTGACGGGCAGGCCAATGTGGGACAGGCAGCGCGATCATCCATGATGGTACCATGAGATGGTGGATTACTGATGGGCAGGGCCCCACCTGCATCAAGTGATGTTCCCAGTGAAATTTTCAGGAGATAAAAGGGCTGAGTTTGGTCCTTTTACATGTCCTTTGGGTGAGCTTATCTGCATCATCAAGAGCTGTTATGAAGGTCCTGACATTAGTATGATGGAGCTGTCTGTGTGCTCGTGAGCATTTTGTTTCTTATTTTGAATGGCATTTCCTATTAAGGTTTTAAAGGCAAGGATTCGTCCACAGCAAAGAGAAACCAAACAGTTAAAGCTCCCACACTTTTCTTTGTGTGTGTGTGTGTGTGACTTGTTAGAACTCTTAGTCAGTATACTCTTGAAGTTTTAATTCTCTCTTTGAAGCACTGACACTTAAGGAATAAGAGGTTTGCTAGTAAACATGCAATAAGACAAATTGGTACTTTAGCCGTTGGATCAGGATCTTTTTCAATGAACAAACCATTTAAATGATGGGCCTCACGGTGGATGGATGAGAGATACCCAAAGCAAGTCTCTTAACCTTTGATCTTTCAAATGATCAAAGGATAAGGAGACCGTCCATATTCAAGGGAAAGGATCAAATGATCGAAAGGGTTGAAATATTCCAGTTTAGGAGTGTTTCTATTTTCCGGCTATCCATCATTCAAAGCGAGGCGTGTCATATGGTTTGGATCATTGAAAAATGACCCCAGATCCAAAAGGTTTTAAGTACTGAAGTCTCCTATTAGCAGGAGCTAATAGGTTGTGATGTAATGTAGCAAACTTAGGGAAACAAAGAAACCTTGCCGTGGTTGGGTCATTAGTAGGGGTGTGAACTGGGAACAGCCTGGAGTGAATGCCCAAAGCCTAGCCTCATTGTTAATAGGCATGAAGCTCAAAGCCCAGGCCCAACTTGTAAACAAAGGACAAAAGGCCAATTGCAGCTGGAATGGGGTGGTTTGAACCCTATCATGAGCTCTTGTTTAGGGCACTACATCTGAGCTTTTTGTCATTATCCTTTCTCGTAAGAAAGCAGAAAGGCTTCTACATGATCTGCAGAACGGATGAGCAAGCAACTCAGCAACTCATTTCAACAATGGTTTTAAGAGAGTCTTAAAACCATGGTTCAGCAACTCAGATGGGCTTGTTCATTACTGAGCTGAGTTGCGACTCACTCGTGTGGGTCCAACCAGAACTGGACCCACTGAGTCCGAATTGACTCAGACGAATTGTATGGGACTCACCCATATCTTAAAACCTCGATTTCAAATCTGGAGCTGAACGGCTCTGGAAACTCTTTCAACCCTGGGTTCCAAATACTGTGACCGCTGAAACCTTGTCCCACGTATTTGGGGTAATTATGTGTATGTTCTACGCGTACTAAAACCTAAAAATTCCACAAGAACGAGTTTGATGAGTGGGTTGTACAAAAGACACTTACCTTTAAAATCACAACTAAGGAGAGGGAATCGTGGTACAGTTTTAGCACTTGTGACCTAAAAAAAAAAAAAAAAGAGGCCAAGTCAATAAAATTGGATGATTCTTACTTGAGCGATGCAAACAAAGCCTAATTATCAATTGAGTCACTGAGTTGAGTCAACTCACCGTCCCTAATCTGAGTCCAAAAACCATGCTCTAACTAGACAACAACAGTGACACCTCTGATTTTTTATTCTCTGTCATTTGCTTATCAACTTTTACTTAATCGACATGTGATTAAGGACAACCAAACCTAATTACTTACTATAAGAATCACAGTAAAATTCAAACACCTCTATATACAGCTTTAGAACTCATAATATTAGGCATAATCAAACACCCATTTCTTCCCAATTGTCCCCAAATTAAAAACAAATATTCGTATACTGCAGCAATGAAAATCTATCCACAAGTTAATATGTATTCTCTCATTGCCTACGAGCTCTCAGCTCCAGAAAATAAAAGGAAAAAAGAAAAAAAACCACCCATTTCTTCCCAAAGTGAGTTTTCATGTCCTTTCCCCACTCAAAAAACAGAACCCACAAGGGAAAATTCAATAATCATTTGTTATGCATCAAACCCAACTTCCCCTTTTTTTCCCTCTTTTTTTTTTTTTGTTTTTTTGTTTTTTTTGTTTTTTTGTTTTTTTCATTTTATAGGAGTGAGTGGGGGCTATCTGGAACAGAACCTTCAAAAGCTATAGTCAGGTTTCAAGCTCCTCTGGCTCAGAGGTTTTGCTGTGCTCTGCCTCGGTTCCTCCTCACTCCCATCTCCACCCTCCATCACTACCGTCACCTCCTCCTCATCACATTCAAATGCAGGGTGAGTAAAGATGCTACTCAACAGCTGGGTCCCACGGAGGGCGTTGGTCAGTGGCAGGTGCCCCTCGGGCGTATCGTCCTTGAGCTCCCAAATGAATTCGTCAGGGAAAGACCTGTAATTGAATTGCTCAACCTCAGTATCGAGCTTCTTCATCCATCCGACCTTAAAGAAGAACTTGGTGAAGTCCCTTTGGGCCTTTTTCTCCCAAATCCGCTTCTGGACGCTGTACCCGAACTTGTCGCCGCTGCATTGGCGCCAGAGAGCGTCAATCGTCTTGAGGTCGGCTTCGGATATGAACTGGACTTCGGAAAAGAAAACGTAGCCGCGCTTGACGGCAGGGTCTCCAGCGAGGGCGATGAGGAGGCGGCGGGTCTCTTCGTCGGCGAGGCGGAAGTTTTGGGAGGAGAGGTGGTGTTGGAGGAGATCGAAGGAGATGGAGGCGGTGGAGGAAGGGTTTGTGGTGAGGGAAGAGGAGGAGGTTGAGGAGGAGAGAGAAAAGGGGGAGGAGAGAGAGAGGGAGAGGAGAGGGAGAGATGGGTATGTGGGGTGGGTGGTTTTAGGAAGAGGGAGGAGAGAGTCTGGAGGTGGGAGTGTTGAGTGGTTGTGGCGATGGAGTGGGTGGTGGAGGGATTGGATGGAGGTGGTGGCCATTGAAGAGAGAGAGAGAGAGAGAGAGAGAGAGAGAGATGGGAATTGGGAAGGAAGAGGGTGAGACGTTTGGGAGAGAGATAAGGGGGATGGGAGTTGGGAAGAAAAGGGGGGAATTTGGATGTCATCAGGACAGGTGGAAGGGGAGATTTTGATTGGTTGGATTTGGGTGAGGCTAGATCTCTCTCTCTCTCTATCTCGGCAGTTATGTGAGGAGTAGTTAAAGCGTTAGATTACAGGATGCTCTTGCTACAGTTTATTTAACCGTGGTCAAGTCGTCTAAGGTTTTAAAACCCAGGTTATATGCACCGTTACAAAAGTGCCGAGATTTTGAAACTCATCGTGATTATCTGAATGCTTTTAAGGGAAATTTACAACAGTTTCCACGTACTACTTAATTAATATAAAAATTACATATAATAGCATTTTTAAAGAAGGTATTCAAGTAGTGAGTGTTGGATGCACGGAAGCAATCCTGAATTATAATAAAAAAATAAAAGATCAATTAAACTAATCATAAACGTAACATATGATTTTATGTGGAAAAATCCTCGCGTAAAAAGACCATTACACAAAGCGAAAACGAATCTACTACGAAATTAATATTTACAAGAAATTGAAGAGCTTATCAATTGAGAATACACTTCAAATATAACAAAATTCTAGATTTGAACTCTCTTTGCTTTCCAAAACTCATAGACATGTTTTCATACCCTAATCCATTGCTGCAAACTCTTTAATAGGTTAAAAAACCAAAATAAGAAATAAAACCCGTAATTCCATAAAACTGCATAAGTCGGTTGATGGGATCTTGGATCATAGCAAGTGCCATCGACGTCTGTCAATAGGATCAAACCCACCTCGATCATATCAATTTGGAGCCAGAAAATGTCCTTCGAACAGAGGCTAAAAAACAAGATTTTCTCGATGGGATCAAGTGGTTTGTCGATCCCATCAGGGGACCCGGTTACAGACAAATTTAATACATAAGACAACAATCTCCGTCATGTTTTCAATCTTCACAAACCATAGCCACAAGCTCCATATCTAATTGCCTCCATCATAGCTACACTATCGTCATCGCTTCTCGTGCACGCTCCACATTCATCAAGCCTTTACCAAGCTCGAATAAGTTGCACATAACTTGAACTTTTCTATAGGAACCACCTTTATAAGCATGTTCGCCAGATTGACGCTTATGTGGATCTTCTCAAGAGTCACTCCGCCTTCCTCGAGCACTTGTCGGATAAAATGATGACTAACATCAATGTGTTTGTACGAGAATGGTAAATTGAGTTATTCACCAAATTAATCATACTTTTGCTGTCACAATTTACTAACATAGCTTCCTGCTAAAAAACCCAAGCTGATTTATGATCCTTCTCAACCAAATGCCTTCTTTGAACGCCTCTATCACTATCATATTCTTAGCTTCGGTTGTGGAAAGAGTCATCACAAACTGAAGCTTTAACATCCAACTGATCGCACCACTCACTAACACAAATGAGTAGTCGGAAGTCGATCTCCCATTATCTACATTTTCTGTGTAATTGGCATCCACATAGCCTATCAACTTGTCCTCTAACTTTTTAAATATCAAAACGTAGTCCACTGTACCTTGAATATACCGAAGTAACCATTTCACTACCTCACAGTGTTGTTGATTGGGGTTAGCCATGTATCTTCTCACAACACTCAATGCATGTGAAATATTAGGTCTCCTAGAGACCACGACATACATCAAACTCCCAACAGTGCTCGAATAAGGTACATGAGATATCATTTGCTTTTCTTCATTTGTAGTAGGACATTTTTAAGAAAAAAGCTTAAAGTGAGCAACATGAGGTGTGTTAACCGATTTCACCCTGTTCATACCGAACTTTAGCAATACCTTCTCAAGGTATTCAGATTATGATAACTGTAGCCTACTCCTCTATTTATCTCTATGAATATCTATGCCGTGAATTTTCTTTGCAGTTTCTAAATCTTTCATTTCAAATGTCCCTGACAACTGAGTCTTCAACTTATCGATCTCAGACATGCTATGACTGACAATAAGTATGTCATTTATGTACAACACCAGTACAATAAACTATCTATCATCTAATGTCTTGTAATAGACATAATGATCATACTCACTCCTGGTAAATCGTTAACCCATCATGAAGGTATCAAACATTTTGTACCACTGCCTAGGCGACTATTTCAGGCCGTATAACAACATCCTCAAATTGTAAACTTTATTCTCAACCATTTTTACTTCGAACTCTTCTAGATGCTTCATGTAAATCTTCTCCTCTAACTCCCCATGAAGGAAAGCGGTCTTCACATTCATCTATTCCAATTCTAGATTATATTAGGCAACCAACACTAATACAAATTTAATAGATACATGCTTGACTACAGATACAAAAATCTCATTGAAGTCGACACCCTCCTACGCATACCCTTTCGCCACTAATCTCGCATTGTATTTATCCTGTTTTTTTTTTACAAATCTATTTACAATCGATCTATTTTTGCCCCTTTGGAAGCTCCACAAGCTCCCATGTCTCATTCTTATATAGAGAGTCAGTCTTGTCATACATGACCGTCAATCACTTCTTAGCATCAGAACTATCTAATGCTTCTTGGAAAGTTAACAGATCCCCCTCGTCTGTAATGAGGGCGAATGCAACATTCGAATCATCCTTATATCTGACTAGCAATTTACGATCTCTCGGTGAATTTCTTCTGAGTAGTGGCTGCTCCACCTGCTCATGTACTTTTGCCCACAACTAAGGCTCTACCTATGTATCTTCTTTTTTGATCTTAACATTCATGACTGTTGATTTCTTTGGTTCGTTGCATTTGTCCTTGCAAAACAAGAAATCTTCATAAAACCCGACATCTCGGCTAATTATGATCTTTTGTGTGACTCAGTCATATAGCCAGTACCTTTTCACACCATCATCATATCCCACAAAAATACACTTCTTAGCCTTTTAGTCTAGCTTATCTCTCTCAAGCAACGGTACATAAAAGTGTCACAATCAAATATCTGCAGCTGTAAGTAGTCTACCTCTTGACCATTTCACACTTCTTTAGGAATCTAGCAGTATATCGACATAGACAGGGACCGATTCACAAGGTAATAAGTTGTGTTAACGACCTCAATTCATAATTTATTGCCTAATTCGGCATTGCTCAACATGCTTCGGGCTCTCTCCAAGAGGGTCCAATTTATCAGTTGCCCCGCACCATTCTGCTCTAGTGTGTGCATACCTTTATTATACCACACAATCCCATTATCCTAGCAAAACTGGTTGAATTCCTTTAAAGTGAATTCACCATCGTTATCTATCCTTGAAACCTTTAGTTTCTGCAGTGTCCGCTTTTCAATGCTTGCCTTTCACACCTTGAATGTGGCAAATACATCAGATTTATTTTTCAAAAAATAAACCCACACTTTTCTGGAGCAATCATATATGAATGAGACAAAAAATGATGACCCCCTAGCAGAAACAATGGACGGCGGGCCCCATACATCTGAATGCACATATTCTAACACTCCCTTATATACATGCTTTCCAATCTTAAAAGTTAGCCAAGATTGTTTACCATATATACAATATTCACATATATAAAAATTAACACCTTTTAAAATAGGAATCAAGATACAATTAGAAAGTACCTTCATACCGCGCTCGCTCATGTGGCTCAGACAAGCATGTCACAAACGTGCCAATGTGGTCTCCGCTATAAATGTTGCAGCTCCACCAAATACTGTATTCTCAATCAACTTGTTGAGATTGTTATTTCGTTGCACTTTTATTATCATGAGTGCCCCTTTCGAAACTTTGACCCTTTCATAATTAGTGAATTTGCAACCAAGTGCCTCAAGAGCCCCAAGAGAGATAAGATTCTTTCTGAGGTCAGGAACGTGTCTCACATTCATCAAGATATGCTCCATTCCATCAAATATCCTAATCCGTACTGAATCGATATCAATCATCTTACAGTCAATGCCATTGCTCATAAAAACTTGTTCACCTTCGTATTCACTGTAACTGGTGAACCAATCTTTGTGAGAAGTCATGTGGTATGAGGGCCCCAAATCCAAAATCCAGTCGTTCATGAGGTAACCAAATTTAGATGCGGTCAAGACATCACCACCATCCACCTCCTTGCATGATTGCACTGTGTTGGCCTCTCTTGGCACATTCTCAAAATTTTCTCTCTTTTGAATCTTTGGCTTCCTGCAGTCCTTCATATGCCCTGTCATACCACAATTTCAGCACTTCATCTTACCTTTTCCTTTCGATTTGGATCGCGATCGAGAATTTTCCTTCTCCTGTTCAAAATTTCTTCCCCATGCAACCAACACATCCGTAGAGGTACCCTCACTACTATCTTTCTTTCTCGGCTACTTCTCATGAAGGGCTGAGATGACAGTTTCCACATTAATGGTATCTCTACCATGGATCAGAGTGTCTACGAGATTCTCGTAAGATGGTGAAAATAAATTCAATAGAATTAAGGCTTGATCTTCATATCCGATTGTAACCTCCGCATTCGTCAGTTTATAGAGCAATGCACTGAACATGCTCATGTGTTCGTTGATATCAGATCCCTCTGTCATCTTAAGATTATTAAACTATTTCTTAAAATAAAGACGACTACCCAGGAATTTCTTCATGTACAAACTATCAAATTTCATCCATACCCTTTCGTCCAATTTCGTTCACTAGACACAATTGTATTGAGGTTGTAGTCCTCTCATCTAGTTCATCCCACTCTTCATCTGTTAAAGATGCAAGACTATTCGCCTTGCCAATGAGAGCTTGTTGTAATCTTTGTTGAACTTAGAGGCCTCTCATCTTAATCTTCCATAGTTCAAAGTTATTTCTCCCAGTAAACTTTTCTGTTTCATACTTAGTGCCCGATCCCTTAAAAGACATGTTTTCAGATTCAATAAAGTCGAAAAAAAAAAAACTCCAACATTAGCTCTGATATCACTTGTTGGGGGGACGTGGGGTAACAACCCCGAGTTGTAATCAAATAATAAGAGATCAATCAAACCAAGCACAAACGGAACACAAGGTTTTAAATAGAAAACCCTTCATGGGAAAAAAATGATGGCATAAAGCGACAACGAATCCACTATGAAATAAATGTTTACAAGAGATGTAAGAGCTTACCGATCGAGAATACACCCCGAATATAACAATACCCTAGTTTTGAACTCCATTTGCTCTCCAAAAGCCTTAAACACCTTTTCATACCATAATCCCCTATTACAAACCCTTTAATAGGTTAAAAATAGAAAAAGGAAACAAAACCCGCAATTCTGCAAAATTGCGCAAGTCGGTCGATGGGAACTTTGATCATATCAAGTGTCATCGACGTCCGTCGGTAGGATCAAAGCCACCTTCAATCATATTGATTTGAACCTAAAAACTATCCAACGAGCAAAGGCCAAACAATGGGATTGAGTGGTCTGTCTATCTCATCGACAGGCCTAGTTACAGACAGATTTAAGACATCAGATAATAGCTACCTCATTAATCAATATAATTATCGTTCCACTACCTTTGGTGACGGAAATATGTGGGTGAATTGGGTGGGCCCCATTGTGATGTTTATGTAAAATCCATCCCGATCAATGGTGCCTAACCTCATGTTAGGCAAAGAGTTTAAAAATCAGCTCCATTTATGATTAAGGTGGACCACATTATTAGAATAAGTGTGCATGGCAATGCTCACCCTCCAAACTGTTTCCATTGGTGTGGCTCAAATGAATCATGGATGGGTATGATCTTTGGGCCAGTCAAAATATTGGTGTATAATCTAATAGTTGGAGTGGATTTCAAAAATTATCTTAATGGTTCAAACACCCCACCTAAAATAAGCAGCTTGGTCAATTCAGTTCTTGATACACAAAGGGCTCCAATTCCTATATCTCCAAACCTTAACCACATCCATTCTCCTATATACCATGTCTGAACCCTCTGAACCATGTCCAAACCTTAGTTTAGCTTAATCTCAAGCCAAAAAGCCAAGCCTAACCAAACTTGAAGTGAAATTTGAGCCCAAAATTTAAGCCAAATACAAGTCAAATTCGAGCTAAATAAAAGCCCATTTTAGATTAAATTCAAGCCCAAATTTAGGCCCAAGTCTAAGCCTAGATCCAATAGAACCCAATCCAGCCCAAAAACCAGAAGCCCAAAAGGATTCCAAAGATCCACCAAGGCTCTTGTAGCAATTTGGTAGCTAGGCACAAGGTGGGCGTCACATAGTGCGCCATGCGCCACGTTGCTCATTTTGCAAATCAAGGTGCGCTTTGTTGGAGGAGAGAAATCTACCCTTCGTTGACTGCACCAAAAAATTGGAATTCCAAGAATGCCTTTGGTCAATCCTCTTTTACCATTCATACCACGCCCATTGGCCAATGAGAGGGTGCCATGTGACACTCCCATCTCCTCAACCAATCACAACCTTCCAAGTCAACTTTCATCCCTAAAATTTATCAAAATAACCAAAAAACCATCCCCTCTACCTATAAATACCCCTACTTATTCCATTTCATATACACACCATCACTTGAAGAGAAAGAAGGGGAGAGAGTTCATACCTATCCCATCCAATCACCAAGGAGAGAGAGAGAGAGAGAGAGAGAGAGAGAGAGAGAGAGAGATCCATCATAGCCCATTCGCAGCCCAGCTACACCCAAAGCCCCACACACCCTAGCCATCTATCTCAGCTCAAGCTTTCTTCTCAACTCTTGCAACAATCCATCCATCTGCAATCCCCTCGTAGCCTTCACACGGGATAAAACATGCCATAGATCAAGCTCGCACTCATCATTCTATATGTTACATTTGCATCATCACATCCCTTCCAAACCTCCTGCTTGTCTAGTTTATTGGAGTGTATGCTATTGGACTTGTTGATTTTCCAGATCCCGCCACACCAAACACTCGAGTTGGCTAGACCATTTTTCTTTTTCTTTTTGTCTCTCTTAGGTAAATGAGCAGTAGCGGGTCACCTTGATAATCCCTCACTCCCAATCCTAAGTCAGACACCCATAATTATAGGGTACTCGCTTATGGCTGACAAATAAGAAGATGGACCCATTTTTCCTCTTTTTTATTTATTTTTTTATTTTTTACTTAGGTACATAGAATACTGGCAAATCATCTTTGCAATCCCTCACTTTCATTCCTAAGTTGGACTCTAAAATTCATGGAGTACTTGTTCATAGTTGGCTATTGAAATTAAATTCATTTTTCGTTTCTTTTCAAAGACATAAATGTTGGCTAATCATCTCGACACTATGGTAATCAATTCCCTAAAATCCATTTAACCCTATGAAGTAGAGACCGCACTCACGTGCAGGCAAAGAAGGTGCCTAACACACTCATTCTCTGTAGCCTAGGTCTCTTAGAATCCCGAGTCGTAGATCATGAGCCATTATAAAGTAGAGAATCTTCGGATTTTTTTTTTTTATTTCTAAAGATTCTGCAAGGTCTAGCTTATTGTAGAAATCTAAATTACTGGCTAGTAGTAGGGGTGTACATCGAGTCGAACCAAGTCGAGCTGGCCTCAGCTCGACTCGGCTCGGCCATTGGCTGACCTTAGCTCAAACTCGGCTCGGCTCGGCTCAGTCCTCGAGCCTGACTGGCCAACTTGGCTCGGTTCGGTCAGCAGCTCGGGCCAGCTCGGGCCGAGTCCAAGCCAAGATCAAGCTGAGTTCGCCATTGAGGCATTTCCACAAACACTTGGACTGCACCTTCAAAATCCCTTTGTATGTGAAACAGAAGCAATGGTTTTATGGGTATTTTATCAAACACTTTCTAAGCAACATAAAAACAAGAAAAACCAAGAAAAAAAGGTATTTGTTTCATGTACATACCTTCCTTGCCACCAGCCACACTTCGTTGAGTCATTTTATCAAACACTTGGTGAGCGACATCAATGGCAAAGTAACTAAGTCACCGAACTGGTTCAATTCAAGCTGGATTCGAACTGGATTCGATCCTAGTTGAGTCGAGCTGGGGCCTGCTCGAACTCGGCTCGAACTCATTTTTGAGCTCAAAAAAATTAGCTCGACTCGGCTCGAACTCAGCTTCGAACCGAGTTGAATTGAGCTTTTTTGAGTTGAGTCGAGCGAGCTAACCGAGCTAGCTCAATTCGTGTACACCCCTAGCTAGTAGTGACTCCAAGTCTAACAATTCATATTCTGTAATACTCCGTACTTTCCAGTACTCGAGTGTTATCATGTAACCTGACTTAATATAAATACAAACATAATTTAAGTGAACATGCACGTTCATTCTAGTCTAGATCCGACTGTTAAAAGCAATCCCCACCCATATATCAAGTTATCCACCCGTTGTTATTCAAGATAAGCCATTAGATGTGTTGATGACTAGATTTGGAAAGAATCCGAACGTCAGACAACATCATGTTGGGTTGACTAAGTTGCGAAAATATCAGCTTCGGGACTTAAGTCACTTAATCCACCGTTCCTTAGACTCATAGTCGACATTTGGGTGATCCATCCCTGAAAATCACAAATTGAATTACCTAATTGCAGAATCAACTGTACAATTTCAACTAGGATATAGTAGGGGACTTAAGAACCACTCGAAATCAAATTCGGAGCAATCCGAGCATCGAATTAACAAAAACCAACAAGATAACTCAAATTGATTGAGTATGGCCCACCTAAACCTTGGATCTGCGTCATCTTTGGCTGGATGTCCTAATAGGACCCACAAAGTCTGATGGATGGACCTGATCTGCCAAATCACCACTGTGGACCCCACTTTATGTGGTGCATGTGCACAACTAGTGCACACCCGCGCCGCACTAAACTAGTCAACCCGGTCAACAAGGTTTGACCCGACCTTCTTTCAGATTTTTCTCCAACCCGCAAGTAACTAAACGGACAACGTCCGTTTGGGATGTTTTGTGGTCCACCTTGAAGGATCGATTGGATGATCCAAACCATCCATCGTGTCCATGACGCTCGACCGATCAAACCCTTATCTCTCCCACATGCTGACACATATGTGCAAGCACATGATATCTGGTGCATATTGAGGCATGTGCAGCGCGTTTCCAAGAACGAAAATCCTATTCCTCTTATGAACTAGCAATCCAAGTCGACTCTGTTTTTCCATCTCAACCTTTCGTTCCGAGCAATCCCAACCTTCCGTTTGTTTCCTTTTAGGGTTCTTTTCCTTAACTAGAAGAAAAGGCGGAAAGAATCTTTTCGTTAAAGGGAAGAACCGATCCCAACCAGTGGAACGTTTCTAGAAGGCGCTCCAAATGCATCAGGAGCATCCATTTTAGGGCAAGCAATGCCCCTATCTTGTGGAATGAAAAGATCCCGCGAGAAACTCATCCTCGCCCGAGAAATCCGCATGCGGCTGAAAATCTTAAAACCCATCGAGATATCGTCCATCATTGCTCAAATGGTGGGTCCCACAATGTCTTTAAGACCCATCCGAACCATCCAAAGGCCTTAGACTCGAAGGTCAGCCACTCGATTCAATTTTTTCATTAATGGGGTAGTCGTCTCCTTCGTTTTATCAAGAAACCTATTAGCTTGGATAGTGGCCCACTTGTTGATCAAAACCTCTAGTTTGATGGGTCGATGACCCAGAGACTGATTCCATGTGGTTGATTAGAGCCATGCATGCAATTTTCATCCAAATAAGAAGAAAACATCGTGTTGCGTTTAGGTTCGTTATCGAGGCGATGTAACTAATTCAAAGGATTTATGGATTAGTTACAATCGAACCATCTAGAATAAATTAATGGAGCCTATTAAAGGCTACCTTTTAGGGTAGCCCATTCCAAAAATAGAAAGGCTGCCTTTCACACCGCCGCACCGAGACGGGTCGACTCAGTTCGAATCGCTACATGTTTAGGTGAGTCTGGATCCACTCCCATTCAGCTAAAGAGGAGAGAAAGAAGGAAAGGAAAATAAGGAGAGGAGCAGAAGAAAGAAGGAAGAGGAAGAGCGTGAGAAGAGCATGTGCATCCAAGTCGCACCGTTCGTGCTGCACTAAGTCGACTCAGCCCGATTGGAACTGAGTTAGGTCGGTTCGAGCATACATTATTGGATGTTTTCCAACAGCAAGAAAGAAAGGAAAAAAGAAAGAAGAATATAGAGAAGAGGGAAGGGGAGTGTTGTCTGTCGCATTAGCTCGACCAAAGCGAATTAAAGAGCTGAGTTTGGATCGAGTTTGGTCTTGTTTGGATTGCAACTCAGTGCGAGTTGTATGATTGGGCCGAGTCTAGGCCATGTCTAGCCGTAAAAGAAAACGAGGGGAGAAAGGAGAAGAAGAAAAAGAGAGAGTTAGTCAAGTCGAGTCAGTAGGTGGTGCCACACCGTTTCGACTCGTCTAAGTCACTAAGTCGAGTTATAGGCTACTAATCTACCCGATAGGGTCCAAATCCTGGGAGTTACAAAGAAGGAAGTGAGAAGGGAAGTAAGAAAAAGAAGATGGAAGAAAGGAAGAAGAATGGGTGAAGAAAGGAAAGGGGAAGAAGATCTAGTGACCTTACCGAGTTAACTTAATGACTCACAATGTCTAGATCTAAGTTGGGCTCCACTGTCAGGCTATGTCATTGGTCGAGTCAGTCCAGCAACTTCTGGGGTTTACTTGGGGGAAGATTCAGCTAGGTGCTCGAGTCGACAGGAGTAGAGTCGGCGGAGTTTAACCAAGTCGACTCGGAAATGACCGAATTTGCCTTATGATGAGTGGGTCTGCCCAGCAGATCGGAGCCAGCCGTGTTTAGCATACGAAAAATATTATTCTTCCACTCACGGTGTGAGCCAGGTTGGTTGTCGCCAGTTCGCAATCGAATTCAAAGTAGAGTCGAATCAAATATCACAATAAGGACTCGAACCTAAAGTGTGCACGTGTATTCCAACAAATGTTGAAAAGTGAACGTGACATGAGAGGTGAGGATCACCCTTCAAGCTTTTCTACATCTTGATAGTTAGCTTGCTCATTCATCTTCATTCATTTATCTTATTAATTGCTTAATATGGTTCATTACTCTTATTGATTTTGATTCCTTATGATAATTGATAAATTGGATTTAAATTCAATATTTGAACATACAGTAAAATTTAAATACCTCTATTCTGATTTGAAACGAACACTTTAAATGCGCATGTGCTATATCAATACCATACATTATTTAATTTGTCATTCATGATCACTTGATGGAATGCTTGGAGGTCCTCGAACTAGTGGCCACTTTGTCTAATAAATTAAATAGAACATTTGATGTGGACTTATCATCTGATAGATCATTTGTTGCTTAAGTGGCTTTTGGGATAATCCCTTTTTATCACATCCTTGGGATGGACCGTTTACCCTATGCAGCCTGATGGAATATTTGCCATATATGGCTTTAATGGATCGTCTTCGTATAACTTTGTGATGATAAGTTCCACTTGTAGAACTATAATTGGCCACTAGTTGTATAGGTACCTTTAAACATCCTATTTGTTAGAGTATCATGAGCCGGGATGGTGGTATGGGCTTGGCCTATGTTGTTTGACTAGCCCCCCATAGTGACCTTTGAGCTTCCTTAAAATGGTTGCTTAAAATTGAAATAATAATGGTTGGGCTAATTATGCATTTTCATGGCATACGGACTTTACGGAGTGGTCGATGTAAGACACAGGGTTTCTTAGATCACTATGGGTTGTACTATAAAGTATTTTACCAGGTGATCTTAAGTTATTATTGCATGCATTCGAACTGTTATGGATTGTCCTTGTTGCATAGACTTTTTCGGGTGCCTAGTCCTCTTTAGGGCGTATCTTTGAGTACTTTTTCGGGAGACTAGTTCACCTTGGGTGTCCTCATTGCATGGTCTTTTCTAGGTGGCTAATTCTCCTTAAGGCATACCTTTGGGTACTTTTTTGGGTGGCTAGTTCTCCTTGGGTGACTTTTTGTCAGCTGGATGTACATCCCTAGGTCTGTGAGCATGTGCATACATTTATACATTTAAACTGAATATCTTGGTGGAATTTATTCAATATATGCGAATCTGATGAACTTTGTCTTATTATTAAGATGATCATTGTGAAATATTCATTGTAAACTGTTCCTGATAGCTATGCTTAATTATCTTAACGATACGATAAATCTTAGAGTTTATACCTCACTGCGATAGTCATTGACGCTATCAAACCTTAATTAGTATGCAGGAGACACATGGGATGTGCATGCTGGTGTTCATGTGGAATATGAGGAGTTAGATGATCTTACGACTCTCTATTCCTGATTTCATTTATAGTTAATTTGTACTGTTATGTATTGTAAAAACGTAAGACATTGATTTGTATAAGTTTTCGGGCAACCAGTCGAATACTTGGTTATGTATATTTGGACTCCCTCTTATACTTAATTTGTTTCTATTCCGCTAGATTACTAACTCTGATAAAGAAAAGAAAATAAAATATACGTGAAATTTGAGCTATTTTTAAAGGTTAACATTCAGGTTTTTGGAAAACGAGTAGTGTACTTGGGTTTCGGGAACCGGGGTGTTACATATTCCCAAGTCAAACCATAAGTGTCACGACCCGAATTTTGGGTACCGAGCACACATCCCAAACCTAAGATCTACCTTGTGAGTTGCACATTAAGTGTACTTACTTCATTCAACACATTTACACAAAAACATAATATGATATTGTTAATCTAAGTAATTCAACCATAGCCACATCTGCATCCAAAATCCGATCATTCATACACTTAATTTGTCAAAAATTTACTTAAAGACCCACCCATTTGGGGTCTTAGTCACATGCCCCAAAATGAATAATTATTGTAATGTTATGAGTAATGCCTAATATTATAAATCCATGCCATAATCTCTAGAAACATGGAACAAGTCATAATTTATCCTTGGAATATCAAGTGAGAAATTGAAATGAATAATCAAAATCGGTCCAACGCGGCCAATTCATCTTCCGCTAGGTAAGGCCACATGTCGCTTGGATACTTCGCTGACTCAGTTGTTTCTTCCTATTTTTATGCCAAGGGTTCAGCCTTGGTCACATATGTATGGTTTTTCATCAATAGAGGGTACGCTGGCCAAGCCTAATGAGAATTCCTGACATTGTTTATCGCATCAAAATCAAAATAGAACAACACAATAGCACGCAAATAGTCATCCAATAATATGAATGCAGGAAATGAATATATACATAAATGTTGTGCAATGCGTAAATGCATGAATGCATCAAGTGGGAGACCGTCCAGTTGCTTGAGTCGGAAACCCATCAACATACATCTGCCCCTTGACAGACTTCTACCAAATTGATAAGTATGGGCAAGACCTGCATCTACTCCTTGAGTAGGCTTCCACTAATATAGTGGGCATCAGTAATGATTCTACCAGGTACACTATTCTGGGAGATCTCCAAGGAATTCAGGCACGTATTGTGCATGCAAGAGATGAATGCACAATTATAACAATACAATTGTAAACCATGGATTGTATAAACCACTCTAATTCTTAGATTAGAGTCAATGCAAAGTACATATGATCCAATGACATACAACAAATCAATATATGAGTCACATCAATGTAACAAGTAAAATTATGAGTTTAACCATCATTAAATCAAATAATTCTAAAATGAGAGAACATGACAGCAAGATCAGAGTAAGCACATTAAAATAATCAACTATGTTAATTCTAATGGAAGGGAAACATGTGGGGATTACTGTATTCGGTGGATATGATTCTATAAAATAATCAGATCGGCCCAACTTAGAGTTCCCTAGTGATCATATAAATGAAATCATTGACTAATCCTATTAATTCAAATGGTGGGGCCCACCTTTGATTGATCAAGTTCCCACAGTGGGGTCTACAAGAAAGATCATATGTTGTCAAATTAAATTCTTTCAGACCTAAACCTTAACACAAGGTTTTCAATTATCATAGGTCAATGTGGGACCCTCTTAATCACATCAAAGTGGTTGACCACTTTCCAGGGTCTAATGTAGGTGAAATTATATGTATTCTAAGTCTATTTATTCAAATATTAAGGTTCATGATTAAACAGATCTATTTAGGTGTCTATCGATCGGATCGACAACACTGTCAATTCAATTGATTGGACTCTCGATTGAATCAACTCTAATCAATGCTTTGTCAATTGAATTGACCACCTTTCAATTGAATGAATAAAGTAAATAATTTGATGTTCTAGCCTTTGGACAATTTTCGACCCTTTCAATTGAATCACTCAGATCGAAAGTCAAATCAAAAGAAGTCAGATTCAATCTATTTTTAATAGATTGATTAAGAAAGTTAGATATATTTCTATTTTAATGATTTACGATCCAATTAAACATGATGGATAGATCCAAACCAATCATCGGTCTTCTCTTGCTCAATTAAAAGAGACGACCGCTGATCAACTTAATCTGAACCATCCATAGTTCACTTTATTTAACATTACATACTTTTGATAATGGCCATCGTCCGATCAGTGCAGCCCACCAGACGGTTGGATAGATCTAGTAATCCCGAATATCGATGTAATCTTATCCATGAATTTGATAGACGATCTATATTAGATCATATCTCACCCGTCCGGTGATCCAACACAACCTTCACTACATGACCCATTTTCTTGGATCTCCTCAGATCGATGTGGCCCATATGATGGTCCGATTGATTTGGAATTTGGGGTCCTAATATTATTAAACTTTAAAATTAAAATGATTAGTGAATATTTAATTACATACATCAGGGAAGCCTAATACGATTCTCTACGCCAAGTTGCAAAACTACTTGCACAGGGAACTATACATTTCCATTGTATAATCCACACACATTAATACAATAAATATCCAATTAATCTGAACCGTTTATTATATATATCAAATAGAAATATCCTGAATTATCCATAATTAAGAGGAAAATAATTAGATCTCAGATGATTAATACGGCCCATCGCATGATTGGATTAATCAAATCCTTGAGATCCTAACATATTTTGATCTCAGAGAATTGATAGATCATATAGATTAGACTTTACAAGTCATTAAAGGCTAATATCATTCCCTGTGCCAATTCCCCGAAAGTTTTCGATTGTGTAGAGGACGATTTCTCTGTATTTAATATGCCGAAAGGATCGATGTGATGAACGTGTGGCTAATCCAATCCATTCATTGCATGGATCATTTAAAATAAGCCTAGTTTACTAGAAAATCCAAGTAAAGATATCGAATTAATTACCTGATGAGTTAGGCTTAAGGTTTCCTCCTTCTCGTACCTCTTTCTTTCTCTCTATTTTGTGTGTAGAATTTTTCTTAGGTTTCTTTTAGTTAGGTCAGGACTCCCTCTATCCTCACGTACTCTCTCTATCCCTCACATCTTGTTCCTTAAGAAGGATGAATCGTTTGGAGAATAAGAAATACGAGGGAGAGATAAGATAGGGAAAGGGGATAAGAGGAGAGATAAGAGGGATGAGGGAGCAATTCGGCTCTCTCCTGGTGAAATCAATATTTTAAATTTAAAGTTTATATATATTCATTTTTTTTTTTTCAAAATTTAGGATCGTTGTATGCTACTCTCCTAAAAGATTTTTTATTTTTATTTTTCCTCAAAATTTATCTGAAACTACTCCTCAAATAGATGAGGATACTTCTCTTAGATTTCCCCTTCTTGCTACCATGACACTTCATCAGGTCCATGATGTGACCATAAAACTTTGACTAACAACATTATCTTAGTATTTAAGACATGCTACTTATGCTTCAAAATGCATTTTGGCTTCTCTAGATAAAATGTATCTTATTGAAGCTTAAGATCTTACCAATCAATCACATGGGAAGCATCCCTCTCATACTTTTGTAGCATATACACATGGAATACATTATGTACACTTGTCAGCTGAGGTGGCAAAGCGAGTTGGTATGCCACTGCTCCAACCCATTCCAGTATCTCAAACAGTCTGATAAATCACGGTGCAAGTTTACCTTTTGTACCAAACTGCATAAGTTTCTTCATTAGAGAGATCTTAAAAAATATGTGGTCTCCCACAATGAACTCTAGATCACATCTTTTGTTATCAGCGTAGCTCTTCTGATGGCTTTGTGCGGCTTTCAGTCACTTTTGAATAATCTCGACTTTCTCAGTAGCTTCTTAAACAACATCCGACCCAATCAAACCCCTTTCACCTACTTTTGCCCAACAATTTGATGCACGACATGGAGATCCATATAAAGCTATGTATAGAGCTATTCCTATGCTTGCCTGATAATCGTTGTTATAGGCAAACCCAACAAAATACATATTATCATCCCAACTCCCTTTGAAGTTGAGAGCACATTCATGCAACAGATCATAAGTATTTGATTCACACCTCCATCTGCCCATTGGATTGCAGATGATAGGTTGTATTGTAATCCATAGTGGTACCCATTGTTAGGGGTGTACACAAACCAGGCTAGCCCAATAAGCTCGCTCGACCCGGCCCGAAAAAGCCCGACTCGGCCTGACCCAAAAGTGAGTTCAAGCCGAGTTCGGATATGACCCAGTTTAGCCCGACTCGATCCGAAACCCGACTCGGCCCGTCCCGCCCGACTCGCACTTAGGGTATATATACCTTGTTAAAAAAAAAAAACCCTATCCCTATCGTTTTCCCTTCCCCTTTTGAGAAAACGCCTGACTCCAGCGGCCCCACGAAACCCTCTCCCTGCTTGGTCCCGCGGCCCCACCATCTCTCTCTCTCTCTCTCTCTCTCTCTCTCTCTCTCTCTCTCTCTCTCTCCGTCGTCGTCCGCCTCTCTCTCTCTCGTCTCTGCTCATTCGTCCGCCTTCCTCTCTCGCTCGCGTCCGTCCGTGCAACCACCAGAGGCCGTCCGCCTCTCTTAGCTCGTCTGTCCTTACAACCACCGTCCGCCTTTCTCTGCTCTTCCGTCCGTGCAACCACCAGAGGACCTCCGCCTCTCTGCTCTTCCATCCGTGCAACCACCAGAGGACTCGCCTCGTCTCATCCGCCGTCCAACTCGCTCGTCCCTCCGTGATCTCTCTCTCTCTCTCTCTCTCTCTCTCTCAGTGTATGATTCCTCTTTCAGTAGATCTGTGTAGATTAGAGATTTTTTTTATATATTTTATTTTTATTTAGGTTGCTTGATCTAGTAGATCTGTGTAGATTAGAGATTTTTTTATATTGATCTTCAATTTAGATTTGCTCTTAGTGCTAGCTATGGATCAATTTTTCTTCTCCTTGTGAAGACAACTGTGTGCGAAAATCAAGATTAACAACTAACAAGGCAGGCCATACATGTATCTTCAATTGGCATAGTTGGAAATTTTATTTAAACTATTGATATATGTGTGTGTGTGTGTGTGTGTGTGCAAGACCACCTTATGATGAGTGGATGAGGCTGATTTTTTAGGTTAGCCCGAAACTGGCCCGAACTCGCTTCCTACGATTCGATTGTCGCCGGCCGGGTTCGGCCGAGATGTTGGCCTGTGAATGACAGGCTTGGACTGGTCGGCCGATGCTAGTTCGACTTCGATGCTACCGACCCGTGTACACCCCTACCCATTGCTTCTTACAAGCTTGTCCATAATCACAAAGTAAAATGAGAATCGCGATATGACATGATGGAACTAGGCAGACCATGAAGTCACTCTACTTCTTTAATACATAGCTGGGGGGAGATTGTAATGAGATATGTGAGGATATTTTTGGTATTTTAAAAAATGATTAAAGCTCCAACTTCTACTTGCTTAAACTAAATAAGCTCTTAAAAAAAAAAAAAAAAAAAAAAAAAAAAAAAAAAAGCGAACCTTCATTGCTTTTGCAATTAAAACTCATTTGTTAATTTCTAAATAAATAAGTTGCATAATTAGACATTTACTAAACTATTTAAAAGTTTATTTTTAAAAATTAAGTCAATAAGCTCTTATTTGTAAAGATGCCTAATACAACCTATTAAATGGAGATTTCAACATTTTTTGAAGAAAACTTTCCTTCATCATTTTGAAAGGATTTCTTTTTACTCGGGAGCAAAAAATTAAAAATTCTTAGAACAAAATTTCATTGTTGACTATTGACCATCCTACATTTCCTTTGAAATCCCTTTTTAAGGGATTTTTCCATGCCACCGTGTGTCTTTTCGACTATGGACCAAAAACCTCCCACTTTAAAAATATTTCCCAAGACCTGCCTACATATTTGAGATAGGTCTCGGGGCCTACCTATTTGAGAGAGGTCTCGGATCCGCTTACATTAACGGATGATGCAGACGAAACCGTTAACAATTGAAATGTCCATTCTACCCCTATTTAACCTAAGAAATTACTATTTGACAGCTCTCGTGATTTTACCCTTGCCAAATGATGGCACTGCCCTCTCGTTTTTCCATCCTGAGAAATTTCCTACTGTACGACCCACTTATGGCCCACGTACCCTTTTAAACCCACTTATCTTTGCTCCTAAGAATAAGCTCCTCTGTACGGACGACTTTTCACCGGACCAAAATACCCCGCCATTTCTTCTGAAAGCGGAGTGGCTGGTGTGCGAAAACGAGCGCTGACGCTCCTCGAATCCGAGTTGTACGAACGGTTCAAAAGAGGTCAAAGTTACATGGCCCCACAGTTATGTTTTTATTAAATCCACAACGTTCATCCATATTTCGAGATCATTTCAGAGCATTATCAAAAAAAAAGAAAAAATCATACCCAAAGATCAATTAGACCACACCACAAATAGCAGCGGGATAATTAATTTTCACTGTTAAAAATTTCGTAGGGCCCACCATAACATTTACTTTCCATCCGATCTATTCATAAGGTCACAAATACCTGGATGAAGAGGAAAAACAAATTTCATATTGATCCAAAACTTCTTTAACCCCTAAAAGGTTTCAATGGTAGACGTTTAATTCCCCACTGCCTTTTACAGTGTGGTCCACTTGATAGTTAGATCTGTCTTATTTTTTGTCTTAAGCCTTAATATGAGCTCGCCAAATAGATGGACGGTTTGGATATAACACAGACCTCATGATGGGACCCACAAAGAAAATAAAATGGCAGTAGTGCCGGGGAAGTTAGGCAGTTTTTTTTTTGTTTTTTTAACTGGGAGAACTTTTTCCCCTTTACATTTTTCTCTAATACATATTTATGTAAATATGTATATATAAGTATATAAAAATATTTTTCTAACTTTTAATTCATTTCTTTCTCTATTTATTTAACAAGCATATCTCCTAGATTAGAATGAGTTACTTGACGTACCATCTATGATTTTGGTGTAGGAGAAACTAATTTAGCCAACCAACCTAGTTATTTTTCAAGATTCCATCAAGTCGATGGTCAAAAATCTATTTCATTCACTTCGCAGTCAATTTCATTCACTTTGCGGTCAATTCCATTCACTTCACGGTCAATTTCAATTAGTTCGCGGTAAATTTCATTAACTTCGCGATCAATTCCATGTATTTCGCCGTGAATTATGGCGAATCCCCCTCACTTTACGGTCAATTCTATGCATTTCACGATCAATTCCCTTCACTTCACGGTCAATTCCATGCATTTCACGGTGAATTCGCTTCACTTCACGGTCAATTCCATTCATTTTGTGGTCAATTCCCTTCACTTCATGGTCAATTCTTTTCACTTTGCGGTCAATTCCATGCATTTCGCGGTCAATTCCAGCGATTTCCCTTCACTTCACTTCACGGTCAATTCCATGCATTTCGCAGTCAATTCCGGCAAATTCCCTTCACTTCACGGTCAATTCCATGCATTTCACAGTCAATCCCCTTCACTTCACGATCAATTCCATGCATTTCACGGTCAATCTCCTTCACTTCATGGTCAATTCCATGCATTTCACGGTCAATTCCCTTCACTTCACGGTCACTTAAATTCATTTCACGGTCAATCCCCTTCACTTCACGGTCAATTCCATGCATTTCACGGTCAATTCCCTTCACTTCACGCTCAATTCGATGCATTTCAACGTCAATTTCAGCGATTCCCCTTCACTTCACGGTCAATTATATGCATTTCATGGTCAATTCCCTTTACTTCGCGGTCAATTCAATGCATTTCACGGTCAATTCGCTTCACTTCATGGTCATTTCCATGCATTTCACAGTCAATTCCCTTCACTTCACGATCAATTCCATGCTTTTCACGGTCAATTCCCTTCACTTCACGGTCAATTCCATGCTTTTCTCGGTCAATTCCCTTTACTTCACAGTCAATTCAATGCATTTCACGGTCAATTCCCTTCACTTCACGGTCAATTCCATGCATTTCACGGTCAATTCCCTTCACTTCACGGTGAATTCTATGCATTTCACGGTCAATTCCCTTCACTTCATGATCAATTCCATGCATTTCACGATCAATTCCATGCATTTCACGGTCAATTCCCTTCACTTCACGGTCATTTCCATGCATTTCACGGTCAATTCCCTTCACTTCACGGTCATTTCCATTATTTCACGGTCATTTCCATTCATTTCACGGTCAATTCCATGCATTTCACGGGGTCAACCGGGGTTGAATGGGGTCGGTCCCGTTCGGCTGAAAGCTGTTTGGGCTCCACTTCTTCTTTATACCGGGACCCATTAAAAGCAATTGGCGTGAAGGTCAATGCAGAGGATGTATGTGACATAATTTTGGAGGGTCTAATGTTAAATTCTTGGAATCGCCGTATATTAAGAATCTATCGTTTCCTCAACAAGTTTGGGTGGAAACCAAAATCACAGGATAAATCTATAGCTCAGGTATGGCCTAAAGAGCTTTGAGGGGGAACGGGGTCGACCCCATCCGGACCCGGTTGACCACGTCTTGCTGGCACTAATTCGGGGTCGACCTTGACTCGCTATCCCACCCTAGTTGGCTTTTGAAAATTTCTATTGTCCTCACTCTCTTTTGCAATAATTTCCAAGGCTTTTGCGTCTGTCACTGCAATTCAATGAGCATAACGTGAAATTTAACGAGCCTATCGTGAAATTGAGCGAGCCTAACGTGAAATTCAACGAGCTTAACATGAAATTCACCGAGCCGAACATGAAATTCAACGAGCCTAACATGAAATTCACCGAGCCGAACATGAAATTCACAATATTAACATCTTCTATAGTGATTAACTACATGGGTTTAAAGTTTTCAAGTGTGAATTGAGAAGAATGCTGGGGTAGCCTAATCGAACTAAAACTTAATATCCATAGTAAAAAATGAAAATAAAATAGGCTTTCAGCCATCGATATGATGGAATCTCATAAATCTGCTAGGTTGGTTGGCTAAATCAGCTTCTCCTACCCCAAAATCATATATGATAAGTTGAAAAACTCATTCCGGTTTGCAACATATGATTGTTTCAAGGTTTGACAGACATGCAACAAGTTGGGGTCGACCCCAACTGGATGGTTAATTCCCTTCACTTCACGATCAATTCCATGCATTTCACGGTCAATCCCAGCGATTCCCCTTCACTACAAGGTCAATTCTATGCATTTCACGGTCAATTCCCTTCACTTCACCGTCAATTCCATGCATTTCACGGTCAATTCCCTTCACTTCACGGTCATTTCCATTCATTTCACAGTTAACTCCCTTCACTTCACGGTCAATTCCATGCATTTCAAGGTCAATCCTGGTGATTCCCATTCACTTCACGGTCAATTCCATGCATTTCATAGTGAATCTCGGCGATTCCCCTTCACTTCACGATCAATTCCATGCATTTCATAGTCAATTCCCTTCACTTCACGGTCATTTCCATTCATTTCATAGTCAACTCCCTTCACGTCACTGTCAATTCCATGCATTTCACGGTCAATTCCCTTCACTTCACGGTCATTTCCATTCACTTCACGGTCAATTCCCTTCACTTCACAGTCAATTCCATGCATTTCACGGTTAATCCCGACAATTCTCCCTTACTTCACGGTTAATTCCATGCATTTCACGGTTAATTCCCTTCACTTCACGGTCAATTCCATTCATTTCACGGTCAACTCCCTTCACTTCACGGTCAATGTCATGCATTTCACGATCAATCCCGGCGATTCCCCTTCACTTCACGGTCAATTCCATGCACTTCATGGTTAATTCCCTTCACTTCATGGTCATTTCCATTCATTTCATGGTCAACTCCCTTCACTTCACGATCAATTCCATGCATTTCACGGTCAATTCCCTTCACTTCACGGTCATTTCCATTCATTTCACGGTCAACTCCCTTCACTTCACGGTCAATTCCATGCATTTCACGGTCAATCCCGACATTGATGTGAAACATGTTCTTCGGAGAAAAGCCTACGACATTTCACGTTTATCAATGCATTCACGTCCTCTCAGAAAATGAATGTAGGTAGCCTTGAGTAGAATGGAACATGGAAGTTGTAATGTGATAGTAAGATGGAAATTTAATGAAGAAAATGGGTGAAAAGAAGGAATAGGGATGGAAGAGATGAGTTCGGACGTGTATTTGAGAGAATAGGGATGGTAGAGATGAGTTCGGACATGTATTTGAGTGTAAGGGAGTGAATGGAGCGAAATGCATGGAATTGACTGTGAAGTGAAGGGAATTGACCATAAAGTGAAGGGAATTGACCGTGAAATGAATTGAATTGACCGTGAAGTGGAGGGGAATCGCCGGAATTGACCGTGAAATGCATGGAATTGATTGTGAAATGAAGGGAGTTGACCGTGAAATGCATGGAATTGACCATGAAGTGAAGGGAATTGACTGTGAAGTGAAGGGGAATCGTTGGAATTGACCATGAAACGCATGGAATTGACCGTGAAATGAAGGGAATTGACCGTGAAATGCACGGAATTGACCGTGAAGTGAAGGGAATTGACTGCGAAATGCATGGAATTGACCGTGAAATGAAGGGGAATCACCGGGATTGACTGTGAAATGCATGGAATTGATCGCGAAGTAAATGAAATGAATGAAATTGATCGCAAACTGATTGAAATTGACTGCGAAGTAAACGAAATGGATTTTCGACCATCAACCTGATGGAATCTTGGAAAATAATCAGGTTGGTTGGCTAAAGTAGCTTCTCCTACCCCAAAATCATATAGGGTACATCAAGTAACTAATTTTGGTTTAGAAGATATTCTTGTTAAATGAATAAAAAAAGAAACAAAAAAAAAGAGAATTTTTTATTTTTTTTGCTTATATATACATATATAAATATGTATTAGAGAAAAATATAGGTAGAATAAAGTTCTCCATGTAAAAAAATAAAAAGTTAACGGACTACCATTGGCAGCCTGTACATTTTATATCAATGGCTATGGTTATAATCCGTAGCGATAGTGATCCGCAGCTTTCAAAAATCAAATTTTTGAAAAAGTACAGCTGGGGCTTATTCTTGAGAGCTAAACATAAGTGGGCTTAAAAGGTTCGTGGGCTATAAATGGGTCGTACAGTAGGAAATTTCTCTTGTATGAAAAAGCACGAGGTGCACATGAACGTCTTGCATGAAGATAGACCCATGGTAATGCCCACAGTAATGTTTGTTATCCATCCAACTTAGTAATAAGGTCATAAAGACCGGGATGAAGGGAAAAATACAAATAGTAGCCTCATCTAAAACTTCTATGCCCCCCAAGAAGTTCTTAATGGTCAGTCACTGTTGTTTCTTGTGATGTGGTCCACATGAGATTTTGATCGTATTCATTTTTTGGGCTTATATGGAATGAGCTAATAAAATGGATGGACGGTGTCGATATAGGATAAATACATCAAGGTGGTCCCATGGTCAGAAACACACCATGTTTCGTGAGGTCAGGCCACACGTAATCAATTACCGTTTGTAGGGAAGCGCGGAAGGTGAGGCCTCAAGATTTGACGGTCTACATGAGTTTTGGAACCCTCATAAAGCAGAAGATTGACGCTCCAATGGTCCGTCTATCTACTACTGGAGTAAATGGATCTATTCACACCTCTGATCTTACGGTATAAGTGGTCCCGATTGTGATTTATGGATTAGATTGTCCCAAGGACAGGCCAAAATGGACAGACTATTGTGCACACTATATCTCTCTCCGTATATTCTTGGTATTACTTATGATATATTTCACTGGAGAGAGAGTCTCATCCTTTATAGAGGAAAGGAATGAGGAATCGGATGAGATTGGATGAGACCATATCATCCAGTCTTATCCCTATCTCCTATCATAAATCAAATTCAAAGTTGAATTTGAAATACAACAAAAAAGGAAAAAGGCCGGAAGAAGCTTAAACTTGTGAGACCCACCCACTAGTGATTGCTCACCAGTGAGTCCCACTGACCTACATCCAACACCGTGTGGGTATGCCTTTCGCCTTTTCCTCTGCCACTACGGTCGTAGAGAATGCAAGTTCAGCTGGTAAATCACATAATTTCAGGACATATGGCATAAAAAATAACAAATCCGCCATCCATAGGATTGGTCATATGACTTTTAGGGAATGGGATGAAAAATGGAGCCGATACAAAGCTCAAGTGGACCAAACGAACATGAAAGAGTAAGGATTGAACGCTACCATTGAAACATTTTATCGGGCAACATGATATTTATTATAAATCCACTCCGTCCATCTGTTTTACCAGATCATTTTAGGTATTGGGATAAAAAATCAAGCAGATTCAAAGCTCAAGCGGCCTACACGACTGGAAACAATGGAATTGATCACCCACTGTTGAAACCTATCAGGGTTTCGTGGGGTCCATTTTAAGCTTCAGAACTGCCTCATTTTTTAGGTGCATTCAATAAAATGAGTTGGAAAAACAAATGGAATCGGTGAATTTCTCACAAAAATCAAGGTGGGCTTCATGTCCTATTGGAGTTAGGTTGGCAATGGCAACCAACGTGAGCAGGAGGTGGGACCCACCATGATGTGTGTGATAAATCCACTCCGTCCATCCATTCTGCCAACCTTATTTTAGGGCATGGGGCCCAAAAATGAGTCTAATCTAAAACTCAAGTGGGCCAACCGAGCATGAAACAGCGGGAATTGAACGCCTTGACACATTCGTGTGGCCACAGGATGTGTGTGATAAATCCACTCTGTCCATCTGTTTTTCCATATCATATTTTGACAAGGGCACTGAAATGAGGCTGATTCTATGCTCCATTTGGACACATGAAAGGAAAGAATGGGATGAAACTCTCACCGTTGAAAAATCCTAGGGCCATCTGGGCCCACTATGATCCTGGATCTGCCTCAATTTTATGCATAGGAAATAAAATGATCCAAAAAAACAGATGAACGTAGTAGATTTCTGAAAATCATCAAACCGGCCTCACATATGGTCGAGGTTAGGCTAGCATGGGAATTAATTTCAGTCAGAGGTTCGATGAACATTTAAATCCGGAGGGCAAGCGTTGCCCGACTTAGGTGAGGCCCACCGTGATGTTTGTGACAAATCCACTCAGTCTTATCTGCTTTTAGCATGTTATTTTAAGTCATGGGACCAAATATGAGTCCAACCAAAAGCTTAATTGGGCCAAACCGACATGAAACAGCGGGGAATACACGCCCGTTCGTGGGGTCACAAAATGTTTGTGACAATCCAGGCCATCCATCTGTTTCTCCGGATCATTTTATAGCGGAAGCCGATGCCAAGCTCCAATGAGCAAAACGAGTACAAAATGTTCGAGTCCTTACCTTAGTGGTAGACTCCAAGGAGTTTCAACATGAGGTTTGGGTTCGGTACACATTGGTGGTGAAATCCTACTACTGCATGTGTGGGTGTGTGTCGGCTATGTGTAAAATAAATAATAATAATAATAATAATAATAAAATCCCTACCTTATAAAATTCTTGGGACCATCGTGGGCTTACGATGAAATTTGGATCTGCCTCATTTTGGGACGCGTACACTAAAATGAGTTGGAAAAACATAAGGATGTAGGTGGATTTCTCGCAAACAACAAGGTGGCCCCATGTACTATCCAGTGGCGGCTCAACATTTTTTAGGGCCTTAGGCAAGTCATAAAAATGAGGCTTTTTAGTTTAAAAAATAAAAAAAATTAATAAATTCAAAATTAAATCATAAATTTGCTTCTTGCCTTTTTAAATGCAAAATTACTAATTAAACTTTTATATTCAAGTTTACCCAATAAATCAATTTCGATAGATAAAATTGTTAAACCATTTAATCTATCTTGAGACATAATCGTTCATAAATAATTTTTTACAATCTTTAGTTTTGAAAAACTTCTTTCTACAAATGCGACTGTAATAGGTATGATAAGTAGCATTCTATATGCAATAAAACAATTTGGAAGACAATCTACTTCTTGTATTAGATTAAGTATTTCAATTGGAGTATTAATTTCTATTTTTGCAACTTTTTTTAAAACTTTTAATTCCGAAAATAAATTCAAACCATCAATATCAGAATGCATGTCATGCTTGAGAAAATAAAAGGCCGAATATGTTATCATACTTTGAAAATAGTTCAAATCTATCCTGTATGGAAGATATTGATTGATCTACAATATAATAAAAATAATCAATTTTGAAAAATTCCTCTACTGACTTCATCATCTCATCATCATTTTCTTCATTTTCATTGAATTGTTTTTTCCTATGAATAGCACGCTTTTTACAGAATACAGCTTCTATATCCATCTCAACTGTAACTTTCTTAGATAAATCCAAAGCAGATTTAAAACCATTTTCTCTGTAGTTTTTGAAATAATTAATAAGTCCCTTAATTTATCCATAGCAAGATCTATACGCATATTTTCAAGTTGTAAGCTCTTACTAACAGAATTTACAGCAAACAATATCTTATACCAGATATTCATTCCCAATAGAAATTTAAAATTTTCAATCTCATATGTTGCCAAGTGTTTGGCTTCACTCATTGTCTTAGGATCTTCGCTAACTTCTGCTAATTTCAATAAAGCATCCATAATTTTTTGAGCTTGAAATTTTAGACCTTTGACACTTTCAATGCCACTTTCCCAACGTGTTTGGGACAAGTGTTTATAAGTTAAAGTGATGTACTCTAACAAAATTTTTCATATTTTTGTAGAAGAAGCAAATAAAGAATATATACATTGTACTACTAAAAAAAATGATATTGCTTTAGAGCATAAATTAGCCATATCACAAAGAACAAAATTCAAACTATAGCAGCCACAAAGAGTATAAAATGCCCTAGGATTTAAATCTAAAAGCTTTTTTTGCACACCTTGTTTGTTACTTTTCATATTAGATCCATTATCATAGCCTTGTCCTCTAACATCATCTACATCAAGATCATGTTTCCTTAGTGTACTTGAAAGTTCGTCAAAAAGTCATTTCCTCGATGTGTTATCTACCATAAAAAATTCTAAAAAGTGTTCATCAATCTTTATTGGACTTACTGAAGTAACAACACTTTGTAGTATAACAGTCATTTATTCTTAATGACTTGCATCAGGAGTATAATCAAGAATAACCGAGTAATACTTTGCTCTTTTGATTTTCTTGATGATCATGCTTTTGATTTCATCGGCTAACATCAAGATCAACTCATTTTGTATGTTATGTTCCAAGTAATGATTATAAATCTCATGTACTTAAACACATCTAATATGTTATTGTATTATAGGATCAAATTCTGCTATCATCTCTATTAGGCATAAAATGTTTCCATTATTATCTTTATATAATTTTTCCTTCTTTTCCCGAAACGTAAGATTGTTTCTAACTAACTTCTTCACCACAGCAATGATTCTAACAAGAATTTTTTTCTCAATGTTCATTCTCTTTGTTAATTCAATCCTGGACACTCTTATCAATTGTCTCATTTTTTGACAATCTTTTTTTCAAGTCAAACCATCTAATCATATTGATAATATGTTCATTAGATATTTCGTGAGACTTAAGCTATTTATCAAGATTTTTTCAATCTCTACATCATTTGTTAACTAACTGACTTGTATTATATTTTGAGCCAAATAATTTACAACAAAAACAAAATACTCTATCTGTATCTATTGAATATACTAACCATCTCCTATCTTGTTTTTCTTCATTCAGTAGTCTATGAATATAATATTCTTTCGAGAAATATCCATTATTTTCATCTTTTGGGAACTCAATATTATCAATTCTAATTAGACCTTTCTCTACTAAGATATCTCGTAACTTCATATCAATTTCCTTCCAATGCCCAGATCATAACAAGTGATATTTAAGAAAGATTGATCATCACAGCTTAGACTATCTGTATATGTCTCACTAACAATTTGTTCCAAAATTTCATTTTGTTGTGTCACATCAACATTATCTTCTAAGTTCTCCCCTTGAGTCACATTAACATTATTAACTTCTTCTAAGTCCCCCTTAATACTTGGTTCTTCACCTATTATCTTTTGATTAGAATTTGGTTCCTTTTTGTCAACAAGATATTTGTTAAGGGCCCCTCTTTGAGATTGCACTAAATTTTCTATCCTCCTTTATTTCTTGAGTTTTTCATATCCAGATGTATATTTTCTACCAGTCATTTTAAAGATTAACAAGTTGACATAAATAAGGAATAATAATAATAAATAAACAAAAACTATTTGATATAAATAATAAATTGAAATATAAATTCTTGAACAATAGAACCTGACAAATCCTAGATTTGTTGAAGCAACAACAACTAACAGATGACGACTCTGAGAAGCTGATTTGTCGATTATTTGAGAAGTTGTTTTGCAGATATTGTTTAGCAAAAAAGTAGGAAATACTTTAAGATTGAGAAGCTACTTTGCTTAGCAAAAAAAGTCGGTTGTGTTGTGCGATTGTTTTGTTATTTAGCAAAAAGAACAATCCACTACTAATAATCTAATTAGACATTGATATACCATTGTACCGTTAGAAAATGAAGTTAGAATTTAATTTAGAAAAATGATGTTAGAATTTAATTTTTTTGAAAACTTAATTAGCAATAAAGTAGGTAGTTATGGTCCTAGGTTTTAGGAGAAGAATTTATTGGGAATGATGCTATTATTTTGAAAAGAGACGATAAAGTTAGACTTTTTATTATTGATAGTGCTAGTTTCTAGGATTTGTTTTTTACTTTCAATTTCAAATTTGTAAACTAAATTTTAAATGTTTCTATTTTGTAAGCCTTCCAATAAATTTTATTTAAAAAATTTTAGGCTTTTTTTCTTCTTCTTAATTTTAATTTTGCTATAATATAGGACCTTCATAATTAAGAAATTTTAATTTTGCTATAATATAAGGTCTTCATAATTAGGGGGCCTTAGGCAAGCCTCACCTGCCTACCCCTTAGAGCCGCCCCTGGTACTATCGAAGGTTAGGTCATCGGTGGTGTGGTTTCAACGTAAGAGGAGACTGCCAAGTGCATTTGAGGGCAGTGGGGTCAATATCAAAATACAAAAACCTATTAGTACAAGTACCTAACGGCAGGCGTTTTAATGTCTAACGGTGATAACTATATGCGGGTTTCGAGAAATAGTTCAAAGCAGAAGGTTTTCGGTTCATAGCTGAAAAGGTAGGTAGCCATACGGGAAAATCCCTTATACGGTCCCACATGTTTGGCCCAGATGGCATCGTGCAAACTCTTAGCTCGAGCATTGGATAATTCCTTAAGATGTGGCCCATTGTGAACAAAGCTTAGGCCATAAAAACAAACTGATGCGATGGTTAGGAAGAACACGACCTTGGCGTCCAAAGAAAATTGCAAAAAGAACATGTATTGGTTGTCTACTTACCAAATGACTTTCAAAGGGTCAAGCTTGCCTGTCGATCTGGTGGGCCAGGCTGACTGTCGGATGGGCTTGGCATGACATACTGGCTATATGATCTGGGCTTGGGGCCTAAAAGTTAAGCTCTTATATTAATGGTGGTTTGTTTGAGTTGTGTCAAATAACCCATCAGCCCAGCCTAGCCCAGCCTGTTTAGGGTTTCAAGAGCTATACATCAAGAATGGTGGGGCTTATGCCTACACCTAGGGGTGTACATCGGGCCGAACCGAGTCGAACTGGGCTCGACCTGGTCACCAGCCATACCCAGCCCGAACCCAGCCCGGCCCGGTCACCAGGCCAACATGTCCAGCCCGAACTTAGCCCGGTTAGCAATCGGGCGAGTTCGGGCCAGTTTCGGACCTTACAGCAAGTTCATGGGTCCGGCGGTGTTCTCACTTTTCTGTCTCAAATGGTTAAGGTAAGGATTTAGGATATATATATATATATATATATATATATATATATATATATATATATATATATATATATATATATATATATATATATATATATATAAACGGCCGAGTCGGGCCGAATTGGGACTTGTTCGAACTCGGCTCGAACTCAGTTTCGAGCTGAAGAAAATGGCCCGTCCCGGACTGAACTTAGCTCCGCGTCGGACCGAGTCAAGCTTTTTCAGGCCGAGTTGAGTGAGTTAACCGGGCTAGCCCAGTTCGTGTACAGCCCTACCTACACCCATGCCTCATGCCCACACAATGTGTGAATGGATTGCCACAATTTGGAAAGAGATGGCATAATTTAGAAACTCAAAAACTCGGCTTTGACTGGATGTTCAGCCAAGTGAAGTTGACTTGAAGACTCGATACAAGTCTTTACTTGACTCGATATGTTATAATTGATTCAATATTTTTATAAATATTTTTCACTGTACTTCTGAGGGAGATATTGGGTTTTTGCACCCAGATGACTGTCATCAAATCCACTCGACGGAATTATTGTCCAATCAAGTCGAGTCACTCTACCATTGAGTTTCATGGTGACTTTTTTTTTTTTTTGTTAGCTTGTTAGTACACCCCACTGTCAGTTCACACATCACTGTTAGCCACCCCCACTAGGGAATCCATGCCAAGACCTCAGTGTTGAAACGAGGTATCTTTCACTAAGTCTACCACTTGAGCTATGGATCAGGGTGTAGTTTCATGGTGACTTGGCTCAAAATCTTGTCCATCAAGTTCACTCGGCCGAGTTTTGAGTCAGATCAACGAGTTTTAGAACTACCAGGGTCATTCCAAAACAGTGGGTCAGGCCACATGATTTTTAGAGGTTTACATGTTATGGCCCACCTGTTTTTGCATCAGCCCGATCCGGTCCTTTTGCAATGAGAGGAGCATTGAGGAATGGCAAGCATTTCTTCAGGCCTTGCGGTGTCATTGGCATCCAATGAGGCTAAGCCTTTCACCCTTCAGGACGGCTGTTTCAAACTCTCTTTCGAGGGATGCGGTTATTGAAGGAGGCTCTTGCAACGCTACTGATTGAACCTCAACGAATCTGGGGTCATTGAAGTTAGCTTCTGTTCTTCTCCCAGATAAGAGCTTTATTACCTCAATTGATAGTCCTATTACAAGTTGATATGAGGGACAAGTACTTAAATAAGAACTTTGAAAAGGAAAAAAAGAAAAAACCCAAATAGTGCTTCCTATCTCCTACGACCTTCTATTCATTTATTTGGCATTTTGTTATTTATTTATTCTTGCTTGTGAGCAATTCTACCTCTTGGAATAGTCCTCTTATAGAGAACCCTAGAATCCCTATCAAATCCTTAATCATTCCAACTCTTGTATTATGGCAAATCAATCTAATCTAATCCAATATAAGATACTGAGTTGCAACTGTTGAATCTACCGAACTCTAGCCAAATTGTAATTGCCTAAAAGTAGCACGTGTAGATCTTGAAAACCACCTCACAAAAATCATCAGAGAATCAGCAAAATCAGAAACTATAATCTTTCAATCATAGAAACTATGGTCCCAGAAATTCATCATCATCTCATTGATTGTAATCAACCTATGTAATATATTATCAGTTGGCGCCTGATCATAATCAACCTATATAACAGTATTACATTGTGGCCAATGTTGTCAAATGGCATAAGCGATCCTGAGTAATAGCATAACTTTTTTTTTTTTGGAAAAAATTTAAAAGAAAAAAAAATGAGAAAAAAAAATGGAAAAGTTTGCGATCACATACCATCCATATGGCATATGCGACCATTGCATAATTGATTATGCGATCGCTTTTGACAACATTGACTGTGGTTATCGAAGTTTTGTGCTCTCATTGCCAGTCACAAGCCTGTATAAATGAGGGTTGCGTCAGGTCGTGCCACAATTTCCATCATGAAGCGGAACAATATGACATTCCAAACCATGGTCCCAGAAATTCAACCCTCAAAATCCACAAACAAACAGTTCAAAAATTCAACACCTAGTAGGCCCTAGATCTGCACCAAGCCTTCTGCTAGATCTTGTCATCTCTCCTTCCTGGTGCTTCAGCACGAAATGTCATATGTTAAGATTGTATTCCAATAGCCAATGAATGAACTATAGAATCAAGTGTGGTAAAGCAGGCATTCTTCATATCGATACAGAGAAAGTGTATAACTGTGCAATTGGGACTACCTCATGTAATCTCTTTTCTTCTTCTTCTTCTTCTTCTTTTATTTTCTTCTTCTTTTTTTCTTTTTTAAAATAATAATAAAATAAAATAAAAAATAAAAAATTATTTATTTTTAAAACGATAATCATTTTATTAAGAAAGGCCACAGCCGTAAAATACAAAAGAAAAGAAAAGAAAATCAGAGACCCTCTACAACTCTGACCACAGCACGGGAAACTGATCAGAAACAAAAACATTAGACGCTTGCGCCCACTCCTTCACATTCAACTCTGACCACTCCTCACATAATCTCTTGTTCGAATGGGTTTCTGTAATAGATCATTTGGGTGGATCAAGGAATGTCTCTATGGTTTCTCTGTTTTAGTGGATGGCTCTCCGTTGGATGGAGGCAGAGCAATTCTATCTCCCAATTTCTCTTCTCCATGGCAGCCAGAAGTATTAGCTTGCTTCTTTACTAGGTGGCAAATCTTAGCCATTAGGGAGGTTTTGTGACTGGTAATATGGATGTGGTAGTCTTGCACATTCAATTTGCGGATGAAATAAAAGACGAGAATATCTGCATTTTTTTTTGTTGTTTGTTCATTCCAATCATCACAACCATGAAAGTTTTCATACATATAGCTCGTTTATATAGCAATGAGCACATATCGTTGATAATTCTTCATCATCTAAGTCTTATCCCAATTAATTGGAGCCGGCTATATTAATCCTATTCTGCTATGCCACTCTGTCCCACTCTGTCAAGGGCCATACCTTCTAGTTAGACCATAGGTCATCTAATTTTTTCTTACTACCGCCATCCACGTCCTTTTGAGCCTTCCTTGTCCTTCTAGAGCCTTCGAATTGTAACAACTCACTCCTAACTGGCGCAGTTCTTGGTCTCCACTGCACATAATCAAACCATCTAAGTCACTTTCCTCGTCTTAGTACCTATTGGTGCTACTCCCAAGTTCTCCCCAATGCATTCATTTCTAATTCCATCATTCCTCATCTTGCCACTCATCCATCACCATATCCTCATTTCAACTACACATCCTATGAACATGTTGTTCCTTAACTGCCTGACATTCTATCCCATAAAGCATGGCTAGTCTAACAGATACACTATAAAATTTCCCTTTCAGTTTCAGTGTTACATGGCATTCACATAAAACTCCAAAGAGGCATCTCCATTTCTTCCACTCAGCGTGAATTCTACATAAGGTAAATAATTAAGTGCTAAAAACCTAATTAGAAATCTTATTAGCTCAAATAAAAACCTTCCTTAATTTACTCTTAAAAAAAAAGAAGCAACTAAATGAGTCCCTTTTCTTATAATTCTTTTTAATTTATGAGTAAAAGAGTATCTATAAAACCACACATGAGATCCTACAAAATAAGAGGCATACGCATGATTCATATAAAGTAGGTATTAGCAATATAAAGCTGTATAAAATAGGATCTAATTCATATATGTATAGTTGTCAGCTTCATCGGATCAGCTTAGAGGTCTTAACTATTTATATCTGCAGTATAGTATTCCATACCAACCGTATAGCTGTTAAAAGCTGTAGGCATATAAAAGCTAGGGAGGGAATGGATGGCAAGTAACCATCCCTATACTCACAATAACTACATCACTAAAGCCCAATTTCCCATGAGGCATTTTACATTTGTTGAGCACCACCACCCATGAAATAACTTTTCCTTCTGTCCCTGTGAACACCACTTCAGTTCTCTCCACAAGACCACAATCCAGTCATAAACGAAAGGTGGCAATTGGCAAAGAGCACATCCTTTCTTATTGACACCTTCCCCATTCCAAGCATCACAGAAATCCCCAATGGAGACAGGCATTACCATTGGATTCCAAAGAGATTAAGGAACTCTCTCCGAAATATAAAAGCTATTTAATACCATATAAAGAGTCCAAATCAAGTAAAGCTCCCCAAATACCAAGCACGTGGCCCTGTATATACAACCGCATAACATTTTGAGCTGCATGAGTGTATATTCACAATAAATACTTTATATGCATAGTTTTTAGGAGCAGAAAACTCGATCGGGATAAATTTAATGGCCCCACAGGCCATCGGAGTCCACATTGAACTAGATTTGCCACGTGTCATATGTGTGGTTCCACATTCTAGATGCGTGGCTGGGATACATCAATTCCCACCAGCTTTGATATAACTAGTGCCTGAGTTAATAGACGATACAATCCAAAGAAACAATTTATTTTGTCCTGGTCCTTGGCAAGAGTTGGAGTCCTAGGCAATGGTTCGGCTTGATCGCCCTCAGGCTCCAACTTCCGTGATGGATCTTCCGTCACTTCGTAACCTGCCAAAGTTGACAGCTATTGGTATGTGATTAGCACATCCATCTCCACCTAGATAGTCTCCCAAGGTTTCACCACCCAGATTTTTGAACGTCTATCATATTTTCTTTCATTTTTAACAGCTAAGCAGGGCTTGAGCCCTCTTTTCTTTCATCTCGATGCTTGAGTCTCATTTGATAAAGATGCTACCATTGGGCACATCCTTTTTAGAATATTCTAATACAACTAAGGCTCAATGTGGTTTTCTTTCTGAAAGTAGTCTTGAAACACTTCAGGGATTTTTGAGCGGTTTGGTTCCTCAATTTCTGTTTCCATTCCTCCAGTGTCTTCTTAATCCATTTTGATACCTCGGTTAATTCATTGCTGCAAGGTGTCACTTCCAGATAACAGGTATATCGTGGAGGATTTTCATAGTGAGGAGAGGGGTATTGGTATGGATGCCCATAAGGATCAGAGGATGAGGAACATGACTTGGGGTAATAGGAGGATAGGTAGCAACAATTGAAGCAGGCATGGGTGATTGATGGAAGTCAGATGAGGAACTGGGACTACGGTGACAGAGAGATGGAGAAACATTGTGATAGAACAATAATCCAGATAGGAATAATTGTATATATAGTACGATTCTCCTCTTCTAGAAGACATCTCAATGAGATAGTTCACAAATTGTGGTAGGCAGAAATTTAGGGACTGGCTAGAGGCCAAAGTAAATTTTGCAGGTATCTGAAAAAATTCAGCTATCCAGTAGGTGCTACAGGTTGCGGGTTGGGTCACTTTAATGGTCAACCCAAGCCCAGCCCAACCCTGGACCAACCCAACCCCAACTCTAGGTATTGAATACTTAACCCTAACGCAATTCAGATTGCATCGGGTTAGGTCAGGTTGGGTCAAGTTAAAACAGGCAACTAGTATACTAACATACAAAATCAAACAGCTAACCATCGAGGATTATGAGACTAGGATATTTGAAGAGATTGTGTTTAGAATAGGGTCTTCATTAACATAAACAAGGGCAGACAAGATTTGGAAGTGGCCTCCTAACAGCAATTTCTCGGCTAAATACTTGCCCCACTTCAAATTGTGAGGGGATCTCCCAATGCGCAGAAAATTGAAGAACTTTGCCGTTGTAGGAGTGAGTGATGGTATTTTCTATTTTATGGCGAGCTCTTTGTTATCATGAGAGGTGGAGCAGCACAAATGGGCTGTAGCTGTCTAGCTGAGTTGTTGGATTTGTAGACAGCCGATGATCACAATATCTAAAGTCCATGGTGGTGATGCTGTGCAACATCAGGGCAGCTGGAGATTGTACATGCAACTTCTCTAGGTCCACAATCATTTGCAAGCTCTTTGTTATGATGAGAGGTGGAGTCTCATATCAATGCAGCACAAATGGGCTGTAGCTATCTAGCTGAGTTGTTGGATTCATAGACAGCCGATGATCGCAATATCTAAAGTCCATGGTGGTGATGCTGTGCAACATCAGGGCAGCTGGAAATTGTACATGCAACTTCTCTAGGTCCACAACTATTTGCCACACGATCATGATTAATGATCGTGAATCTGTGATTACTTTTTCACGGATAAGGACCAAATCCACCCCCAAGCATTCCAGACCAACCAACCCTCTTTTTTTCATACCAAATCACCCCTGCTTCAAATTAATCGAATCAACCATTTTCCAATCTTGCCTTTGTTCGACTGCCGACAAAGGATTCAAAAATGAAAAATGCTTCGGCTTCCTACTTGAGAAATGCATGTGCACTTGCAAATTATATGCAAGCACACTCAGATTTTTACACGTGCAAATGCGATAGTGCAATATCCGCTGCTGATCAAGTGGCCCACTAAACTCTTTGGGCCTAGTCTAATTTTTTAACAGCAAAATTGAATGGTCAAAATTGTTCCACCATCTTGATGTTCGGGCTGTGCTCCATCCACAAAGGGGTTGCAGGGGCTGAATTGACACACTTGATGAGCATATACCATAGATGGTGTTTCTACCATGTAATCTCTCATAAATTGAAACAAACTCACAACAGTGGGCCACGGAGCATAAAGGAAAAGGATACAGTGTTCACCACTGCTTTGAATGGTTAATGGCTCATCCTAAGTACATGTGGCATGCATGCATGTCAATTGCCACCGTCCAAATGATGGAACTTGTCCAAATTGAACTCCATAATCACTTTAATGGCCCTTAGCATCATTTGCCACCTCAGCAAAACTCAAATGTTGACACCCTAATTGGCCCTGAGAACTCCAACAGCCTTTCCCAATTACTGTACCGACACAACCCTGATACGCGCCAGCCCTGGGTTTACCATACGAACACCCGACGAAGTAAACTTTGAAATAGCCAGGTGGGGAGGCTTTCGAGACAGCAGAAGGCTTCGGATGATTCCACCAGTTACACCACGGAACCACATCCCAACTGGCTGCAACCAGCAGAGAAGTAAGCCCCTTAAATCTGGAATCAGCAGCATACTACTTTTGAGGTCAACACCGACATTGACCTGCACTTGCCATAAAATGTTCTTCGATTCCTCCTGTTCCACAAAACTCCAGAGCACCATGATGGCAGCTTTCTCCCACAACAGCGCCAATAGATCCTCAACCTGCCACATTCCAGATACTAATAACCTCCACCACTATTCTAGGGAACACCCAATTCACCCCAAATGTTGCTTGAACTACAGACCAAACCTTAGAAGCAACTAAACAATGAATCAGGGGATGGTTCTCTGATTATTCACTCAAGAGGATGAATAGCATTCAAATTTGATTCATGTTCCCACAACTAGGATTTTCCCTATTACTTAAAGCAGGTTCTTCCAAGAATGGAGCTCTAATCTAATCAATGTTGTCAACCCTCCCTCGTCTAAAGGCCATGAGTGGACTGTGGATGTTGACAAAAACATATTTACTCAAACGACATGGTTGAATGAAGCAAACTTGTTGAAGAAAGCAGAAGGGCTATACTGCAGTTTATCCAAGAGAATATTTCTGGAAAGGTTTGGAATTCCACCAAGGAACATAAATACTGGATCTCAGTCTGTTAATTGACAAACTAAGAAGATCCTCATCTGCTAGTGCAGTACAGGATAATGCACAGTTCTCCTAACCATGCATGCCACAAACTGATGGACAAGCTGAAGCTGCCAATAAATTACTTCAGTCGATTTTAAGGAAAACGTTTTTAGAAAGCAAGAGGGATTAGCATGAGAAGTTGCTCTTTTCTTACGGGCATCCACTAGTGAACTACAAGATAATGTGATGGCATGTGCAAAAACAGTTACGTTTCGGCCATAACGGCTGATTCTTACCGGTAATGGCCAAGGCCATTATTCTATGTCATATAGGAGACAAGGTGTGCAAAAACAGTTACATTTCGGCCGTAACGGCTAATTCGTACCAGTAATGGCCAAGGCCATTATGCGATATGGGTCTGAAGCAGGGTGGGGGAGAAAAAAGGGACTTTATTGGCTGTTAGAGGCTATAACGGCCATAATGGTACCATGACGGTGAAGCAAATGGAAATATATATATATATATATATATATATATATATATATATATATATATATATATATATATATATATATATATATACCCACAAAAGTACACACACACACACACACACTTACCTCCCTCTACACGAGAAAGACGACACATTGTTTCACAGCCACATCTTGTTTTCCTTTTTAAAAAAAAATGTTGTAGTAGCCTAGTAGGGTATGACAGTCTGTGCACTTACACCCATGGGGCCCACCTTGATGTATGTGTTGTATATCCATGGCACCCATCAGTTTTTCCAACTCATTTCAAGGCATGGTCCCTAAAATGAAGCAGATCCAAATTGCATGTGGACCATATAATAGGGTTTGAATTTCCACCGTTAAAAACATCTTGGGGGCCCCATAGTTTTGGATCAAGCTGCTATTTGTGTTTTTCCTTTCATCCAAGTTTGTGGGACCTTATCAACAGGTTGGATGGCAAATAAACATTACAGTGGGCCCTAGGAAGTTTTTAATGGTAGCCGTTCAATCACCACTATTTCCTGTGGTGTGGTCCACCTGAGACTTCGATGTGCCTCATTTTTGGGTCCATGCCCTAAAATGATATGGAAAAAATGAGTGGACGATATGGACACACAACGCATACATTGAGGTGGTCCCCATGGTCAGGGCCTCACCCACAAACAAGATTGCCTACTAACACTGCCAATAGCCAGTCGCTACTGGATGGTGTACAGCGGGCCCTACCATGATGTATGCGTTTTATCCACCCAGTCCATCCATTTTGCCAGATCATTTTATGGCATGAGCGAAAAAGGAGACAGATCCAAATCTCAGATGGACCACACCACATGAAATGGTGGTGATTGAATGCCCACTGGTAAAAACTTCTTTGGGGCCACAAAAGTTTTAGATCAAGCTGATATTTGCGTTTTCCCTTCATGTAGATCTGTGTGACCTTATGGACGAGTTGGATGGCAAATAAACATCATGGTGGGCCCTAGGAAGGTTTTAATGGTAGATGTCATTGTCCCCACTGCTTTTTATGGTGTGGTCCACTTGAGCATTGGATTTGCCTCATTTTTGGACTCATGCCCTAAAATTATCTTGCAAAAATGGTTGACGGTGTGGTTATAACAAATGCATCACAGTGGCGCCCACAAAACTATGCCACGTCAACGCACCACTTGAGGTCGATGGAGTGTGCTATACTACCCAATCTGAGTCCCACCTAATCAGGCCCTAAAAAATTTGTACACAAGGCATGTATGAACTCAAAATTAATCGATTTAATTATTGGACTATTATTGCCAAGTCACAATCCCAAAATCAAATTGTTTTAACGATTTTAACCGTTAATTTGCAAACATATTTTTTCAAATAGGAACATTTGATATTTTCATTCATTGCCATCCAATAAATGTCCACCGATCCATTAATGGTATAAGTGCCAATAGATTGGATGAATTTTAGGCTGATTTTGGGCATCAAGTGGTCTGCCAAATCGGCAACACTATACATCCAAATTTAATTTCATTTTTTATTAAGATTTATTGGAGGAAATGATATCGAATTATTAGATATAGAAATTATATGATAGGACACAAGTTTTTGGAGTCTATATGTTGAAATGAAATGTACCCAAATTGCAAGGTATGTAATACAGCAATACTGTAAATAATAGTAAACATGCAAATATGAGATGTTTTGGCATTACATTTCATCTAATAAATTTATCATTGATATTATATAGTTAGAAAATTAAATATAGAAAGTTTGTAGTCAATCCCAAACTATCAGGTTCATAAATTCATCAAACAACTCGATAAAACATTCCCACCAAATAGTGGACCATTACGCTATCATAAGCATGTTCAAAACAAAAAATGAATGCATATTTGGAATATTTACATTTTTATGGATTTTTTTTTTTAAGAATATTTTGAGAGAGAAAAAAAAATCAACCAATGCGGCGACGTATCGGCCGTTATGCCCCCCATATCAGTCGTTATGCCAATAATCAATAACGGTGGTGATTGTTACAACTACCATTACCGATATAGAATACCATTGGTGGATTGTAAGGAGAATGGTTTCAAAAAGTGGGATTGCAATGTGAAGTAGCCTCTTTCCCTATGGGTTTACTTGTATAGCCTCATTTATCAAATTTATTGCTTATGGTCTCACACTTATGGAGCTAAGTTATACCAATAGAAATGAAAGATAAACGTTCAAAATCACTCTCATATCTTGTGGAACCAACTGACAAAGTTCAATTTTTTTTTCGTTTCATTCATTCATTCTTCTTTCTTTCTTTCTTTCTTTCTTTCTGTGTTTTTTTTTTTTTTTTTTGTTAATAACTAACGAAGTTCACATGAAAGTCAAATTATTGAGATGGGGCGCAATACAAACTACCAACAAAATATTCAGTGGATTCTAAAGAAAAGGGTTTCAGAAAATTAAAGGAATTGAATAAATAAGTTACCCCTTTCCCTATGGGCTTACCTCACCAGTGACCACAACCTCATCTATTAGACCTGCTTTATGGTCTCAATTATTGAGCAAAAGGTGTTATACCAATTGAAATGAAAGATGGCATATTTTGAATTGCCTCTGGCTTATATGGAACCAACTGAAGATGTCCGCATGAAGGTTAGATTAATCGAATTGGGATGGATGCACACTTGAAGTTGTAATGCTATATTGAGCTCGGGTAATCAGCACTTGTGAAAAGGAATAATATACAAGCTCAATATTGAGAAGGAATACGACCACGTTGAGTGGGTTTTTGTGGACTATGTGCTAAGGAGGTTTGGGTTAGGCCCAAGGTAAGGGAAGTGGATGCAAGTTTGCATTAGTTTTGCTTGTTTCTCGATGTCAGCCAGTGGTGTGCCTAAGGGGGCATTTGACGCATGGTATTAGATGGGATTAGGAGGGATAGAATTGCACTGGGTCCTGTGCAATTCCATCCAGCATTTGGAGAGGATGGGATTAGGTGGGATGGAATTGCATTTAGTCCGGTGGAATTGCATTTGGTCCCATGCAGGATTTCCATGGATTTTGAAATCCACTACACATGTGGGCCCCACATTGATGTGTGTGTTTATCCATGCCGTCCATCCATATACACCGTTTACATGTGACATTCTGGTTATATATGTAAACAAGTGAGCAACATCTGTTGCGAATTTGGTCCTTTGATTACAATTCCATGGTCCACCAGACATGATTTTGCTTAATCCAGTGTTTTCCCATAACAAAAATTTTATCCCAAACATGGAATTGGATGACTACAATACCATGGTGTTTCCAGACATGCAATCATTGAGCAATAATGATGTTAATCCCATCTAATACCATTCAATTCCGCTAACCAAACACGCCCTAAAGGGTTCTTCAAGTCCTCGCATGGTCTTAAGTAAGGGCCCGTTGTCTCTTTTTATCTTTGTGGTGGTAGTGGATGCCTTGAATAGAATGTTATCCAGAAGTATAAGGTGGGCCTTATGAGCAGGTTTAAGGTGGATAGGGCACTTTCAAGTTTTCCCACCTTCAGTTCGTTGGCACTACTATCCTATTTTGTAGTAATGATGTTGAGGAGGATAACTTAAGAAAGGTGATTTGCTGCTTTGAATTTGTATCTGGTCTTAAGGTGAATATATCCAAATGAGAACTGTTAGGTGTTGGCACCTCTTGGGAAGATGTTAGGGAGTTGACATAGGTGTTTGAGTGCCAACTGGGGTCTTTCTCATCATCATTCCTAGGCCTTCCCCTTTGTATTAGCAAGCCTCCAAAGCATTTGTGGGACAAGGCCATAGAAAAAGTGGGGAGGAAGTTATTTGCTTGGAAGAGGCAGCATTCGTCACTTGGTGGGAGATTGACTCTTATCAAGGTGGCTCTTGCAAATCTTTTGTTGTACTTCTTATCTCTGTTCAAATGCCCGAAGGACGTTTTAGGGAAGATGAGGTAGTTGAGATGCGATCTTTTGTGGCAAGGGGTCGAGGGAAAGAAAATGTTCCGTTTGCTAAAATGGGACGAAGTTTGCAAGCCTTATCTCGAAGGTGGAGTGGGCATTCGGAATTTGGAGATGATGAATGAAGCTCTTTTAGGCAAATGGCATTGGCGGTTTGCAATGAAAGATGGCAACTTGTAGAAGGAAGTCATCTACAGGAAGTATGGATTAGGTGTAGGAGCTTGATGGACAAGGGCCTCTTCTTTATATAGGGTTTTGACATTTTGAAAAGGTATCTCTAGGCTTAGGCATTGGTTTGAGGATGCCGTGGATTTTTGTTTGGGGGATGGAAGAAGGATTAGTAATGTGGGGGCATTTTCATACTAGGCTCGAGTGGGGTGGTCTATGGGATGTGGGGGCACACTCGGGGTGGCAGCCCACGAAACCCATGTGATTTGGGGGCCATGTGAGACAGGTAGCTCATGTGAGGTGGAACCCATGGATTTGGGGCCAACGAGGAGGGTTCAGCCGAGGACCTAACCCATTAATGTGGGCCTGAACTATGAGATAAAGGGATTAATTCATCATGCTTTATCAGTTCGAGATTTTAGAGTAAGTAGTTAGTTGTCCTACATCAAATTGGTAACAGAGCAGGAGGTCTCGTATTCGAGATTCCTCACCGGATGTGTTAATGCAGGGGGCATTTTTACACCGGGCTCGAGTGGGGTGGCCTGTGGGATGTGGGGGCACACTTGGCGTGGGCGGGCAGCAGAATCCATGTGATTTAAGGCCTATGTAAGGCGGAACCCATATAATTTAGGGCCCACGAGGGGGCAAAACCCATGGATGTGGGGCCTGAGCTATGAGATAAAGGAATTAATTCGCCATGCTCTATCAGTTCGAGCTTCTGGAGCAAGTGGTTAGTTGTCCTACATCAATTAGGTATTGGGATGATGTCTGAATGTGTGATAGGATCCTTAGCTAGGATTTTTCGAGGATTGCTTGACTATCCTCGAGTTCAGATATTTAAGTGCCTAGTTACTTCATAGTAACGGGTAGGGGTGTGGCATGGACCCCTATTTGCTAAAGGAATCTCTTGAGGAAGAGTTTATTCTAGGTTAGCTGGCATTTTGCCCTCTCCCTCATTAGAGGATTTATTGCATTGGACGATCGAGAAATTAGGGCTCCTCTCCATCCACTCCTATAGGTGAAGGATTGTTGCTCCGTAGGCCTTCTACCAAAAGTAGTTGTGCATACTGATACATTGCCTTTCTCTAGCCCTATGGGGCTCCCCCAAGTGTGTTGCGCTAGCTTGGTTGGTAGAAACAAGGTGCTCAGTTTGGATAATTTATGGAAGATGAATATGATTATATCATAAATGCATGTCATCTTTGCTTGTTTGTTTTTTTTCTAAGATGGCAATTTATTGATTAAATGGCAAAGCCACAAAGAATACAAAGAGCAACAAGAAAAAATTACAATGTAGACCGATCTAAGCCAAACAGGTTGTAGTCATGCAGATTCACTATGATTGAAGCCAATCCTACTACCACAGATTTCGCTATAAGGAAAACTCCCCTAGGACTCCCAAATACATCCCTGAAGCATTTATTGTTTCTTTCACCCATAATGACTAAAGACCAACAATAAGTGACATTCTCCACACTGCTTGACCCAAGTCTCCAAAGCATCCTTTGTGCAACTACCTAAAAAACCCTTCAATAGTCATGGCCATAACGCATGCTACTCCAAAAATCCCAAAGAAACTTCCCCATACTTCCCTCGAAAACGAGCAGTGCATAAAAAAACGTGATTGGTCGATTTCTCACCATGCAAACATAAGGGGCACAAATTCACAATAAATAAACCCCTCTTCTTTGTCTGTCTTTGCTTACATTGCAAGGAGACCATTAATCATCTTTTCTTTCATTGCCCCTTTGTGAGCGTTTTGTGGAATTGGGTTTTGAGGTCCCATGGCATCTCTTGGGTGATGCTGGAATTGGTTGGTGAGCTCTTTTTGGCTTGGCATGGGGGAGGGGTGGGGAAAAGTGACAAAAGGGTTTGGAGATGTGCCCTACTGGTGGGCATTTGGGCTTTATGGGGGGGAATGAACAACTATTGTTTTCGCAACATTGGTGGGACAAGTTTTGAGGGTAAAATGTGAAGTTCTTGAATGGGTTGCGATCTCTTGGGTCTAGGAGTTCACTAGGTTTAGTATTGTGGATGGTTGTCCCCTTCGAACTTTTATGTATTTTTTAAAGACATTTTTGGCTCTCTCATAAAATCATCACCATTCAAACAAAACAAAAATAAAAAATAAAAAATCAAAGACTGCGATTTCCTCGAGCGTTCATGCTCAGGAGTTTGGTCCTCTGGGCTTCTTTTGATGTATTAGGGGATTTTTCCTATACAAAATTTGTGGAAATTTCAAACTTAGGCATTTGTAATCCAAATTTAACCTTCCAAAATTCTCCATAGTCTACATCCATCCAAATACTTAACCCAGAAATCTACCAGGATCAGTTACAGGAGATCATGCCAATCAGAAAACTGGTAATCTACTAAGAGACTGCTTGGAGTTACATCAAAAGTGTTCCTGAACAATGAGACTCCCAAGAAGCAATTAATTAAGTGACAAACATGTTTTCTTATAAGCCGCATTAATCACTTATCAGAAAGAGATTATTAAAAAGGCCAATTTTTTGTAAGCAAGTTGGAGAGGCATTTTTTATCACTCAACTTTGGTCATGAATCACATGGCAACCCTTATATATAGAGGGGAAACATGTGTAGAAAAAAACCCATGCAATCGGAGGAATTCATCAAGTAGGGTGCACTATGAACATTTCATATAACAAAAATTAGGGAAGTATGCTCATCAAGTGAACCACACATGTACATTGAATTTGGATTGTGGACTACTTTTCCTAACTGCTCATTTTTCTCAAATAAGTTTGGCCTGCCTGATTAGAGGACCAACATTACTTTTGGTCCACGGCATAACCATAGCATACAAGATGCCGCGATGGCAAATGTGATTCTATCTAGACAATATGCTCATACACACTTGGGCTTAGGAAGCCTCCAGTATATCCAACAAAATAAGTGTATATCAATATACACTAGAGCTAGATCCTCTTTGCAAGAATACATCCTAACACATTGCTATGGGATACATCGGAACTTTGACCTTTGGATCTTAGGACATATTTCAATGATCCAAATCATTTATATCTTGGGCATCACCTCGGATTGGGGATGGCCAAAAAAGAAATGGAACTCCTACTTTGGAATATTTAAACCCTTTAATCACTTGAGCCTTTTCCTATGAACATAGATGGACTCCCTGAACCTTTGAATATTCTAAGAGTCAAAATATTTTGAATATCTAGGGCATCATCCCAAGCCGAAAGGCTGCTCCTAAATTCCTAATATAACATATTGAAATCAAACTGCTGGAGCTTTTTCTCTTTCTTTTTTTTTTTTTTCTTTTTTTCTTTTTTTTTTTTCTTTTTTTCTTTTTTTTTCTGGCTAACATCCCATTTTTCTCATATAAGTTTGATATGTGTGATCAGTGGACACAGAGTACAATTTCAAGAATGGTACATCATACAATTTCAAGAATGGCCATCAAATATTGCTTTTTCCATGAATATTTACCAAAAATGTTTCTTTTGGCATAAATCATTCTAATTCTAGAGATCTGTTTAGTTTTGAATCAATCGTGCATTTTTGCTAAGCAATGCCAAATAGCCCTTAAGTTTATTAAACCGAGAGCTTAAGAGAGATGTATATGTTCCTCAATGTCCAATACACCAAGTCATTGCCAAACAATTATTCAAATCAATCAAAAGCCCATGTTTACTTTCAAAAATGCTATTTCCAGATGCCACCTACTCTCCCCATCGTTTATTAATATAAATCACATACTGCAGCAACCTAATAATATTTCTACCAAATACCAAATTTTCATCATTATCAATTCCTGAAACTCTAGTTTGCTACTGATGAAGAAAACACAACAGAAATAAAATAAAATAAAATCCTGAAAAATTCAAATGCGGGAAATCCTTATTGGGACAGCCATAATTGACTGATCAAAGCATCGTTAATACCACAGGCATCCAAGTGGGTTCCACCCATCCAATGGTCGGGATCAATCCGGGCTGCACCACAGCTATCCAATACAGACACACCCTATGCATATTAAGGGTCATTTGAATACTTGTAAATTTTTAAGTTGTGACTTCCACCTGAAAGTGAGTCACTTACAGGAATCTTCTCACCCCTAGCCCCATGAAGTTTCCTGGCAGTTTTGACTATAAAAGTAACTTTTATAGGTTATAAGTGACTTACAGTTGAATTTCCTCTCCAAACACCACCTGTAAGTGACTTACCTGTAAGTTACTTCCCATTTATAGAACTTACAGGCATCCAAACGATCCCTTAAGGTGCACGAACCACACTCTAGACTGTTTCACTTCTCACATTTCTTTACCAGACGTGTAAAGAAAAAGATTTCAATAATCACAGAACAACAATAAACAAGAAATCCATCCATCCTCAGAAAATCAACAGCAACATAAGAAATAATCCACCATATCATCAATTCCGAATTTATTCAATTCAAGAAAATTAGACAAAACAAACCCCTATTCCTGGGGTTTCTGCCCTAATTCAAGAAACGCGACTTACGGGGTATCCCATGGTTTTGGCTCCGGGACTGCGACGACCATCCCTTCGAGCTCCGGGCACAGCACGACCTGGCACCCAAGCCTCGAGTGCTTGTTCAGGACCCGATTCCTGGCGTTCCTCATGAGCACGTACTGCTCGTCATAGGACGGGGGAGGGAGCTTCTCGAGCCACTCCTGGGCGATGTTGACCTCGCACTCAGCGGAGCAGGCGTCGATCTCCTCGAGGCGGTGGGATGCGGGGTCGATCAGGCCGTTGTTTGTGAGGGCCTTGAGGAGGGTGTGGCCGGAGAGCCCCACGATCTCGCGTCTCTGGCCGTCGGGATCTATGGCTAAGAGCTTGACGATGCGATCGGAGACTTTCTTGGATTGGGAAGTTGAGGATGAGAAGGAGGAGCGGGTGATGATGGATATATAGGAGGGAGTGCGTGGGATTTGGGAAGAGAGCTTTTGGAGAGTGGCGATCGCCATTGACTCGTCTTTCTAGGGATTCTCCTTCGAGAGGAGAGATGGGGAAGATAGGTCTGGTTTTTTCGGTTTTTCTGATTGTCGTAAGAATGGGATGGAAGTGCAGCACCTGGAAACGGATCGGCGACTCAACCTGACACTAGCCAATGGCCGGTGGTCGGTGCTCTGTGGGCCCCAAAATGATGCGTGTATTTCATCCATACCGTCCAATCGTTCTTTTAGATTATTTTACAGTACGAGCCTAAAAATGAGATTGATCCAAATCTCAAATGGACCGCACAGTGTTGATTGAACGCCCACTATTAAAAACTTCTTGGGCCACAAAAGTTTTAGATCACGGCAATATATTTGTTTTCCGTTCATCCAAGTCTGAATGATCTAATCAACAGCTTACATGTCAAATAACCATTATACTGGGCCCTAGGAGGTTTTTAACGGTGGACATTCAATCACTACTTTTTCCACACGAGATTTATCTCTACCTCATTTTTGGGATGAATGCCTAAACTAATATTTAAAAATGGATGTACCGTGTGGATAAAATGCATACATCATGGTGGGTACACATAGCACTAGTCACTTCGTTGATGACAGCATCGCTAGGCAAACCGCATTGGGTAACTCGCGTAGGACGCGGATTTCCTGGCTAGAGTTGTACAGGAGCAAAGTAAACTCAGGTACTCGCTCGACTCGACTCGACTCGCAATTACTTGACTTGACTCGACTGGTCAGGTGTTTGAGTCAAGTACAAGCGGATTTTTTATATTCATTATGATTTCGAGTAGAGTACAAGCTGGGTAGTAATCGACTCGTGTGCTCGACTCGGTACTTGACTCGTACTCGACCAGGGCCATATAAACGAAAGCCTTAATCCCTCCCAGTTGCTTTCACGCCTTCAGCCCGCCCACCCAAAACGAAAATACCCTTCCCTTTCCTTCCCTCCCTCCCAGCGCCCGTTCAAAACTACCCTACCCATTCTCTCTCTCTCTCTCTCTCTCTCTCTCTCTCTCTCTCTCTCTCTCTCTCTCTCTCTTGTCCGATGTCGTCTCGCCCATCCCTCTTCTTCTCTCTCTCTCTCACACACTCTCTCTCTCCCTCCCTTGCTTGTCCCTACGGCCTACCCGGTGCCCTTGTCCCGGTGCCGCCGACTCGTTCTTTGCCCCCGTCTGTGCTAGTCTCTCTCTCGTTCGGTCGTTCCAACGTTCCCCTTTAAAAAAAACCCTCTTAAAAAACCCTAACCCGCATGGCCAACCGTTCGGCGCCATTTCCCTTATGCTTTTTCTTCCCCCTCTCTCTCTCAGGCACTCACATTGTCATGTCCGGTGGCCACAATGACTGTCCGGCATCCTGTTTCAGCCTCGTTACTACCTCGCCTGCCTGCTCGTTCGCGGCTTGTCCACCTTCGCTTGCCCCTCGTGTCGTCCCACCCTGCACGGTGCCCCTATCCATCCATCAGGTAAGAATTGTTATTTTAATTATTATTTTAATCGTATATAAAATAATTATCAGCTGATTTTTATATTTTCATTTCATCCTAATGATTTTCATATGGTTAATGGGTATGATGAAATACGATTACGATAGATGATAGTAGCCACGCACACAAATTAACTTGATATTAGTAGGATGAAATAATAGACTCAGACTCAAACTCGACTTGAAAACTTGGACTCGACTCAACTCGATTTCTACTCGTACTCGGATGAGTAAAGCATGAGCAGGGAATCCATGCTCGATGCCCGAGTAGAGCCGAGTATGAGCAAGACTCGGCCAGGGCAAGCCAAGCATAAGCTGGGCAATACTCGGCTCGACTCGACTCGTGTACAGCTCTATTCCTGGCAAAGCCTTTTGTAGGAAGTTTCAGCGTGTTTGTGAGAATTCCACCCCCTGTCTGGTTTTTTGGATCAGTTTAGTACAAAAGACCAAAAATATGGTGGATCAAAAACTCAAGGCATTGATGCGAGAGGAAACAGTGCGAATTTAGTGACTATCGTTGAAAATTTTGTATGGCCACGAAAGTTTCATATCACGCTAATGTTTTTATATCTTCACTTCATCATAGTTGGAATAACTCTTAAATAGTTTGGATAGCGTATAAAGAGTTTTTTCCTACCGTATGACCTACTTATAAGCCACGCACCTTACTAAGCCCACTTATTCTTACCTTCCAAGAATAAGCCCCTGCTGTACGGATGACTTTCCACAAGTCGAAAACGCCCCTGCCTTATCAAACACACGTTCAAAAGCCGTCGGCCGCATCTCCTTCTCAAATTTCACTGATTTTCCTTTCCTCTTCCTGATCCTTCATCCTAGCCAAAGAATCCCATTTTCTGATTACTTCCCCCCCTCTATGACTGTCCACCCTAATAGTAAAACCCTCATTTTAGTGTCTTCTTCTCTCTCGAGTAAAACCCTCATTTTCAGCATACCTTTATCTGGTCGAGAATACACACACACACACACACACACACGTCATTTTCGACGACGAAAATGACCCCTCCCCCCTCCCATCTAATAAGCGTCGAATGGCAGGTATATTTGAAATCCTTACTTTCTTTTTGTGGACCCCACTGTATTTTATATAATAAATCCGCACAGTCCACAATCCATTTTTTATTTTTTAAACATTAAATGGTACAGCATGTCCCAATAAATGAGCAAATTCAATGCTCAAATGGCCCACATTGAGGGTTTTTGAAACAAAGAACGAAAACAGATGTGAAATTAAACAAAGACCGAGTGAAAGAGACGGAGTGCCGACTGAGTTAATAGACCCAGGACCCACACGAGTTATTGATGAGGACCCACTGAGTTAAATTGACCTAAACTGAGTTAAATTGATCATGAACCGAGTTAAATTGACTGTGAACTGAGTTTAAATGACTGTGAACTGAGTTTAAATGACCGCAAGGTGAATGGAATTGACTGAGGACTAAGTAAAATTCGACTCACAACTGCAAGAAACTGACATCTTGACCGAGAACAGGATATTGACTGATAACCACTTGAAATCGACTGATAACTGTGTGAAATTGACCGATAACTGCCTGACACTCACTTACCTATCATTTTAACTTAGTTCGCAGTCATTTTAACTTAGTTCGCAGTCAATTTCTCTAACTTAAGCTAGTTTGCAGTCAATTTCACTAAGTTCACGGTCAATTTCATGATGTTCGCTGTTAATTTTACGATGTCCGTGGTCAATTTAACTACGTTGTTGGTCAATCCCATGATGTTCGCAGTCAATTTCACTCAATTCAAAATGTTAACTTGAAGTAGTTATTAGGGCTGAAAGTCAGGCGGGTTGGGTCGGGTTGGTGCTCAACCCTAACCCAACCCAAGTTTCCTATACCTTAACCCTAGCCCAACCCAACCCAACCTCGGGTTGGGAATTCTTAACCCAAGCCCAACCCAAGTGGGTTCGATTGGGTTGGCCGGGTTGGTCGGGTAGATATATGCTAATATTTTCATTATTACATTAGTCTATTATATTTTCAATACGAGTTTTATTTTTATACCTATAATTTTATTAATTATATATGTAGTTATTTATCGTAAAGAACATTTTTTTCTAAACAAACAAGCTCAAATATAGGACAACTATTTCTTTAAAAGTCGTATTGTGTATCAAGCAATCTATTTGGGAGAGAGAAATCCAGCGTATCTTGTTAGCTTGAGTCATCGGAAATGACGTGGACCAATGAAACCTGACGGCATTGGAAGTTCTTGTGCGTTCAACAAAGATGATCTACACTCAATTATAATTAATTTATAAGAAACTCATATATTGATCGGGTTCGAGTTGGGTCGGGCAACCCGAGACCTCAACCCGAGCCCAACCCAAGTTTTATCGGGTTGGCGTTTGTATGGCCCAAGCCCGAGACCAAACCCAATACATCCTGCCCAAGCCCAACCCAATGTCGGGTCGGCCATGGGTCGGTTAGGTTGAACCCGCCCAACTTTCAGCCCTAGTAGTTATCGATCAATTTCACAGTCCCAATCAATTTCACTTAATCCCCGATCAATTTCACTTAGTTCGCGGTCAAACACAATCAGTTCGTGGTCAATCTAACTCAGTGGCCATTGAATTTCTATCAGTACGCGGTCAATTTCAATCAATTCACGTTCAATTTAACTTTGTTCCTGGTCAATTTCAGTAAGTTCGCGGTCAATTGAAGTGATTTCGTGGTGAATTTCGGTCAGTTAGTGGTCAACTTCACTCACTTTACGGTCAATTTCACGATGTTCTCGGGCCAAAATGCAACATATAACTCGAAAAAAGACCGATAATTGAGTAAAATTGACCGCAAACTTGTTGAATTTCAGCTATGAGTCGGCCACTTTGACTTAGAATTCATCAAAATGACCGATAACTGCTTGATATTGACATATTTTTGACAGACAACCTTGTATAAATTTATTGACAATTCATGAAATTGACTGATAAATGAGTGAAACAGGCCCAAAACTTGTGAAAATTCACTTATAAGTCTTGTACTTTCATTTGGAATTCACCAAAAACTGATCGCCAACTCGACAAACTCACACCATACTTTATGATTTTTCACCACAACAAGTCAACTTTCACATTATGCTTCATTAAATATTGAATTTTATTGTTGGTATAATTTCCAATTCATCCTTGGAGATGACAAACCCTTGCGTAAGGGATTTGGCGAGTCGCCCCTGACCTTGTCATGCAGATGTTCTTTGACATGGTGGTTTGATATCATGAAGAGTGGTTTGGAGAAGAATTGTGAGACCCGTATCTTAGCCCGTACTGTTATGTAGGCTTTCATGGTCCTTCCCGTTGAATGCCGGCGACCCGCGACATATAGACTTCATTTGCGCGCAACTTTGAGTTGCCTCCTGTATTCCAGAGTTGGATCAATCCGAGACTTGTACCATTGTGACCGTACCGTCGCCGCGGTTCTGACGCCGCGTATTACACGCCAATCCAATACCCAAGCTAGGAGATGTGGTCCCGCGTTCAGTTCGAGGAAAACACTGCGCGTTGCAAATCCCAAGAGAATCTCTACATCATGTCCTATCAATCAATCAATCAATCACCTCATGTCAAGTACAAGAGCAACCCTAAAGTCAACTCTCTCTCTCGCTCTCTCTTACACACCCATACATGTCAAGTATAACTATCACCTCACATCCACACCTCTCTTATAACCACCCCTTCTCTCTCTCTCTCTCTCTCTCTCTCTCTCTCTTTCTCTCTTTCTTTCTCTTCACAATTTCCAAGCAACACCAAAGAGGTGAGCGTCCAAACAATTCCAAGAGAGAAAAGTGTTGTGTGTGGCCCACTTCCCATCCTAAGAGCCATCATCCTAGCCCTTCAATTCTCATCACCCTCCATTAAAATGAGACACAAGAAGATTGGCGTTCCATCGGACCAAGAAGATCGAACAGTGGGTGCTTTATAGGTTAGATTTTCATGCTTTGATGATGGGCCAAGTGAGGCCTACCGATTGATGATATGGATCTCACTTTGGACCTTAAATGTGGCCGATAGCCCACCTTGATTCTCATGATCATTCCATGATGGGGCCATTCTCCATGGACCCCATCATGATGTTTATTTTCCTTGCATGAATAGGGTCTTCTAGACCTTGCATTTTGGTGGAGAAAGGATCTCCACCATTGATTTTGATCGGTGGGCCCACATATAATGGGACCCACTTGATATAAGTTGTGATGTATGGAAGGGAGGGCCCATAGTGCCAGGGTCCCTCCATCACTCGATCTCTCTCTCTCTCTCTCTCTCTCTCTCTTTCACTTTTGTTGTGTGTGACGATGTGGCCGTGTGACCCACCTGGATGTACTTGATGTATGTCTTATCCACATCACCCAGCCATTTGGTGGCCCACCTGAGCAGGGCCCACCTTAAATATGTGTTATGCCCAAAATCGTCCAGCATCTAGGGACGCTGGACGTGAACTAAAAACAAAAATATTAGTTTGATTTTAAAGCATTGGGTAGGCCACTCATGCAGGCCCCACCTTGATGTATAAACATGATCCATGCTATCCATCCCATTCCCCAGATCATTTTAGGCGTTGAGCGAACCGAAAAATGAAGCCAATCCGATTATCTGGCAAGCCATAGCATAAAAAACAGTGGTTTTTACCGTTAAAATCCATTCTGATGCTTTTGTACATGAAAGTATATCGAATATTAGGCTCATTCAGGCTGTCTTGAGCCATAGAATCCAACGGCTGGGTCGGATTCTCTGGATGCGGGCCCCACCTACGAAAAATTGTAAATAGATCCATTTAAAAAAATAATAAAAATAAAACAACAAGCAGCAGGTGCTGCTGCTGACGTTCAGAGGATGTGTAGCAGCGTCCTGCTGCGCTGGGACGTCAAAGGAGGGCAGGGACGTGGGTCCCATGCGTAGGCCCCACCGTGAGGTGTGTTGGACATCAACATCATGCATTTGGTAGGCCCCCTTAGGGCAGTGGGCCACCCCAAAAATCAGCCGTACCTGGAACTTAGGTGGCCCACACGGCAAGAAACAGTGAGGGATTAAACGTCTACCATTGGAACCCTTTCTGGGTCACAGATCATTATGAAATTTGTTTTTCCTCTTTATCTGGGTCTGTGTGACCTTATTAATAGATCGAATGGTAGATAAACATTATGGTGGGCTCCACGTGGGACCCATTGATTTAAGTGTTTTATCCTCACCGTCCCCACATGTGGGAGGTGGGATGGTTGGTGGACCTCACTCCAGCTATATGGTTGCTGAAGTGACGTTACCAAGGTCTATGGGGCGTGCCTTGATTCATGTGGCATATATCCACACCGTCCAGCGGCAGTGGACCCCTCATGATGCATGTTTTATCCACGCTGTCTGCCGTAACATGTGGGACCGACCATGATGTATGTGTTTGACCCACTGTCCATCTATTTTTTCTAAATCATGGGCTCCCTTACAAGGCCCATCTTAATGTATTTATGGCCCGTTCATTGAGGCCCACCTTAATATATATGAGGCATATGTGATAAGGCTCCTCTTGATGTATTTATGGCCTGTTCATTGAGGCCCACCTTGATATATATGAGGCCCATGTGATGAGGCCTATCTTGATGTATTTGTGGCCTGTTGTTGAGGCTAACCTTGATATATATGAGCCCATTGTTGAGGCCCATCTTGATGGGTGTAAGGCCCATTATCGAAGCCCACCTTGATGTGTATAAAGCCTGTTGTTGAGGCCCACCTTGATATATATGAGGCCCATGTGTTACGGCCCATTTGATATATTTGAGGCCCATGGGTTGAGGCCTAATGGGATATACATAAGGTCCATTACAATGTGTGATTCCACCATGATTTGTGTAATGATGTTTATGACGGGCCATGGCTTGGGAGAAATGATGGTTTGACGTTCTCATTGTAAGAATAATATTGGTTAAATGTCCACATTGTAACTCTCCCTAGGGCCCATTGATAGGCCCATACTTGTTGTGCGTAGGCCGTCTAGGTCCATCCTCGTTGTAAGGATAGTTCATCACCATATAACATGCTTAGATAACTCCATGATTCATGTCCATAACATCATATGTATGCTTGATATGAGGAATGTTTGATCATAATATAAGCCGTTGGGCTGAGACATTTACGGGACTCCTTATGAGATGAAGTGCCTCACATGATCGTACGGTACGTGCAGGATTGCTGCATGACTGGTCGATGTGACTCATGCATCTCGTATATGTGTGACATGATCGTTGTACGCCCTAGCGATATCAGGGCCATTGCCTCCATAGGCATATCGTGGATGGCCAAATGAGACACTGAAAATGTTTGGTTCTAGCATCCGGGCGCCATAAATGTCCCTGGGTGAAAATCCCTAAACCTCCGTGGGCAAGAGATGCCCCAACGTCGAGATTGAGTGGATACATGAGCGCCTGAGTACCGAATACCAGGAGGCCGCGTCTCCCATTGTCATGGTCGGTTAGAAGGGGGTGTGGCCTTACCCACCCGAGAGTAGGGGGCATAGCTAGGCTGAGTTTGACCAGCTTGTAAATGGGTCTGTTATCGACATGACGGGTAGATATTAGGTGACTACTGGTCAGGCGGATAGTGAGGTCTCTTCCACTTGCATTGTCGTGTGTCAGTGGATGGCGATTTGCATGTAGAGTGTACTAGACCCCAGTGAGGATCCTAGAGAGGAACCGTACTGATATGTGGACTTATTAAGTAGGAATTGCATACTCATTCATTCATTCACTATCCACTCGGGCTGGTGGTGCACAACTATTTATTATATGCACCTTCGCATGGTCAGGATTTCGGTTGGGACTGCGACTAACCTGAGATCAGGAGTTTACCACATTAAGTCTGACTATCCAAATTTAGGTATGAGACTGGTTTCGATAGAAGTCCCTTGTGATGGACCCCATAGCCTGTGATGCTACGTATTATCATCCCGACTTCACACTCCAGCTTCGTCATTTCATTCGCATCGCATATTGCACCCGCAGGCATATGACATTTTGGGTTGTTATGTTTTCTGTACTTATATGGCCTAAACGGACTTAGCAGGATTTTCATATTACATTATACCCTCGACATCTAATATTTAGCTCTCTATGACTCCTCATTTGCATAGTTGATCTATATTGCATACTCTAATATTGTTTGACTCATGGACTTGTCAGTATTTTCGCTTACTCTGTTATCGTATGATTCATAATCTTGTCAATATTTCCATCATTGTATTGCATTGAATACTTAGACACCACACACTTTCACCACCCTCTAAGCTTTCTATAAACTTATGCACGATAGAAGCGTGCAGGTGGCGTTAGGTTGCAGCAGCATCGAGCATGGAGCGTGCAGCGGTCTTCTGGAGCTTTGACTTTGATATATGTATTTCCCTTTCAGCATTGTATTCAAATGTTTATATTAGTGGATATGTGATGATGATGTTGCCTTTGTGATTTGGGTAAACTTGTGGTTATGCTTATTACGAGATAAATGTACGTTGAAAAATTCTCCTTATAGAATCCCAGGATCGGAATCTAGCATATGTGTGCTAGGAGCTAAGAATGGGGTACTACCAAGGTTGTCAGCATCAGATTCGGCAATCGGAAATTTTGTGAGCCCGATTTCCGGGTTTGGGGCGTGACAAGAATGACAGTAGATTAAATATATTTAGGCAGTCCTCATTCTCATTTGTACTACATATTACATCATTTAGGTTTATAGGAGCATTTTTCACTTATTGAGAGATACAGAGGTAATCTTATATTCGAGATACAGGGGAACCGTTTAAAATTTTCAGAGATGGACTTCACCCTAATAACAGGGCTGAAGACTAGTGACTTCTCCATACCCAATATCCATCATTCCAAGAAGTCAATAAGAGAGAAATACTTCAAGGAATATCCTATCCTAAAAAAATATGTACAGGAGGTGTTCAATAAGATAGTTGATAGCAATAAGCATGAAGATGTTGTGAAGGTAGCCCTAGTATTATGTGTAGAGTGGTTTGTTAGGGGAACTGACATGAATATTATGTGTTGTACAGAGTATATTGACCTTGTGGACTGGTTGAAAGACTTTAATATTTCACTACAATGTCATTGGCTGCATATTTTCCTGACAAGAAAGGATTCTTTCCTTGCCTATTTTAATTTATAGTTATACGAAACTATATTTATTTAAGATCATCTTACCATTTATATGGGCCCTTGAGAGAGTACTGGCCCTCCGAGAATCTATCATTTCATACGTACCCTCCCAAATTTCAAGATTCATACAATAACGAGGATGGAAGGGTTGGAAGTATAAGAAAATTCATCAAATAATAGAGAGTGAAGATGTAAGTCAATTTTTATGAAGCTAAGTGGTCACTTATTGAAATATATATGTTTCCGTACAGGAACATGAAGGATGCTTTCTTGCAGGCTGAGATAGTTCTTATCTTAGAACCCATCATTAAGGAGCTGGAGACAGATGTCGTTCGTTTAGTCCATAATAGATCTGATGTAAGATGTCATAAAAGTCTTCTTTTATGTTGATATTTTATATTTACTTTAACATGTTATATATTTGAGACATACATTGCTTCATTTTGTAGGGCATTAAAGATGATGATGATGAAGATATGGATGAGAGAGAGGGACAGGGAGAGGGAGAAGAAGGGGGAGAGGAAGAGAGTGGTGATGAGGGAGAGGGAGAGGGAGTGGGTTTGCAATTGACAGGAGAGTCGAGGGAGGATAAGGAGGAGCTGAAGGCGAGAGGCTTCAGTTGGAGAGAGATAGGGAAGAGTTGAAGAGGAAAGAGAACTAGTACTCAAGGAGATGGAACTAATACTAAAAGAGAAAGAAGCTTTGAGGTTAAAGAAGGAAGAGTTGAATGAGAGGTTTGTTTTGAAGATGAAGAGGAAAATACTAATGAGGGAGAAGGAAGAATTGAGAATCAAGAATGAGGTATTGAAGAAGGAGAATGAAGAGTTGGAGGAGGGTAAGGTGGAGTTAAAGAAGTAGATGGAGGCGTTTCTTATAGAGAAAATGCAGTTTTGAAAGGAGAAAGAGTTAGAGAAGGAAAAGGAAGAGTTTGAGAAGGAGGATGAGGATTTGGAATGTAAGGACCAGGGGAACGGAGAGGTGGATGTTCAACACTCGGATGCGTTAGATGTTAATACATGTGAGAAATCACTGCGATCCATTCTAGTCTATAAGAGGATAAGTAAGAGGGCCATGAAGCCGTCTGTCTACAAGCGTTCTCCATTCACTTCCATCTCTGCTATTCAAACAACTCCAAGCAACGTCGCCGACTATGAGAAACTAAGAGAATTGTGTACTTCTCCGATACCTTTTTAGGCCAAGATTGATCCATTTAGGGTTATATTAGAGGATGAACTGCATGAATTGGATAGTTGGGCCAACGCAAACAAAGATTCGACAAAATTTATTTGGTTCAGGACCTTCTGGGAGAAAGATGCATGGGTTAATAGCGTGGTAAGTAATTCACATACATACATCTATATGTATTCAACTCTTATATTAGACTAGAGATTAATTCGTCATCTTTATTAATTAGGCTATTGATAAGTACGTTGATTTCTTAGAGAGAAGGCACAGTTCATTTCCTACTTTATATACTCAGGACTGTAAGTTCTGCCCCACATCTTTTCTAGTAACTATATGAGGAAGGAAGGAAGTAATGGTAGAAGCCCACCATTCCAAATTAGCTATTCACCCAGGAAGCACTAAGATGTACAATGACGTTAAGAGACAGTACTGGTGGAATAACATGAAGAGGGACATCACAGGCTTTGTAGCAAAGTGCATGGTGTGCCAAAAGATTTAAGGCCGAATATCGTAAGCCTGCTGGCCTCCTTCAGCCACTGCCACTAGCTAAATGGAAGTGGGACAACATCTCTATGGACTTCATATCCGGTCTTCTTAGGACACAAAGAAAGCACGACTCGATCTGGGTCATCATCGATAGGTTGACAAAGGCAGCCCGATTCCTCCTGATCTGCATGACAAATTTCACTGATAGTTTGGTGAAGTTATACACGACTTGATCTGGGTCATCGTCGATAGGTTGACAAAGGCAGCCCGATTTCTCCTGATCCGCACAACAGATTCCACCGATAGTTTGGCGAAGTTATACATCTGGGAAGTCGTGCGATCTTACAGAGTTCCGCGGGAGATTATATCAGATCGAGACTCCAGGTTTACTTCTGCCTTTTGGAAGTGGTTGCAGGAAGAGATGGGCATAGAGCTCAAGTTCAGCACGACATTCCACCCTCAGACAAACAAACAGACTGAAAGGGTGAATCAGATTTTGGAGGATATACTGAGAGCATGCATTCTGTACTTTTAGGGTAACTAGGATGATCACTTGGCTCTGACAGAATTCGCATACAACAACGGCTTCCAGTCCAGCATAGGCATGGCACCGTATGAGGCTCTCTATGGTCGCCCTTGCCGAGCCCCTTAATGCTGGGCAGAGATTGGAGAAAGAAGCTTGTTGAGGCCCGAGCTTGTTCAGGCTACTGCCCAGGTCATTGATATGGTTTGGAAGCATTTGCATACCGTCTAGAGCAGACAGAAGAGCTATGCGGATAATCGACGACGTAACCTGGAGTTTGCGATTAGCGATCATGTATTCCTAAAGGTGTCACCTATGAAGGGTCTGATGAGGTTCAAACAGAAAGGGAAGCTAGCACCTCGTTTCATTAGGATTTTCGAGATTTTGGATCGTGTGGGAGCCATAGCATACTGCCTTGCATTATCTACTGCACTGGCCGGTATTCACAACGTCTTTCACATGTCCATGTTAAAGAAATACATGCCAGACGAATCGCACATCGTTAGCTGGGAGCAGATTGAGCTTACAGACAATGCCTCTTACACCGAAGAGCTTATCCGCATCTTGGACCACAAGGAGCATATCCTATGAAGAAAGACGATACCATTAGTTAAGGTTCTTTGGTCACATCATGGAGAAGAGAAGGCGACATGGGAACAAGAAGCTGAGGTTAAGGAGAAATACCCTCACTTATTCAACAGTGTACTGTAGGTAATTTCGAGAATGAAATTTTTTTTAGTAGGGTAGACTGTAACACCCCGTACCTCTGGTACACGGGTGTTACCCATTTAAGACCACGACTATGAAAAACCTAGGTTGATTAACTAGATGACTTGAACTTGACAGGCACAGGATGGGACTCCCAGTTGACATCGAAGCTGTCCATCAGAGACTTGGGAACTAATTACGCCCCACGACAGTCAAGAAGGTAACCCTAATTAATCCCCTTAAGTAAAAGCAGTTCTTGAGTCAACTAATACTTAAGAAACGAAGCAACGCCCTAATAATCGACATCCAGGGGCTAATGGAGAGCGAACCAAGCGACTAATACATCTCAAACCCACGTTTGACCGTTAAAATCGAATACCACGTCAATCCAACCATTGGATTGATGGTCTTGGCCGTAAAGTAACCTGAAAGGCGTGATATGGCCCACCTGGGCCTTGGCCCCGCCCCAAATTGGGCTGGGACCCTTATGTAAGGATCCTAGAAGGAATGGACGGTCTGGATCTGTCAAGAACATTGTGGTGGACCCCACACAGAGTGCGCGTACACTCCACGCATTAGTGCACGACGTGCACTAGAATGGCAGGATCGGTCAAAACACCTTTGACCGAACCAAAATGAGAAAAGAAGAAAGGACCTCTTCCCGCCCATTTAAAATTTTAAACTATTGATCTTTGACCCCTAAAGTGGCCCACCCTTGCAACTTTTCGAGTGATCCGAACCGTCCAATTGTCTCGTGGGACCCGACTCAACAAAATTGTACCTAAAGGAACATGGAAGATAGGTTGCAACCATCCAAAGTCTTGCACGTGGCGGAAGTCCGCAAGGTGGGACCCACCCAGGACCTCATGGGTAGCCCATGATCATCCTGATCAGGCCATCCCAGCCGTCCATCACCAAGGAGAGCCATGCTCTCTTTTCCAGAAATAGTCGAGTAAGGCCTGCCCATGGAAAAGTAAAAAAAATAGGTTTCCTCTTTGGGAAGGGAGTGCCGACTCATTTCTAGCCATTCCTGGGGCCATGTGGTGCCATCTTAGCTGCTGGTTCTGGACAAGATGAGGAGGAGATGAGAAACGTATCATCTCATGAGAAATGGAGATTTTCGTGAGATGATTTGAAACTGACGTTTGGGGCCCAAAAAGTGGACCCCATGTCGATCAGAGGTTCGATTTGGTCTGCTCAAACGGACCAGATCATGGTGAAATACGTGGCACTATGATCTGTCATTAGAGGGCCAATCGTCTTCCCCGATAACCCATGCAAACCAGATGATGAGATAGGCCCCACCAAATCAAAAAATTTACTTTTTTGGTGGGCTTGGGTGTCGGCTATTCATCCTAGCGTGTGAATGGGCCCTATGCAATGCCACCTTTCAATCACAACCGTGCAAGGTGGGTCATTTTGATCCAACAGTTGGGACCTTCTCTCCCACCACTATAAATAGAAGCCCTGTAGACCTCAAGATTTGCACAAAGGAGAGGAAAGAGAAAAGAGAGAGAGAAAGGAAGGAGAGAGAGAGAGAGAGAGAGAGAGAGGGAGAAGAGAGTTTGGGTGCAAACTCGATTCTGTACTGAGTCGACACAGCCTGTTCAGACTGAGTCAAGCTAGTGCGGGTCAGTGACATCTGTTCGAGTCGAGCTCAAGCTCGAGTGGCTACTGGTTTGAGTGTCGAGCATTGGAGTTTTAGGTAACACTCTGGCTGTCACTCCATTTTAATCTCCAACATTGTAGGGCCACTTACCTCTCTTAATCTAGCCATTACTGTCCGTAAACCAGGCCGACAATGAGGGTATTCTGGGTCGAAACTATGATAACCAATGGCTTGGCTTTGGGTAAAAAATCAGGCCCAAAATGGTAACAACATTTTTTACCGCAACAAAGCCTAGCAATGGCTGCGTTTTGGGACCCAAGATGGGCAGTTAATGGCCGTGAATGGGCTGTGTTCTGGCTGGGAAACGAAGTTCAAATGGACCTGTGTTGAGCCCTAAGTTAGGCTTTGAAACAGGCCCAAGAATCGACCTTAGACGGGCTCTCATTTGGACCGTAAATCCAGCAGCAACCAGGCCCCAAACCGGTAGTGAAAACTAGCCCTAACTGGACCATGTTGGGCCGGTTAAGGGATTTCAGATGGTCCCTGTTTGGGCCTGCAATCAAAGGCTGATATCAGCTGTGTTTGGGCTAAGAAAAGCCCTCCATAGGACTCCCAAATGGGCCTAAAAACAGCCAGCAATATAGACAGTGAGGCTGCGACTGGTCTTTGAATGGGTCTTCAACCCAAGCTAAGGACGATTACATTTCGGGCCGAGTAGCTGGAGTTCGACCACCTCACAATTGGTCTGAAAAACGGCCATGATATGAGCCGTGGCGTGGGCCAGAACCAATGGCTAAATGAGGTATGTCGATTGGCCAGCATATTGGGCCAAAACCAGTCGCGTTTTGGGTAGAAGATAGCCTCAGAACTGGGCTAGGACCAGCCCCAATTTCAGTGTCCAAATGGGCCTCAGCCACAGTGCTAGGCCGTGTAGTGAGCATCGCTCATATCTGTGGGCCTCACCTGCAGCGGGCTGCACCACACACAACAGTGTGCCGCACAGAACAGTGGGCCATGCTATAACTGGGCTGTACCACTTAGGATGGGCCATAGCAGCCGGGCCAAACTAGGCCAGACACTGGGCTAGGACGAGCCCGACCCAAATGTCCCATTGGGTTTTGGGCATGTTGTTGCTGGTGGGCCTAAATAAATCAGCCCACTCAGTCTTTTGGGCTTTGTTTGTACAACGCAACCCAGGCCCGATTCGAGGCTTAGGTTGGAGCAAAATTCTAGGCCCAAATGATTGTACTTATGGGCCTTTCAAACCCCACCAACTTTCTATGCACTTAAAGCTTTAGGACTTGTTGTCTAACACACAAATTCTCTAGGGAACTATTTGAGTGACGTGGAACCACTAACTTCTTGAGGAAATTTGCATTAAGGGACACATTACGACCTTGCTGGTGATGATTTTCTTCCTCTTGAGCTTTCTATATCTAAACTAGATTAAGGATAGTCTTTTATAACATTTGTTAATGATATTCTAGGAGTGGATAATCATTCAAATTGTTTGTTTAAAATACATGCTCTGTTTAGCCACTGACTAACTATTGCTTATATAATTTAGTAGTGATCAAATCCTGGATTATTTTACCACATGTCATAGGACCAATCATTTGAGTTGTTTACTCTACTATATGTCTTGGATTTTGTTAAACTGTTGATTTGTTTAACTTGAAAATATGATTCAGATTTACTAAAATACTCAATTGGTTACTTGAGAAGCATGCTTTAGAACTTGATAAGTTAAGAATATATGATTTTTGAACTTGTTGCATACATGAGTTTTACTTCACATATCAAAGCATGCCTGAATCCTCATAAGATTTTATTGATTGTAAGTCATACATTATTTAAAACCTCTCTATGGAACTCCTATTTTAAGAGAGTCCGAGCTTAGGGTGTAATGGAACAAATTATGATAAAAATATACCCTCAACATGGAGGTTATGATTAGTGGCAATTAAGTCATGAGGTCTACCATCTATGGAGTGATTCCACTTACCTGACTATGGAATAAACCGCACAACATTTATTCTCTTCGCCGTTTACTCGTATTGATCCATACATACCGTTTCGTTTTAGTCATTACATTTAATGATTTTGATACTTTATTCCTAGTCAACATATGGTGGTACATCTCTTGTATTGAGAATTGATTGGCCACATGTTAATGGGCTCTATACATACCCTAAGGCGGTAGCCTCATGAGTCGAGGATGATGGTATGAGACCTATGCCCAAGCTGTTGGTCTACGTGACAAGCCCCCATAGTGACCTTTGAGCTTATTTGAATTGACTGGTTGTAATTAGACTAATAACGGGTTGGCTAATCATGCATACATTGCACAGACCAGCATCTATTGCTATCGTACGTGATATACGTATTTGTCCGACTGAATGATTTTCTCAGGTTAATGATTGTATGGGTGACGAGTCCAATGTCTGCAGGGATGAGCATCCTCAGGACGATGATTGCATTCACGCATCCATGCATATAATAAGATTGCGTTTGCTATGTTTCAGATTGCTTGTATATTTTATGCTATTTCTTGTTTAGGGCGGTGATGTGTAATTTTGAGGGGAGATTCACACTGTGCTAGCCACTTATTCATAAATATTCAACCATACAAAGGACACATGTGTAGAGACAGGAGACTACGCAGCAAACTTTAGGTTGCCGAAGTTGGAGCAGATGATGAGCCTTATGATAAGGAGCCGTATCAGGACGCGTCTGCATATTATGGCCTCAATCAGTAGATTTCATTTATGATAGTCTGTTTTAAATTATTACATTTGAGAATTTTATATTTGGCCCCCAACCGAGTGGGCCAGGATATTGTTTCCCATTTGATCATATTTATGTTATAGTTGTTTTCTACTACTTGTACTTTAATTTTTATTAATTACCATTATTATTCGGTTAACTCCTGAGCTTTTGCAAGGCCCATATCATAGTCCGTACTGTTCCATAGGCTTCCTCGGTCCTCCCTGTCAAATTCTGACAACCCTCGACCCGTATTCGAGGTTTGTGTGTGATCCTAAGCCTAGTCCTGCATACCAAAGTCGGCTCGACCCGAATCTTATACCCTAGCAACCGCGCCGTCGCTGCGGTTCTAAAGTCGCGACTCACACACCGATTCGATATCCGGGCTAGAAGATGTGGGCCCACGTTCATTTCAAGGAAAACGCCACGCGTTACGAATTTCGGGGGAATCTCTACAACCTATCCCATCAATCAATCAATCAATCGATCAATCAATCAATGTCAAGTACAAGCCATACCCCAAGTATAACAACCCATCCCTTCCCATTCCTAAAGTCAACTCTCTCTCTCCACCCATCCCTTTCTTACAACACCATCACCCATCACCCATCATTCCATCACCTCTTATCATCCCATCACTTCTCTCTCTCCCTCATTTCTCAAAAAAAATAATCTCCCAAGCAACCCAAATTTCATACGTCCAAGCTCCTCTCTCCCAACTCCAACTGTGGCCCACTTCCCACTCTCTCATCTTCCATCTTAACCTTCTAATATCCATCAACCTCCATCAAAGTTGAAGGTAACGAGCAGAGGAGTCCAAGGGATCATGGAGAAGGCCTAGAGGTGAGTGATCCATCGTTAAATTTCTTTTGGGACCACATGTGATAAGACCCGTTTGAAGCACACAATGTAAGAAATGGAGGGCCTATAGTGGCGGGGTCCATCCTCTTCATCCCGATCTCTCTCGTCTCTTCTTCTTCTCTCTATCTCTTTTTCTTTCATTTTTGCGTTGATTTGGCCATGTGGTCCACCCGAATGGACCCCACCATGAAGTATTATCCATGCTATCCATCAAGTGGGCCCACCTGACATCCCATAACCCACAGGCTGGATGTAGGGAAAACACAAATATCTGGTTGATCCGAATAGGTGGGTCACGTCCATATGGGACCCGCCATCATGCCTGTGTTGTATCCACTATCCAGCGTCCAGGGACGCTGGACGTAGTTAACAGTGAGGTGTGAGCAGATGTGGGTGCGGCTAACAGTGTAGTGTGGACTGAAGTGGGTTGTGGATAACAATGAACTGTACATTGCTCATGTAGGCCCCACCATGATGAATGAATATAATCCACGCCGCCTAACCTATTCCTCGGCTCATTTTAGGTGTTGAGCCAAAAACTGAAACTAATCTGACTATCGAGCAGGCCATTGTATAGAAAACAATGGTTGTATCATTGAAATACACTTTAACATTTCTATACATTGAAACATGACAAATATTGGGCTTGTTTGGCTTGTCTTGAGCCATAAGAGCCAGTGGACGGGGTGGATTCCCCTAATGTGGGTCCCACCTATGAAAATCCCCAAGAAAACTCTAAATTAAAAAAAAATACACAGGACGGACACGCAGCAGTGTCCTGTTGCACCACTGACGGACGGACGGACAGGAAGGGACCCACGGTCCCAACTGTGGGCCCCACCATGATGTATGTTTATCATCAACACCATGCATTTTGTTGGGTCCCCTTTGACCAGTGGGCCACCCCAAAAATCGGATGTATGTGGAACTTAGGTGGCCCACACAGAAGGAAACAGTGTTGATTTAACGTCTGCCATTGAAACCTTTTTGGATCATAGAAGTTTTGGATCCTTATGAAATTTGTTTTTCATCTGCATCCAGGTCTGTGTGACCATATGATCAGATTGGATGATAGATAAATGTTATGGTGGGCCCCATGTGGGACCCACTGATGTAAGTATTTTATCCACTCTATCCCCGCATGTGGGAAGTGGGGTGGTTGGTGGACCTCACTGCAACTATATGCCTGCTGTAGTGACGTTACCAAGGCCTGTGGGGCCTACCTTGACTAATGTGGTATTTATCCACACCTACCATAGGCAGTGGACCCCTTATGATGAATGTTTTATCCACGCCGTCCGCCATAACACGTGGGACCGACCGTGATGTATGTGTTTAACCCACTGTCCATCTTTGTTTGCCATATCATTGACTACCTTATGAGGTCCATCTAAATGTATTTATGGGTCATCTATTGAGGCCCACCTTGATACATATAAGGCCATGTGATGAGGCCCATCTTGATGTATTTATGACCCATCTTGATTTATTTATGGTCGTCCATTGAGGCCCACCTTAATATATACGAGACCCATGTTATGAAACCCATTGTGATGTATTCAAGGCCCATTGGTTATAGCCCATTGCAATGCACATAAGGCCCATTGGTGTGGCCCATTGATGCGGCCCACTTGATAAATATAAGGCCCATGTGATGCGGCCCATTTGATGTATTTAAGGCCCAATGGGATGTATTTAGGTCCATTGCAATGTATGATTTCACCATGGTGTATATAATGATGTTTATAACGGGTCATGCCCTGAGAGCAATGATGGTTTGATGTCTACATTGTAAGGATAATGTTGGCTAAATGTCCACATTATGACTCTCCAAACAACATTGATAGGCCATAAACTCATCACATTTCCATCTTCGTTATGAAAAATCACCATATAACATGTTTAGTATAGATCCATGATTCATGATCATACACATCATATGTATGAATATGAGGAGTGAAAAATATATGCCTTCAATGTTGTTTATGCACTCCGACCTAGGCGAAAGTGCTGCTCTACGTCACCTACACACAGATCATGCATGTTTGATAGAGTGATTCATGTACTTGCATTTGTGTGATTATGATTATTGTATGCCCTAGTGATATCAGGGCCATAGTATAACACCCCGTATCTTCAGTACACGGGTGTTACCTTTTAAACCCACACAAAATTAAAATTTATTTGGGTTAACCAAAAACTTGAACTCGACATACACAGGATGGGGATTTCATCGACGAAAAGCCATCCAACCGTCTTCAAGGCCATGCGATCACGCAATGATAATTCAAGAAGGTGAGACTATCTACACTCCAAATTAAAGTCATTACGATAGTTAATATATGGAATACACTTGTCTACCAACACATGAGAGCTAGTTAGTGACAAACCGTGCTTTCATCGTAACTAGTACTTGACAATAAGGTAAGACAAATATCTAGAACCTCACTACCCGCATGCCGATAGGCCAAAAATAGCTTAAAAGGTACGTAACGGCCACGGACTCTCGATTGATCCAAAATGGACCCATCCTTGAGTGGGTCCTCAATGTAAATGGATGGAGTGGATTACCCCCCTCCTTTCGTGAGTAACATTTCAAGAGGCCTCACACAATGCTTCACAAAGAATCCACGTACATGAGGTGCACCAAAACCATTGGCTCGATAAACATGCCTCGACCGACCATTTTGCACCCAATCTCTCTACTTGGTTTTTAAACCGACTTACTTCAACCTAAGTGGTACCACCACGGTTTAGGGACTTTCAAACCATTCAAACCATTCATGGGACCCCACGATGTAGAACAAGATTTTGATCATTCGTTTCGGACGACGACGATTGATCACCGTCCATTTCATGCCAAAGATAGCCCAACCGAGGGGCTTGTGGAGAGGTGAGAGACGGACACCACTGTCACACAAGGCAAATGCTGAATCACACGTTATGGGCAATCATGCACCGTCCATCTCTCTCTCGCTAACTATAAAGAGCGCTCATGTGTGGCCAATTCATACGCCAAGTAAGGAGCCCTAGAGTTTAAGTGAGAGTGAGAAACAGGGGAGTCGTCTCTCCTATCAGTAGTTCGAGTGCCTCACCCTCTCAAAGTGACCACTCCTGATTTCCTTCCTTTCATTTAAGAGTCAATGAACCATATTAAAATGTTATCAATTGCAATTAGGCTATATGATGGCCACAGTCCCGAAATATGGTTTTACTTCTTCTCGTTCAACATGTTGTTTTGGCCTTGACCACCGAACAATGGTCGACCTCATCACATCGACCACGTTACCAGAGATGTTATAATGTGGACATTTAACAACATTATACTTGATAATGTGAACGTCAATCAACATTGCTCCCAAGGCATGGGTCTCCGCCTAATATCAACACCGATCCAATACTGCCATGGGGAATCACCCATTTGCAATGAACCCTAAGGACACCTCGTTGGGCCTTGACCCATGGGCCTTGGATACATCATGGGCCGCATCATATGGACCGAGCTTTATAAGCTCTTTATCAGCCACATCAATGGGGCTGGTATGGTTTGGTCATCGCAATGGGTCATAATCTCTGTTTAGGCCTTAAATGAGGAAGAAGATATCAGGTGTGGGTTCTCAACCACCATGATAGGCCACAAATACAACGATGGGCCTAGTCTCATCGGGTCTTTATAGTCGAGCAAATGCTCCACACCAACTCGGGCCTCATATGTATACAAAGTGTGAAGAGAAACAACACCTCTTCATAGGCCCTAATACATCGTCAAGGGTGGGGGCCTTAACCCATGGGCCCGCAACACGCAAATGGGCTTGTTTTCATCCCATGGGGGTTGCCTTGGACCTGCAATGCATCAAATGGCCTCACCAACGACATGGGCCGACATCCACATCAAAGTGTGGCCCCAATGATGGGCCTCACCAACTGTACATTAAGATGGACCTCAAAACATGCCACCATAGGCCCTTTAAATTTGGATCCGCCCATCGGGGAGCTCATGCCCAAAATGAGCTTTCAAAATGGATGTCCGAGATTGGACATGTTCACATTCATTATTTTATAATTTTGTGTATATATACATGTATATATATACACATGATCATGTATCCGATAAGTATGCGTCCGTGGTAGGCCCCACCGGGACCCAAACCCATATGTAATGCATAAGTGGGTCATGCATGCCGAGGCGTGAAACATGGTTTATATGTACGACCCAACTTTCGGTCATGCGGGAAAAAAAATGGAAATCAAATTTCATAGGATGATGATCCAAAAATCCGAATGGTTCACATGAAGGGTTTCCCATAAAACCCCTTGGTTCAATCTATTACCTTAAACAAAACTTGTGGGCCATGAGAAATGGATGGAGCAAAATTTGATTTGAAATTCTCTTTACTATTGCCCACCTCGTGAATCTTAGATCAAGGTGAAAATTCACCCCATATGGGTTCTTGGGATTCCACACGATGGACCATTGGCTTCAACACTCATGCTCATGTGGGACCCACTGTGAAAAGAAATAAATAGTGTATGCATGAAACTTTTATCCAATTTTTGTATATATTTTTTTTGAGTAAAACACATGTTGAAAAACGTTGAGATCTCATCACACTGAGTCTAAGATCTGAGTTCCACTTGGAGCAGGGATCTCAAACACACTAAACAAGTCCCAATATGGCTTGTTTGGTGTCTGAAAGCCAGGTGGGTCCAAAAGCTTTCTACCTTTGCTTAAAATTATCTTTGTTATGGTATGGCCGCATTTTAGACCGGAAAATCAACCTCAGGGTTTTTTGCAATTCCACATGATATGGAGAATGGAATGATGGCCATGACACATGTGTAAAGATGCACACGTGCAAGGTACATGGGTGACCTATATGAGTGGCATGCATGGTGAGTCCTTCATGCATGCCTCTTTGTTTCATCGTGGGTTGTCCAAGGTCTGGACATAGTCCACCTTGGGCATATCTCCATGTTAGCCACCATTCGGGATCGACCCACATTGGGCCCCATCTTTCATATACATATACACCATGTATATGGGTAAGGGCCTATGGGAACCCACACACCTGTGTGAAGCGACACCCCATTTGTAGCCACATGTGACATACCCCCATATGGTATGGGATGACATAAAATGCATCATGGTGTACTAGATGATATATCATAGATGGGGTATACATATATACATATAATATACACACATACATGGATGGCCAGATCATAGAATATAGAGGGAGATAGAGAGCAAGGACACCTCTATATGGAGGTCCCACACTATGGGCCCCACTTTGAGGTATAAATTTACATCAAGATGGGTCCTACATGAATATGGACCCTTAAATCCAACTAGATAAAGTAAATGGAAGTTGATCCCACCTATTGGGGCAAGATCACCCATTGCTACACTCCTCTCAAATAAGCACCCAAACCATCGTAGTTCCATTCAACTTTGATTCCATGGCATCCTAGATGAGGTTTCGGATGGTGCCAGATAATTTCCGGGAATTTGAAGGGGTAGGAAAAGGTGGGCCACACCCAATGACACCCTCTCTTGGAGGGTTTGGTGATGATTCTTTTCCTGTATGGAGGTTTCCACCCATAATGACCCGTAAATAATTTGAAAGTGAAAATGAGAGACTAATGATAAAGGGATGAGAATAAACCATATTGACTGGATGTTATGTGGTGGTGATGGATGTATAATTCCCTTGCTTTTGACTTTTATTTGATTGGTGTAAGATAGTCATAGGTGTGTAAGTAAATAGTCTAGATTTATGCTATGTAAGGGTGAGAAGTTGATATTGATTGATGAATACATTGATGGGTGATTGATGTGATTTCTCATATTGTAATATATGTTGCTATGATACACATGGATAAAATCTCTCATGGGAAGTCCTAACAAAGGAGAGTCCATGCTCGGGTGTAACTAGATTGGTGGTGACAGTAGGCATCGATATGGAGGTTTTGGCGATGGGTGTACTGACCATGGGGTTTACCATTCATGTGTAGTTTCACCGGACTGACTAGGGGTGAAACTCGTAGCCCTTCAAAATACCGTCGTTTACTCATTTTTGAATCATTCATATCGACATGTTTAAATTGTCACTTTGATAATTTCAACATTTCACCCCTAGTCGGCATTAGTGGTAGCCCTTTCTGGGTCTTACATGTTATTGACCACATGTTATGAGTATTCACACACCCAAGGGTAGTCTCATGGCCCATGGTGGTAATGGGACACTATACTAGAGCCATCGGTGTGTGCTCCATTGATGTGGCTTAATTAAAATGGTAATTGGATTAATAATGGATGCTAATCATGCATACATTGATGTATTTAATCTATTGCTATGTATTTGATGTCCGTATCGTTAAGTGGATGATGTGTCCCATGGTTCGATGTAATGATGTTTATTCAATGATTGCATGGGCGGCGGCCTGTCTCAAGGATGAGCATCCCATGGCGTGGTATTCCATACATCCACATTAATAAGATTGATAATGTTTTGGATTATGTCCGCATGCTATGATATTCCTTGTTTAGGGCGGCGGTGTGTAATCTTAGTGGGAGATCACATTGAGTTGGCCACTCATTCATCAATATTCAACCTACAGAGGATCACCATATAACAGGTTTAGGAGATCCATGAGGCCATGAGGAGGCTTACGCATGAGGGGCCGTATGTAGGTGGCTGATATTTTGGATTAAATCAATAGTTTTCATAACATTGCCTTATTTCGAGAATTGAGGTTTTGTATATGGGCCCCAGCTGAGTGGCCCAGGATATTATTATTGTTTGGGTTTTATCTATACTATGCTTGGTTCCGTTAATCGCACTTTGATTTTAGTTGATTATCCTTTTCGCTTCATCGCAACACTGGTTTTCAAGTGTGATTGTGATTATTATATGCCTAGTTACATCGGTGTTACATAGTCTCCACAGACACATCATGGGTGACTGGATTGGATAACAGAAATACTGTTTCTAGCATCGGGGCGCCATAGATGTCCCTGTATGAAAATCTCTAAACCCAATGGTACTAGAGGATGACTCCAACGTCAAGACCGAGTGGATATATGAGCACATGAGGGCCGAATACCAGGAGGTCACGTCTCCCACTGTGTCGTGGTCGGTTAGAAAGGGGTGTGGCCTTACTCGCCTGAGGGTATGGGCATTACTAGAATGAGTTTGACCAGCTTGTGAATGGGTCCGCTATCGACGTGCTAGATAGATATTGGCATACTATTGATAAGGTGGATAGTGAGGTTTCTTACGCTCACTTGGACTGCATGCCTGGGAAAGGGGCAGTGCCATTTGGAGTGTACTAAACCCCGGTGATTTTCTAGACTGAGAACCGTACTGATATTTGATGCTCTAGTGAGGAGCTGCATTGATATGTGGATGAGGATTGACATGCTTGAGTTGCATTTCGCATCGCATGGCCTTGACATGGCCGATAACATTCGTGTTCTGCACCACATAGCTTTAGTACGGCTGATTGCATTGACGTACTATCAGCATGATTTTGCATTACTCTGACATTGCATTCTGAGCATTCTCATATTGCGCACATACTTACACCACCCTCTAAGCTTTCAATAAGCTTATGTACGATTGATGCGTGCAGGTGATGCCAGGACGCAGCCGTAGCTTCGCCACAATAGGAATGTGCAGTCGAGCTTTTGGAGTTTCTGTTATTAGCATTATCTTGTATTTCCCTTCATATGCATTATACTCAAAGTTTTTTATCATAGTGGATTTTGTGATGGTGTTCTTATGGTTATTGCTCGTGGGTTATGCTTATGGTTATGCTCATGGTTATGCTCATTATGAATGAAATTGATATTAGAGATCCTCCTTGTAGGATCCCAGGATCGGAACCTGGTAAATGGTGCCGGGAGCCGAGAATGGGGTGTTACAGAGGCTGTCGGTGCCGGATTCGACGATCGAAAATTTTGTGAGCCTAGTTTCCGACTTTGGGGCGTAACAGTTTTTGGGATACGAGTTGTGTACTTAGGTTCTGAAAATCGGGGCATTACATAGACTGAGATAGTTCTTATCTTAGAACCCACCATTGAGGAGCTGGAGACGGATGCCGTTCGTTTGGTCTGTGATAGATCTGATGTAAGATGTCATAAAAGTATTCTTTTATGTTGATATTTTATATTTACTTTGACATGTTACATATTTGATGCATATATTGCTTCATTTTGTAGGGCATTAAAGATGATGATGATGAAGATATAGAAGAGAGAGATGGACAGGGAGAGGGAGAAGAAGGGGGAGAGGAAGAGAGTGGTGATGAGGGAGAGGGAGAGGGAGAGGGAGAGGGAGCATTGTTGACAGGAGAGTCGAGGGAGCATAGGGAGGAGCTGAAGGCAGAGAGGCTTCAGTTGGAGAGAGATAGGAAAGAGTTGAAGTGGGAGAGAGAAGTAGTGCTCAAGGAGGTGGAACTAATGTTAAAAGAGAAAGAAGCCTTGAGGTTAGAGAAGGAAGAGTTGAATGAGAGGGCAATTTTGAAGATGGAGAGGGAAATGCTAATGAGGGAGAAGGAAGAATTGAGGATCAAGAATGAGATATTGAAGAAGGAGAGGAAGAGTTGAAGGAGGGTAAGGTGGAGTTAAAGAAGCAAATGGAGGCGTTTCTTATATAGAAAACACAGTTTTGGAAGGAAAAAGAGTTAGAGAAAGAGAAGGAAGAGTTTGAGGAGGATGAGGATTTGGAAGGCAGGGACCATGGGAACAGAGAGGTGGATGTTCAACACTTGGATGCGTTAGATGATAATACATGTGAGAAATTATTGCGATCCATTCTAGTATATAAGCGGATAAGTAAGAGGGTCGTGAAGCTGTCTGTCTACAAGCGTTCTCCATTCACTTCTATCTTTGCCATTCAAACAACTCCAAGTAACGCCGCCGACTATGAGAAACTGAGAGAATTGTATACTTCTCTGATACCCTTTTAGGCTAAGATTAATCCATTTAGGGTTATATCGTAGGATGAACTACATGAATTGGATAGTTGGACCAATGCAAACAAAGATTCAGTGGAATTTATTTGGTTTAGGACCATCTGCGAGAAAGATGCATAGGTTGATAGCGTGGTAAGTAATTCACATACATGCATCTATGTGTATTCAACTCTTATATTAGACTAGAGCTTAATTCGTCATCTTTATTGATTAGGTTATTGATAAATATGTTAATTTCTTGGAGAAAAGGCACAGTTCATTTCCTACTTTATATACTCAGGACTGCAAGTTCTGCCCCACATTTTTTCTGGTAACTGTATGAATTGGATTATAGTTATTATGTTATTTGATTATATGATATATGTTCTAATTTGAAATTTTATCTATAATAACCATGTCTCGAACTGCAAATGTCGACATTGAGAATATATCGGGATATTGGCAGCGACAAAGAACGTGCAACATTACAAGTAGAGAAACTCACTGTGAACGACATTGTTAAACCTCGAGAAGGGCAGAAGCCCATGTGGCAGTATGAACAGGTAATGATGTCGTTACAAGTTATCAACGCTGGGTGTACTCATTTCTATAATTTTTATAATGATATCTTATCTTGTCAAACATGGACAGGCATACGTACCAATCATCCATGCCAACAGTCATTGTTACCTCATGGTCATTCACCCTCAAGCCCGAGAAATCGTTATTCTCGACAGTTTATATTCGAAGGCACTCAGTCGATACAGGGAACATATCAAGCTTATGAAGGGCTTGCCTATATTATTCCATGTCGAAGGAGATATGTTTGCGTTAGATGAGAAGGCTTGGACGGTCAAAGAAGAGACTTCTATACCAAAGCAGACGAAGGGATATGATTGTGGCATATTTGTCATGAAATATATTGACATTTTGTGCAGTGATCTAATTTTGTCAGGGACGGAGTTGCAGAAATTCACTCCCATCTTTAGGAACTCAATAGCCTATAATGCCTGAGTGTCCACAAAATATGATATATTTGTCTTAGGCATGAGAGGAATGGGGAAATTTTGTGAAATGTTGTAAATTGTTGTAAATGATGTCTTCTAAAACATTCAGAGTGAAATGATGTAAATGATATCTTGTATATTTTGTCACAAATTTGTAGTAAATGATGTCTTCTTAATAGTGATTTCATTATGAATGATGATTTGTTTGTGTATTAGATAATTTCATCTACTCTGCGGTCAATTTACTTCACTTCGCTGTCAAAGTCCTTCACTTTGCGGTGAATTCCTACAAATTTCTTTAACTTCATGGTCAATTCCATTCATTTCGCAGTCAATTCCCTTCACTTCATTATCTTTTCCATGCATTGTGCGGTCAATTTCGGTGATTTCCCTTCACTTCACGGTCAATTCCATACATTTCGTGGTGAATTCTGGCGAATTCTCTTCATTTCACGGTCAATTCCATGCATTTCGCAGTGAATTATGGCGAATTCTCTTCACTTCATAGTCAATTCCATGCATTTCACGGTCAATTCCGACGAATACCCTTCACTTCACGGTCAATTTCATGCATTTCGCGGTCAATTCCCTTCACTTCACGTTCAATTCCATGCATTTTTGCGATCAATTCCCTTCACTTCACGATTAATTCCATGCATTTCACGGTCAATTCTGGCAAATTCCCTTCACTTCACGGTCAATTCCATGCATTTTAAGGTCAATTCCCTTCACTTCACAGTCAATTCCATGCATTTCGCGGTCAATTCCCTTCACGTCACGGTCAATTCCATGCATTTCACCGTCAATTACCTTCACTCCACAGTCAATTCCATGCATGTCACGGTCAATTCCCTTCACTTCATGATTAATTCCATGCATTTCATGGTCGATTCCAGTGATTTCCCTTCACTTAAAAGTCCATTCCATGCATTTCGCGGTCAATTCCCTTCACATCACGGTCAATTCCATGCATTTCGCGGTCAATTCCCTTCACATCACGGTCAATTCCATGCATTTCTCGGTCAATTCCCTTCACTTCACGATTAATTCCATGCATTTCACGGTCAATTCCAATGAATTCCCTTCACTTCACAGTCAATTCCATGCATTTCGTGGTCAATTCCCTTCACTTCATGGTCAATTCCATGCATGTCACGGTCAATTCCGACGAATTCCCTTCATTTTACAGTCAATTCCGTGCATTTCGCGGTCAGTTCCCTTCACTTCACGGTCAATTCCATGCATTTCGCAGTGAATTCCAGCGAATTTCCTTCACTTCACGATCAATTCCATGCATTTCGCAGTCAATTCCCTTCACTTCACGGTCAATTCCATGCGTTTCACGGTAAATTCCGGCGAATTCCCTTCACTTCACGTTCAATTCCATGCATTTCGCGGTCAATTCCCTTCACTTCACGGTCAATTCCATGCATTTCGCGGTCAATTCCCTTCACTTCACCATCAATTCCATGCATTTTGCGGTGAATTCCTGTGAATTCCCTTCACGTAACGGTCCATCCCATGCATTTTGCAATCAATTCCCTTCACTTCACGGTCAATTCCCTTCACTCCACAGTCAATTCCATGCATTTCGCGGTCAATTCCCTTCACTTCACGGTCAATTCCATGCATTTTTCAGTCAATTCCGGTGAATTCCCTTCACTTAACGGTCCATTCCATGCATTTTGTGGTCAATTCCCTTCACTTCACGGTCAATTCCATGCATTTCGCGGTCAATTCCCTTCACTTCACTGTCAATTCCATACATTTCACGGTCAATTCCAGTGATTTCCCTTCACTTCATGTTCAATTCCATTCATTTTGTGGTCAATTCCCTTCACTTCACAGTCAATGGGCTTCATTGGACTTGTGGCCCATCGCGGGCAACAAACTCGGACGATACTTGGAAACAGACGATTCATGCCATCCAATCGGCACTTGTAAAGTGCAACTTGCCCTAGCTTGGGTCTAAAATCTGAAATTTTAAAACAAATGGCCCCGCCAATTAGGACAGTGAATTGGGGCATTTCAGTCGTCGGATTTTATCCTAATTTATACCAAAAGGTTGAAGATATTCCCCTGCACTCATCCACCAAATCTAACCCTTGATCGAGGAGCGGTGACCGTTGATCGCAAATCGGACCCTTGCAATAAATCCCCGCATCCGTTTACCGTCAAACCTTGTACAACCCCTCATCGGGCCATGAGGCACCCATCCAATAATTTAGATGGGCCAGGGGACCACCGTGGTAGCCCCAAAAGCCATAATTAGGCCCCAAAGGGCCATTTGAGGAAATAAGTGGCACCTAGGGCCAACTGAACTAAGTTACATGGTATAAAACCCTTTAAACCCACTCTCCCTCACTCCCACAGCAAAATTCAAGCAGCCGAGAGAGAGAAAAGAGAGAAGAGAGAGAAAGAGAGAAAGAGAGGGAGGGTGTGAGTGCTTGAGGAGCTAGGAAATTGGAATTCCCGCACTCCTACCTCCTACATTCGCCGAAAACCTCGGCCCTACCGCTGTAGAGATGATGTGTGGATGTGTGGCTGATCTAAGGTAACAATTTGAGCTCTCCTGAATTTTTTGTAACTAGACATAGGGACGACAGAGCTGGATGCATCATATCATTAGCGGCACTTGTTACTGTTTTATGACTTACTTGTGCTTCATAGTTCGCTAAACTCCCCATGGCTTATGAGATAATCCAAATGTATTTGAAATTTGAAGCCCATTAGGTGAGAGCGATTGAACTTAGCAACACTTATAGGACCCTATGACCAAGCCATTTGGCCAATCCGAACATTGAAATGCTAGCCTAGGTCATCTATAGAAGAGGCTTAGGCTATGTGAAGTGATATGAATCACTATGATGAGGAATTCGATGATCAGAGATGATCTGACCTAAATATGGTAGGATTAAGCTATGGGAGTAGCTTGCGCCATCCCAAACACGTACTTATACGTTCGATAGTCCTACTTGAGGTAGGATCCGCTTCAGTTTTAATATTTGGTAGGACAAGACGTCCCTGCCTCGAGTTTGAGAGACTCTAGCCCACCAGGGCGACCAAATAGAGGGTTTTTCAAACCCAAAAGATCACCACCAACATAGGAAATCAATCCTTGGGGCGAAATATGCAGACCCGATGATCCACAAACCCAACCGATGAGCCAAAGGGGTCACCGCGATCCCACGGCTCTCGAAAACATGTAAGGGGTGGCGGGCCACCGCCAGATCAACCAGCGGACGGTGGTTCGCCACCGGACCTTCCAGATGGCGGCTGGGCCACTGCCGACCATGACAGGGCACGACGGGGCCACCACTAGGGCGGTTGGCCGCCGCCAGCCTGAAGCTCGATTGGGGCCCTCCCACGTGTGGGGACCCCTTCCTACCCCTTTTAAACCCTTGGAAAGCCCTAGGTGCTTCTTCCTTAAGCATTCTCTACCCATCTCTACCTCCCTCACTCTCAAACCCTCACCCCATTCTCATCCCAAGCTTCCAAAACCCATTTTCTAGATTACTAACCCTCTTTTCAATCCATTCCAACCCCCAAATCCTTTAACCCATCCCAACAATAACCCACTCCTACCCCATTTGAGTCAAAACCCCTCTTTTAAGGGGCCCACACCCCTCATTCCTTAAAAAATCATCAACTAGGACCCTTCTTTCTAAGAAGCTTCCATTCTTTGCTTCATTCTTATACAAGGGAATGGAAATCCAACTCCATGGCTCTCTTTAGGGTAATACCATTGATTTTCTCCATTTCCATGCTTTTGTCTCTTATGGGGAAGAAGCGGGTGACTCCCGACGAAACTGGGTTGAGCCACGAAAGGAGATCCAAGAAGAAACAAGACAGCGATGCAGGGCCAAGCAATGAACGGAGATCGAAACGAGATTTCGACCCCCTAGCCCCGCTTACTAGAGCGGTACCGTCGAGCATTGAGTTCGGCAAGTTTAGAAACCGCAGGATTTTTTTTAAGACACATGTGGATGAAAGCTATTCAACAAGCATCAATTACTCGACCACCTCCTCAAGAATGGTTGGGGCCTGATGTTCAAAGGAAAGTATTGAGCCAACGAGGGTCTAGTGCGGACCTTCTATGCATGCATGTAAAAGCCCTCTCTCGAGCTGCTCGGATTCACTATTGGCCTCGGCAGGCAAGAGACTCACATTGGCGTGGATGTTATTACTTGCATCCTCGAAGTAGAGCGTGGGACCGTGCATGCCCACGAGGATAATATATAAGAAAAGTGGCAAAAGGACCACCATACGCGCCACTTATTTGGCCAGCTTGTTAAGTGGAGGTGGGGAGGTAGCATAAAGTCAATAGATTTGACCCCTGACTATCACTTACTCCACCACATTTGCATTTGCAACATTTATCCGAGGGCCAGTAACCACACAGAATGCTCTAGGTTTATGGTAGACTTTCTTTACCAGGTGGGGCAGGGAGAGAAGGTTTGCCTACCCACACTTGTGTTGACTCAAATTATGAATGCCCCGCTATCCAATCGTGAGAAACAGACACTTCCATTTGGCCGGTTGATATGTAAGATTGCTCACAACTTTGGGTACAGGCAGCCTCGAAGAAATCCCCATCCCGATCAAGATGATCAATGAGGAAACTCTCAACCACATAAAGATGGGCCCTAGTAGCATAGGGCTCCCATCAAAGAGTTCGGGGACGAAGTGGAAGAGGAAAGTGGAGATGAAGAAGAGGATGAGGAAGAAGAAGGGGACGGGGAAGAAGGAGAAGAAGAGGTCTAAGACACTAATAGGGAGCCACCTGTCACACGTAGCGAGTACAGGAGCTTGGATGAGCTCGGCGCCCGCATGGCCAGGATAGAAGAGAACCAGGGGAACCTGAAGAGGAGGTTTAAGAAGTTGTCTCTTACAGTGAAATCAATTCTTTGCTGTGTACAGAAAGAGGGAGCACCCTCTCCTTCACCAGACTCGGAGGATTAGCAGCATGGTGTAGGAGTTGCTTTCTTAGGTTGTTAAATCTAGATAGGGTTGCTTTGCTTGTTTATTTCATAATTTCCTCAAGTTTTTCTATCTACTGGCGACTGATGCATTTTCTGTCTTTGTACATGTAATGCGTCAGCCTATGTATCATTGACAAATTTTGCTTTAATGGAATGCTTGAAGTTGCCTAAATTTGAGTAATGTTTGAAATGTTAATAGTGGTCGTTAGCACTTATATGATATCACTATCGGAATGCGCAGGCGTTGAATGTCATATCCATGGATTTAATGATACTAAACCTTATAAGAATGCCTTTTAGGAAATGAGGCCTTAGGGTGACGACCGCCTAGTCCGCCTCTCTCATGGCAGAATGGATGAACGAGATCGCACTGCCCCCAATGAGCAACAAGGCTGCCAAAGGGCAGCTAACTAGCCCAATGTCGGGAATGCTGTTTCGGACCACCTTCCCGAAGCGCCACCAACTCAAGGCAACTTGGGAACGATAAATGCGGTGTTGTGTTGTGTACAAAAGGAGGGAGCACCCCCTCCCTCACCGGTCTTAGTATCACGTAGGGAGTTGTCATGGATATGGAATCCCTCACTTCGTATGTCTGCATGTATTAGCTAACATCCTCATGATAGTCACTTCGTATGTCTACATGTATTAGGTAGCATCCTCATGCATTTTACATGTTTCTTTGCAACTTATGTACTGAATGTCATATCGAATGAAAGTGGCCATATGAAAAACTTTATGGGTTACTTAACGAAATGAAAATCATCAATTCTATTCACCTGGATTTGCACCATTGCAAATCGGTCATGTCCTAGGACTTTCTCTAGCTAGAAAGCCTTATCTAAATAGTTGATGGGTTTTTATAGTTGAATGTAGACCATTGGCTACAACATACATTTCCAAGACAATTCCCTTCACTCCCTTATTGAGAAGTGACCGAATTGACTACGAAGTAATAGGGAATTGATCGCGAAATGCATGGAATTGACCGTGAAGTGAAGGGAATTGACTGCGAAATGCATGGAATTAACCGTGAAATGCATGGAATTGACCGCGAAATGAATGGAATTGACTACAAAATGCATGGAATTGATCGTGAAGTGGCCTTAGTGAAGAACTTGCACTTGTGACATGAATTAGGTTATGCCGACAAGGGTATTGGATAAGAGTTCCAGATTTATTATAACTGATTTCAATGCAATCCTACTCACACCATCCAAATCTAATTTTCATAACTCGGATTATAAGCATAATAGTAACAGGTTCCTGAAATCCCTATAAGACATGGATTTTTAGAAAGTATATGGCCAATCATTATTATTTATTCAAAGTTTGAATCATAGTGGTAAGAAATTCAAAATTTCAAAGAAAGCAACAAATGTATTCAATATATAACATTCATAGTCGTATTACAAAAATCGCATTACAAATTACATTATTCTAGAGGTATTGAAAATTTACAACTTTGGTGATTATACCCCTTTTGTTTGCAACGTTCGCACTTTACTATTTTTTGTTCCTCCACGGGAAAGGATCTGTGCCTTCTTCGGTCTTCTAGCTGACCTCCTCTGTAGCGGGGGCTTGATACTCGCACAATACTCCTTGAATCCAGAAGAAAATTTCCTTTGACTCTTGTCCTATACTGGGTACACAGAATCTTCATACGTGATCTGGTAATTCCTCATCGTGTACAACGAGGAGCAGTATGAATAATGAGGAAGGTTATAGTTATACATACTGAAAGAACATGAAAACAAAGGAATCCCTTTACTTCAAACTTGCGACATGCACATGAAAGCTCACTGAGCTTGACAATATCATTGTAGTCTCTCATAACATAGTATTCATCCCGAGAAATTGCATGGCAACGAACATCTCGTGCCTTCGGTAGGAGATCTTTTAATTGTTTCTCGGCCCATGGTGTCAACGGTCTAACGAATAATGATGCTGATTCTCTTCTCTTATAGAATATCTCTTGAATTTTCATTCTGACCATTTTTATCAGCATAGTCACGTAAGATTCTCGTGCTTCTTTGGATAGAGCATTAACACACTCAGCTATATTTGTAGTGACCAAATTGAATCTTTTTCCTGGAAAGTGCGAAGATGCTCACTTTTCATACCCTATTTCCCTTAGCCATGGATGTATCGGGGGGTGGTAAGTTCGATATCATGCATTAACTTTTCAAACTCAGCCCTCTTACAAGTCTTTACAGCTTGCCAGTAGTAGATTTCTAACGACTTCGTGTCGACCAAGTTTCAGTATATATGGTACGTGTAGTAGCCATGGATTGCTGCTTGGAAGACCTGGGGAACTTCTTTCATTAGACCTTTATACTAGTCTGATATGATTACAAGACCGGGTAGATCCCCTAATGAATCACTGAGGTAGGTAAGGAACTAGTTCCAACTACTATTGTTCTCTGATTCTCCGATATCAAAGGCGACTGGAAAGATATGATTGTCACCATCCAAAGCCTAGCAACGAATAGAACGCCCTTGTACTTACCTTTTAGATGTGTCCCGTCAACGGCCAAGACCCTTCGCAGAGATGTTTAAAAACTTCTGACACACTGTCCGAGCGCAATAAAACATTTCTCGAACCTCATCGTCCTTTGATTCACAATCAGGGTAGTCATTGTCCCTGGGTTCGCCATCCTCAACTCATGCAAGTACATCGGTAGTTCTTTGTAAGAGTTTTCATAAGACCCTATTACGCGATCGATTGCAATCTCTTTTGTGCGCCATGCCTTCTTATAGCTAATAAGAATATTATACTTCTCTTGCATTGCGAATATAATGTCCTTCGACCTTAATCCCAGTCATTGTTTAATGCGATTGACAACCAGTTCACTGGCCAGCTTACTACCTGCTTGCCGATGATCGCTCTTCATCCATGACATTCTACATATATGTATGAACGTGTAAGTTTTAATCTTGAATATCCCCGCATCACTCATCCTAGATGCGTGTACCCTCCATTCACACTTATCTTCTATACGCGCCATGGTGAATTTCTTGGATGTGGAATATAGGACCTTGTATTGAAAGTTGTTGCATTGCAAATTGGCTCAAAACATACTTACACCAGTTCTTGTCCTTAAGCGTTTGGCCAATGACTATATCAATCAGGTCATCAAGTGGATATGAATAAAGTGACAAGTCTGCATTGGTGAAACCAGCGTCCTTGAAAGGCACAATGGGAAAGTCATTGGTGAAGTCCGATGTTCGAGCCTGCTCGGGCAATGGAATGTCGGTTCCACTTACGTTTCTGGCGTTAGATGTTAAGGGCAAATCTACTCTTGTAAATGAAGGTGATGCTGTATATTCACTTCTAAGCTCGAAGTCAGATGACGCGCTCACTTCACTTGTCATGAAGTTTGATATCTGAACCAACTCGGGTAATGGAGTGTTGCTCAGAGGAACCTGTGAAGGTGATGTCATATATTCATATTTCAAGCCATGTTCCTCACCTAAACTTCCAACAGCTGGGGCATCATGTTTGAAACCACCGTAAGCCACTAGGTCTTCGAGTATTACCTCATTAACGCGCTGCATTGTCTCGTTGAATAAAGGGATGTAGTGATCCGGATGCTTCAACTGTGCTGCTAAGAACATTCTCACATCTTCGTCGTCTTCAATTACAGTCAAAGGGACTGATTCGTTTGTGCAAGGATACAATGCTTTCAATAATCCTCAGGTTTACTCTTTGCAATCCTGTATATTTTCGATAGAAGTTCATCATATGTAGTGTCAACACTTGTAGCAGTAGTTTTCGAGCCTCCACCCTTGTACATATATCGATTATTTTCGCTTACTAACTCCCTACCATATGAGCATAGGATGATTATTGAAGCCATTTTCTGAAAACAAATACAATAATATAACTCGTTTAGTATTCACATGTATAAGGTAGATTTAACCGAGTAGTAGGAAATCCACCATTGTACTAGCTCAAATACGACTGACTTATCAGTCAAAATTTCAAAGTTCTCAATTGCAGGGATTTATGCCACTCAGTTCGTGATGATTTTCACTCACTTCGCGGTCAATTTCACTCACTTCTAGGGGGCAAGTTCACTCACTTCACGATGAATTTCACTCACTTCTTGGTCCCGAAGTGATTGAAAATGACCATGAAGTGAGTGAATTTGACTGCGAAGTGATTGAACTTGACGCAAACTGATTGAAAATGATAGTAAATTGAGTGAAATTGACCGCGAAGTGAGTGACATTGACCTTGTAGTGAGTGAAATTGACCATGAATTGACTGAAATGACCGATGAGTCGGTCATATTTGAGTGAAAATGACGGATAAATGTGTGAAATTTACCCAGAAGTGCATGTAATTGACCAAGAAATTCATTACATTTACCACGAAACATCGTCAAATTGATCGTTCACTTCTTGAAGTTGACGGTAAAATGCGTGAAATTTACCAAGTAGTGCATGAAGTTGACCGAGTAGTAGGAAATCCACCATTGTACTAGCTCAAATATGATCGACTTATTGGTCAAATATTTAAAGTTCTCAAGTGTAGAGATGTATGTCACTTAGTTCGCGATGATTTTCACTCACTTCGCGATCAATTTCACTCACTTCTAGGGTAGGTTCACTCACTTCACTATAAATTTCACTCACTTCTCGATCCTAAAGTGATTGAAAATGACAGCAAAGTATAAGAACTTAAGTGCAAACTGTTTGAAAATGACTGCAAAGTGAGTGAATTTGACCGTGAAGTGATTGAACTTGAGCGCAAACTGATTGAAAATGACAGCAAATTGAGTGAAATTGACCATGAAGTGAGTGAAATTGACCGTGAAGTGAGTGAAATTGATTGCAAATTGACTGAAATGACCGATGAGTCGGTCATATTTGAGTAAAAATGAAGGATAAATGTATGAAGTTTACCGAGAAGTAGAGGTGTACACGAGCCGAGCTTTGCCCAACTCGAGCTTGACTCGGACAGCTCGAGTCTCAGCTCGTGCTTGTGCTCGGCTCAACCTTCGAGCTTGGAATAGCAGCTCGTGCTTGGCTCAGCCAGCAGCTCGGTCCAGTCTAAGCTGAGTTCGAGCTGAGTTTTTGAGTCGAGTTCGAGTTCGTCCGGCCAGTGGTCGCTGGTCGGATGGGTTCCGCTGCTCGGACAGATGCTACTCGCTAGAAAAATGGAGAGAGTGGAGGAGATGACTCACCCAAAGAGAGGAGATCGTCTGGATAGGCGTTTAAGACTTGGTCGAGTCCACTTTACTCGGCAAGATTTGACTTAACAATATTCGTCCATCAGGTGAGAACCATTGTTTTAACCATACATATAAGACTTCTTCCTAAATATCCAAGTTCATGTGGTGTGGCCCACTTGTGTTTTTAATCAGGATCGTTCCTGTATCTTCCTTTCATCTTGATGATTTACATCTGATTAACAGGTTTGAAGAAAAGATAGATACCACTGCAGCCCAACTTACAAACCAATGGTTGACATCCCATCCCGATCGATCACATCATTGTTGACCACATGAGTCTTATTTCTAGTTGATTTCTTTCCAAAACTTCTATATTTGAGTGTAAAACCTGATGGATGAAGATGATTGTACATAAAAGACAAGGTGGGACCCACAGATCTTGGGAAATTTACGCCCTAAGTAAAATAGGTGCTTTACACAATACCTGCAGCTGTAGCGTCATCACTACTGACGTAGACACGTCATTATTGTTAGCGTCCAAAGCACAAAAGAGAAATAATATGATACTCCAGTAGAGTGTGATGGATGAGACACGAGCAAAAACTCCATTTCATCACAGCCATGAAAACCACTACCAAGGCTACCAGACACAGATCCACACATATACATACACGAGTAATCAACAGTGAGAAGTTGCTGCTCGATGGGTTAGGGTAGGGTGAAATGGGTCTAGCGAATGAGGGTTTTTTTTATATAAAAAATCCTTATATACTCACTTAAACTCGATCTGAGTTGAGTCTGAGCCGAACCGAGTCAAGTCGAGCTTAATACCTAGTCGAGCTGAGTCGAGCTAGGTCCAGCTTGGACTCGACTCGAAATGTTTCGAGCTCCCAAAGAAAGGCTTGACTCAGTTCGAACAGAGTTTTGATCCAAGCCGAGTCAAGCTTTTTTGAGCCGAGTCGAGCGACTTACCGAGCTAAGTCTGCTCGTGTACAACTCTACTGAGAAGTGCATGAAATTGACCAAGAAATTCATTACATTTACTGCGAAACATCGTCAAATTGACCGTTCACTTCTTGAAGTTGATGGTAAAATGTGTGAAATTGACCAAGTAGTACATGAAGTTGACCGATAAATTCAGTAAATTGACTATGATCTACGTGAAATTGACCGCAAAACTTCGTCAAAATGACCGTAAACTTCTTGAAGTTCATTGGATAATCGCATGAAATTGACTGCGTGAAATTGACCACGAACTTCTAGGTAAATTCTTCAGATTTTAAACATCCTTACCTCCCACAGCCTCCGTATTAGTGAAATCTGTGTTTGAGAAGAAGAATAAGAGTGCGTTGACGTGAAACACGTTCTTCGGAGAAAAGTCTTCAATATTTCACGTTTATCAATGCATCCACGTCCTCTTAGAAAAAGAATGCAATTAGCCTTGAGTAGAATGCAACATGGAAGCTGTAATGTGATAGCAGGATGGAGATTCTATGGAGAGTTAACGAAGAAAATGGGTGAAAAGAAGGAATAGGGATGATAGAGATGAGTTCGGACGTGTATTTGGGTGTAAGGGAGAGATTGAAGTGAAATTGATAAAGCAGGAGCATTTTCGACCTATGAAAAGTCATCCATACAGTAGGGGCTTATTCTTAGAAGGTAAGAATAAGTGAGCTTAGAAAGGTGCATGACCCATAAGTGGGTCATACAGTAAGAAAAAACTCGCATATAAACATCAAGGTGGAGCGCAGGAAGGTTTCAATGGTGGGAAACTCTTTCCCTACTTTTTCCTTTTGTATGGCCGCCCTGAGTTTTGGGTTCACCTGATTTTTGGTCAGTTGTCCTAAAATGATCCAAAAAATAGATGGATGGAGTGGATTTCTCACAAAATCACGGTTGGCCCCACCTAGCATCCCAACGCAGGAAATTCGCATCCACTCGAACGGGTAGCCATCAGAAAGGGTTTTAACTGGTCGGTTCAGGAACGACTAATCTCTGCCCAAGCCCGCCCACATTTTTCAACTTAAGGCCAAGTCCAACTCGGGCCTGTGACAGGTTAAAATAGTCCAACCCCACCCCAAACCCTTCCTAGATTGTTTATATAAGACCTAACTCGAGCATAAGTATCATACTAGTGAATGCTCAAATTTCTCTCCCCTAGGTTAGGGGTGTAGACGAACCGAGCTAGCTCGATTAGCTTGATTCGACTCGACTTGTAAAAGCTTGATTCGACTTGGTTCGAAGCTGAGTTCGAGCCGAGTTGAGCTGATTTTTTGAGATCGAAAATGAGTTCGAGCAGGCCCTAGCTTGACTCGACTCGACTCGAATCTAATCCAGCTCGAATCGAACTCGGATCGAACTAGTTCGGTGACTCGGTTACTTGGCCATTGATGTTGCTCACCAACTATTTGATAAAATGACTTAACGAAATGTGGTTGGTGGCAAGGTGGCAAGGAAGGTTTGGCTGGTGGTAAGGTGGCAAGGAAGGTTTGGCTGGTGGCAAGGAAGGTATGTACATGAAATAAATACCTTTTTTCTCTTTTTTTTTTTTTTGGGTTTTTGTGTTATTTAGAAGGTGTTTGAGAAAATACCCTTAAAACCATTGCCTCTATTTGTAAAGCAGTGGGATTTTGAAGTTGTAGTTAAGGTGTTTGTGGAAATGCCTTAATGGCGAACTCGGCCCAAGCTGGCCCGAGCTGCTGACTGAACTGAGCCGAGCTGGCCAGTCAGGCTCGAGGATTGAGCCGAGCCGAGTTCGAGCTAAGGTCAGCCACAGTTTGAGCCGAGTTGAGCTAAGGCCAGCTCGACTCGATTCGACTCGATGTACACCCCTACCTAGGATGCTCACAGGAGGTACAATTATTTGTTGACAATTAGATGGTTGCACTGAGTCGAACAATAGATAAATATGATAAAATTATATATATATATATATATATATATATATATATATATATATATATATATATATATATATATATATATATATAAGACTAGCATTACTCGGATTTCTAATGTGATGGAATACGTAGTCTTAGTAAGTCATTGTAAAAACGGTATTCTTAAATCTAGGATGCACATGCATGGGTGTTAAATTACCATAAACAGAATCCAAAACTTCAGCAAGCCCAGATCTTAGTGCCTTCATGAAAAGCTTCACGATGGGGATTATGAGAGACATAAGTTTAGTTTGGTTTCTTTAGTTGTACGATATATTTTACAAGGTTTACAGAGTGACTCATTTAATCACTTTATAGAATCGTAATAGCAAAAAAAAAAAAAAAAAAGCTCCAAAATTTATGGTTGGCTAGAATTCGTGGAATCACCTAATGATCAGAAAAATCGTATTATTTCCAACTCGAGTGACTCCTTATTTGATCTACGCTATGGATTCTGGGTAAGGATTGTGATTACGAAAAAGGATAAGGTTAGCACCCTTTTTCGCCCACGCAACACCCCGAATTTTCGCTATTTTGGATTTGCCAAAAATTCTTAATATATATATATATATATATTTTTGTAATAACTAGCTACGTCATCACTTACGGACCATTGACACTTGAGGTGAGCTTATACGCGACTGATACCGATAAAGAACCGTATAAATAAGGTTGATCAACCGTATAAAAGTAATGAACCCAACCGATCACTTAAACGTCAAGTTTATCCCCATGATTTGTTCACATAGGGCCCAAAATCTAACCGACCTACCATAGATTAATCAAGACAATCATAACTAAATTAAAAATCTACACGAAGCCGAGTCAGCTATGGCCCGGATCTTGACTAATGGACAAAATAAACCCAGTTACTCTTTTAGCCTAAAATCGATGGTTTAGAGTGAACATGACCAAATACCATTTTTGCTAATTTTGAATAGGTCATACTGTGAACTTAGTTAATCCACACCTCAACAACTGCGCCCAAGAAATCTCCCTACCAAATTTATTCCAGAAGTGCCTTGATTACCTGAACGAACTCTAGACCGCTCGTTAGTAGGCCACTAGTTCTGAAATTATAGAGTAATGTCCATCTCACTGGGCTTGATGGACAGTGGGCCCAAACTATGCCCCGAACCGCACAACTTGGACTGTGAAGGTAGAGCTTGTAAAATGCAATTCTCCTAAGTAATAACTTAAAATCTGAAATTTTAAAACAAATGGCCCTGCCACTTAGGATAATAAATTAGGACATTTCAGCTGTCGGATTTCACCCAAATTTCACCATAGGTTGAAGATATTTCCCCGCACTCGTCTATCAAATCTGGCCCCGATCGAGAAAAGGTGACCCTTGATCACAAATTGGACCCTTGCGATAAAACCTCGCGTCCATTTGCCGTCAAACTTTACACAACCCTTCATCAGGCCATGGGGCACCTATCCCATAAATTAGATGGGCTAGGGACATCAGGGCAGCCCCAACAGCCAGAAATGGGTCCCGTAAGGCTGTTCGAAGCAATTAATGGAACCCAAGGTCAAATGATTTAATTCCAAGGTATAAAATCCTCAAACCCCTCTCTCCCACAGAATTTCCAGCAGCTGAGAGAGGGAGAGGGGAGAGTGAAAGAGAAGGAGAGAGGAGATGGTGAATGTGCAAGGGAGCTAGGAAATTGGAATTTTTCGCACTCCCACCTCCATTTGCGAGGAATCTCGGTCCTATCGCCATAGAGGCGAGCTACGTCCTATCCAAGGTAAGAATTTGAGCTTCCTTCCATTTTTCCTTAGTTAGAGTTATAAGCATGTGTCTTGACATGAAGTCCATGTAACGTAGGGCCCTGACACGTCAAGTTTGCGGACTCAACGCCGCTAGAGTGACCACAAGAGCTTCCGGTCGACAAATAGGTGCGGACCATTATCTTTAGGTGGCCAACTATTAATCTTAGGATGAAGTTAATGATTGTGGTTGCTGAAATTGCTGCGCATGTGTGATTTGTAGGAAATTCGCTAATGAATTCTCCTTGTAGTTTGCCTAAACATGCATAGGTAAATCAATGCTCAATTCCAAGTCAAATAGACTAGGCTGAATTGAACATTGCCTTCCTCCCTTAATTTTCCTTCTTTTGATGAATGATTGAAGTTGGATCATCCCCAAATTCAATTGAACTTAGAAATTATGCTGCATGTTTGTCTATGCATCAGATTTTACTCGAATGTTCGCTGCTTGTTGCATGCATGACTGAATTTCCTACAAATAAGAGTAACATGTGATCTTTTCTTTATCATTAGGAAATCTAACCCTGTATGAATTCATGTCTAGTTACTGCCATTAGGAGCAGTTCGCATTCCCTTTTTGGTACCTTGCAAACTATACCATGATTGAATGCATGCTTCTTATTACTCACCTTCCTATGCACTCAACATGCCTCACCTCACATGAATTACTATGTTAGTTGTAATGCGGCCTGCATGTTCGTTAAAATGCCCGGTAGATTAGAATTTTCTGATTTGTTGCTTATATCCGTTCCTATAGATGCATAATTGATTTATTAGTATTATTGATTGACTGTGGCTATTTAGTTAATTGGGTTGGCCAGCAAAAATAAAAAATATTCGCAAGGGTAGTCCCATTGGATAGGCTGTCCTGTGCCAATCCGACAGATCCAGGCCGAAGACGGACAACTGACAGTAGTTGGACTACACGGGATGCTTGCACCCAGTGCCGGTTGCACCGTACTTCACTTAAGTCAGCCGAATTAGTCCACTAGTTGGCCAACCATGTATGTTCACCATGTATGGTCATGCTCGCCTGAATCCACATACCTTTGAGAGGCCACTATTAATCGCAATGATATGATCCCCAAGACTCATGAGCCGGGCATAGTGGAATGGGACACCGTGTCCGAGCTGTCAGCTTACGCTGGGGTGACAAGCCGCCCCGTAGTGACCAGTGAGCAACTAAGTCTCGGGAGCTGGGCATAGTGGAATGGGACACTGTGTCCATGATGTCGGCCTACGCTAAGGTGACGAGCCTCCCCGTAGTGACCAACGAGCATAGGAGATGATAGGTCCTTGTTCGAACGGCCCCCGTTAAGTTACATGGCTGATGGTTTAGTGCCAGAGTACCGTTCGAATGACCCGAGCATGGATGGAATTGGGTGACGAGCCCTTTCCCTTATGGTAATTTGGTTATGTAACAAGCCCGCACCTCGAAACTGAGTGATCATACTCGGTATTGTTTGACGACCCATACTGAGTTGATCCTTAAACCTTTAGGTATCATGCCTTACCTTTGAAATTATTAATTTGTGAGATAAAAGGATGATACCTAAATTTGGATTAAGGATCACAGGCTTAGAGCCGCTACGGCTGCCTTGGGCCAAGTGATCTGGGTAAGGCCATTGACTAAATGGAGGTGTTTCAGCTTCCCCAATCTTGCTGCATGAACGGACTTAATTAAATACTCAGCTAACATGAATATTCACACATTGCATTAGTTAGGTTGGCGACTCAGCAGTTGAGGTCGCATTGAGGGAGTGTTTGTCATTTACGATCGTAAGATGGAGTCGCTTGAAGGAGTGTTGTTGGTGAGGGCATGCATCATTCTATAATACATGCATATGCACTAACAAGAGTAGTTAGGTATTAGTGTTTGTATGTTTTTCATTAATCTCGCCTTTGGAATTGATATTTTGTTTAACTCATTGCTAATGACATCCATTGAGTTGACCACTCACTCCCAGTCTGGGACGGTGTTTTAAAACACCAACCAGACCCTTCTTTAGATGTAGGTGTCGTGAAGCTTGACGCGCTGGATGGGCGAGCATAGATAAGGAAGAGGAACTTTCCTACTTCCATCTTTTGGGTGAATCCCCATAGACCGCACTGGATTAGCGATGGGCCGTTGGGGCGAGGGGATAGTTTCATACCATTTTTGGACTTTATATTTTGTACATTTTTTTGGACGATCCTTGTGCATTGCTGAGGGTCAAATATTGTATATTAGACTCCAGTTATTACCTGATTTTACGACCATGATACCATATAATGGCCTATTTTAATCGTGTTTGTGACGCAGGGTGTATTAAAGAGCCTGGACTGAAAAAGGGTACTAAAAGCATGGATTTAATGCTCATAAATCACCAAGGCAAGGGACGGACCCCAGAGGACCGAGATCAAAGAATTTACACACCAGAGATCCGAGAAAATCACGCCACTCACGTTAAACGGGTCTGAAAACTGTCCAGAATGCAAGATCACAGGGTTCCCACCATCTGTTCGACTCGAGACTTCATATATTGCCTGAGGACCATAAATTAACCGTAGATGTCAAATTTCAGCCATTGGATCCTTGTGGAAGTGGCCCAACGGACAGATCAGCCCTAAAATCTTGATTTAGGGTGCGCCTGATATCTAGATATGCTTCGAATTTAGTTTCAACCCCTTAATTGATGTGAAAAATTGGATGGACGGAGTGGATTTCTCAAGAACATCATGCTGGACCCCATACGTACACTGCGTGTAGATATGGTACACGTGGACCAGTCGTGCACCATTACAACCAAAGTCGGTCAGTGCACGCTGACCGACTTCTTCTTCAAATTTTCAAAAATGCAATAACGTCTTGACATTCTTGGGTTGGTTTTGATAGTGGGCTCCACCCATCGCCCACATGCACGATCCAAACCATTCATTGTGTCCAGAGTGGGGGCGTAACCCTCACCTAGGTGTCTTTTTCGGCCCACACACACACATACACATGTGGATTGTCAAAAAATGCAGGATGGATGGTGAATTGATTTTATACAGTGAATCGCACCAAAACTCGATAAAAACCAATCCTTCCTGACTGAAATTTTGTCAAGAATCCAATGAACGGGGTGGATGTCGTCAAAAACATCACCATGGGGCCTGCTGAACACGTCAGTGCAATGAATTTCATAGACTACGCACGTCCGTGAAAATCGGCCGTTGTGGGCCATTCTGTGATCTCAATCATGGTCGGATCAATGATCCAGACTGTCCATAAGCTCCAGAAGGGGGTCTTTACCCCAACCATAAAGCCAAATCAGATTATGGGACGATCTTCTGGCTTAAAATTCGCTTTAAACGCAATAAGTTTGCATTTTCATGCTATTTTTGCTGCGCACTGCTTCTTGTTGTGTAAAACAACACCAACTTCACCCTACTCTATAAAAGGAGACATGAGAGAGAGAGTGGGGGCATCAGGGGGCAGCCGTGAAGGCACTTTGAGATCTTTGACCTGAAGAAAGAAGAGCTAGAGGGAGAGAGCAGCTGGCCATCTCTTTGGATCATTAAGAGCTTCTCCATCTTTCATGGTTTTGTATTCTTTGATTTATTTTAGCCTCATCATGTCTCTGATAGGCTATGCCTCTTAGCTACAGCTAAGAGATGAAGCTTGTGGTGTGATGGGAAGGATTCTATGGCTTGGATTCATGCTTTTGAATTGATGTTGATTCTAGTTTAATTATAAGGAATGCCTTTAGTTTTTAATGGTTTGTTGTGACTTAAATTACAATAGATCTGCGATGGCTTTAAGTATTCCCTTTCCATTATTTGGTTGTGAAGTTAGGAAGCCCTGTTATTCACCATTGCCCCTTGGACATGGTTGGATGATGAAATCCTTCTTAACATTCATACATCTTTCTGATTGGTTGAGGATTGGTTTAATTCTGTTGTTTACCTTGTCTCATGGGCATGGTTTTGTGATGGAATCATCTCTAATTCTTAAACCTTTCATCCCTTTGAAAACTGGATTAAAGAAAGTTCAGATTTGGATTTTAATGATATATCTTCCAACTGGATGAAGATGGGACTCTAAGTCCAGTTGAGTTCTTGATTCAAGCATAGATCTCCCTGATCTCTATAAGTGGATCCTTAGCACCCTAGTTTCCTACATTTGAATTTTATAAGTTTTAGTTTCATAATTCACAATTATTCCTCTACATCATCCTGATTTAGATTTTATCTTCGCCTAGTTCTAGTTCAAGTTATTTTCAGATTATGTACAAGGTTCAGTCTCTGTGGATTCGACCTCGGTCTTACTGAGATTATTACTACATCACAACCCTATACTTGGGGTGTGAACATGTGTCCCGTATGATATTTCCTTGTTGGATCTGCATTTACTTAGCCATGTTTATCTCAGTAGCTTAGCGGTAGTTTATGGTTCATGATCCATTTGATCTCTCTATTGCTCACTTTGTCTGATTTATAATCGAAATTACTATTTCTTAAGATATAAGTGACACTCAGGAACTTGGGAGTCGCTATTACTCGACCCCCAAAAATTCGGGGTGTTACAGCTCGTGTGTAACATAATCTTTACTTTGCTAGGTTGTGTGCTTTAAAAGAGAATTCAAGAAACTTTTAATAAAATAATAAAATTTACATGTATATAATAGCTACTAATCTTAAATAAACTAAAACCGAAATGGAAATGAAAGAACGTAAAGGTTTTTAACGAAAGTGTTAAAAGAATGAACACTAAATTTTTAGTTACTCCTTTATGTCACGTTTTGTATTACAGAAGATCCTTTCAAGAGACAACTCTAGAGCATACTTTATGTGATGTTAGAACAGAGTCTACTAATAGAAGTGGTTAACAATAAGGTAAACAAAGTAACATTAAATTTAAATAAGCAGGAAAAGAAAATGATGACGAACAAAAGATGATCACGCTAAATAACAATATGAAAAATAGTGATAATAGATTTCAGATATTCATTTAAATCACATTTTCTCATACAACATATCCTCTAAAGAGGCAACTGTAGAGCATACTTCATGTGATGCTAGAATAAATCTTACTTACAACAGTATCCTAAGCTAAAACTGAATGCAGTTAAGAAGAAAGAAATAAAAAGGAAAAGGGAATGGTTGGATGTGAGGATTGAAAAAGGGAGTAAATCAGACTTTGGCGAAAGGAAGGGGTTACAGAAAAGAAAGTGAGATCTCAAAGAGATAGAGAGAGTGATTGGATCCACTCCTTTGCGTGCATCCCGTCATCCTTGCATCAATTTATCATATTTGGGAATTAGGACAAAGTCAAATTGGTTTTGGCCCATAACAAGACATTCTTGGCTACATCAAATTCAAACGAGGCCTACTACTATGGAGATGAAGTAAGACCGATTCACTTTACTGAAAGGAACAAGCATGGACACCCGACAAAGATATTTATAAAAAAGAACCCAGACAGTATTGTGCAAGACATTACTGTTGTGATTCACCCAGTTAATAACCTGCAAAGGGGAATTATACCTTGTTAGTTAGTTCCACGATGCACCATTGAAGAAATCTCATGACTAGTACACTGATAAATGAGAAGCGAATGGCTGACTTCATAGGTAGAATAAAGAGGCTCAAAGAGAGCCTAAAAGATGTTAACAACGGTTGCTTCATAAATTTCGCCGATGCGGTCCAATCTTCTTATTCTTCAACTTATTGTAGGTCCTGGTCAAAAATCTCTCCTTCTGTATATAAACCATAACATGGTCACCCACCTCGAACATCTTTTGTCGCCAATGCTTATTGGCTTGCTCCTGGTACTTGTCGTTTGAGGCATGCAACTTGACTTATACATTTGCATGAATGCCAACGATTCGGTCCACCATATGTTTTGCTGTAATACCCATGCTCGAGAAATTGGGCAAAAGAACCAAGTCAAGTGTATGGCGAGACACTCGACCATAAATAATCTAGAATAGGGACTTCCCTGTTGAGTGGTTCATCATGTTTATTAAATGCAAATTTCGGTTGAGACAAGGCCAAATCCCACTGCTTCAGTTTGTCACCCAAAATATATTGAAGAAGGTTTCCTAATGTGTGATTCACAACTTCAGTCTTCCCATTAGTTAGTGGGTGATAGGCACTGTTGAATTGAAGTTGTGTACCAAACCGGCTCCATAAAGTTCGTTAGAAGTGGCTAATGAACTTCATATCACGGTTACAAGTAATAGTCTCGGGAAACCGTATAGTCGCATAACCTCTATGAAGAATAGGTTCGCTACGTGTGTTACATCGAGGATAAAGTGTACCATCTTTGAGAGATGATCTACAACCACGAACACTGAATCCATGTCACACTGTGTTTGTAGGAGACAAAGCACGAAGTCCATAGATAATTCTTCCTAAGGGCCGTTAGGCATAGGTAACAGGGTATAGAGGCATGTATTACGAGAATGCCCCTTAGAGGTCTAACAAATATGACAGTACTACACTGTTTTACCCACATCACATACCAATTACGACCAGTAATATTGCTCCTCCACAAGAGCCCGCGTCTTCTCTCGCCCAAGGTGTCTACCAAGGCCACATCCATGTAGCTTTAGAATAATCTACTCCCTTAGAGAACTTTAGTGGGTGCACAATTGATTTTCTTTGAAGAGGAAACCATCTTGCATATGTAGTCACTAGGATGACCCTCTTGGAACCTCATCCATGCATCTTTAAAGTCATCGTCCTCAGCTTACAACTCATTGAGCCAGTCGAAGCCGACAACCTGATTACTCATTGTAACAAGTAGTGAAGCACGATTGCTAAGTGCATCAGCCATCTTATTCTGCTATCCCGACTTGTGCTTTAAAACAAACGTGAATTCCTGCAAAAACACAACTCATCTAGCATGCACATGATTCATGTTAGCCTGATTATTAATGAATTTAAGAGCTTGATGGTCTATGTAAAGAATGAACTCCCTCTGAATTAAGCAATGTTGCTAATGTCATCATGCCTAGACCACTGCGTACAATTCGAGCTCGTAGGTCGACCACTTTTTGCATGCATCACTAAAATTTTCACTGTAGAAGGCTACTAGCCTACCTTCTTGAGATAAAACTCTCCCAATTTCGACATATGAAGCATCAAATTTGACCTCAAACAGTTTGTTGAATCTAGGAAGTACAAGGTATGGGGTTGTAAACAATCTGTGCTTGATTTCAGAAAAGCTCATATCACCTTCGTCAGAGCACTAAAATGGCCCCTTCTTCATGCAATTTGTAAGTAGTGACACAATGGTATTAAAATTCTTCACGAACCGACGATAGAATGTCGTCGATCTGTGAAAACTCTGTACTTTGTGGATGTTTATTGGAATCGATCATTCCTTGATGGCTTTCACCTTTTTGTCGTCCACCCGAAAACCCATGGATGTCACGACAAAGCCCAAGAACAACAAGCTATCAGCTAAAAAGCTACATTTTTTAGATTGAGATAAAACTTCTTCTCAGTGAGTATTTGAAGACCTGTTCAAGGTGTTCCATATGGCTTGCTTCATCCTAACTATATATCAAAATGTCATTGAAGTAAACTACTACGAACCACCTAATGAATGGCTTTGAAATGTCGTTCATCAAGCTCATGAATGTACTAGGCACGTTTGAAAGACCGGAGGGCATTACCAACCATTCATACAATTCTTCCTTGGTCTTAAAAGCTAGTTTTCATCCATCACCCAACCATATTCGAATATGATGATAGCCGCTCCTTAAATCCAATTTAGAAAATAATTTTACACCCTTAAGCATGTCCAACATATCGTCTAGCTGTGGTATGGAAAATTTATATTTTATGGTAATCTTGTAGCTTACCCTATTTTGACATACATGCGCCAACTCCCATCTTTCTTTAGAGTTAATAGGGCCGATACGATGCTTGGGCTCATGCTTTCTTATATTATACCCTTATGGATCAATTCTTCCACTTGCCTTTGAAGAATATCGCACTCCTTCAGACTCATCTGATAGTGAGGATAATTTGATAAATGGACCCGAGGACAAAGTCAATATGGTGTTGAATATGTCGCATGGGAGGCAATTCATCGGGAAGGTCATTGGGCCAAATTTCTTGAAATTCATTCAGCAACAACTTTAAACATGGAGGAATATTGAAGGGCTCTGATTTCTCACCCTTTACCACCACAGTGTACACCTTGCCGATTTCCTTAGATTCCTACATGAAATCTCAAAATGGTTAGGAGGAAACTCTCCACTTTAAAAGCTTTAGGGTGGTTCTCTGGTGCCATAGGGGCAAGGATAATTTTTTAACTGTTCTTGACGAAGATGTAAATATTGTCTCGTCCTTGATAGGTTGCATCACAGTTCGATTGCCATGGTCAACTGACTAATATATGACATGCTTCCATGTTAACCACATCATAAAGTACTTGATCCTTATAATTTTTACCAAGTAAAAATGAGACAATATATTATTCAGTTACCTTAGTCTCATTTACCTTTTTTTATCCAGCCAATCGAATAAGGGGAATGATGCTTTGTCATAGGTAGCCGCAACTTGTCCACCATCACCTTCAAGACGATGTTTTCGCTACTGCCACTATTTATGATTACATCACAGACACCATTGATGGTACACCATGTATGGAATATATTATGTCGTTGTGGATGCAACTCATTTCGTGGGATATACAATAATCGCCTCATGATCAAGGATTTGCCATGATCCTCAGCCAACCATTATTCACCATCAACTCATTCCTCAATGTTTTATTCATCTTCATCAAATTTAGGGTCTTCTTACTTTGCATCTATTGAGCGTCAAATATTGCATATTATCCCCCATTTATATCTTAGTTTTATGAACATGATAATGCTTAATGTTCTATTTTACTCATGTTTATGTTACAAGGTAAATTTAAGAGCTTGGATTTAAAATGGTAATAAAAGCATGGATTTGATGCTCAAGAATCACCAAGGAAAGGGATGGATCTTTAAAGATAAAGATTGAAGAATTCACATGTCAAAATCCAAGAAAACCAAGTGAGGAATGAAGAGAATCAAAGATTTGAAGTGAAGAAAAGGAATCCTGAAATCATCCTGAAAAAACATATTTTGAAACTCTGGGTCATTTTGTGAAATTGCACAGAGTCAAGTTTATTTTGGGAAACCGTGCAGAGTGAAGTCTATTTTAGTAAATTGCGTAAATTTGAGGTGGTTTCTAGAGTTTTCTAACTAGGTGCGAAAGTTGAAGTTCCACAACTATAAATAGGACTCCTTAGGATATTCCTATGCATCTTCTAGGGTTTAAAGAGTGGAGCAAAAGGGTGGAGAAGCCGTCGCCAAGTATTTTTTTTCTTCTTCCTTAGTTGTTTTCATGTTTTTCTTAAGAGACTTTGGTCCAATCATGTTTATGGTTGGCTAAACCTCTTAGCTAGGGCTAAGAGGTGAAGCTAGTAACATGATGAGATGTTTTATTGCTTTGATTTATGTTTATGTTGAACTTACTTTGATTTTAGTTTGATATTTAAGGAATACTTTTAATTTTTAATGATTTATTATGACTTAAAATACAGTAGATCTACAATAGCTTTGAGTATCTTCTTTTCTTGTTTTGAGATTATGAGATTGGTAAATACTGTTGTTTGTCATCGTCTCATGGGCATGGTTTGGTGATGGAATCCCTGCCAATTATCATAATTCTTCTCTTTTGAGAATTAGGTCAAAGGAAGTTCAGATTTAATCTTAATTGCTATATCTTCCAATTGGATAGGATAGGACTCCAATTCCAATTGTGTTAATTGAATCAAGTAAGGAATCACCCTGATTGCTACAAGTGGATCCTTGGAAACCCTAGTTCCCACCTTTGAATTCTTAAGTTTTTAATTACACACTTCATAATTACTCCATTTAATTTCAGATTTAGATTTATATCATTTTCTAGTTCTACTTCTAGTTACTTTCAGAATACACACGAGATTAGTCCCTATGGATTTGACCTCAGTCTCAATGAGATTATTATTACATCGCGACCCTATACTTGCGGTTGTGAACAGCATCACCTTTAGTGCCCCCTTCATTAATAGTCAAGTGAGCTGCGAGGTGTTGAGGGCAGGTGTTTGATAAGTGGCTTAGTTAGCCATAATGTTAACAAGTGTTTTGCTTTAACTGACTATGAGGATTTGGAATCTTACTCGAACCTGTTGTTTTGGGTCTTACATGTTAAGGCTTAGATGGGTCACTCTCCATGTCATGGTTTGCAGTTGTAGGAGGTTGATGTCATCCTCATATTGGTTCTTTTCATGGTGCCAGCATTGAGTCTTGCGTGGGACCCATCATGGGGGGCCGAGTTGAAGGATAAGGCCGAGTAGGGACTCTTACAAGCTGCATTTCCGCCCCACCTGCTAATTGAAGACTTCATCCACAGTCCCGACTAGGTGTATCTAAACTCGGTCCTGAATCGTCGATCATAACCCACCTACAAATCGTGCTACCTTTCGCAATTCGATTTTTAACAGGTCATTTCACATTGTCAACCGCTGAAAATTTTTAGTGTAGTTTGTGACAATTTGATTCCCCTTGTTGGCAATTTTGGTATTGCTAGAACAATACTTGCTCGTAACACTAAGGAGGAATTATGATCAAAGAAGGTGTCTCATTCGTGGCCATGATCATATGGGAGCCTTGTTTTATTGGGCACATGAGAGTTGTAATTGCTCCCACCATGTAGAAGCACTGAATTTTAATTTGAATGCTATTAATTTCACCTTTTTATGTTCTGACACATCCATGTAATCAAAATATTATTCTACTTTGGCTAACCAGTCGATGGAATCTTCTATATGTAATAAACCATTAAAATTGAGAAGTTTTGACTTACCTCGATAGTCTCTTTCAACACGATCTAGTCGATCGCCTCCATGGACTGGTCATCAGGTAAAGACGCCATCAATGTTCTCATCATTGGAGCTCGACTCATCTGGGGTAGCCCTACGATTTACCTTCAGTAGGGCTCTAAGAAAATTCGGGTTGTGTTGTACATGAAATAGCGGTGAAGACCGCTTGAGATGAAGTCGGAATATGCCAATATGTCCTAGAGGGGGGTGAATAGGAATTTTAAAAGTTTTACTGTTTATTTAAAATCCTATTACACTAATCCTTATAGATATGCAACTATCAGGATTACTCAAATGTAACTCTATTGGCTTTCAAGCCAAGTAGAGGATCCAATCACAAACTAATCAAGATATAACAATATGCAACTTAGTCTATGTTGGATATGACTGTGTATGTGTGTGGGATGTGATCAGATATATGAATATGAATGCATTGACATGAATCACACATATAGAAAAGCAATCACAGACACAATCATTTTATAGTGGTTCGACGATAAGTCTACTCCACTCCCGGCTGCCGCACTCAACCCTTGAGTGTACCGGATTTCACTAAGGAGGTTTTCCAGGGTTCACCTCAAACCTAAGGTTTTAAATTAGGTTCACCTTCAACCTTTACAGAGGTTTTACGCGGTTCACCTCAAACCCAGAGTTTTGCTGGTTCACTCCTAACCAGATGTTTATGCTCTCCATAGAGCAAGGGTCCACACAACGCACCCGGATTTTAGACCACACAGGTCAAGGACCTACATAAGGACCTAACAGTTTATGCCCTACACAAGAGCAAGTGTCTACCCTGTGCACCCACTACGTACACTCCCGCCGGAGGTCTCCTTGAGGACTTCAAAGGGTGAGAACCACTTAGGACCAAGACCTAGGAAGGAATGATCACAAGAGTCTTCTGGACTCTGGATACTTACAGATAAGTTGATGAGTCCCGTTAAGAACAACGCCAAAGATCTTCTCCTCCTTGTTGACGAAGAGTCTTCAGCTCCCTTGATCCGCAACATAAGATGATATACCAATGCTTGGCTTCAGGTTGGGTCAAGGGTGAGATGAATCCTACTCTCTAAAGATTTTCCTATAAGAAAGATAGAGTGGTTCCTCTCTGATGCATTCAAGGCATCCTAGCATAATGATTTGCCATTAAGTTAGTAGCTGGAGGATCCTTGAATGTGGAAGTTCATTCCCCAATCCACTCTATTAAATATCAATGGTGAGGGTGGATTGGAGGATGAACTCCCTTGAGAGAAAGGGCTTTAGGTATAGGATATAAGTTGAAATACTCAAAAGCTCTCTCTACTTTCTCTTACAGCAACAAAAGACAAGTCCTTTATAAATAGGCAAAAAGTTCCAACGGATATAAAACGGTCACATTTATGACATAGTTCGATATCATCAAGCGTATACTCTCGATGGCATCGATGGTCCGCTTGATTACTCGGACTCGATGTCATACGCTTTTGAAACACTTTGCCAATTGGTCGATGAATCGAAGCTATAGTCAATGTCATCGGATTTCGAACTCCGATTCCATCGAAGACAGATTCGATCCATCGACACATTAAAATTGAGAGAGACTTGACTTTGAGATATTTCAGGTTTTCATGAATGATCGGGGGAACCGTCGAGGTCATCAGAATTTGAATGTCGATGACATTAAGATCTGAGTCGAGGCATCGATAATTCCAACAGATTTATCTTTGAACTGTTGGACAGATTATGGCTTAGTTCGATAAATCGATCAGGTGTCGATATCATCGATATTTGAATATCAATTAAATCGAAGGGCCCCCGATCATAGTTAAAAACATCCTAAAATAACTGCTATAAGAAATGCGCGCCCATCATCGATATCATCGATGGACCTCCGATCTTATCGATATTTGATTTCAGATCATATCGAACGGTTATCGATATATCGATGAATTTTGAGATTTTCATTAGAAAACAGGGGCGCCAAAAATCTGCCTATCGATCTTATCGAGCCACTCCCGATGGTCTCGAGATTTGAATATCGATGGTAATGATATGCGTATTGATACATCGATAATTCGTCCAGATATGTTATGAAGTTACTGGACATGTTTAGTGTTTTTATCGATGATATCGATCGGTGTATCAATATATCGATAAATCCGTCCAAATGAATATTTAGTTGCTGGACACTTTGGTCCTCTTTTCGATAATATCGTTAAGGTATCGAGGACATCGACAGAACAGGTCGATCATATCGAGGGTGCTTCGATACAATCGACAAGGCGAGAAAAACTTAAAGATTTTCCTATTTTGAAAAATTTTTCTCACCATAAAAACCCTAAGATGTCTATCTTGTTTTAAGGGTTTAATTCACCTGGTGTATTGGGTTATGAGATGTGAGATTATGATTTACCTATGGCGAGCTTCCACACATCCGATTGAGGCAGACACTTGGCTTGATCTTCTTTTGATGTCCTGCAGCCTGTCTGACCACCCGTTCACAGTAATTGACAAACAATGGCACTTATAAGGGCACTTTAGTACAATGATCACGGGCGGCTGAGCATCGCCTTGGACTTATGGTAGAATTAACATATCTGCAAGACGGTCAAGGGTTACCTGCAACCCTTGCATGGTCAATTTACTCTCTCAATGGAAAGCTTCCATTCTTTCCAAAAGATAACGAACCCCTATATCACTGCCCATGAGATTCTGGTCCATTCCCTCATTATTTGCCATTGTTCTGAGGGGAGTCCTCACTCTAATACCAATTAACAGAGGGATAGACGTGATGAGGTCGATAACCATCTTCCTTAGGGATAACTACTCCAAATCCACGGAGCTTTTCTAGACTCCTCGTAGAGATTCCTTGAATCCATGAGGGAAAATAGGGAAATAGAAATAAATTCTAATAAAATCTAATAAATTCGAAATTAGATTGATTTATGATAAAAATGAAATTACAACCCTTTAAATAGTAACCTTAAACTAGGGAAGAAGTTTCATAATCAAACTCTAAATCAAACTCCCTAAAAACATGACTTACTATAAATAGTAAACTTACTATTTATAAACGGTCATGAATTTTACCAGACTTCATGGTTTTTAGCCAAAAATAGAAAGTGTCCAATTTGGCCTAATCACATTATTCTCTTAATTTTTTCTAAGCCCTTTTCATGTTGGGTACCACTCTTAAAGCTCAAAGGATAAAGAGTTATGATTGAATTAAAACTTACTATAAATAGTAAAAATGAAATTAAAAAGAATTTTTGATCGTTGATTTAACGGAATCTCACAAATCTGGTGTGGACAACTTGGCATAGCGAGGTTCGTTGGCTAAATTAGCTTCTCCTACCCCAAAATCATATATAGTAAGTCGAATAACTCATTATGGTTTGCGATATATGCTTGTTTTAGGGTTCTGACGGTCATGATCACTTCCACATGTGATTAGGCTTTCTCTGGTCCATCTTGGACATGAACGTGTCCGCAACCTGCTCTACATCAGTAGGAGTTCTTAGTATATAATATTTTTGCTTAAAACTGCACATTTTGAGACTCCACCCTTATACGAGAATCTCTCTACTTCATATATAAACTCTTCATAAATGCATACAATGGGTTGGAGAACCACAATATAAAATTAGGAGTCCCTAAAATAAATAATAAAAAAAAAAGTAATTTATTATGTACATAAAAACATTACAAATCAGAAGCTTCATGGGTATATGAATTTTGAGCTGTCGAAATTTGAGGGGTATGGTGAAATTTGAAGGTTGCAGTTCTCGATTGTAGAAATGAAGAGTTAAGGTCGTGGTCCTCCATTCGAAGCATGAAGACCTCTTGGATTTAACTATGTAAGGGGCGGTGGTTCATGGTTCCCGCTGAAAGGAAAGTAGCTTCAAAATTACAAAGGGTCGCAGTTCACAATTCAGACACATAAGGGACGCGGACGGGTCCTACCCCCGCCCGTCTTTAGCCCCAAATGGGCAGTTCTGTGGGTGGACCCAACATGATGTATCTGTTTATCCAAGCTGTCCATCCTTTTCTCATATCATTTTAAAGCAAGAACTCAAAAATGGGGAAGATCCAACGCTCAAGTGGACCACACCAAATAATAAGCTTGGTTTCATTAAATGCACAAAGCATTAAATGCCAATTTCATTAAATGTAAGAGTCATTTGGGGTGTGATCCATTTGAGTGTTGGATCTACCTCATTTTTGTGCTAATGCCTTAAAATGATCTGAGAAAAGGGATGGATGGCTTGGATAAAAAGATACATCATGGTGGGCCCGCATGCAGAACTGCCCGTTTGGGCCTAGAGATGAGCAGGGGTAGGACGCAATCCGCGTCCACACATAAGGGGGTCTCTATGAGACCTGTATCCTAATTAACCTTCTGTAAGCTTGATTTTCAGTGCTGACCTACATTAGAATGGACCGGATTGGCGAGTTCCAATCGGTTGCTTTGTTTTAGGGTCGTAATGACCCAAGATATATACCTTACCGATCACGCGAACGTGGTAATTCTAACACCACGCGGCACGCCCCATTTCGATGACCAGATCGAAAAATGTGTGCCTCATTGAATCAATGGATGGCACACATCTTGCATGTACGAACACGTGATGTGGGACTCACTTAGAATAAAATATCTAGAATAATAAAATGTCACTTTCAAATAAAAAATATCTAATGCATTTACGCCTCACCCTTACCGTGCCATGCCTATCCCACGTCTCCTCACCTCTATATTCAACGATGACCATGTCGTCCTTACGTATAAAACCATCTCCCGTCCATCTTAACGACTACACGAAATAAATTGAAAAGAAAAAAGAAATGATATAGAGAAAGAAAAATATATAGTTAAGCGAGAGATTACGAAGAAGGAAAGGCGATCTCAACCGTTAAGGTGAGTGCACAGGTCATTTACCCATTGTCTTGATGTTGGGCTCAGTAAATGGACTCCATCTTGACGTATATTTTGATATTCATATCATTTTTCTGTTTTGCTGGAAGGTGGGACCCATCATCCATGCTACCCAGCATGGCCAACTTGTGGTTCACCTAGATATGCATATGATTCGTATATATGAGTCCCATAGTGGTGGAATCTCATTTGATGGCTGGAATTCCATGTTTCCTTTTCCCTCTATATTTATATGTTCTTAGGTTTTAATGGATATGCAAAGCTAAATAGGCTGACCATGAGTTGGACAACCTTATGGACGGATTAGATCACTCACGTGGACCCCACTTATGTATTTACAAAAAATAGGACATTACATGCAGAGAGGCTATCTATGTCAACAAGATGAGTGAAGTTTTTCACTCGTCGCCTGACCTTGAAGCATGTGGTTAATCCAAACCGTCCATCTTATTTGCTGGATCATTTTATGGCTGTAAGCCAAATATGGGATAGATTCAAACCTTAAGTGGGACACACAGTAGGAAACAGTGGTAACATTAATGTTCACCATTGAAACCTTTTGCGAGATTTACCAAGGCATTTATTGCCATACTCATAAAGTCATATTGATATGTACGTGGTGAAAGTATAACAAAAGAGGTGGCCCCACTCATAGGACCCACATGTTGTATGCATGGCATCCAATCCATCCATCCATTTTGCTAGGCCATTTTAACCATTGGTTCCAAATATCGGCTTGACCCATTATTGGGGTGGGCCACACAATAGGAAACAAATAAGATATGAATGTCCACCATTGAAAGCCACCTACTATGGCATTTATTTCCATATAACTTTTCTAGAAGATGATACTAGCTTGACAGTGACATCTCAAATAATAGTTAGTCCACTTATGGGACCTACCATGAAGTATATGTTTTATACAAGCCGTCCATTCATTTTGTACATGTCATCTTAGGCCTAAGGCCCAAGGATGAGGTAAATTCAGATCTCATATAGGCCAAACCACAAAGAATAGTTGGGAAATGATGTCTAAACTTCTCTTTTGCATGATGTTTTCTTAAGAGAACCGTGGGGCCACAATGGACAACACTACAATGTTTAAGTGATATCCACACCATCCATCAGATGTCCTATCTCATTTTAGGCCATGAACCCAAAAATCAAGGCAGACCCGTAGTTGAGGTTGGTCATTCATAGGAAACAGTGGTGTCAATGATGCCTACCGTTGAAACCTTTTTAAAGCCCACCATGTTGATTACTTCGCCCAACCCACACGTGTGATCTATGTGGGAGAGAAACACAAATACCATTGAGGATAGTGGAGAATTGTACCACTGTTGAGACTTCCTTGGGTGCTCCTGGGGTATGGGTTTCTCCACGTTGTTCATCCATTTCTTTAAAAGTGTCTAGGGGGCCCACTGCCGGGATCCACCCTGGGACACATGGTAAGGGGTGGGGCCTACTAGGCAACCTACCTTACCCATCGACAGAACCAAATCACAAGTTGAATGCACCACGTGAACAGTTGTGAATGGACTCCCATCATTGAAATGTTGGGCTCACCCTTTTGTTTGTTGCCATCTAATATGGAGTTTTGGGGCCTACTATGATGTCCCAACATGATGTATGGGTGTAGACACCCCACCCAGGCTAATATCTTGAGAAGGTTAAGACCATCCAGGAACTATGATCATACCTTGAATCGAACCCTAATCCCAACCTAACTGAACCCTGACCCAAAAATCCCAAAATCTCAATCTGCAACTCGAAACTGTCATCCAAACCATTTAGCACACATACAGCCCCGCATATACCCTATACCATGGCTAGAACCCTTTAGTCGAACCTGAATCCACCTATCTAAGCCATAAAAACCCAAAACGGAGGCCAGCAAAGCCCACACGCTTGGGCCCGGCCCGAACGCGGCCCAGGAGGTAGTCTGACTACCGCGGGCGGCAGTCTGACTACCGCCTGCGGTACTTCAAGTGCCACCCCTCGCGGCCCACGTGTGGACAGCTGTCCCAGCGTCCAAAAGTCAACTTTTCCTGGAATTTACCCCTCTCATCTCCACTATTTACAGTTTTACCGGCCTCCATAGCAATGGGAGCACGCCACGTGGCGTCTCTCTCCTCTCCACCAATCATCACTTGCCACATCAGATTTCACCCCTCTCAAACCCAAAAATTACAATAGAACCATTGGAGAAGGCTACTCTTCATTTTTCAACACACCTTCTCATCAGAGAGAGAGAGAGAGAGAGAGAGAGAGAGAGAGAGAGAGTGAGTGAGAGAGAAAGAGAGGGAGAGGAAGAGAGTGAGGGAGAGGGAAAGAGCTCCCAAGCCTCCCAAGTCCAGATTTTTTTAGCCACCCCCTAGCCCTCTTCCAAACCTCTCCAACCCGTCTAGCCTAACCCAGTTTGATCATGGTTCAGTTAATGTCTTAGCCTACTCAAGAATTAAGCTAAGGATCCATCATCTTACAAGCATTCATCATAACATCTACTCCCTTCTCAACCCCCCTGCTTTTTTAGATCTCTAGTGAATGTATGCTTTGTGACTTGCCGTACATCGGTTCCTGTCACATCAGAAATTCCTAGTGATCTAGTCCATTTTTCTTACCTCTTTGCATAAGCATCATCACATCCGCCCTATAGACACATTGTCGGACGTATGCTCTGTGGCCTGTCGAAATCTCGGATCTTGCTACATCAGAAATCCACGTGTGACTAGTCCCATCATGACCACAACATCATCATCCCTTGAGATTATTTTACCACACTAAGTAGAGACTGTACATTTGTACAGGCAAAGAGGGTGCCTAACACCTTCCCTCTTTATAACCGAGGTCCCTTACCTGGAATCCTGGATCGCAAATCAGGAGTCACTCTAAGGTAGGAAAGTCTTCGAATTTCCCCAACCTTACGTATTCCGTGGGTTCTAGCCGACTATGGGATCCTGAGATTAATTGGCTAGTGGCGACTCCAACATCCATAAATCAACCAAATCATCCCCACCACTAAACCATGACATATACCAATCAGCGTGGATGCTGATTTTTAGTGTCTACAGAATGGCAACTCCGCTGGGGAATTGCTAGCTCTCATTAGCTGAGACCGGACTTGAAAACGTGTGGTATCTCAATCTCAAAGGACATTCGTCACTACATTCACAAAAAAACTCTTTGGCCTGTACTTTCTTAGGCGTAGATTTGAACCATGACCACTCGATCCCGTGCAGCCATGGCCTCTCAAGCAACCCATGAAGAAGAGCCGGCAGTTCAGCCAACTCCCAAAACATCCTCACCCGCGCCCGCACCTACACCCGCACCGCTACCAGCAGCCCATACAGATCCACAAGTCAATACCACTATGCAAGAAATGGTCCAAAGCCTTCGAGCAATGCAAGAGTTACTACTTCGCCTAGTGCCAAATGCTGCACCAAATGCACAGGCAACCCAGCCTAGTGTACAAAACAGTTCACTCCCTCAGACACCTTTTGCCTTCTCTCTCATTCCTCCAGCAAATCCCTTGCTCCCTCTCCCAGAAGATTCAGCACAAGATCAACAACAGCCAGCAATCGGGAGCAACCCTCCCACACATCTCTACTTAACACATCACAATAATTCAGTTACAACACATGGCAACCATAGACAAGAACTGGCGGATGCCCAAGAAGGGGGCCAGTTTTGAGTCCAGTTCACTCCCCCTAACGGGAGTAACATTCAGGAATTGGCAGATACCCTAGGCGGGAGCCATTTCCAAACATCACACCCTCCTCCAAAAGGGAACGGTGTTCAATTCCAGCTACCTCCCGCCACCGGGAGTCCACCATCTTTTCAACAACCTCCCGTGCTTGATCCATACGACGAAGAAGCAGCACAAGCCCTACAACAAAGGGTAAGATATCATCAGCAAGTCAAGTCAGAAATTGAGGAACTACAAGAGCAATTATAAATGGTGCAAAATTAACTCCAGAGGCAACAAGGAGTGGACCATCCATCCACCAAGTTCAGGGACCTCTGTCCCTTCTCAGACGCCTGGGTACCTCCAAATTTTAAGGTACCAAAGTTCAAAAGGTATGACGATAGTGGGTGCCCTACAACACATCTAAAAGTATTTTGTGGGGAACTCAATATGATAGTAGGGAATGATGGAACGTTAATACGGCTCTTTCAGAAATCCCTTAAAGGTGATGCTTTGGACTGGTACACTTCACTAGACTGCCATCAAATCAGAACTTGGGAAAAGCTCTCCCAGGCATTCATTGACAGGTTCTCATACAACTTGAACATGGCTCCGAGAAGATCTGATCTGGCTGCCTTGAGACAAAAAAGTGACGAGTCCTTATCAGCCTACGTAGGACGATGGCGAGCTATGGTAGTTCGATTGAGAAACCCCATCGATGATGAGAAGCAGATATCCATGATCGTACATTCAGCAAATTTCAGCATTTCAGGGTATCTGATCTCATATCCATACGCCAACTTTTCTTAGCTTATCCGGGCTGGAGAACAAGTGGAAGACAGGATTAGAGCTGGAACCATTTCCCCATGGCCACACCAGGTCCCCTTAATCAAAAGAAACAAAGTCGAGGGGAAACCCGTTGGATATGGGAATGGAAACAACACTACTCCCGCTCAGCGCACTACAGAAGTTAACAACATCGTCGCTAATACTCAAGGCAATCAGTATGTTCCGCAACCAAAGCCACGTCAAGACAAGCAGTACTAGCCACAGTCAAATAGGCAGTACCAACCACAACAAGTCCAACAGGGATATCAGGGACAACCGTCTCAACAACAATCGCAACAGCCTAGGGGAAATGCCTAAGGACTATACAAGCAGGCAATATTAGGGAGAAAATTCACCCCTTTAGCACAAACGTACAGTCAAGTTCTGACAATGCTCATGCAAAAGCAGCTGTTGACACCACTTCAGTCGTGACTTCCACCTAATCCCTTGCTTCCTAGTTACAATGAAAATCAATATTGTGCATATCACTAGGCTCCTGGCCACCTAACAGACCGCTGCTTCGCTTTGAAACATGCGGTCCAAGATCTGATCGAGAGCCAGAAGATTGCAATCACCCCATAGGCCAATAATACAGGACATGCCAATATTCTCCAAAATCCTCTGCCATTGCATCAAGCGGGACCCAGTACATCCGACACCTCTACCGTTAACCACATTGAAAGGGGGGAACCCGCATACTCCTTTCCACATCACTCCATACAAGCAATCATGCACGATATAGCAAATCGGACATGGGATACCAATAAGCACCACTGTCAAGACCACAGATATTCCTCGAAGCAGCACCAGCAATATAACCTCTCGTAACCCTGGAAGCCGCACTCGAGAGACCATACCCTCAGTATCCTGTCCCCCAAGGGGCACGCTCAACTTAAGTACCTCCAAAAAGGTCAAATCCTGGATCTGTCATTCTCCCAATAGGTCTCCCTGATCTAATCCCTCTAACCTTGCAAGGGGAACCTCCGGTTCAAGCCCTAGAATTTCTGATGCCTCACCAATTGGCACATGCCCAGAGGACTTCCCCCACACATCAGGTGGAAGAAGAAAACCTCAATGTCAAATCTTACCAAGATCTGGTAACACTTCAGAGAAAATCGTCAAGTCTACCACAAACTGTTCCAGCCACAACCTTTCCGCCTCAGGAACCCATGACATACCTAGAAGGAAGAGCGGTTCCTTCCTACAACCCGAAAGCAGTCCCATGGCATTACCCAGAATGCGCTAAAGTGGGTAACAACAGGAGATATTTCAGGAGAGATAATCAAAGCCCAAGAGAAATCAGGGAAACTTTGTCAGGAACCACTTGCAAAACCGACGCTGCTTACGACATAGCAGCCCAACTGAAAACCATTCCTGCCCAAATATTTATCTGGGAACTCTTATGCACATTAAGATCGCATCGAGAAATCTTTGCGAAAACCCTAATGATGCACATATCTCTCCCGATGTACCCCCCAAAATGGTGGCAAGCATGATTGGACAGTTCCTCGCACCACGGGCTATCACTTTCTCTGATGAGGAATTGCACCTGAAGGTCGCAAACATGGGCGCTCATTAAATATAGCTGTTCGTTATGAGAATTTTAAAGTTCCACTCATACTCATTGACAACAGATCAAGCCTAAATATTTGCCCTCTGAGGACTGCTGAACGATTAGGGATAGAACCATCCTCCTTCAGACCCAGTACTATGAGTGTCAGAGCCTTTGATAACTCTCGGAGACAGGTTGAGGCAGAAATTGACCTGGAATTGCAAATCGGACCAGACATGACCATTATCACATTTCAGGTCATCGACATTCCCGCCTTATTTAACCTTTTGTTGGGGCGGCCATGGCTCCATGTTGTTGGAGCCATCCCTTCTACCCTCCATCAAAGGGTTAAATTTCCTTCAGAAAATCAAATCATTTCAGTATTGGCCGAGACAGAAACGATCCTACCGGCGACGGTTAGTATCTTAGAAACCGACATCCCTGTGATTGACATTCAGCATACAGAGGGTGACATATCATACCATAGCTTTGAATTTGAAAATGTAAATGCAATCGCCAACCCACACCCTCTTGTTACTGAATATGTCATTCCCCTTGCTGAACGATTAATCCTAAACTACCGTACCGAGTTCCATGAAAAAGATATGGTGGTGAAACCAGCACCTGCCAACGTGTAGAGACAGGGACTGGGGTATCAACCAGCACCAGAGGATTAGGCTGAAAGGCCAAAGAAGGGTCAATCGTTCAAATGCACACCCATCAAGTTCATCAAGGCTGGGACAGTTTGTGAGGATACGATGATGTCTCTTGAGGACCAACTCCAGCAACTCAAACTCATAGAACATGCTAACCAGGAGTCTATCTGGCCACCAATAAGGTGGGATAGGATCCTTAAGGCATCAAAAACACATCTAAAGCCAGGGGCAGAACCCCCAAACCCATCACACGAGGCTAGGGGAAAGGAAACAGGGTCATCTGCAGGAGACCCAGAATCAGGAGCACCCCTTGAAGGAAACATGGGAAAGAATGGAGAGACACCCACTTCCACCTACGATCAAGGGGACAAAGCCCCACCATCAGCTCAGCAACACAAGGGGGAGAAGCAGCCCATCCACTGGATCGACAAGGGAAAGTGGCTTGTCCTTGACTGGACATACGTGAAGGTTCCACCATAAGAGGAGTCTGAGGAACCCGAAGAACTCCAACTCTTAGGCGAAGAGATCAAATCGGATTTCGACTCTGAACTCAGCCCAGCAAACATCATGGTCATCAGGACAGGTGACCCTCAGGAGCAGACAGAGCAGAGCAACAGAATTGAAAGAGAGAAGGAACCGAGCTAGACAGCCATACCCCTAACAATCGAATCAAGCGGTGAACCACCCATGGATGCCGGTCCCAAAAAAAAATGCCAATGTAAATAGTAGTTGGTACCCCGAACTAGGACAAGATCAATCATGGTTCGCAACACCGTCCTGCTTGGGATACTTTGATAATACAAAAAAATCAGAAAATTTTCAAAACACAAAAACATTGCATACTTCCAAAAATGCAAAAAAAATCAAATATTCCTCCAAACGACAAAACATCAGAAAATTTTCAAAACACAAAAACAATAGAAAAACCTTCAAAAATCACTGTGCCAAACACGTTGCAAGAGTTTAAGGTCGACTCTTATGATTTTGATCTAGAGTTAGACTTCGAACTCATGGGTTTGGATGAAGCCCTGAATGAGGGAAATTCGAGGATTCTCTCAAAAAGTTCGAAACAAAGGTCAATGTTGTAGCAGATGATTTCAAAATTGTGAACTTAGGATCAGCGGAACTCCCCAGAGGTGTGCATCGGAAGATCACTATCCCCAGAACACAAGCAGAGGATGATGGAGTTTCTAAAACCAAGGTTGTCCAACTTTGCTTTTTCTTATGAGGACATGCCAGGGCTCGATGAAGATTTGGTGGTGTATCATTTACCAACAAAGCCAGACATGAAACCTGTCAAACAAAAGTTGCGAAGAATGAAGCTGGAATGGGCCCTGAAAATCCGTGATGAGGTCATCAAGCAATACAACGCGGGATTCCTGGTAGTCTCCAATTACCCAGAATGGCTAGCAAATATCGTACTAGTACCTAAGAAGGATGGGAAAGTCAGAATGTGCATCGACTTCAGGGATCTCAACAAAGCAAGCCCTAAAGACAACTTCCCTCTGCCTCATATCGACACATTGGTAGATAATACTGTTGGACACAAGATCTTCTTTTTCATGGATGGCTTCTCAGGCTATAATCAGATCAAGATGGCTGTCGAGGATCATGAGAAGACGTCCTTCATCACGCCATGGGGAACTTTCTGCTACAGGGTCATGCCTTTCGGATTGAAAAATGCAGGATCTACATATCAGCGAGCCATGACAGTCGTATTCCACGACTTGATAAATAAGGAAATGGAAGTTTATGTAGACGAAATGATTGTCAAATCTCGCACGATCGAAGGACACTTCGAAGATCTGGAGAAGCTCTTCGATAGACTAGGAAAGTTTAAGCTCCGCCTCAATCCACAAAAGTGTGTCTTCGGTGCAACCAGAGGAAAACTCTTAGGCTTCATCGTCAGTGAAGATGGTATCCGGGTGGATGAAACTAAGACCAAGGCAATCATTGAAATGCCAGCACCCAAGACTGAAAAAGAAATTTGGGGCTTCCTCGGGCGGATCCAGTATATCAGCCGATTCATCGCACAGCTCACTCCAGTCCGTGAGCCCATTTTCAAGTTACTACGGAAGAATTCTCCAAAGGAATGGAATGACGATTGTCAGGAGGCCTTTGATAAGATCAAGAAGTACCTACTAAATCCTCCAGTGCTCATGCCACCTACTCCAGCTAAGCCATTACTGCTATATATCTCTATCGCTGCAGATGCAATCGGATGTGTTCTTGGTCAACACGACGATACAGGAAGAAAAGAGTAAGCAATCTACTATCTAAGCACGCGATTCATGAGTTATGAAGCAAAATACTCCAGCTTAGAGAAGACGTGCCTCGCCCTAGTCTGGGCAACACAACGGCTACGAAAATATATGATTGCTCACCCAATCCTTTTGCTCGCTCGCATGGATTGAAGTACTTATTTGAAAAACCAGCACTAACGGGTAGGATCGCAAAATGGCAGCTATTGATTTCTGAGTTCGACATCACATATGTCACTTAGAAGGTAATTAAGGGGCAAGCACTGGCTGACCACCTAGCAGCACACTCCCTGCCTGATTACCAACCGCTGAAGACCTTCTTTCCTGACGAGGACATCCTCCTGATTGAGGAAGAGGAAGAAAGAAAGGTAGGAGAGTGGACGCTCTTTTTTTATGGAGCCGCAAACTCAAAGGGGAGTGGAGTAGGCGTCATACTTTACTCTCCTGAAGACATCCCAGTTCCTATATCCAGAAGGTTGGCATTCCAATGCACTAACAATGTAGCCGAATACGAAGCATACATCACTGGGCTAAGAGAGGCCATAATCCTCAATGTGAAGAAGTTACGAGTCTTCGGGGACTCGCAGCTCATCATTAATTAGATAAATAGCGATTAGAAGACCAAGGATGAGAAGCTGATCCCTTATCATGTATATCTGGAAAATCTAATCGAGGAATTTGAAGAGATCACATTCTCTTACATGCCCCGAATTAAGAACCAATTTATAGACACTCTGGCTACCCTCGCCTCAATGCTGGAGATTCCAAAAGGAGTTGCTGAGTGGGAACTCACTGTCGAGTTCCAAGAAGAGCCTGCATTCTGCCTATAGATCAATGAAGCCGAAACTTCCTCGAATGATCAGCCCTAGTACATGAACATCAAGGAATACCTCGAACATCAGAAGTACCCGGAAGGAGCAACACTAGTTGATCGACGCACTATCTAACGGCTAGCAGCACAATTCGTGATCGCTGGTGGCAGCCTCTACAAGCTATCCTTCAACCAAGTCCTTCTCCGTTGTGTGGACGAGACAGAAGCAGTACAGATCATGTCAGAAATTCACGAAGGACTATGCGGCCCACACATGAATGGACATATAATGGCAAAAAGATCCTGCGACTCGGCTACTACTGGCTTACAATGGAGACAGATTGCTGCCAAACACGTCAGAAAGTACTTCAAGTGTCAAGAATACACAAACCAGATCCATACGCCTGCTTCTGAACTCTATAACCTGACGGCACCATGGCCTTTCTCTGTATGGGGATTAGACATCATCGGCAAGATCAGCCCCAAAGCTTCAAACGGGCATGAATACATCCTGGTGGCAGTAGACTACTTCACCAAATGGATAGAGGCAACATCCTACACCACCATCGCAGCATCGCATGTGGTCAAGTTTATGAAGAACCACATCATCAGCCGATACGGGGTCCCTCATGCCATTATTACTGACAACGGAACTCCGTTCGTCAATAAAAGGATGGGCGATTTCCTCGACAAATATAAAATTCAACGTCATCGGTCAAGCCCTTACCGTCCCCAAATGAATGGTGGGGTCGAAGCTGCAAACTAGACCATCATTCACATACTGGAGAAGATGGTGAAGACATACCATGATTGGTCAGAAATGCTTCCCTACGCACTCTGGGCCTATCGAACGTCTGTACGGTCTACTACAAGCACAACTTCATACGAACTAGTATACGGAATGGAAGCAGTGCTGCCAATCGAAATCGAAATCCCATTACCGCAGATATTGCTGGAAAGTGAAGTCAAGTGGCAACAAGCAAGGTATGATCAACTGCATCTGACAGATGAAAAGCGCATGCGAGCGCTAAGTCACTCCCAATGTTACCAACGGAGGATCGCTAGGGCCTACAACAAGAGGGTCCGAAAGAGAAGCTTCAAAGCCGGTGACATGGTCATGAAGCTTATCTTGCCACCACATTTACCAGACCCCAGAGGAAAGTTCAAACCTTTATGGGATGGACCACTGATTATTCGAAAAGTACTTTCAGGAGGTGCTCTTCGGCTCACCAATATGAAGGGAGAAGATCTTCCTAAGCCCATCAACGCCGATAACGTAAAAATCTATCACGGGTGACTATACCTGACTTTGTCAATTATTACAATCGCAAAGCTGCATCCCTCACTTCCCCACAAAAATAATATATATATATATATATATATCTGCCACCTTTCCCATCAGAAACACCAATCGTCTCTCCCACAAAATAAAAAAAACCAAAAAAAAGGAAAGCAGAAAGAAAGAAAAAAAAGAGAAAAAGAAAGAAAGAGGAAGATCTCAAAAAGAAGACCCAGAAAGAGAAAAAGTCCATCCCATAATAACCTAACCAAAAACCAGCTTACGATTGTACTTAAAGACCATGACGGGAAGGTCACCAGTTGGCTGGTTATGAAGGAAGTCTCTTCATCTCCTCCATCACTCCCAACACCTCAACAAAAAAGAGAGAGAGAGAAAAGACGTGCCTAAGCAAAACGGGCGAGGTGAAAACCCGAAAGGGCACTTTGAGTAAAAATAGCGGGCATGTAGCGGGCTTGGTAAAAACCTGAAAGGGTGCCAAGAGTAAAAATAGCGCAGCTGCCAAAGGGCAGGTAAGATAAAAAACCTGGGAAGTAGCGAAAATTTGAAAGGACGCTATGGGCAAAAATGACGGGAAGAGCTGGACGTAGTAAAAATCTAAAAGGGTACTATGGGTAAAAATAGCAAGAAATTAAAAAAAAATAATAAAAAAATAAAAAAATAATAAAAGTACAGGTACAGAAGAAGCCGAGGCAGCAAGCACCACAACGAGATACATAAAAAGATCAACTTCGGTTCAGTTCTCTATCAAACTCTGCTCGAATCCGGGGATGCGATCCCAAACACCCTCTCAGGGAACCAAGACTCTAAGAACACAATTTAGACTACTGCACAACGTGGGCTGAGCATAAGATTCTGATCCCAATCATCCAAAGCACAAATCCAAACACGAGCAAATATTGACAAAATTGGCACAAAAACAAAATCTTTCATTCATTTTAAATAAAAAAAATATTTTTCTTCCCTCTTGACTTCAAAAACAAAACCATGCATGCATACAAAATAAACAGTTGATCACAAAAAGGATCACAGGTGAGCCCCTATTCCTCAAATATAGATAGTCTCTGTCTAAGCCTCTCTATCTCCATATGTAGGTAAAAAGCCTCCTTTCTGTCCAGGCGATGTGCTGCAAGCATGCTCTCATCGTATCGTCGCCCCACTGCCAGCCGACGGGCCATGTCCTCACATATGTGATGAAGGAGAACAATCTCGCTGATCAAGTGACCATGTGTGGCCAGCAAGAAGGAAGGATCAATGAAGGGTCGCTCCTCAAAAGCCTCGAACGAATCAACAACACATGAAGAAGATGAGGCAGTATCACCCACTATGTCCTGGTCAGCAGCCTCGTCCTCCAAATGCCAACCAGGAATCTGGCGATACAGTGACTGCTCTGCTACCCATCGATGATATGGTACCATCGCCATGGGAGGAGCCCAGGACTCAAGATTCAACGCTACCGCATCCAGGGAATCCTGCCAAGAAATCCAGACTCGCCTATACAGAACAGTCAAATCAGATGGAAGAGGGGCGTGCCCAAATCCAGAAAAGGCAAAGTCCGGGATATCTTGCCAAAAGCCAAATTGTAGAAGAAAGCGCAAAGGATGATTGGAGCAGTATCCCCGAAGCCCCAGTAGCAGCAAAGGGGTACGAGCAGCGCTACATATCAATGGGGAACGATGGAGCTAAGGAGCCTTCCAACTGATCTCCCACCCCTGTAATTGAGAGAGCATACTGCGATACAACGACTCTGTGACCTCAGCACCATGGGGAAGGCCATCAAGCAACAGGAACAGCACATCACCACGGTAGGGATCGGGCCACACAAGCAGAGGGGTCATAAAGAGATGCTCCCACAACCACACCTGTAAGATGGCGTAACTTAAGCAGCAAGCAAGTAACAATGTTAAGCAGGGGAAAAAAAAGAACAGAGAATACCTGGAGGAATGCAACAGCCTAGAAGGATGCAAATCCGCCCCAATGAGCACTCAGTTAGCCCTAGAAAAAGCTCCGCCAGCACCACTGAAGTAATGCTCCTACGATGCAGAACCCGGAGGAATACATCCAACAAAGCATCCAACGACGATCCCCACCATCCATCCAAGCCTGCTCTACCATATCCACACCATCCATCATCACCATACTACCATCTCCACCACCCATCCAGGCCTGATCCATCCCATCCATACCATTCGTTACCACAATGCTATCATCCACACTGTCCATAGCCATCCCTCCATCGATCAAGCCATCAGCTGCCATCATCACACCATCCCCACCATTCAAGTCATTCATCCTCACCACATCAGCATCTACAAACCTGGGTGGCCCATCTGGTGTGGGCCCACCAAGAGCATCCAATCCCATCAACCCATTCTCATAACCATCACTGTTGGAGAACAGATCCAAGCCACAAATAGCGTTTATCTCCTCCAAAGGACCCCTTACTCCTCCACCAACCCCCATCAACCTGTCCATAAATGGATCCTCTCTATCATTTATGGATCCACCAACCTCACCATCAATCATGAGCCCATCAATACCCTCATCATGGCTAGCCATAATAAGCCCAAGAAGAAGAAAGGACAAAAGAAAGAAGAGGACGAAGGAAAAGAATAAAAGACAAAAGGGATGGACAAAAGAGATGATCAGACGATCGAGGACGGATGGGAATATCAGAACAAGAACAAAAGGAATGAACAGAGAAGAGGGGTACTCGCTGGAAGAAAAGAAGAACGGAGGCGGCGATCCGATTACCGCCTGTGGTACTCCAACTACCGTCGTCAAAACTGACATTCTTGCATTGATGCAGCACTGACAGAGCAGAACCAGAAGGTAAAAGTCAACGGATGGTAGTCGGACTACCACCTGGGCCCACTTTCGGGCAAAATTCGAGCAGGGCCCACTTCAGAAGGCTGTGACTACAGAACGAACCTCCATATACCAGAATGGGATTGCAAAAATAATTAAAAGATGATCCAAGAAGGCAATAGCCTGGGCCCATCTTCCAAGGCCCATTTCCCAGGCTCATCTTCCAAGCCCATGTCATAAAGCCCATCTTAAGGCTCAAGTCCATCCCAAGCCCATTTCAAAATTCCAGGCCCAAAAAACTTCGAAAATTCTTTCAAATAAAATCCTCAAGGAGTCTAGCTCCAAAAGGGATAGTTTTCAAAAAAAAAAAAAATCCCCAGGGAATCCAGCTCCACAAGAGCGTCGCCTTTTCACCAAAAATTATATATATATATATATATCATCAGCCCCATTAATTTATTAGTGGAGGCCATCTGACTTTTCTTATAAAAACTGAACGACGACGCCCACCCACGAGATCGAACGAAAATTTTCCAAAAAATCTAAATATTTTCAAATAAAATCCTCGAAGAGTCTAGCTCCAAAAGGGATAGTTTTCAAAAATGCACTCGACACGCAGTACACTGAGGAATCTTCCATATTCTCTAGTTGCGGTCAGTGCAAACAGCTGAATAAGATTCGATTTCTCCCGGTTTCCCCGGAGGATGATCAGATCCGTACATGATACATGTATGATTGGCCAGATCTCTATATCTGGACAGTCGTACGGATGCTAGTAAAAGAGATATCAAACTCAAAGTGACAACAATCCATTGTAACCAAAGTATTAGAATCAGCAGACTGCATGGCAAAAGATTACCTGCACATACCTAGTCCGGGATGTTTGGAAACTTCGATCGAGTCCAAGTCGGCGTAGTGAGTTCCCCGTAAGGCCGCACCAATGCGCAGGGCAGCTAACCACTTTGACGATCAAACAGAATGAACACTCCTAGGGTAATTACATAGTAAAGGAACGACAAACCAAACAGTATGGGAATCTTCGTAAAGCCGCACCAACGTGAATAGGCCCTTACTTTTCAGACTTACCCTCCAATGCTGTTAACAATCCAATGTGAAAGGGTTGTGATTGGTGATTCGTAAAGCCGCGACGAATGCACAGGAGACAATCATAATGTTTTCCTCAACCCTCGTGATGTGTGCAAGTTATCATTTTTCAGATAGTCAGCTGACAATGATACAATGGTAGGCAATAGATTTGAATCAATACCCTTTTCTAGTTAAAAGGGTGGGGTGTCCACTTGCTTTGACCTTCGGTTGCTCACAACCTTGGTCAAAGAGGGGCATCTGTAGACACCCCACCCAGGCTAATATCTTGAGAAGGTTAAGACCATCCAGGAACTATGATCATACCTTGAACCAAACCCTAATCCCAACCTAACTGAACCCTAACCAAAAAATCCCAAAATCTCAATCCGCAACCTGAAACCGTAATCCAAACCATTTAGCAGACATATAACTCCACCTATACCCTATACCATGGCTAGAACCCTTTACCCGAACCTGAATCAACTTATTCAAGCCATAGAAACCCAAAACGGAGTTCAGCAAAGCCCACACGCTCGGGCCCAGCCCGAACGCGGCCCAGGAGGTAGTCTGACTACCGCAGGCGGTAGTCTAACTACCGCGAACGGTAGTCTGACTACCACTTACGGTACTTCAAGTGCCGCCCCTCGCGGCCCACATGTGGATAGCTATCCCAGCGTCTAAAAGTCAACTTTTCCTGGAATTTACCCCTCCCATCTCCACTATTTATAGTTTTACCAGCCTCCATAGTAATGGGAGCACGCCACGTGGCGTCTCTCTCCTCTCCACCAATCATCACTTGCCACATCAGATTTCACCCCTCTCAAACCCAAAAATTACAATAGAACCATTGGAGAAGGCTATAAATAGCCTTCTCCTCTTCATATTTCAACACACCTTCTCATCCAAGAGAGAGAGAGAGAGAGAGAGAGAGAGAGAGAGAAAGAGAGGGAGAGGAAGAGAGTGAGGGAGAGGGAAAGAGCTCCCAAGCCTCACAAGTCTAGATTTTCTTAGCCACCCCCTAGCCCTCCTCCAAACCTCTCCAACCCATCTAGCCTAACATAGTTTGATCATGGTTCAGTCTATGTCTTAGCCTACTCAAGAATCAAGCCAAGGATCTATCATCTTACAAGCATTCATCATGACATCTACTCCCTTCTCAACCCCCCTGCTTTTCTAGATCTCTAGTGAATGTATGCTCTGTGACTTGCCGTACATCGGATCCTGTCACATCAGAAATTCCTAGTGATCTAGTTCATTTTTCTTACCTCTTTGCATCAACATCATCACATCCGCCTTCTATACACATTGTCGGACGTATGCTTTGTGGCCTGCCGAAATCTCGGATCTTGCTATATCAAAAATCCATGTGTGACTAGTCCCATCATGACCATAGCATCATCATCCCTTAAGATTATTTTACCACACTAAGTAGAGACCGTACATTTGTACGGGCAGAGAGGGTGCCTAACACCTTCCCTCTTTGTAACCGAGGTCCCTTACTCAGAATCCCGGATCGCAGATCAGGAGTCACTCCAAGGTAGGAAAGTCTTCGGATTTCCCTAACCTTACGTATTCTGTGGGTTCTAGCCGACTGCGGGATCTTGAGATTAATTGGCTAGTGGTGACTCCAACATCCATAAATCAGCCAAATCACCCCCACCACTAACCCATGATATATACTAATCAGCGTGGACGCCGATTTTTAGTGTCTACAATGGGCTATGCCCAAGAAGGCCTAGCGTTTTGATCTTCGCGAAGGCCAACGGGCCTTGGTGGGCCAACCTACTAGTGGGGCAGGCCCTGGTATGTTAGCGGAAGGGTGTTTTGGGTAGCCTGGTTGGGCTTTGTGTGCATTGGTTTAAAGACCTTTCTAGGGGTCGTGGGACCCACTGTGGACACCCACCAATGCATATATGAGGCTCCCAAGTGGACCCTTTAATCTGATTGCTACAAATGGCTATGGGCCCTTGTAGGCCGTTGGATTGTTAGTATGAATAGTACCCCACTTGGCACTTATTGGACAATGATATTGACCCACCTGTTTGGTATACTTGTGGGGCTCATTTTGAGGTCTACCTTAGTTGGTTGTGTGTGATACTTAGCCCCTACCTGGTGATGGAAGTGGGGCTCAATCAGAGGTGGACCCCACCAAGAAAGTAGTGATGATTGGATGCTTACCATCAAAACTTCCTAAGGCACACTATGATATCTCAGTTGATGTATGAGTTTATTCATTCCGTTTATCAAGGGAATGATTCCATAGTTATTTTGTGCATATGGTTCATCTATCTTGATAGTTTATTTTAGACGGGGCCACCCAAATGTACGTGTGGTATTCAAGCCGTCTATCTGTGTTGACATATTTTTTTAGACCATGAAATCACCGTGACGTGCGGGTTTCATCTACATTCTCCATCTACTCAATATATCCGTTAGGCCTACTGCTTTGTGTGTGCTTAGCCATACCTGTAACATCTCGAATTTTCACAGCCAGAGTTTGTACTCATGCCCGAGAAAATTAGGTGTTAATAATGTATAAATTGGATGCTTTAAAAATCACACCTTATTTTTTTTAATTTAGATCACATCAAGATACATTCATGAAGGTAACATTCACGAGAATAAAATTGACTATATTGATTATTTCATCAGAGTAAAAGAATTCAAATAAATAATCAAATTCCCTCTCAATGGGAGCTTATTACATTTATCGAGTTTGTAGCGGAAGTATAAAACTAAATCATAAAACTTTCTTATTCATTCGATATAACCTTCCATAGGGAGAAGGTCCTCTAGGTCTTCAATCTGTACGTCACCTGCATGATTTGTATGGTTGGAGAGGGTCAACGCCCTACTCATAGTGATGGTCATCCTTTAAGATTAATAATAAATCAAGAGATTCATAAAAGTAATATAAGGGTTCTGATATGTCACGTACTCACCACTACGAGAGATATTAGTATGCACAAACAATATACATGAATGTATGCCTAGCAAAGTGTGTGCAGCTCATCATATGTAGCGATCACTGTCACAATGTGGAAAATAATTCATAATATCCGACTCGACCCACATTCTCACACTACGGATATTCATCGGTATGTCCAACGTTAACGTAGATTTATGCGAATATCTTAAGGTGACACAACAACGCGATTGGGGGATTTACATAACACGATGTGTTCATGGAGCGATATTTACGATATCCAATCCCGAGAAATGATGTAACACACATGGTGATTTACTTACGTCGATTGTGCACTAAGCCAACCAACCCACGAAATTACGTGTAAACCAAGAGGGTCACTACTCGTAACACATTACGTCCACGATAAAATATTTGATTCACTATTTGTGATACCTTTAACACATCACTTACATTGATAAAGAATGTAAATTGAATCATGAGGGTTTTGGAATATCAAGACATATGCCCAAGCCTTAAAGGTGGATAGCATATGGCTAAACATATAAAGAGAAGAGAGACAATGGTCATCTCAACAGATAGAAACATGGCAATGGCCAACTTAATAAAGAAGAGAGTAGCAATGGCTAACTCAACAAAGAGGAGAGTGGCAATGGCCAACTTAATAAAGAGGAGAGTAGTAATGGCTAACTCAACAAAGAGGAGAGTGGCAATGGCCAACTTAATAAAGAGGAGAGTAGCAATGGCTAACTCAACAAAGAGGAGAGTGGCAATGACCAACTCAATAAAGAGGAGAGTAGCAATGACCAACTAAACAAAGAGAAGAGTAACAAGGGCTAACTCAGCAAAAGGGCAAGGGTAAGGGCAATGCTTGTGTCCATCGCCCCACATAAATTCATAAAGATCACGTGTAATTGAAGTCATATCATAATTTCCAAAGGATAGGGCACAACCTGCGTATGGGCAACTTAAGCCGAGAATGGGGTTCTACGAGTATTTGCAATGACAATTAATGGTGGTAAAATTATACGATCGCAGCGAGGAGAGAATCATAGTAAGATAAAAACATGCAAAAAGGTAATTAAATCATACCAACTTAAATTAAGGAAAGCTTAAAGGATAAAACCCTCACCTGTTGAGTCAAATTATCCTCAACGTTATTAGATGTTTGTAGACACACTTTAGACTTGATTTCTATGATATATCACAAACTTGTATGGTTAAGTTTTATTATAGGATTTTATTTTGTAATTTAGGGTTGGGTTTGAACTTAACTACTAATCAAATCAAAAGGACTTAAATCTGTCATTATTTAAATGGGTAGCTTACCTTGCTTAACCGTTATACTTGACGAATGAAACCCATAGTTCAGTGAATACTTCTGTTGAGCCAACCCTGGGCCCTTCCTTGCTCTCGCTTTCTTCTTCTTCTTCTTTCTGGAGGATCAAACCGAGAACCAACATCACAACCTGTTTGAACCCGACTCGGTTCAATGTCCGAACTCCTCTCTCTCTCTTTTTCTCTTTCTTTCTCCAATTTTCTTGGAAAAATAGCCATTAGACGACTTCCTCCCTTTTCTATTTCTTTCTCTCTCTTGTTGTGCATTCTCCAGCATCAGATGGTGGAGATTTATATTAGTGTGAGGCCTCTAGGTTGTTCCTGCGTAGCTTGCATGCGGAATATACCGTGCATGGATCAGCTGCCCAAGGGTTGTTTGCGGTTTCCTCGTTCCATTTCTCTTACATCTCCTCTTAGTGTTTTGATGAGTGGAAAGTATTCAGGTGGCCCATTAGCGGTATGGTCGTGATCCCTAAATGGTGGTAATTGCAACAGTCCTGTTTCAGTGTCTTCTTGGGAAAGACGATTCTTGCTCCTGTGTCGATTTCCTCCCCAGCTTAGATCTCCTCGAGTTGGTTCTCCCAAAGAGATCAGATTCATCATAGGGAGCTTGGGAAGTCATCAGATGGAGGGTTCAAATAGTTTCTTTGAGGGGTTTAGATAGAACGTGCAACTATCCGTTCCCTGCACAATTTGCATCCGAACCTGTCCTCTTCGGCATTCCTAGTATTAAACTTATAGGGAGTTTCAGGTTGGAGTAGGATTCTCCCTCAATGGGGAATGGACGGCTTAGATTTACTAGAGCTGCCGAATCCGAGAGCTCTAATAGGAAGTTCTTTCGTGGGCATAAGTCGCTCGGCTGCTGCTTTCGTGAGAAATTGCAGAGCACCGTATTCTCCACTTCCTTTTTGGTCGGCCTAGGAGGGATCAAAATCCTCCTCTTCGTAGTTTGGATGGCTCGGATTGGAGCCAGATTCCATTGCCTGGCCATCCTGCCCGGGAAAGTTGGAGTTCGTCCGATGTTGGTGTTGTTTGCTGTTTACGGAGAGAAACCGATTTCGATTCTCTATTGGAAATAGGTAGGGCCCACTCGTGATGTCCTTCGTGAGATCTACTCCGTTTGTTAGTTTGGCAGGGTCATGTTAGGCCACCGGCTAGAATATGGGGTGGATCCGAGATTTGGGCGGGCCATTCTCCACGTGGGGACTACGTTCACCGTTCAACCAAGAAGTCAGTTATGATGTGAACTTATTGGTTTTATTTGCATGTTCTAGGTGGGGTCCACTATGGCGATCTTTCAAAAAATCTGCTCCCTTCACCAACTTTAGCTCGTTGTGTGGGCCCACCGGCACAAGTTTGAAGTAGATTCGAGCTCTAGGTGGACCGCATGATCGGATAACAGTTAGAATGTACTACACCAAAATCCCTCTTCAGGAATGGTTGAAAACTGTTCCTAAACCATTTAGGAACAGTTTTCAACCGTAGCTAAATAGGGCGTTGCAAAAAATTAGGGACATTTGAAAACCGTCGCAAATTTTCAATTTTCAGCCCAATTTTTATTTTTTTGGGAACAGTATTTTTTCTTATTTCAGAACTGTTTTAAACCAAAAATCTGTGCATTACAAAGTACAAACTCAAGACCACTTGACTACAAACAGAAAATTGCACCATTATTAGCATTCCTAAAGAAAACAAATCTTCTTTATGCAGGGTTTACAAGATTCCTACTCAATGGTTAGTACAAGCTAGTTGCATTTGGTCAAAATTATATCATTTAAACACGTTTGGCACAAAATCACAAGTCAGAAGAAAACATACGACATAAAATTTCATAGGGAATCAGTAATACCAGCTGTGACCAGTGGTTTGGATCTCGCATTATAAATGGAAAGATTGCAGATGGCTGCATGGTTTCTGACTGCAAGAAATGATTTACAGTATCCTGGAAATGCAAGTCAAAACGTAAAAGAGAGTCCACTTGAGCATGCATAAAGGAAAGCATTTCCTTTGTCATTTCACCTTCACACTCAAGCTCCTCTAGCAAATGGATGGCTTCCTTAAAATTCTTCTTCCTGAACAGATATTTAATCTGCTCCTCAACAGATACTTCCGAAAGCAAATAACCTGCATTTGAACAATATAGACGGTGGATCAAGGCCCATCCCATGGTGGGCTCAACAGATGAACAGTTTAGATTACTGAAATGTGGGTGCTTCCTTTGTCATTACTGAGTCAAATAGAAAAAAAAAAAAAGGCAAAAGAAAAAGAAAGAAGATGTGGTTTCTTTTGGTTGGGTAGGAAATGTGCAACGGTCCACAGTCCACAGGAAAACTAATAATGATTGGATGGTCAAAATCATCAAATCGCCATGAATTAAATGTCAACACAATTTTTTTCTTATGATGCAGGTACATGGTCGCCTGATTGATCAACAGTCATCTCCACAACATCGGCCATTTGTATGCTTTCAACAATTATCGACATACACATTGGCCATCTTTACAGCGGGGAATGGACACCGCACACACCTCATAGAACTTAAGCAAACTCCATCATATAATTTCTCATAATAGAGCACTTCTGCTACCTACTTGGAGATCTAACTTTCGGTATATAGCACCCCACTTTTTGGCTTCTGACCCAGCCATATGGTGGCCCATGAGATCAATGGTCATCAAAAAAATGCTGACCATGTGCATGGTGGTGGGTCCCCCATGATTGATGTTCTCTATGGTTGAGTTTAGAAGTTGCTACATTTGAACTGAGAAGAATAGCCTAAATGTCTAGTGGGTTTTTTTTTTTTTCAAATATCAGCAATAGAAATATTACATTACATACACTAGCAAGGAGGAATTATAGGATTCTCGACCCTAGGCTGTAAAAACACTACTATGTGATCTATCCAATGGCCATTCCCACCTTTTGGCTTCTGACCCAGCCACATGGTGGCCCATGAGATCAATGGTCATTAGAAACATGCTTACCATGTGTATGGTGCGTCCCCTGTGCCTTAGCGTCCAGCAATTATTTATTTATTTCAATATCAGCAATACTAATATCACAAACACTACGGAGGAGGAATTATAGGATTCTCGACCTAAGGCTGTACGAACACTACTATGTGATCTATCCAATGACCATTCCCCTCTGGTTTTCAGTTCTTGGCAAGTGAGGTTCATGGTTCAGTTATCCAAGCCATTGGTCTGCTGCGCCTCACCATCCATGGACCATACCTCGAAATTATCCTGTACAATGCAGCTGAGCTGGATTCTCCCCAATCAAGCAGAAGTTGAACTGCACTAGCTGTGGCTTCCAGGAGCTGCTCATTTTTGTATAGATGGGAAACATAAACTCAGAAAATGACAATAATACAGCCTTTAGTCTGTATAGTAAGCCATATAATCACATTGGTTTACAATCTAATTAGAGAAAGTCCATTCATTAAAAGAGACATAGTTATGTAAAATGACGGATAAAGTTAATGTAAACACTATATGACACCAATTAGAACAAAGAAAAACTACTTTCTAAGATCAGATCGCATGCCACAATGTAAGCTATCAAATAGTGCAGGAGATTCCTGGGAAAAAACATTCTCAACCAAAGATAGAAAACAAAATATTTAATCAGCTTCAACTGACAACTACTGCATGGTAAGGTTATAAATGCATGCATTAAAATTTTGGAACTTGTATTAATAACACAATTAATAAAGTGACGATTCTTTCACTGAGATGTTTACCTCTAGCAGTGGTGGTCTGATCGATATCTCGAGTAGGAAAAAAAGGAAACACCAATGCCTTAATATTGGATACGTTGGGCCTAGAAATCTGATATGATCTAATCATAGCCTCACTGAACGATCATACCCTGCCGATACTACCACAGATCCATACTCGTTGAACTTTACAAAATTCACCTGAAAATAGAAGAAGTGCAAAATTAAAGAGTTTCATAGGCTGCATGTAAGATGCTGATAGGTCCCAAGCGTAGAGTGCCAGTGCTACAATAATTTATTTTCTCTTTGGGTGAGAAACGTACCACAATTTGAATGTAAATTATTTGCCTCTTAAGGAAAACATTAGTTGCTTAAATAAGCAAGGCCACGTACAAACAGTCCGAAATAAAAGGGAAGTTAACCACTAACAAATGAAATTCAACACACATAAAACAGAGAGCACTACTGCACGTAAACTGCATGTAACTGTCATGACTCAGTCCACTCTTGCATGTAATTGCTAGCCATGACTCCATGTACTACACTTCATGTAACTGCCAGCCATGAATTCATGTACTGCACGTCATGTAATTGCCAACCATGACTCATGTAACTGCCAGCCATGACTCCATGTACTGCACATCCCTGCACGTCCTCATCTTATCCCAAATATTTGGAATTTGGCTTAAAGGTCCCTCTCAGATCATCGTGGCCTATTAATACCCTCCCCATTAAGTGGACGCTTATCCCCAAGGTCCATAAAAGGAAAGCGTTCAGTCAAAGACTGGCGGGTCTCCCACGTGGTGTCCTCAACTGGTAGATGCTTCCACTGGACTAGATTGTCTTCTTCAAATTTATTTCCTCGTTTGACCCAACGAGTGTACAATATATTCTGCGGTTCGAGGATAATGGCCCCTTCATCATTCACGGGCGGTAGTTCCTTTAAAGGAGTCACAAGCTCACCCACGTATTTTTTTAAGAGCGAAACATGGAAGACAGGATGAATGCGGGCTCCTTCCGGCAGTTGAAGTTTGTAAGCGACTGCCCCAATTTTTTGTATCACTGGATAAGGACCGTAGAAGCGACCAGCTAGCTTTTGGTGGGCTCGTTTGAAGGCGGTCTGTTGTCTATAGGGGTGCAACTTAAGAAACACCATATCACTAACTTCAAATGACACATCCCGACGTTTTTGATCCGCCAACTGCTTCATATGATTAATGGAAGTCTCCAGGTTGCTTTTGAGTTGACGCAGTAGCTCGTCGCGACCCACTAGGCTTTGGTCTACTTCATGCATCGGAGAAAACCCACTATGGTAAATGGGAATGGAAGGAGGTAAACACCCATATAATGCCCGAAAAGGGGTCATGCCTGTGGACACATGATACGTCGTATTGTACAAGAGCTCAACCCATGGAAGGTAGTTACTTTACTTTCGTAGCCACTAATGAACCATACCTCGGAGGTATTGTTCAACACAGCGATTGACAACTTCTGTTTATTCGTCCGTCTGTGGGTGATAGGTGGAACTAAGTTGTAGCTTGGTTCCTGACATTTGAAAGAACTCCTGCCAGAATTTGCTGATAAAAATAGGGTCCCTATCGTTGATGATGGACTTGGGTAGGCCATGCAATTTAATAATTCCGTCTACAAACTTTTCAGCCACGATTTTAGCAGTAAAAGGATGAGATAAGGATAGAAAATGAGCAGACTTACTCAAACGGTCGATAACTACTAGGATCGTGTCCTTGCCGTGGGATGTTGGCAGTCCTTCAATGAAGTCTAAGGTGATGTCATCCCATACTTGACATGGAACGGGTAACAGCTGCAGGAGCCCAGCTAGAGACAACATTTCAGACTTCACCCTCTGGCATGTTTCACATTTTTTTTTTATATTCTTACACCGCCTGGTACATTTTTGGCTAGTAGAATTGTTGGGCTAATTTCTTGAACGTCTACAAGACCTCGGAGTGTCCTCCTATTTTTGTATCATGCATTTCATGGAGTAGTTGCTCCCGTAATGCTGCTTGAGAAGGAATGACTACTCTCCCTTTAAAGAAAATCAATCCATCATGCCATGCATACGACCCATCTAGTTGGGCCTTAGCCACGTGAGTTAGAGATTGGATGTAAGAGTCTCCTTCATAAGCTTTTTTAATTTCATCCCATACAGTCACTGTCGGCACATGTAAATGGTGAAGAACTGGACTACCAGACTTGCGTGAGAGGGCGTCCGCTGCTGAATTCTCGCTGCCCGGGTAATAAATAATCTTATAGTCATAACCCATTAGCTTGACTACTCATTTCTACTGTTCTGGTGTAGCCACACGCTACTCCAAGAAATATTTCAAGCTACACTGGTCGGTGAGAATGAAGAATTTTTTTCCCAAGAGATAAGGTCGCCATAAGCGTATGGCTTCCACAATTACAAGCATTTCCTTGGCATAAGTTGACCAAGATTTTTTTATAACCCCCAATGCTCGACTCATGAACGCTATAGGTCTACCTTACTGCGATAAAACTACGCCAATTCTCTCTCCAAATGCGCCGGTTTCAATGGTAAAAGAGTCATTAAAAGCACATAACAAATAACGCATGTCCTTGGCGGAACTCTTTTGATATTTCTTTTAGTGAAGCTGCCTGAATGGTTTGCATGTCCACTCCTTGCAGCCTTCGGTCTTGATTGTCCCAATAAAATCCATGGTCAACTGCTTCTAGTTACAAATCACAGATCCCAGCATTTCAAGCCATTGAATACCAAGGACAAGATCAAGACTTGAAAAGGGCAGAGAGAAAAGGGTGAGATAAAATTCAGTGCCTTGTAATTCTACCCGTACCTTATTGTAACGCCCCTGGCACGTTAGTTTGTCTCCGTTGGCTACTCAGACAAGGAAAGTTTCCGTAAGTATGACTGGCAACCTGAGCATGCTTGCTAAATGGTTGTTGATGAAGTTGTGTGTCGATCCACTGTCAATCAAAACCTTTACTTCGTGGGGACCCATTTTTGCTGTTACACGCATGGTTTTCGGTGCGGTTCACCCCGTTAGTACATGTAGCGTAATTTCGGGTTCAGGAAGTCCTTGGTGATTTTCTCCAGCTGGCTGTTCTTCGGTGACATCGTCGCATAACAGGTCGCCATTTTCCTTATAACCCTCCAACATGAGTATCCGTGGTCCCTGACATTTGTGTCCTGCAGTAAAATGGTCATTACAATTGAAACATAAGTTTTGGGCTCGTCTTCGCTGCATTTCGTCCCAAGAAAGTCACCGCACAGGAACGACAGGGGTTAATGATGCGGCTTGATGAGTAGGGGGAAGAGCTAAGGGAGCTTGTGTTGGTGGTGTGGGCCTTACAAACCTCCTTTGTCTAGTAAGTTGATCATCCTTCATTCTTGCTAAACTAATGGATTCTTTTAATGTCTAGGGCTTAAACATTCGTATACCATCCGAGATGTCCATTCTTAAGCTGCCCATAAAAGTTCCTACAAGAGCTTTTTGCGTCCATCCGTGTACTCGATTGCCCAAACGTTCGAATTCCCGTTGGTAATCCCACAAAGAACCAACCTGCCTTATCCGCGACAGGGCTTCATCAAAATCTTCACACTTTGAAGGCCCAAAACGAGCCCAGAGTTCGTCTTCAAAATTTTCCCATGAGAGAGCTCGTTCTTCTTCTTGGAACGTCTTGCGAATCCACTGCCACCATTGGTTGGCCTCTCCTTCCAAGTGATAGGAGGCCAAGGAGACTTTTTGAGCTTCGGGAGTATTTTGGAACTCAAAAAATTGGTTCACACGATTAAACCACTCCGTCGGATCATTTCCTGAAAATTGAGGAAATTCAAGCTTTGCTGTTTTGGAAGATACCACCAGCCGTCCCCCGTCGTTACCTTCTCGGTGATGGTTGCCGGGGTTAGGGTTCTCCTAGTTTGCAAGCAAGACATCGGAGAGGCGGTTGAGAGTTTCTTCCACTTGCCGAAGCCTATCGGCCATGCTGAGCTCCATCCTGTTTAGCCCATCTTCCAGCTGCTCAATACGTTCTCTATTGGTTCCCATAAGTAACTTGGCTCTGATACCAATGATAGGTCCCAAACGTAGAGTGCAAGTGCTACGATAATTTGTTTTCTCTTTGGGTGAGAAACATACCACAATTTGAATGTAAATTACTTGCCTCTTAAGGAAAACATTGGTTGCTTAAATAAGCAAGGCCACGTACAAACAATCCGAAATAAAAGGGAAGTTAACCACTAACAAATGAAATTCAACACACATAAAACAGAGAGCACTACTGCATGTAATTGTTATGACTCAGTCCACTCCTGCATGTAACTGCCAACCATGACTCCATGTACTACACTTCATGTAACTGCCAGCCATGACTCCATGTACTGCACGTCATGTAACTGCCAGCCATGACTCCATGCACTGCATGTCCCTGCACGTCCTCATCTTATCCCAAATATTTGGGATTTGGCTTAAGGCCCCTCTTAGATCATCGTGGTCTTTCAGATGCTCCAAGAAAATGTGCATATGAACTGCTTCCATGACATGTGCTTAGAAGCCAACACATGTCAAAGTTTTTTAGGATGATGCTTCTTCTTGTTTGCAAAAATTAAATAAGGTAACTCAGTTCACTTCAGAAACTTTCAACTCACATCTTTGGCTGGAAACCCTTCCATGCTTGCATTAATTCTTGAATTGACGGGTTCAAGTTTCATTGACAAAAACTATAAAATTCAATAATTTTATGCAACTCAAATTCAATGGTAGAGTGAAGAGAACCATAACATAGTCTAGCTACTCATAAAACGCCATTACTCTTACCTCGGCATTAATTTAATCACAAATGTTTGATTGAATTCAGGTCACTCATATTACATATAGCCACTTGTCTGAATTTAACGACAGCAATTATAATTATTTGGTCAACTATCACCTATGCACGTAATTATTCAAGTTGATTTAGTAATCAAATTCAAGTCCCTATGTATATACAAAATTTGAATTTAATGCATTTTTATATTGATGCCCAATTTAAATTCCAATGCATTATATATATAAGTACCCAGACAAACCCTAGGTTGAAATCCTTGTTTTAAACAAGCCCTTGAAACTGTTAAAAGCCTGCGTGGATGGTTCAGATCAACCTACCCTATCCACGGTGTCTAAGGATAGATGGAATGGTCGGGACTACTGAACCAAGCACCATGCAAAGAGTGCGACTTTGAAAAGCGGTGGCTGTGACTGTGATAAAGAGAATAGGAGTGGATCTCGACTTCATCTGTTTTGCCACTAGCCACTGACTGATGGTCTCACTCAATGGATGACGCAGATCAACTACCAAACCTCACTAAACACACACGCGTCTGTCACGACGAACTGGGAATTCTCCAAAATTCGCCCTTATCCCCTTCTTTCCCTTTTCTTTCCCAACAAAGCCAAACATGCAAAAATCCCAGCTGCTGTAGAAGAGGCACAAAAGGAGAAAAAGCGGGCAGGAAAGAAAGCATCATCGAGCAGCAATGGGGAGCAGCACCGATCCAACTCATGGCACGTCGGAAGAGCAGCAGAAGCGGTCCGAGATCTACACCTACGAAGCTCCCTAGCACATCTACGCCGTGAACTGGTCTGTCTTTTGTGATAAGAAGTACTGGCTCGCCATCGCCAACCTCCTCAAATAGATCCCGAATCGAGTCCAAATCGTTCAACTCGACGATTCCACGGGCGAGGTCAAATCCGACCTAAACCTCTCTTTCGAGCACCTTTACCCGCCAACCAAAACCATCTTCATACCCGACAAGGAATGCTCCAAACCGGACCTCCTCACCACTTACGGCAATTTTCTCCTAGTCTAGAGAGTCGAGGAGGACCGAGTCGAGATCAAGAGCCTTCTCAACGGCATCAAGAACAGCGAGTTCTGCGGCCCGCTTACGTCCTTTGACTGGAACGAAGCTGAGCCCAAGTGCACCGGGAGAGGGAGATCGAGAGAGAGGGTTGAGATCGGGAGAGGGAGATCAAAAGAGAGGGTTAAGATCGGGGGAGGGAGATCAGAGAGAGGGTTGAGATCGGGAGGGGGAGATTGAAAGAGAGAGAGATCGAGGGAGAGGGAGATCGAGAGAGAAGGAGATCGAGAGAGAGGGATGAGATCGAAAGATTGAAAGATAGGGAGATTGAGAGAGGGAGAGGGAGACTGAGAGAGGGAGATGGAGACGGAGATGGTGATGGATATGCGAAATGAGGGATTTTAGGGATTTTTGCGTAAGGAAAGGGTTAAAACCCATCGGTAGTCTGCGACAGATATAGAGCAATGTGCCTCTTGGGCTTTGTGGGGTCCACTCAAAGGTTTTTAATCGAATCCATTTTGTCAATTTGTTTTAAAATAAAACAATAAAACAAAATAATAAGAAATAAGAAGATCCAACACTCAATTGGGTCACACCAACAAAACGGTGGAAAGAACAATGTATAACACAATGACTCCAGTACGGTTGATTACCATTTCAAATCAGGAACGACTTAGAACCCTTTTTGAACCAAATTCTCAACCGTACCAATTGGACGATTTTGGTGTAGTGAGTTATATTGAACATTGAATAATCAAACGTCTGTAGTATTTCCATCAGAGTTTTGTTGATTATCACTTATTCAAAGTGAGGTCCATCATATCAACGGTTCAGGTCATTCAAAATACCAACATCCAAGCGCTAGAGTCCTATGTAGCCTATTGCAATAGATTGAAAATTTGCTTCCCTCTCAGATTTTGAATGCATACGCATTTCATACATAAATTACTTTACAATAAAAAATTGTCTGCAAGAGGAATATTTTAATGCTTGGTACATATCTATTGTTTTTAGTTGATTAGTTCTTGTTCATCAAACCTCAAGAGGTCTGGACAATGATCTCTCCATTTTAAGCTTACTTTTGGCTTCAGATTCTGTTCCTAGATATTTATCTTCATCTTCCGTTTTTAGTTTTCATTATTTAGATAGTATGAATTGATCTCTAGCAAAATCAAAAGTCACAAACAATCATACTCTTCTGTGTTATTATCATGCTAATTTACTAGCTTGCATTATAATTTATACGTGACTGTTTTCTCCTCTGCATCTCAAACCAGTGACTTCCAGATAACTAAACATCATCTATAATGAAAATAGTCATTTACATTTTACACCAACAAAAGGGACAAATCATCAATAAGGAAGAGGCAACAAGCAACAAAATGATGTGATAAAGAGTCGAATACATATCAATCATGAAGAGTTCCAATCAAGCCTTGATCATAAATGATCTTCCATTTGCTGGACTCATCAACAGGAACAACATTCATCACCTATACATCTTTATCTTTAAGGGAAACTACAAAACTGCCCATGTTTGAATTCATATCCATGATATTTCTAAAAGAATTCTTCTCTATTTTAGATTTCATCTGCTTCCAGTACTCAATGACTCTCCAATGCCAAATCTCTTGCATTTCATAAATCTCTCTAAGCAACTCAAATTTCAACAAGTTTAATTTTTGGGCTACCACCTATTTGTTGGACTATGGGCGACTTTGGGGCCTTCATCATGTAACCCCTGGGGTCCTATAAACTTGTCTGTCTGGATTGATGTGAATGTATGCCTGATGAATGAAGTCGAAATATCTTTTCATGGAGCGGACCATCCCATGTGTTTGACACTTACAATATGAGACTTCAATCGTTCGCTTAATCAATCTTTATACACGTGGCAATCCTGAACTGTTCATGTGACAGGAACCACCATTGATGACCCAAATCCATCCTATTTGTTCACTTAATCAATCTTTATTTATTCTTTCAGCATTTGAAAATATGATGCAGTGAGAAATTAACATAAGCATTTTGGTAAACATCATGCAGTGGCCTTTCATCATCCAAGGGGACTTGGCATTGCTGAACAGCCACCAAGCTATTTGAGTTTGGCTTTGGAGGTTCTGTACCTTTTAAATCCTTTTTCTCCTTCACCTTTTCATTATCAGCACTCCTAGGAGCATTTTGGTTAGGTTTCTTGCTGTGGCAAAAACCATCCAGACCGTTTAAAGGTAGAAGAAGCCTTGGAACTCGGTGTAATAACTCAACAGACCATTGGAAAGGGAGGTGATATATACTTGACTAAATGCATAGAAAATGTAGATGATATATATTTGACTAAGTTGTAAACCAAAACACCTACTTACATTGTCATCACTTGAAATAAGAAAACAAATCCAAGAACTAAAAGAGCTTATTGGGATTTATATTCCTAGCACATTAAAAAAATTACCAAAATTCCCAACAATCCAATCCAAAGTAAACTAGACCCAACTCTTAAAGTGCTTTCTCACCCAAAATCCCAATACATAGAATAAAATCCAGACCTTTTAAAACACCACAAAAAACTCAAAACAAAAGATTTTGCTCTAATTCCAAAGACAACAACCAACCAAGTTCTAACAATTTCGATGGTCCTTCCACACTAGATTTCTAAGGTATTTTTCCATTGAGAAAGAGAAATTTGGTTCTTCCATAAAAATGGTATGAATAGCCTTTTTCAAATGTAGGCTAGATTCAAAGATTAGGTGTCATTTTATAAACATTTACAATCTTATTCTAGTTTTGTGTTCATCTTCAAGATCATCAAATCTCCAAGCTAAGGTGTTATTACTCACAGTAGCATCCCACCAACAGATAGATATAAAGCACTAGAGCCTGGAAGATTAAAGCTTGCTGCCATGACTTGGAAGCCCATTGTTACTGCCTGAATCAGTCAAAAAACATAATAGTAAAGGACAGATTTCAGAAGTATATGACGTTGTTCCAGATGGCAACAACTAATCACTGAAAATTTGAGAATTTTTTATGCAACAAACAATTTTTGATTTACAGTTACTACTACTATTACTGTTACTACTCAAACTTCAAGTGTAGGCTGTCAAGAACATGAGATTTACAGTTTTAAGAAGATGCACTATCTTGCCTTCTCAAGATTAAGCATTGACATCTCCTTGCATGATATAATCTATATGATTTGATTAAGGACTACATATTTAGAAATAGTACAACCAACAATAAGAAATGCCATGAAAACATGAAAACTGTGACAAGCTCTTGGAAGCAACCACCCATTCCATAACTAGAGATTTAGCCCTTTTAAACACCTCTGCCAGCTCTCTCTTCTGATTCCTAAAGCAAAAAATCATTCCTTTCTTGCCATAAAGACCAATTTGGTCATCAAAAGTTAGAAAGTGTTTCTGGATAAACTTACAAATCCATTGCATTCGGGCACTCTTTGGAGGGTAATGGTAAAGGAAGATCTATAGCAGAAGGAAGGTGGACCAATTCAGCCCGGTTGTCAACAATGGCTTCTACAATGCACTCGGTTGTCGACTTCTCTCCACTGCAAGAGGGCATTACAAAGATACAAAAATAGGGAAGCAAAAACAAATGTAATTACCATTTCACTAGTATTTTATAAAAACTCAAAAAAAGCAAATACAAGGAGCTTGTTGGAAATAGAGCTACCTTTTCAAGGATTCTTAATCAAGGTTTTGAGTCCCCATTAAAATCTTACCACTAACATTGCAATTTGAGTTTGCAGAACCTAAGGCAATGCCCAGAGAAATGTCTGGCATTATAATCCAAATTCATACTTATTAGTGAAATCAAACAAATGATGATTTGAGTTCTATATATGCACTAGGAATTAAGAACCTGACATTGCTTACCAGTTTGTTCTTAAAAGCGAATATGATTGCACTAGCATGTTCTACTACATTTCCAACAATCGGCAACAGGATTATGCTAATGAAGCTAACTGAAAGACCCCATGATTCGGATGCGTCCTGATTGAGAAAGCAGATCATCCATGTAATTAGGTTGTGAAAATGAACAAGTTGGAAAGGGAGGTGATATAACTAACAATCATACCTCAATGGTGCCCACAACGTACTCAGATAAGAGAGCGATTACAGCCGTCATGCCTGCTAGCCAAGCAAATGCATTGGTGAATCCTATAACTGGCTCTTCGTCGGAGACAACATAATCGCTATCACAAGGGACATCATACATACAGGTGAGCTGCTGAAATTTTTGTATAATACATAAATGCATGATAAGGGACAACATACATATAGGTGAGTTGCTGAAATTTTTGTATAATACAGAAATGCACGATGAGGGACAACATACATATAGGTGAGCTGCTGAAACGGGTGAAACCGAACAGAACTAACCCACCATTGATGCTGGCATTCCACGCTGCTGGGCTAGAACTGAAAATGAGCAAATGCAAGTGGATCTCATTTAATTTTTGAGGAAATGTATCAGGAAGTCCTTTAAATTGAAAAAAATGCAAATGAAATTTCGAGGTATACGATGTTAAAAAAGAAACTACTGAGAAATTCATGTAATACAAAATAAATAAAAATGAACAATTGAGGCTGAAAAAAATAAAAATTGTATAGAACTAGTTACGAAAAACAAAAATTGAGAAAGCAATGAATAATCCATATTGTAGATCTTCCAAGGAAGCATTTGAGCATCTTTCTACTTCCTATCTCATGCTTATTTGTCTCATACGTTAAATCAGTAGCCCATATTGCACCTTCCAACAAAGCAACCAGGTTGAGCTGTTGCTCCTACCAAATTTTGAGCCAATAACAACCAAATAGTACACATCCACCTTAAGATCAAAAGTTAGGGGTGATAATTGGTGAGTCTATTCGCTCTGCTATTGTTTCATTTCTATTTGGACTACATTCTGTATTCTTTTCCTCCTCCCCATTCACTATGGCATTTTTACAAGCATCTAGAGTGCACTCTACTGTAGAGATTTTCTCCCTTAAATATGATTTCTTTGTATTTACCCCTTGATGTCCAACCTTCCCAAATGCTCTCCACCAATTGGATATGCAAGATCATCCAACAAGCAGAATTTCTCGCTCGCGGCCAGTCCATAGTAGAACCCGACCGAGAAATAGTCCAAATCACGTAACTTGCATGCCAGGCGTTCAAATTGAGTTCTGAAACCAGTGTACCGCCCTCAAATTAGAATTCCCCTAAATTCAACCCATTTAATTTCTCAAAATTTCCATAAATTTTCACAAATTATAGCAATTTAGATTAAAATGTGGGGAAATAAGAAGGAATCGATCCTTGCCTGTTTATACTAGCATCTGATGGTGTAAGATAAGAGCATGGGGCGTTGGCATTGGGCAGGACACCTATACGTCCAGGCCTTTGGAAATTCCTCGAAGATCCAGACCAGTTTGGAGCCTCTACAGAAGGAATGGGTAGACGATAGCAATGAACTTGGTGGCTAGGATTGCATCTAGATGTATCGATACCTAAACATGAACTGCTCGGAAGCCATTGAAGAAGGGTTCTTCTTCTTCTTTCTCCAATCTGAAAAATCATGGAGGACACTGGTTGAAGAGATGGAGAGAGAGAGAGAGAGAGAGAGAGAGAGAGAGAGAGAGAGAGAGAGAGAGAGAGAGAGAGAGAGAGAGAGAGTAGGAGGAAGGAAAATGGGGCAGGGAGAGAACGAAATGGCCGATGCGTGCAGTTAGGGCTTTATAAAACTAATAAAATAAAAAACACTTTCGATGGGTGCCTTTTAGTTTCTCTTTCGTAAATTTAAAAGGGTTTAAAATCGTTTCAAATTTGAAACAGCTTATAGCCGTACATAAATTAAAGAGCCTGGTGTTCCAAATTTGATATTTTGGTGTAGTGATGATGTTCACCGTTGAACCTTTAGGCCGTGTTTGGACGGGCACACGACGCTGGAGTAGCCCGTATTAGGCTGGATAGGGTGCTCCAATCTTACATCGTCAGGTCAGCCGCCTGTTTAGATGGGCGATGGATTCGAGCAGGAGAAAAAATCTCCTGGATACAGATGTAGTTAATCGCTGGATTCGAAGGGTCATCGCACTGTACGGGGCAATCCCGCTGGATTCTTGTCTCTGGAAGGGCTTCTCATTCTCTCCCTACCTTTCTCCTTCCCGATGTCATTTGTACGGCTGAAATCTCAACGGGATGGTTTTTTAGGGGCCCGGATTTGGCGGGAGGATCAGGGAGAGATGGTGGCGGGAGATGATGAGGTATGGCGCGAAAGGGGGGTTATAAGAAGCCGTGGTAGGTCGCGATGGCCGTCACCACTTGAGCCGGCGCTGCCATCGCGAACTGACGGTGTTCTCCGGCGGAGGTAGGTCTTCTTCCTCGCCCAAGTGCTTTGATTAAACCCTAATTTCAATTGCATGCTCGATCTGGGCCTCATCTGTGTTGCGGCTGAGATGAAGGATGAGTTTAGGTTGCATGCTTGTCTTGTATGTGGCTTTGTCATAGGCGATACAGACCCTCCGATTTGGGGTCGGCCTGTGTCGTCTGCTGTGAGTTTCTATTTCAGTTACAAATTTATGCGACCGGCTTGTGTATATCTGCTTCATACGGGGGTGGATTTTCGTAGATGAATTTATGCGATGGGCCTGTGTTGGTAGATTAGTTGTTGGATTTCTCTGTTGATTCTATATATGAGATGGATTTTTCGTTGCAGAATTTTACACTTGGCGCGGTTGGTTACCTGTTATAAATAATCATGTTCTCTAGATGATTTTTTACCATATATCTTCTATTTATGCCGTGGCCTGTTGATATCTGCTTTGTAGGTCAGTTATGAATTTTTTTGGCTTCCTTTCTCGGCCATACAAAAGCCAGGAAATCTTAAGCTGTGAAAATTTCTGGGTTCACCTTCAGTGTTACAATGGAATTATTCTGTGAACCCTCTTCCAAGGTGTCGTTTGGGTTGCATCGATGTATATTTTGTAGAAGCGTTTGACAAGTCAAATGTGATTTTGAAATGTCCTCATTGATGTTATTTTCATATCTGGATAGCTAACTCCTTGCAAGATGCATATGTAGCTTGATACTTTTTAGTCATTTTCGATCTCTTCTCTTTGCCATGAAACATATATGTTAGAAGTCCTTATGTTGGTGTTACTGTTTCCTTCCCTTCCGTTTGATTGAGTCTATATGTATCTTCTTCTTCTAAGTACGGAATTTGGCCTGATATATACCAGTTAGATTTCTGCTACATGTAACATGGAATTCCCAGTATTACATCAGATGGTTTGTTCTGCTCGTATATCCATTGCATGTAACAAGAGTTGTCTGGTATATGTCATCTAGATTTGCTGTTGCTGGATTTTTCTCTTGGACATCATAATCCTCTTCTGAATTATCAGGTTCTTCTTTCAATTGGTACATGTATGATAGTCTCATCAGTGTTCTTGATGAGTCATATGGATTTTGAAGGCTTGTCCAGGGAATGGACTATATGCCTTGATCCAGTGCATTGATTTTTTGTGTTTCATAGTACATGGCAGTAATGACAGATCTATCAATGTATACATGCATGCTGTTTAAATGTGACACTATTCATCTGAAAATGCTGCTTTCTCCTTGGATTCTAGTGATGAAAGAACCTGTCTTTTTTCATACATGTGTATATGATACTTCGCAGTAAACGTATACATGTATACGGAATATCTGTTCTTTATATTTCTCTTCTAAAACCAGTGTTTTATTTAGTATTCCTCATGTAGCATTACTGAAATCCCTGGTGTTTACTGCTACATGTATTGTGAAATATACATTTTCTATTTTCTCCATCATTGACATTCCCTACCTCAATAACTATGTTGGTCCTCTCATCGTATCCAAAAGTTAGAAATTGTCATGATGACTGTGGCCATATATAGATGACTGAATTGGCCTGATCTTACACCCAGGGCTCTTGTACAATGGAAACCATATGATGAAGGGCTTGGATTCCACTCTTACTGATAGGCTGGGACTAGAGTTGAAGCCCACTCCTAACCCTTTTGATTTTATATAGTGTTACTTTGTCCAAGATGGGTGCCATCTTAAGATCCAGTGATATATAAGCCTGACATGAATGGGCTAATTGCAAAAATGTATTTTCCCACCCATTGCAGGGCCATGTAAATGCATCTACACTATACAATCGAGTAATTTCAAGTGCAAAGTGAGAATCGATTGAGTTAGTCATTGTTGTGAAGTAAGTTTTTGATGGTTCCTTTTTCACCTTCTTTACAAGGAATGATCCATTGAGAAAAACCTTAGTGGAAATTTCATGTGTGTGGATCTTTTGACACACACAATCACAACCTTAGCGGAGGACAATGGGAAGTGGATCTATATGATCTGACTTTTCAAGTTATGTTGTGATGGAAAATACTCACATTTGCTATTCTATTTTAGTCGAGTCCGTTTTGCTTCTTATAATACATGTATTGAGCTTTGAACTGTGATTGTTTTCCTCTGATAAAGCAGGTTATTTGCATGTCCACTGATTGACGGGCAAGTGGCTCTTATAAGTTGTGTCTGTCTAAGTAGTTATGAAAATGACCTCATTTTTACATATATGGTTATGATATCAACAGAAAACAAGAAAATCAAATGGCAATGTATACAATCATGATTGCTTACCCCTACTTGGTCTTTCCCCACCCCCACCTCCCACATTGAAAGAACCTTTAAAAGCTAACTGTTAAAACCTTGAATATTTTGTTTGTTATAATGTTGTAAGTTGTACCTTAGTAATTGAAGAATTGACAATTCTCTAAGAAAATGATTGTCGAGTCCTCATTCATCTTTTGGGCTTCATTTTTCATTTTCCATTTCTTCATTGCCCATCCAATCAGTAGGGATGTTGAGGAAGCCATATGAGATTGAATTTTTCCCAATCAGATGTGTGCATTTGACTGACTGGCCACCATAGCAGGCAAGTTATTACTTTTTGGTTTTTTCACCCATGTTTCAGAATATAGTTTCCCTTTTACATTTACTACTACATGTATTGTGAAATATACATTTTCCATTTCCAACGTTGACATTCCCTAGCTCAATAACTATGTTGGTCCTCTCATCATATCAAAATGTTAGAAATTGTCATGATGACCACTTAATGATGGACAAGAACATACAGTAGCGCAACACTATTTTCTGCATGCTGCATATATAAGAAGAATGAGTTTTGCCTAACTTCTATTTTCTGTATTTCACTCTGCCTAACTGCAGAGCAAATATGTTCTTCCAGAATCACCAAGCGACCCCAATTTCAGGGTACATCCAAACCATACCTTATAGAAAGAACATAAGCCTGCATGTATGCACTCAAGATAAATGCAAACTCCATCAAGTGCCAATGTTTACAAAGTTCAATTAAAACAAATTGTTGTCATCCTATGTGATTCTTAAATTAAATGTTGTTTTTTGTCAATCAAATATGTGCATTTGTGACAAACTGCCCACCATAGCAGATGAGTTATTACTCTTTGGTTTTTTCAACCACGTTTTAGAATAAGCTTTCCTTTTACATTTAAATAGTTAAACAGAGTTTGCAGTTATAATTTGAAATTCAACTGAAAATCACCATGATGAGTTTGTTGTTCACATATTTTCTAACCAACCATCCATTGTTGCCATTTGATTTCATAATGTGTTTGAAGAGAAAAGTAACTGCTATGGCCATGACAATTCTGTTCTTCTCACAATGATTTTTTCATGCGATTTCTTATATCTATGGGTTCCCCTATGGCCATTTGATATGAACTGAAAGGGACCATTATCCTCTTTTATTTTATCTATCATTTTCATTTTTAGCTGTCATTTCTATGCACCCAAATATCTTGAAGATCTTACATTTACTTAGAAATGGTGTCCAACCATGCTGATGTGCGTTAGTATCAGATGTATACGAAGGGGCTAGTTGATTGGGCTAGTTGACATGTGTGGTCTACGGTCCAACTGGATGGCCTGACTAGAACAACCAATTGTTTAGAATGGGCACAATCATGATTGCGGGGCCGGATATTAATGGCCCCCTACACACGATGTACTGGTTTTGTAGACAAGATAGTTAAGATTTGGAATATTTTTGTAGTTGGTTTTCCCACTTTGGGTTTGAAAAGTACATGTTAATCTTTAGAGTATAATTAAGATCTCAAAATCCAGTTGAACTTCAGATATATATATCTACAAAAGGAATATTTCCATTACATGTTGATGTCTTTACTGAAGGAATATTTCCATTACATGTTCCACTTTTCAGGAAACAGTGTTGAGCTCACCGTTCTTGCTCATTACATAGATGTTTCTGAGGTATGGTTCTACACTTCTTTTAGCGAAAAACTGACATTTGCATTATTCACTGCATATTATATCATTTTAGTTAAACTCACTGCCTCCTATTCAGCTCATTTTTCAGACAGAATGAATTTAATTTAACTCTGCCTCCTATTCAACTGCTTTTTCAGAATTCTGTCGTAAAATCTTATCCATTTTAACCATCGATCTAGATTCTAGACATGGGTCATGATTTTCAGTTGGAATCCATCCCTTCATTAATTGTCAGCAAATAATGGGTTGTGAAATGTGAACTTCTAAACATGTAATCATATGTGAACTTAGGCCACCATATAAATTATTCAACCTTTTCTCGAAGAGTAGATGGAAGGACTTCAGATGTTCTAATTAAATACATTCCCATGCAAGATTGCTTGACTTATAACTACCCACTATTCCCCATAACATGGGAGAAATTCTACCCATTATAATCAATCTGAATATGCGAACCCGATGCTGTTGGTTATCAGTTGGTGATAGAACGTGAAGAATCGGGAGAAGATACAGATCATGTCATGGTTGCAAGGGCGATGATGGCTTGTGTGGCGGCAGTCGGGGGATATTGTCATGAATACATGCTGAAACAGCTCTCTCATCATGGAAAGGATGAGCAAGCTAGGTTCATCAACTCTATTATTAGGGCCAGTGACCGGGATTGTGTCACGCAACTTAGGATAAATCGAGTGACGTTCTTCGATCTATGTACCCAGCCACGCGAGAAGACCACGCTGTGTGATACTTGGTGTGTGAGTCTTGAAGAACAGTTAGTAATGTTCCTATACACATTGGGGCACAATGTTCGGAATCGCGTAATTGGTCATAAATTCATTCGATCGGGTGAAACTGTCAGTCGCCACTTTTATAGTGTCTTAGATGCAATTGTGTCGCTGTACCCAATTTTCGTCAAACAAGTGGGACCAGCGACTCCAACTGAGATTCAGACAAACCCAAATTGGGCTGCTTACTTTCAGGTATTAATTATAGTGGGTCATATTTTCAAATACGTATTTTATACTACCCTTCATTCACACCTTTATCCAATGTATCTAGGATTGTGTTGGGGCAATTGATGGTACACACATTTCTGCTCATGTGCCTGCCGGTGAGCATGCGAGCTTCTGCAATCGGAAGGGAGTCCTCTCCCAAAATGTATTGGCGGCGTGTTCCTTTGATATGAACTTCATTTACATATTGGCCAGTTGGGAGGGTTCTACTTCGGATGCGAGGGTCTTACACAACGCTCTGAGTCAATCAGATGATCCCTTACTTGTCCTACATGGTATTTGGTTATCTTTTATGAGGTTGTCATACTATTTCATCACGTTGACTTATGTTATTATAAACTCAATGGGACTTTGATTCAAATGTGTAGGAAAATATTATGTTGTCGATGCCGGTTATGCACATTCACCTGATTTTATGGCTCCATACTGGGGCGTTCGATACCACTTACAGGAGTATCAAACCGGGAGATCACTTGCCAACATGAAGGAGCTGTTTAATTATCGGCATGCACAATTGCGCAATGCAATTGAGCATTGTTTTGGCGTTATGAAAGGCAGATTCCCCATCCCGAAGACGGCCATGCAGTATGAATTCCACACATAGGTCCAAATTGTGATAGCCTGCTGTGTGTTACATAATTTCATACGTACTAGACCAGAATCTCAAGAAGAGATGGACTACGATGGAGTATCTGCCACTGATGGGGAGAGTAACCCAACGCTTCATGAGGTTTCAATGAATGACGAGCGACAATGGTTACTACGAGCATCTCAGCGTGAAAAGGATGATTGGAATCGCGTGCACGATGCTATAACAACCAGATTGTGGGAAGATGCGCAACAAAATAGTAGGAGTAGATAATTTATGCCTGCCGATGACAAAATCCTTCACATGCTTTTATTTTCTAATTAAATCATGTTACGTACCTACACATGGAATTGCAATCTTCTTGTCTCTGAGATGGTAGAGTCCTCTTATGGAGATAGCAGATATGTTTTTGATAATCGATCTTTTAAAATAGGGATCATATTTTAATGATTAAGACTGAATTTATGCAAATTATCATATGTACTTGATATTCAGGTGGTATGGCAGACATGATGTCTAGTGATCCATCGACACCAACACATTCACCGGCCAAGACATCAGTGGCGCCCACACGATCCTCCCCACGCATGAGGATGGTGAAATCCATAGCGGAGACTGCGTCCCGAGCCTCGAAAATAAAATGGACTCCTGATATGGATTAGGTTATGATCGACATATTTTTGGAACAAGTGCCATTGGGACGCAGGGGCGGTAATGGTTTCAAATGTGAGGCGTACCAAATTGCAGCTGATGCCATTACAAAGCATACCAATGTAGTCCTCAAGTGGTAGAATATCGAGTACCGACTAAGGTATTACAAGAGGGAGTACACTGCAGTGAAGGATATGATGGCGGCGAGCGGGTTCGGATGGGACAACGAGCGGATGGTGGTGACGGCTCCTAATGAAGTCTGGGAGGAATATCTCAAGGTATAATTTTTTCTATATAAAGTGCAAATATTTGCATCAGTACATACACTTCTTACTGCACTTACTAATTAATGTATGACTGCAGTCTCACCCGCGTGCGGTGAAATTCCACGGTAAACGGATTGAGAGAATGGATGATCTTGCAACTATCGTTGGTTCGAACCAGGCATCGGGACGTTTTGTCTAAGGCAGTAGGACTATAGCCGCATCAGCGTCATCATCTCGTCTTCAACAACAACTTAATGATGCATGGAGAGAGTTGGATGATGACCTTGATGATACAATTAACCTGTTAGATGATTTTGTCATAGACTCCGCAAGGACCATGCCATTTTCACCAGACAGTCCTTCGATTGGACAACACGGCTCACGTACCACTCTCACTCACACGTCTAATTCTAATGTCAATCAAAGTGGGAGCGCAGGCAGGAAACGATCGCGCCTTGCTCGTCCTTGCGACGTACTCGGGGCCTCTCTGATGACTATGGCTGACTTAATGCTTAAATTTGGCCTCGGCGAGTTAGTGAATCGCACTTTTAAAGTACTTGAAATACTAGAAGAGGTCTAGGGCTTGACCAACTTAGAGTTCTTTGATGTTGGTCAGCTCTTGAGTAGGGACAACGATCTGACATCATTTTTTGTGAGTCTGCGACCTGAGCGTCGCATTGACTGGTTGAAGAAAACACTTCATGACTACTTTGGTGATCGAGGGGTCGGATTCATCTGAACGTAAACATTTCTGGGTTTGTTGTTTTGGCAGTTACTTGTTGGTCTGTAATAACTTTGAATTTCATGATTTTCTTGGATGATTGATAACTTGCTTTATTTTTTGGGACTAACACATCGTAGTATATATGAATATGACAATTATGCTATGGCCATGACTTTTATTTGCTCAATTATACTTTTATGGTTTCACGTGCATCCATTGGTTAGTTTCTTTACTTAAGACACTCGAAGACCATACAATCCACTTGCTTCGAAGGGTACGTATATACAAGGTGGTTTTTGTTGTCATTTACTATATATATATATATTTTTTTTACTTTTCGATGCTATTCGATAGGAGAATACTGCATGTCCACTTAGTTTGTGAATTTTTATTCCAACACACGTATCTCGTGCCAATTATGTCCATGTCATTGCAGATGGTAAAGGATAAGTATTACGTTGTCTTAGTGGGCCGTAGGCCTGGCATATACATATCTTGGGACGACGCTCGGGTGGAGGTAGAGGGGTATAGTGGAGCGAGACACCGCGCATTCAGGAACTGGAAAGAGGCAATGGCATGTTGGGACGAGCACTTCAGCAAGGCATGTGCACCGTCAACACCTTGCACGACATCTCATGCGGTTCAGGTCACGGGAATTTCTGATGACCTCTACATCCGCCATTCTTCGTCACACTCCAGCCATCAGACGATGCCGACAGCACAGGGGTCGACGGCCATGGTTTCTAGGGCCGTGTCGACTGTTGATCTTCCCCCATCACCCCGATCGGATGGAGAGATATTTTGTGCTCTTGTAGTTGGCGTCGTAGTCATGTTTCTTGCCTTCCTTGTGATTTTTAAATTCTAGCCCTATTCGGATGACTGTCACTCTTATTGTGTCACCTGATACTTCTTCTCTTTTTTTGCCAAACAACGTTGGATATGAGGTTTTTTCACATCGTTATTCATGCATGCTGCATATTTTTTGGGATCTATCTCTATCACACCACTGCCAGATGATGTGGTTTATGCGGATATACATGGAGATTGATTTCTTCATTTTTTTTTGTTGATTCAATTTACAATTTCTCTTCTAATTTCACGAGAAATACATCGGTGGGCCACACATGCATTATGTGTTTCATCCTCTCTGTTCATACATTTTCACCGATCATTTTATTGCTTGATCCCAGAAATGAGAGGTGGATTGATTTTAGGTGGACCACACCACATGAAAACAATAATGATTGGACACTTAGCTGTTGGGTCCTCGTAAGACCCACTGTACTGTTTATCTGACGATGGCTTGATTGATTAGGTCATACAGAACCAGATGAATGAAAAAAAAATTGAAATGAGCTTGATCCAAAACGATGGAGGACTTGACATTGTATTTTAACGGTCGATGCTCTCTCAAAAACAGTTTTCTGTAATCTGGTCCATTTAAAATTGCAATCTATATACGTTTGACAAGAGACATTCCTAAAATGATCTACAGAATTAGATGGATGGCATGGATGACACATGTACATCATGGTGGGTCCCACGGAGCAATGGTCATTTGGGGAAGTACCCAATCCGATTCCGCGGCGTGTGATTTTGGCGGGAGACGGTTATAATCGTCCATTGCAAATGCATCTACACTTGTACTTGAAGAGTTTGGTTTTGCTTCCAATACCACGCCTGTCCAAACATGCACGCACTCAACCCAATCCCATCCAGGCCGCTCGTCCAAACAGGCCATAGGTCAGACGTTGGATTTAGCAATCCAGTGAGATTGCTACCAATCCACTGACGCTGCATTGGTTCGCGTGCAATACAGCCTAATACCATCTAATACAATCCAGCGTGCCCGTCCAAACACGGCCTTATAGTTGAGCAGTGCCATGCATTTTGCATCCCTTAATTACAAATTTGACATCTATTCCTTGACCATCTTCTGACATTTGTTATGTAAGAGTGTACCATCCAAATGCCCTAAAATTTGGCGGGGACCCTTTATTTTTTGTGCTTTTTCTATGGTTCAAGTTTGGGCCCCGATCTCCAAAGGATGTCCAAGATTCTCTTTTAAATGGATAACACGCTCCGTACTTTAGAACAGTGGCTGTACACATCTAATTGAGACATTACTAGGTGGTTTAGACATATGGTCCAAGATCTTCATAATGATTGGATTATCCTAATTTTCTGATAGCCCGTTTGGGGGATCCAAATACGATGGACGGTTTAGACATTACCCGGTGGTTTAGACATATGGTCCAAGATCTTCATAATGATTGGATTATCCTAATTTTCTGATAGCCCGTTTGGGGGATTCAAATATGATGGACAGTGAGATGACCTGCTAAAAATATGAATACTTGATGGTTGGTACTCTAACAGTGTATAAAAGTATATGTACGATCAGTTTTGTAAACAGAAGAACACAAGGTGGGTTTCTGGAGTGATTAGGGGGTAGGGCTTGTGTATTGTTAGATTTGAGTGTCTTGTTCACATGTCTAACTTTCTCAGCTTGTAGTTCTGATGGTGGGTTAAGCATATTTATAGGTGATGAACAAGATGAATAGATCAAAATTTTAACTTGATGTGTGTACGAGCGGATATAACGATCAAGTAGCAAGTTTACTATGATCGGGTGGTCCAAAATTAAAGTGAATGGGTAGATGTCTATATCTAGCAGTGCGTATTTCATTGAGCAGTTGGTTATGATGGACAAGTGAGAATATTTGGGTATATGCTGATCCTATCTTAAAATCAACGGTCAGATTCGTGTTGGAGAATATATGTAATGTTATGATAGCTAGATTGACATCGTACACATGTACATAATAAGGTAACACTTGAGAACTTTCAATACTCGGGTATAAAAAAGTTCGGGGTGTTACAATACTATCTCGTGGGTGTGGGCTACTGTGTGGCCAGTTAAATAAATGTATTGAATATCTATGATGCCCATTTATTTTGTCAGCTCATTTTAGATCTTGGACCTAAAATGAGGCGAAAAGGTAGTTCGAGTGGGCCACACCACCGAACTATGGGCTGTTTGACCGGTCGCCTTGTCATCCTTATTTGGGGCCACCATGATATTTACCTTGATATATATATTCCATCCTCACTGAACATTCATTTTGTTAGATCACGTTATGTGTAAAGGCCTAAGTGTGGGGCTAATTCTATTCTCAAGAGGAAACCATGTAGGATTGGTTGACTCCCATTTTCTTCATATTAAGTCATTCAAGGTGGATTATCACATATATTATGCACCCTACATATATGAATGAGAATATGTGTGTATGTGCCAGGATTGGTAACATGTTAGTGTACCTGGCCCTGATAAGGTCGACACTAATAATATGCTTAGAATAAGGCATGTCATGCTCATTCATATGCTACACGCATCATTTGTATGCTTGTTATAGATTCTGATTGATCATAGCATCCACCTTTCAGATTGACATATTTAGGGGACCAATATGAGACAGGGTTACTACATGATCATCATATGACTTGATGCATGACTTGAAAGTGTGATTCATGCATAATGCATTATGTATGACACGTTGCATCTACTCCTTAGCGACCCCAGGGAGGGAGTTTCACAGTCGGGATATGGCTGGTGTATATGAGTGTGGACACAAAAAACTATTGAGGTTACAACGCGTCATAGGCATCCCTGGGTGAAAGTCCCTAAACCCTGTGGTACTAGTAGGATGCTCTAATGTCTAGACCGAGTGGATTCATGAGCGCATGAGGGCTGGATACTGGTAGGTCATGTTTCCTACTGTGTCATAGTCGATTGGAAGGGGGTTTGACCTTACCTGCCCAGGTGAAGAGGGTTATATGCTAAGTTGAGTTTAACCAGCTTATATGAAATGAGTTCACCATCGATGAGCCGGGTGGGTTTTCGTATACCACTGATGAGGCGGATAGTGAGGTCTCTTGTACTTTCTTGGTCTCACGCACGATGGGGCGGCGACCAGTGTTGGAAGTGTACTAGACCCCGGTAATGATCCAATTGTGAACTGTTATGAGATGTGGACTAGACATAAGGATTGACAGGTGACATATCGTAACCATACATTCTTGTAGCACTCGAGATTGTAGATGAGTAAATATAATTCAGTGTTATACAATCGTGGGCCTAATCTCCAATAGGTATGGGACTATTCGGGATCAGGAGTCTATCATTTTGGAATTACATTACATTTGGCTCGATGGCCTTTTAATTTGTATAACCTTGGTATGACCATTAACATTCATGGACTTGGCAATAGAGCTCTCCATTATTTTCACGTACTCTGATATCATTATACTTGTCATACCTATTGTGCATTGTTGAGGGTCAAATATTGCATATTGGACCTTATTTAGTACTTGGTTTTATGAACCTGATAATGCTTAATGTTTTATTTTACTCATGTTTGGGTTGCAAGGTGAATTCAAGAGCTTGGATTGAAAAGGATGCTAAAAGCATTGATTTAACGCTCAAGAATCACCAAAGCTAGTGGACAGATCGATCGTTAATAGTTTGGGGCCACCTGATCTTTGGATATGCTTCAATTTTGGACTCACCCCCTTAAATCAAATGGGGAAAATGAATGGACAGTGTAGATTTCCCAAGAACGTCACGGCGGACCCCACCTGGATTTAAGTGCATATACAACACTCGTACTACTGCACCACACCAAGTGGAGCATGGATTTAACACTCAAGAATCACCAAAGCCAATGGACAGATCGATCATTAATAGTTTGGGGCCACCTGATCTTTGGATATGCTTCAATTTTGGACTCACCCCCTTAAATCAAATGGGGAAAACGAATGGACGGTGTAGATTTCCGAGGAACGTCACGACAAACCCCACCTGGATTTGAGTGCATATACAGCACTTGTACTACCGCACCACACCAAGTGGTCCGTGCTCTCCTCGAAGGAAAGAGAGAGAGCCCTCTCTCTAGTAGGATTTCCGCTAGATCAGCGCTCGAAATGAGCACCGCTGGCCTCTTCACGGGCCACCAAGACCAGCCTAGACGATAGATCTGGACCGTCCATTGAAATCCAACGGGCCGTCTGATCAAGGCTTAGAAGAGGAACTTGCAAAGAAATAATGAGGATGACTTCTGATAGTTCAAACGGAAGATAGACGATGCCAGGAAAGGTTTTGCAGGCCACCACAGATCCGACCAAACCATGCTCTCTTGGGTCGGGATTCTAAGGGGAATCCAATGGACGGAATGGATCTCCCCGCCTGCACTGATCATGGGCCCACCAATCACTACACCAAAATATCAGTTCTGGAACGAAATATTATTTTGGTTCTGGAACGGCTTAACGTTTTAAGCCGTTCTAGATTTCGAATTGTACCGGAATTAAAAATAAATAAATAAAAATGAAGGCAGCCCTAATCCCTCTCTCTCCCGTTCCCTCACCCCTCCCTCCCTCTCTCTCTCTCTCCCGATCTCTCCCCCGCTCCATCACTCCCGATCTCTCTCACGCTCCCTCACTCCCTCCCTCTCAATCTCTATCCTTCTCTCTCTCCCGCTCCCTCACACTTGATTTCCCTCTCTCTCCCTCCTCCCTCTCTCTCTCTCTCTCTCTCTCTCTCTCCCGCTCCCTCACTCCATTTTCCTCCCTCTCGGTCTTTCTCCCTCACTACAAGACAACATAGCATAGTTGACACAAATCCATATAAATTCAAAACAAAAAACCCTGCCCGCGGCATTGGATGTTGGATATGGCATGGCGTTGACACTGAGAAGTGAAGCATCTCTCTCTCTCTCTCTATCTCTATCTTTATAGTAGATCTAGAAAGGTTATTTTTGTTTTCTCTTTCATTACTCTATCTTTTTCGGCCCTAATTTCTTCGATCTCTTTTGCAATGATTTGAGGAGAGGATTTCGTTCTAATTGGGAAATCTAACATGCATTTTGTTTATTTTCTGATGATTTTGTTTCTTGCTTGGGATTTCTGAGTGTTCTTATTGGAGGTGCTTTTCAAATCAGTAGATTTGGATGTGCTACTGTCTATATTTTTTACTTAGGTTCTTTTCGAATCTCCATGGGCTTGACTTACGCCCGTTTGTGCGCACTGTGTCATTGAATTTCTATGTGAAATACAAAGAGATTGCATGTGCACGTCAGGTGTTTGATGAAATTCCTGAGAGAATATTTATTGTAAATTTATATATTTTATCTTATTGTAAATATTTATTTTAGAGTGGATAACTACTGCCAGTGGTCAAAGATAATAGATTACCTCATAGAAAAGATTTCAAAATTATCACAAACCTCTCTGTTTTTATTATTATTATTATTATTATTATTATTATTATTATTATTATTATTATTATTATAAATTACAAACCTTTAGTATGAAGTGTCATCGACGATTTATTTTATGGTTATGGTGGGAGGGATATGATTCTTCACTTCTTCAGCAGTTTTATGGACCATTAAATAGAGGCGAGTTTTCGAAAGACATCCTTCAAAAAAAAAATAATAAAAATCTCCCATTTGGTGATACTTTTGGGTGTCCATAGATGATCTTTCAGTTCTGTCACATGAATGAGATGGTACAATATTGAGTCGGTTTCCATACCGGTAGTGGACACTATATGGATGCTCATTGGATATACTTTAACAGGATGCAATTGTACAATCCATTATTGTATAAACTTCAAGCAATCACGTTGAGGTATTAAATTATTAGATGGGGAGCCCAAATCTTTCATACATTTTTTTTTAAAAATGCAGAGTTGTTTTTGCTTCCTCCATATTCGTGTTTGTATCTGTCTATTTGGGCATCATGGATGATAAGGTGGATGTAGGTCACCTTCCGTTGTTAGAATTTGAAGCTAACTCATTATTTTGCTAGAGATTCTTGCAAATAAATTTTTATTGCAGAGCAGATCATGAGCATAACCTGTACAACTGCGAATGAAGACTGCAACTGGTTGGAACAATCAAAATCCTAAATATTGCATCATTAAGAAGGGCTTGGTGAGTTTGGGAAAGTGTTTTTTGGCTTGGTTGGGAATTGCCCCCAAATGAGGTGGTGTACAGAATAAGGTGGGTATTCATGGGGGTGGCATCCCATGGTGACTACCAAAATGGTTGGCAGATATCGAAAAAATTTGGCAAGTGTGTTCATTCCTTTTCTAGCATGTAACCAGGGGGCAATGGTGAGATCAATCAGTTTATTAATTATTTGAGAGAGAATGGGGAGACTGTTTTGTTAGCGAAAAAGGATGTGGATAGATTGGAGTTGGTTTGGTGAGAGCTTTTCTTGATTCTGTAATGTGTTCTGTATTTTTTCTTCTTTATGGGATCTCATGTTATGGATTAAAGAAAAAAGCATGATGCCTGGTATAGTGCCAGAAAAATAGTTTGTCTATCTGAACTGCTCTTGTTATCACCAACCAATTCTATGCTAGTATTTTGTATATTCCATCTGATTGGAAAATTTTGCCCTTGAATTTATGTGGCTTGTTGGAATTTGACATGGATTTTTGCAAATGGTTTGAAATCCTCTTCCCTCAAGTTTATTGGTGCACGCTCGCTAAGTGATTTTATGTAAAGCCTAATCTGATCATGTGGAACATGGGTGTGTGTGTGTGTGCGCGCGCGCACATTTCCCAAGTATTGAATGTTGTGCAAGAGAACAACTTGTTCAGTTAGGCTTCATTACTTTTTTTTTTGAGGTGATGTACTAATTTCTAGTTAAACAAATTCTTTACAGCCATGGGGAAATCCAAATTGGGTCCGCCATCAAGGTTGGGAATATCCAGGTTTGTCCTAATTCTTAACTCTATGAAAATGACCCATTGTATTGCTTTCAGCTAAATGAGATGACATCAATTTTACCTTTTCATCATCATCATTATCGAAGCCTTATCCCAATTAATTGGGGATCTATTTTACCTTTTCATACTTTGATAATTTGTTAATATTAGATGTCCTGCAACTTTTATCATTCTTAATCAGTTTTTTTTTTCTGTCCAATCAGAACATTAATGGTTTTTTTTTTTTTAGTGGTAAAGAGAATCCTGAGTTCTTGACTAATCAGTCTAAAAGATAAACATGTCTTTTTATGTAGCTGCAATTCTTTTCCATCTCTCTTCAATTCATAAGATAAAACTAATTGTAGAGCATTTTGTAGAGGTTCCATAGTCACACGAGTGTGTGGAGCCACATGGTCAGCTAGTGTGGGTGTGGTGAACATCCATTCTTCCATCAACTGGATCCACTGTGTAGATTGCCTGCCAAAAAGAGGGTGGGCCGAGGTGGATAAAACTGATAGACAATTGCTTTGGCTATCCATTTGTTTTGTCCACTGCTGCCTTGTTGTAGCAATATTTTAAGTAATGATATAGCACATGATATCACACCTTAAAGAAGGGGAAATATCAGGAAACAAATTATCTACTCCCAGTGGTCAATTGTTTGATCCATTAATGAGGACAAGATTGACAACATGTTTTTCTGCTTGCTAATCTGGGGTTTCATTGCAGAGTTTCAATTCTTTAATTCTGATTGTGGTTTATGTTGTCAGTTGTTCGATCCATTATGATATTTATTCATGAATTGTTTCATGCTTTTTAGGAAACTATATGGGGTCATGATCTATCATTTTTGGTTCTTTCATGGTTCCAGATAGATATACCTGCAAGATGCAGTTTCTTAGACCAGTGTTTAGCATTGACACCATCGTGAAGCCACTTCCTCCTACAATGGCGTACAATGTTTCATGCAATTTGAGCTTTTTCACTCGCATTTTCACACAGTTCTTTGGTAAGTTTTTTTTCTTCTTTTTTCTCCTCGCATTAACTCTGCTGACCCCATAGTCGGCACAAGCCTCTGATGATGCTGAGGAAAATTAAAGTACTCTATTTCAAATTCAGTTATTCACACGATAAGTGGACTATTTGGGAAATAATAGGATGGTTTGGAAGTTGTTTAGTATCATTTTCAGTTCACATGGCTTTGTTAATTTTGTTTCATTTCAATAAGTTAAATCGGTTGTGATGGTTAGACAATGATATATTTACTATAACCATTGGGTGCTCCTTGATATTCTTTAAATCTTCCTAGGATTGCATAAACTCAGTGAATATGGTTGTCCGAGAGATTGACTATTTCCTACCCACTTTCAGTTTGCCATCTTATTGTATATCAGCTGTCTTTTCAGAATTCTGTCTGCCATCCCTGTAATTGATATACCTCTGAGCACATATTCCAATGGTTTTGTTTTCAATCTTTTTTTCCTGAACGAGATCAACATTCAAGCATGCATAAGTTTTTAGTACAAGAAATAGATATATTCTTTAGTATTATTTGTTGTGTGACTTGGAAGAGTAGAAACCCATCTCAATTCATGACTATATAGTCTATAAACTTTAATTTTTTACAGGCTTTATAGTCTAAGATGGATCGCAAGAGTTGGCCATGGAAGAAGAAATCATCTGAGAAAACAGTGGCTGCAACAGATTCTTATTGTATATCAGCTGTCTTTGCCATAAACTCAGTGAATTTGGTTGTCTGAGAGATTGACTATTTACTACCCACTTTCAGTTTGCCATCTTATTGTATATCACTGCCTTTGCTTGAATTACTCTCCCATCCCCAATTGATATACCTCTGAGCACATATTCCAATGGTTTTGTTTTCCATCTTTTTTTCCTGAATGAGGTCAACATTTAAGCATGCATAAGTTTTCAGTACAAGAAATAGATATATTCTTTAGTATTATTTGTTGTGTGACTTGGAAGAGTAGAAACCCATCTCAATTCATGACTATATAGTCTATAAACTTTAATTTGTTGTAGGCTATATAGTCTAAGATGGATCGCAAGAGTTGGCCATGGAAGAAGAAGTCATCTGAGAAAATGGGCTGTGACGGTCATTCTTTGCTTCTTTGGCTATCTCAAATTTGGAAATCAAGGGGATCAGTGTGCTTTATTTAAAATTATGATCTTGGGTTTTTATTAAACAAATGATTACATTTCAATTATTTGGTCGATCAAATTGATAACTTAGTAATAGGTTCATTAAATCATCTCGACTTGCTAGTTTGATTGAAATTGAATTTTATTGTGCTTTGTAATCAAGGCGATCTTGTGGAGTGGTGGCCTATCCACATGGCATGACACCTTTCCTTTCTCAATGGTAGCATTACTGGGTCCCAGATCTGAATGGTTAGGATTGAACTGTCGGGACAGGTATCTCAAAAGGGCAAGATAGGAATAACATTGATTTCCCATTGGATGGTCCCCTTCTCTGCATCTAAGGTGAATGATGATGCAGCTCAAAGAGCTATTGACTTCATGTTGGGATGGTGAGTCATGGAAAACCTCACATTTATGATACTAGTAGAAAAATGCAACATTATGAGATGAACTAGTTTTCTTGTATGGTTGGTATATTTAGGTTTTTGTATCCCTTAAACGTATGGTGAATATCCAACTAGCATGAGATCTAACGTAGGTTTTTGGCCACAAGAGTTTTTTTTAGGAGGATGCTCATATACTCTTTGCTCACGGGATGGCAAAATTGAAGCTGAAGTTAAACTCACTGGAATTCTCAGCTTAGGAGCATTGCAGCCTGGGGAATCCAGAAATTATGGTACAACTATTGTTTCTGGTCATACGCACCAGTCTATCAACACTTCTTTGTTGCTCGTATGGACATGGCCATCGATTGTAGGCCTGGTGAAACATTCAATCAGGTGTGCTCCTATGAATTGATAGGATATTCCCTAATTTGTCTATAGTTTGATATATGCGAAAAGGAATTTGATATATTCCTCATATTTTGAGTTTATGTTTTTGGTTCCATCATATTGTGATAGTTTCTACTACAAAATTTTGTCAGCTTTCTCCTCAATGAGATTTTGCATTGACAAAAGGAACACACTAGTTCTTACTTCATAAAGCCTAAGGATTGATTTTCTAGATACCCTTTAGTTTGACATTACAAGATTGTTTTGTGCAATTAGACTAGAACTGAAGTGGGATGATTGCGTATTGGCATTAATATTTAACTGCATCATTGATAAAGTATTTGATAAGATGCCTTGGAGAGTAGCCAACATGTAAGTTTAGGACTGACCCAAAGCAGTAATACTTTAGGACCAACCAACATTACCAAACCTAGGCCAATAAAAGTCTAATAGGAACCAAAATATGTGAAAATTTTCATATTACAACAGACATTAGATCCTAGGTTGTAATTTGCTACTTATTGCTGTTTCCTATTGCCACTACCTTGTCAACTTGTTGTTGTTTCCTGTTGCCATTACCTTGTCGAGGAAAGGCTTTTCTTTAAAACCTTTTACATCTGTTACTAGTTATGACTTACAAATTATCTGTTTTAATTGACTGATTATTTATGTTTGTGGTTATTGCCACCAAGTTGACGTGTGACTCCTAGGTTTCATTCTCACAAGCTTCACTTTTGACTCTTATTATTATTTTTTTTATGCCATTTGATTCAGGTCAAATGATATCTACAAGCACACTGAAAGCTGTGGAGTGTAGAAGAAAATGACCTTTAAATTTTCCTTATTGAATTCAAGTCTTCCAATCCAGGACATTTTCAGGAAATGGTCCATTTAGGTTAAATGATGAATGATTTTCTCGCGTTGTTGCAAATTGGGTAGGTTATGATATTCTTTAGTGCACATGGGGTGACTGTAAGTTATGTTGAGGATGCAGGGGATCCTTATAGAGATCAGATGGAAGATTGTATCAGTTTAATAATGGAAGAATTGAAATCTGGAGGAATTTCCAACAGTCACACTCTTGCATACCAGGTAATTCATTTAAAATTTTAGCTTTTGGTTTCTAGGTTTAATTTCCAACAGCTCTATGCTTCTCAGTTCTTCAGTTTGTTTGCCACTTATGAGACATCTAAATCACCATCATCTAAGCCTTATCCTGATTAATTCGTGTTGGCTTCCAAGACATCTAAATAAACAATGAAAATTACATATGTGCTACACCAAGGCTTCAGAACTCGCCAAAACCAAGTGGACTTGGTTTCGCTAAGGAATAAATTGATAGGTCCCTTTGAAATATGTATGTTTCAGGATGAGTTGCTGTGTGGCAGGTGGCAGTTTTAACTCACAGAGACGCAAACTTACATATTCCTAACTACCCAAGTCTCCCATTTCAGTTGATGTGCCAGGTTCGCAATGTTACACTACATGTATGTTTTAACTCATACTCGATCTTCCTTTAGTCTTTATGTTTCCCTTAGTAGATGCTCTCTAATACCTGTCTGGTTGCATATATTGCTTAGAACTATAGGCAGAGAGAGATGCTGATGAGATTTACACCCAAATGACTCTTCAGCCGGTGAACTCTATAAGCAGAATTTGTTATTAATGCTAACTGAATTATGTCTTTGATGCAGGACAATTAACCACTTGCTCTAAAAGCTCAAACTGTTAGAGTATGATGAATTAATCCCTTTTATCTCATAGCCCAGGCCCCACATCTCATGGGTTTAGGACCTCAGCCGAACCCCCTTCGTAGGCCCCAAATCACATGGGCCGCCCACCCCGAGTGTCCCCTTTTAATGTTAAGCATACATTGCGTTGAATTATTACAGACTGAGTTGAAGTTAACTGGGGGATTTTTTCATTTTTGTTCTAGTGTTATTCATATAATGGACGCTCCTTGTAGGAACTATTGGTTACCACGTAGCATGACTAAATGTGGAATTTGAATGAAGTTCATATTTCATTAGCCTTGATGCCAAAAACTGAATAGGAAAAAAATCTGTTGTTTATCAGGATGTACAATGAGGCGATCTCATATTATGAGAAGGCACTTGCCCTTTCAACCATAAGTTTAAGCACCTATGCAGGTCTGGCATACACTCATCATTTGCAGGTAATAATACTCTTTTAAGCCTTGGAATCTTTTTGGTCTTTCCAATCATTTCCTTTGTATAAAGCAAAAGTTTTTCCTTCTTTTAACAGCATTATAGAAACAGTACTTGGTGAAAAACTACAAAACTGGTTCTAAGGAATGGACTTGGGGTTAATGCAGTCTGTATGCATTTGGTACCTTTTGCAGTCTCCAAATTATAATAGTATTGTTGGCATATATCTCTTTAGTGTTTAAGCATCAAATAGGTCAATGAGTGTGTGTGGTTTGATAATCCCAACGTTATGCCAACCGTATTGAGTATAAGAGACTTTCATAACTTTCTAATAAGAGCTTATGCGAGTGGCATCCAACTGATCAAGCCCTACTCCTGGAGTTTTTTCTTAATTTACTTTGATCTTAACTTTGAATCTATTTTTCATTTTGTTATACTTGATGTTTGATCTGTAACATCTGTACAGTGGCTGGAGCAAGCTGCAGACCCATGCCAGGGAGTAGTGATAAAATCATTACTTGTTGCAAGAGATGCTATCCTCGAGATCAGATTTCATATGCAACAGATGGGCTAGGTAGCAGGGTTTTTTCATTTTTGTTCTAGTGTTATTCATAAAATGCACTTTGTTCCCTTTGATTAGCCAATACTAAAACTTTAACAAATAGATTTGCTAGCATTTTCTCCCTCCACAAAGCTATAATTGAAAGTGCTAGCCTTTACTGTAGCTTATTTTGTAAAGTTGACTTTGCAATGAAACATCTACAAGCACATTATTTTCTTATGTTTTTCTTCGGATTAATCTCTATTTCGATGGAATGCGATAAACTTCTGTTAAACCCTAAATTTTGTGTTTATCAGGGTTTCAAATTGTTCCTAAAATTTCATCCTAAAATGAGACCTTTGGCACTAGAACGGTTTAAAACCGTTCCTAAAATTCCGTATCTAAAATTTGAAATGGTATCCAAAACGGTTTTGAACCGTTCCTGATTTTCTGCGACGCCTCATTTAGGAACGGTTTTAAACCGTTCCTGAAGCATTTAGGAATGGTTTAAAACCGTTCCTAAATCACGATTTTGGTGTAGTGAATCATTGCAGATCCAAGAACATCCACAGAAAGTGCGAACGTGAATTGTGGACGCACTTCTGTGGGGTGATGATGGGCCACCATTACGGACTTATCTGGATGATCCAGACCGTTCATCTGGTGTGGAAGGAGAAAATAATAAATCCCAAACTTCTTTCACTACATATCTAGATCAGGAAGGCTGAGAAAGAAATCTCCCGTGGTTTTAGATTATTAAATAAAACAGTGTTCGTCTGCAGTGATGAATCTTAGGACCCACCATCGTCCATAGGGATGATCGGAATTGTCAATCATAATACTAGGATGATTTCGATCAGATCCTGGTGTTTTTCACTCTCAACCAAAACACATCCTCGTCCGCAAGCTGCATTGAAAGGAGCTAGTGTGGTTCCAAATTCTCTGCATAAGAGAAGTTAACGGGTGATATTCGGGCCGATCAGAACCATTCAAACCTGAGCAAGGGAGGGCCCGACCACTCCTAAATAGGCGGATCAGAAAGATTGAGTCATTATTTATGCTGATCTCGATCGTGACGCAAGACGCTCTCCGAAATTCGCTGCGTAAGAAAAACAAATTGCATAACGGGTGTGCGAGCCTTCGCAGAGGATTCTGGAAGGTACGCTGCACTCCTATAAAAGACAGCACACATCCAGGAAAGGGGTGGGGAGAAGTGAAGGCAGGAGGAGAGAAAGAGAAAGGGAGTAGAAGCGTGGATAGTCTGTCATCAAGGGTTTTTTTCCTTCTCTTTACTTAGTTATTTTTTTTTAATGCTTTTCTTAAGAGATTCTAGTTCAATCATGTCTATGGTTGGCTAAACCTCTTAGCTAGGGCTAAGAGGTGTGAAGCTTGTAGTGTGATGTGATGTTTTCTATGGCCTTAATTCATGTATATATTGAATTCTCGTTGATTCTAGTTCGATTATAAGGAATACTTTTAGTTTTTAATGATTTGTTATAACTTAAATTACAATGGATCTGCGATAGCTTTTAGTATATTCTTTTCATTATCGAGATTATGGTCTTAGGAAATCTTGTTGTTCACCATCGTCTCCTGGGCATGGTTGAATGAGGGAATCCTCCGTAACGCTCACAATTCTCTTAGATTGGTTGTAGATTGGTAAATTCTGTTGTTTACTTTGTCTCATGGGCATAGTTTTGTAATGGAATCAACTCTAATTCTTGTACTCTCATCCATTGAAAACTAGATCAAAGGAAGTTTAGATTTGATTTTTAATGAGATATCTTTCAATTGGATAAGATGAGACTCTGATTCTAGTTGTGTCCGTGAATCAAGCATAAATCTCCTCGATCTCTACAAGTGGATCCTTGGAAACCCTAATTTCCCACTTTTGAATTTCACAAGTTTTTGTTAATTTGTTTACAATTATTCTCTCACATATTCTAGATTAGGTTTTATCTTCTTCTAGTTCTAGTTCTAGTTGCTTTTAGAACATACACGAGATTAGTCCCTATGGATTCGACCTCGGTCTCACCAAGATTATTACTACATCGTGACCTTACACTAGGGGTTGTGAACAAGTTTTTGGCACCGTTGCCGGGGACTAACGGTTGCGTTTTACTAAGATTAGCTAGTTTTGGGATTAGTTTAAGATTAGGTTTTTATACTTTCTAATTTTAGGATTAGGTTTTTCTGTTTGATTTTAGAAACTAACCTAACTTTCCTGTTTTGTAGGATCCTGATATAGACTTTCTAAATTGGTAGTTCATAAAGAAAAATTTTTCATACCATAAGACGAACACCCTTAGAAAGTCGATCATGAACTTTGCCCAAAAGGAAGATGAAACATTCTTCCAATGTTAGGAGCGGTTCAAGGATCTTGTCAGTTCATTCCCGCAACATGGTTTTGAAACATGGCGCATCACGAACTTTTTCTATGATGGACTGACATCTCCCATGCGCCAATTAGTTGGGACAATGTGTAATGGGGAATTCATGAATAAAAGTGTGACTTGCCACACCTTTAATCAATGAGCCTCAAAAAGATTTTCATCTGGGCTTTCCAATAAGCATAATTGGAGCCATCAAATGGTGGTGGCCTAGTAATAGAAAGGCTATCAAAATTTGACATATCAGAAGCTCGAGATTTCTTAGCTCAGGAAATTAACCCAATGGAATGAGCTATTAGGCTTTGATATCATTGAAAAGGGTGAGCTTCAAGTCCTAGAAGGGGGGGGGGGGAATAGGACTATGCTAAATAAAAATAAAGTGTGGAAATATAACACAGATAACAGAAATATATAGCAACCTCAAATGCACAAGTATTAAGAGGTTGATACAAACATTGTTCTAAGGACAACCTTTCACCAAAAACCAATGGCTTATGGTAGGACAACCTGATTTCTAGAACGTCTGTGAGTATCAAAAACTCAAACTGAAACAGAGGCAAAAGAAATAATCTTACCTATTACAACATTCATCACAAAGCATAAAATAAATTACAACATTCACACATATAAATAAATACAATGATCCACCACAACTCCATGAATTATAGTGGTTCGTGTGTGTACACTAACTATTCAAAAACAGCCACATAACTACTCCACTCCCAATATCCACACCCACGGGATATTGGCTTTCACTATAAAATAAGGTTTTCCAAGGTTCACCTTAAAACCTTCACAATTGTGTTTTTCAAATGGGCTTATACAATTACAAAAACCCCACTCTGAGATTTTCCTGGTTGATCTCGGATAAAACCAAAAGATGAGATTTTCCTAGCTGAATCTCACAAACAAAAAATACAGAAAACTGAAATAATACTTATCTGAAAATTCTTCTTCAATGTAGCTTGGTGAACCGATTCCTTGTAGATGTAGATGTTCAATCTCAAAGTAGAAGGGTTTTAGGTCTAAATAAATTTTAAATTAAATCAACCTAGGGTTAGCTTGAATTTGATTTTAGATCTCAAAGGGTAAAGCAAAGTTCCCTTTTAATAGAATAGATTGGAATAAGGAGATTAATAAAATTAAATAGAAAAGCTATAAAAGATTCTTAAATTACTAACCAATAACTTCACAATATTAGGGACTTATCTCTTAGAGTGATTGCTTGATTAGGAATGGACTGAATTGAAATCTCTAAGAAATGTCCTCAATTTATAGGCTGCAAATCGGTTCACTCGACTGGTCCTGGGTTTGACTCGACTAGTCCTAGTCGAACGACATTTCAAAATTTTCTGGTGCGATCGAATAAAACAGACCCTCGACTAGTCGAGTGGCCAGCTAGACTAGTCGAGTGAATAAAAATCGTGTTGCTGGAGTTCAAGTCGAGTCACACTCGACTGGTCGAACCAGTCTCCATGATCGGTCGAGCAGGGTACTCAACTGGTCGAGGACCTAACAGAAAATTTTAAAAATTTGGATTCAGATCTGGACTAATTGAGAAAAACCCTGGATTGGTCGAGCCCATGCCTTGACTAGTCGAAGTAAAGCTTAAATTAAGTACAATGACCCAAATTAAATAGCAATGTTAATGACCTAATCTTAAGGTCTTTCTAGGGTCATGTATACCTTAAATATGAGTATTGAAATTAAACCATTGGTCGCTTCAGTAGATAGGACACTTTGAAGCACATGAAGCTTGACCTTAAATTCTTAAATTTGTCTAGAACTTGTGTCTTGAGACTTGAGCAAAAGTACTTGAGCTTGTTCTTGTGACTTGAGCTTGAAGTAGTGTACTTGAGCTTGAATTAGAGACTTGATGAACTTCAACTTATTGTTGTAGTTGAACACGCGTACTTGTAGCAATATAACATTGATGTAGATAACACCACGCTTATCTTTGAATAAAGGTGAACTTTCCATCAATTTGAACTTGAAGGTGAACTATCCATCTATCAAAACAAGTTAACCATACTGAAGTGTTTTAGCACAACAAAATTAGACAACTCAGGGTGCTAGATTTTCAACTTAGCACTAACAGACTGTGTAATGCCCCCGCCACTTTTCAGCGATGTATGATGAGTATTTTTTCTGACATAGTGGGGCAATATCTAGAGGTCTTCATGAAAGACTTCTTTGTCTTTGGTCCATCTTTCAGCGATTGCTTAGAGAATCTTAAATGTATGCTGAAAAGATGTGAAGAAAAGAATTTGGTACTGTAATGCCCTGACTTTTTAGGACCCGAGTACATGACCCATTTCCCAAAAACCCGAGTGTTAACCTTAAAGGATGGTTAAATTCGAGTATATATATATTTTTTAACTAATCAGAGTAAACAAATGAGCGTAGAATGGACAAGTAGGTATAAAGGAAAATTTTTAATCATATTTAGAATAGACAAGAGGTTGCCTATAATGACTTACACAAACTAATGTCTCAACATTAACAATGATAAGATTTACATACATGAGAAATATAAAGGAAAATCTATAAACGAAAGCTGCAAGATCGTGTAGCTTCCTTGACAAGTACAACCATGCATCCTTGACCATCATAAGGCTCCTTATCAGTCTGAACTTGCATATCACTCAAGCCACCTATATTACCGGTACGTTTGTATATTTGATGGATGAGTGGCCAACTTGGTATGAATTCCCCTCAAGATTACACACCGCCACATTAGGTGAGCATAATTATAAAGCAAAGCATACAAAATAATACATGATGTAGGTCTTATTAGATGCATGGATGCGTGAATGCAATCATCCCCCTGAGGATGCTCATCTGTGTGGACAGTGGGCTCGTCACCTATGCAATCATTGACCTAGGAAAAACATCCAGTCGGACACCATCGACTTGGGAAAAGCATCTAGTCGGACAAATAAGTACATCATGTACGATAGTAATAGATACTGATCTGTGTCATATATGCATGATTAGCCAACCCATTATTAGTTCAATTATAACCAGTCATTTTAAATAAGCTCAAAGGTCACTATAGGTGCTCGTTACCAGCGTAGGCCTATAGCTCGGGGATAGGTCCCATACCACCATCCCTGGCTCATGAGACTACCATTTAGAATGTTTAATGGAAACTCGTTGACTAGTGGCCAATCATATTACGGTATATGGGGCTTACGATCGTATGGTTGCATGATATAAAACATCAAACCCGTATAAGGCAAATACCAAAATAAAGCCACATAGGGCAATATCAAAACAAAATACATAGGGCAATTATCAAAATAGGCCACATAGGGCAAGTATCAAAACCATGCGATAAAAGATTGTCCTTAAAACCCATTGGACACAACAACCCTAGATGGTAGGTCCACATCAATGGTCAATTTAAACTATCATTTAATAACCACTAAGTCAAAGGTCTATTACAATCACATTCAATCAAGTTACATTCCAAGTATGGGTGTACATTTATAGGTGAGGGTTTCCCACTAATGTACTAGTTTAAATTCCAGAAGTAATCTAATAACATGAATTAAATATATAGGATAAACATTCAGCATGTGATCTAGCGAATCAATTCCAACAATTAGCACATGTGGTTACAGAATGGAGATATCATTTATAAATTAAAATAAAATTATAACTTAAGCTAATGGGAAAATGGAAAGCTCAAGGGGAAGAATCCTCACCTTATACTTTGAATCGCCTATCGATGTTGTTAGAAAGTGCATGTTTCCTTAGAATCAAACCCTATCATGAATTGTAAAGTTATATAGTTAGGTCCAAGCTTACACACTATTTAGGGTTAGGGTTTTAACCTAGGGTTTGGATCACTTAGGTTTAGGGTTTCACCCTAGGGTTTAGGCTTAGGCTAGATTTTTAGGTTTTGGTTTTGGGATTCAAACCCTATTTTGTGTGGCCATTTATGATACTATCAATGGAAGAAATTAAATGAATAAAATTAATCAAGTGAATTGGTTATCAATTTTAGGAATATTAACAATGACTATTATTATATTAAATTATCTAATATAACCCATGATGAATAATAATATTAATTATCGATGCTGATTTTGGCTCGCCCCTTAGTAACCTTGAAACCTGCACAGATAGAAGGGAAAAGGTGACCCTGGTTTTGGCAGGGGACCCTCCGATGCTTAAGTCAGAATCTGGGTCTAAAAGGTTTTTAGGGCGAGGATTTTTGCATACCTTTCACCATGAAGTTTCTTGTATTTATAAGCCTGTCGTACCTCATAGGGTTTTCGTGATTAGAGTAGATTATGTAATTAGGATAGATTTCAATATCTTGGGATCCGTAATCCCCGATACTCCTTGATTCTCGGAGATCTTATCTTATCTACTCGAGAATCTCGGGTAGAGATCTACTTAGCAACTTCTGGATATAGGGCAATATAGCTCGACCGACTCTCTCTTTAGCACGGTCGTGCCGAGATAGGTTTTACGGGTTAATTCTCCATCTACTTTATTGACCAACCCAATCTTTGAGTTAGACTAAAGTTCGGACGGCTCTAGAATCGACTCATGTTAAGTAAGTTTGGGCTTTCCTCTGCGAGGCTCTCGATTGAGCCTTGAGGTGCACTTCCTCCCTTAGGGGTTTCGCTTTATGACTCAGGACGCTTAGGCCACGACCGAGTCAGGGACCTCACGGTCCGAGCTACGTCTCTCCATCCAACATTCTTATGGATTTTGGGCTTTATTCGGACTCGACATCCAACGAGTCTGAGCCATTGCTTCACTACTCTTCTACTTTTTTGACTGACTCAAGGACTTGTCATATTTTTTCTCCAACAGTAAGCCCCCTTACTCCATACATCGCCATAAGGCGGTTGTGGAGTATTCTGGAATTGAGTCGGACTGTATTAGAGCCGAGTAATGATGAAGCATTTATTGAGTATAGGGCAGTTTACGCGACTCTTGAGATGAGTCGCTTCTTTCTACCACGCGTCGACACGTTTATCGAGATTGCATGAGCGTCAGTAGGGGCATTGGATCCGTTTCCTAATCGTATGGCTATTGGGGGCCCCTTCGGTCGTTCTGATCCTGAGGAAGGTGGAGAGGAGGAGATCGAGACCGAAGAATGGGTTAAAGGACCCGTGCCCTCGGTGATGACAGTGGAAGAGCTGTCTACGATCCGGTCCGGATATCATATTCCGGACTCGGTTATTTTGATTCTCCCTCGACCTGGAGAACTGCCTGACCAACCTCCACCTCAGGCAGTTGCCATTTTTCTTGTTGTGCTACAATGCAGTCTCTGGTTACCACTCCAAAAATTACTCAAGAACAGCTGGGCATCTGGGTATAGCCTCGGGACAGGTCGTGCCAAACGGGTGGAGGGACTTGTTTTGCTGTACAGTGCTTTGGGCCGAGATGCAACAGCCCAAGCTAAGTGTGAACGAATTTCTTCACTTATATCAAGTGCGGGCATACACGCAGCACCCCAGTTGGTTCTTCTTCTACTCCTGGTGGAACATTGGTAAGCCCTTGATAATTAACTCTCCTTCATTAAATAAGCATTGGAGGGATAGGTGGTTTTGAGCCCTCGAAAGATGGGAGTTAGTTGAGACCGGGCCTATCCATCCCTTCGTCCCTCAAGCTTTTTGTGCGGCAGGTAAAGTTGGTGCAATTTTTTTTATTTTTTACTTCTCATATCTTCGAAGAATTAGGGAAGTGACTTCTTTACTTTTCAGCAATACCGAAGCATCCTCCGAACCTAGACTCAGACTCTCTGACTCGGATTCAGAGTTTCCGAGCTCTTGATCTGGAGAGGAGATCTTGTAAGAGGCTTCTCCAGCCGGAACTTCTTTTTGAGTGGAGCTTTAATTTTACAGTAACCGATGAGAAGCTCTTCTTATCCTTTTTTTTAATAAAAAATTTATGTCTGTCTGATTATACTGACGCTCATTCTCCTTTAACTGTAGAGATGTCTGAAGCTCAGCCTTCTCTTCGTCCTCCATCTTAAATCCGAGCTCCGCCTCGTTCGGGCTTCACGGCCTCGAAGAGACACAGGGCGGTCTCAAAGGGCCTGGTCAGGACCACCCCTCCTGCTTCCTTGACTATTGTCGAGGTTGACGAAGGCATAAAGGCGATGAAAATGGCCACCTCAGAGGCAGGGGCGGCTGAGGCGGTGGTGGCGGCATCTGAGGAGCCTCGGGAAGCTCCCGAGGCTGAGCTAGTTGAAGCCTCCACTACTCCCAGAACTGAGGAGAGGGAGCCATGAAGGACGAGAGCAACTAAGGAAGAGAGGATAGCCTTCCGTCAGAAGGTTGAAGAGATCCTTCCTTGGGTGAGTCGGCAAATGTTCGGGGGGGAGTTCTTCGACCTTTTGGAGGCAACTTCCGTTGACAACAGGCTCAGCAGGATCGGGACGCTGTTGCTCAAGGTAATGTTACTACCCTTCACGATCATTTTATTTTGGATTTTCTCTTATTTAAAAAGAGCTTATCTTTTCCTTTGTGTAGTTCGCCCCTTACATGCTGAAGGCCCGTGCCGAAGTATCCGCCTTAGCTCGTCGTGCTGTAGAAGTGGAGGCTAGGCTGTCAGATGCTGAGACTCGACAATCAGAAGTGGAATCTCGACTATCCTTTGCTGAGTCTCATGCTATCTTTGAGGAGGGCCAGCTCGAGGAGGCAAAGGCGGCTCTTGTGTCGACCATGATAGAAAGAGATCACATGTCCTTATGATTGGAAGAGGCTAGGTTAGCCTTTGAACAAGAGGCCACAGAGCGTGCTGTTGCTCAGAAGAGGCTTCAGGAGCTTGCGAAGGGAATCAAGGCCGCCCTCATGATTGTGAGAAAGGAGGTGGTGGAAGAGTTCCTTTCATCTTCGGCTTTTGAGGAAGAGCAGACCCTCATTTACCAGGAGGGTTACGCCAAGTGTATTAAGGTGATGGAAGGTGCTTTTCCCCATCTCGATTTGTCCAGCTTTGACGAGGGCGAGTCGGGGTCTGGTGGTGAGGCTGCGGTTGACCCCGAGGCATACACTTATGATGCCTCTGCTACTACTCCTGATGCAGCTCCATCAGCATCTCCTGGGTTAGCTCCTAGTGCGATGGGCGAAGCCGAGTCTTGAAGTTAGTGTGGTGGAGGAAAATTCCTTTCTGTTCCCCACATCTGCTTCAAGCACTTTAAACAGACCAAGCTTCGAGGTCGAATGAATCAACAACGTCGAGTGCTATCTTTTACCATTATCCGAATGTTGTGCTTATCGTTGTATCATTCTAACACAATTGTAATCAATGAACTGACCAATGTAATTCTTTACTGATCAATGAATATATATATTTTTTTGCTTATTCAACATTCTACACATTTTTTCTTTTTTCGCAAGTGTTTAATCAACCAAGCTAAGTAGCCGAGTTAAGGATAGTATATCTTGAGATGCTCGGCATTCCATGGGTAAGGCAGAAGTTGCCTTGCTAGGTCTTCCAGTCGATAGGTTCCCGGTCGGATAGCGTTTGTGATTATGTATAGGCCTTCCCAACTGGGGCCTAATGTTCTTGCTCCGCTCTCCTTGGTGTTCTGAAACATTCTTCAGAGGACTAAATCCCCTGCTTTAAATTGCCTAAGTTTAACTTAGCATTGTAAGATCAAGACACCAATCGTAGATAGGCAGCTGTTCGAAGTCGAGCCAGTTCTCTGATTTCGTCTAGAAGGTCGAGGTTGAGAGTCAGCAGCTCTTCATTATTTTGTTCGTCGAACGAACTTACTCGGGCCTTAGGTAGGTTGACTTCTAAAGGAACGACTGCTTCTAAGCTATAGGCTAGTGAAAAAGGGGTTTCTCCTATTGCAGTTTGGGCTGTAGTTTGGTATGCCCAAAGGATTTTGGAAAGTTCTTCAACCCATCCTCCTTTTGCTCGGTCCAGTTTAGTTCGTAGGTATTATTTGATAACCTTATTGAAGGCTTCAACTTGACCGTTTGCCTGTGGATGACGTGGGGACGAGTAAACGTTCCTGATTCCTAGATTTTGACACATTTCCTGATACTGCTTGTTGTTAAACTGCTTCCTATTGTCGGAGACAATAGTCCGTGGTATCCCGAATCGGTAGATAATGTTTTTCCAAACAAAATCTGTGATCTTCTGCTCGGTTATCTTGGCTAGGGGCTCGGCCTCGGACCACTTAGTGAAATAATCGACAGTGACGACGACAAACTTAGTCTATCCTTTCCCTAGAGGGAATGGCTCGATGATGTCAATTCCCCATTGGGCGAAAGGCCAAGGCTCAGCCATTGGCGTCAGCTCTTCAGGTGGCTGTCGAGGGATTGTAGCAAATCTCTGGCATTTATCGCAACCTTGAATGAGTTTTCGAGCATCTTTTTGAATGGTTGGGCAGTAATATCCTTGTTGAATGACTTTGTGAGCCAGGGATCGACTGCCCGAGTGATTGCCGCAGATGCCTTTATGAATTTCATGTAGAACATAGTCGGCCTCACTCAGTTTTAGGCATCGCAGGAGGGGTGCATAATATTCTTTCTTATATATTACGTTGCCAAGCATGATATAGCGGGCAACGCGATTCTTCAGTCGTCAAGCCTTAGCTCGATCTTCAGGAAGTTCGCTGGCCTCAAGATATTTGACGATTGAGTCGACCTAGGATAGTTCGGATTCGATGGGGAGCAGGGTGGAAGACTCGGTTCCCCCAACGCTTGGCTCGACCACAAATTCGATAGGAACATGAAATAGCGGTGAAGACCGCTTGAGTAGAAGTTGGAATATGTCAATATGTCCTAGAGGGGGGTGAATAGGACTTTTTAAAGTTTTACAGTTTATTCAAAATTCTATCACTCTAATCCTATTATGTATGCAATTCTCAGGATTACTCAAATTAACTCTACTGGCTTCTAAGCCTTGTAGAGGATCCAATCACAACCTACTTGTAAGATAAACAAGTTGCAGATAAGATTGTGAAGGATATGACTATGTGTGTGTATAAGGTGTGATCTCAGATAATCAGATATAAAGGCATGCAAGGAAATCACATAACTGAAAGACAATAATCATCTTAAACACAGTCATTTTTATAGTGGTTTGACTACTTGTCTACTCCACTCCCAGCTGTCGCACTCAACCCTTGAGTGTACCAGATTTCACTAAGAAGGTTTCCCAGGGTTCACCTGAAACCTAAAGTTTTAAATCAGGTTCACCTTCAACCTTTACCGAGGTTTCTCAGATGATAGGTTCGATCCATCGACACTTGAAAAATGAGAGAGACTTGACTTTGAGATATTTCAGGTTTTCATGAATGATCAGGGAAACCATCGAGGTTATCGGAATTTGAATGTCGATGACATCGAGATCAGAGTCGAGGCATCGATAAATCCAGCTGATTTATCTTTGAACTTGCTGGACAGATTATGGCATCATCTGATGCAATTGATCTGGTGTCGATATCATCAATATTTGAATATCGATTAAATCGAAGGGCTCCCGATCATAGTTAAAAATAACCTAAAATAAATGCTGTAAGAAATGCGCGCCCACTGTCGATATCATCGATGGACCTCCGATCTTATCGATATTTGAATTCAGATCATATCGGACGGTCATCGATATATCAAAGAATTTTGAGATTTTTATTAAAAAACAGGGGCGCCGAAAATCTGCCTGTCGATCTTATCGAGCCACTCTCGATGGGCTCGAGATTTGAATATCGATGATATCGATATGTTTATCGATACATCGATAATTTGTTCAGATATATTGTGAAGTTGCTGGACATATTTAGTGCTTTTATCGATGATATCGATAGGTGTATCAATATATCGATAAATTTGTCCAGATGAATGTATAGTTGCTGGACATTTTGGTCCTCTTATCGATAGTATCGTTAAGGTTTCGAGGACATCGACGGTGCAGATCGATCATATCGAGGGTGCTTTGATAAAATCGACAGAGCGAGAAAAACTTAGAGATTTTCCTATTTTACCAAAAGTTTTCTCACCATAAAACCCTAAGATGTCTATCTTGTTTTAAAGGTTTTAATCACCTGGTGTTTTGGGACATGGGATGTGAGGCTATGATTTACCTATTGTGAGCTTCCACACATCCGGTTGAGGTAGACACTTGAAATAATCTTCCAATTGAGTTCTGCAGCTAGTCTGACTCACCACACACGTAACTTGACAAACCAGGGCATTAACAGGTGCACTTTTAATCTCCCCCTTTGTCAATTACGTGACAAAATACCCAAAACACCCTAGAACACTTCTAGACACACCCTAAATTGTGTGTACATGCATTTACACAATTTTACAATTTTTTTAAACCCATGTACACATTCTAGAAGTATCTGCTCCCCCTTACTTCAAAACTCCCCCTTTCTTGGTGCAGCTGCTCCCCCTAACACTTGCAACACATTAGATATACAATTTTCCGCTCATGGTGTTTTGAATTATTCTCCCCATTTTTGTCAGTCTTTGGCAAAGGTATAGTAAGTGATATTGACTGAAGAATGAATTGCATGGGAGAACCAGACAAGTAGAAGCAGAACAATTGATGCATAGCAGTTTCATTCAATTATAAGCAAGACATCAATTTCAGAATTTATAAATGCATAGCAGATAACTTGATAAGAGTTATATGCAGCCATAACTTGATAAGCTAGGGGAATCGAAAGAAGAATTATGGCATTAAAGATAAAAGTTATATGCAGCCATAATCAAGATAAACTAAAAGTATCCAACTCTATACTGCTACAGACAACAGTAAATTTGAACATTATCCCAACTGATCCAAAAAAATTTATCCAAAACAGATACTGCCACAGACAGCAGTAATCGATTAGTGTAAAAAAAACGTTCAGAAGAAAAAAAATTAAACTGCCACACCCAGTAGTTACCAAAACACAGATCAAGCCCAAAAAAAAAACTTGCACAGTCAGCTCCTATCGTCTTCGAGACGCACCATATGTGAGCAAGTCCACCATTTGCTGATTTGTTTGCTGTAGAGCATCGACTTTTTCTTCGATCATGGTGAGACGCCTCTCACAGTTGTGAAGTCGCTCCTCCATACTTGCCATACCATTCAGTAGGTGGCATTCGAGGTGATGGGTTTGACGATTTGTTATAGACTCCGGACTCACCAATGGCGTTCGATTAGATCCCCATGGATATGACGGAGGAGCATATGGAGTAGCTAACTGTAAGGGAGCATTGTTCTCAAGAGGAACTGAAGGAAGACAGAGCTATTGTGCCACCTGAGCCGTGTCACTGTCAAACCACTTCTCTAGATAGACTCTATCAGATGAGGCAGGTATACCAACATGATGAGCTAATTTACAGATGAGTACAGAAAAAGCTAGTATATCCTAATAATTTTCTTGAAGGATCCGAATTAGCTGTTTAAGAAGTGTTGGAAGGCACACCTGAACTTCCTGATATACGTCATACAGCACATTCAGCACAAAGGGAGACAAATGATTACCATTCACGTCACAAGGCTAGACATTGGACCCAAAAATACAGTGGAGAATTTTAAAAGTGGGTCCAAGATGATTAATGTGAAGAGATTTATCATTATTCCAAGAGATAGTAGTTCCTTGACAAAGTGCACGTGTTATCTCGCCCCAAACACCAAGACCATTTAGATTTCGATTTGTAACAGGAACGCGAGTGACTTGGAGATTTAAGAGGTTGCTCAAGATGATGGGAGTGATGTACTTGGAGTAATGCAGTAACTCTACTTGAATGCATGGTGGATCGTCACAAATAACATGACATTTGCTGAGGAAGTCATGAATTACTCTAATTTGATAAGTACCACCAAGATTCAAAATATTTTGCCATCCAATGACTTCTAGAAGTAGATCGATACCAAATGTCTCGATGACGCTGTTGAGAACTAGACGTTCAACAACAGTATCTAGATGTCTCATTGATGAAGTGAGTTGATGCATACTAGGTTGTTTTGCTTTCCCTCTTGAAGACTGAGAAAGGGACTTACCTTTTCCTTTGTTCATGATTTTTCGGTGTAAGAGGCGAGGAAGGTCAACTAGGAGAATGGAAAGTATCCAACTAGATGTGAGATTAGACTCTGGAGTGGAGTGAATGAATGGAAGAATAATACCCATTTCTTTTGATGCTTCTGGGACCCGTTGATGATCTTCTGGCCGAGGAGAGCAGAGAACAAAACAGAAAAAGTTTTCAGAGAATTAAAATTCTTTCACTCGATTGCCTTTTATCAGTCAAGAGTCTTCGATTTTATCGAATTTACTTTCGATTGTATCGATAATCCATATCCGAAGTTATTAATAACTGCTTTGATAGAAGTCCCGATCTGTGACTTTCCACATTCTAAAGACACGTCGATGATATCGACCCATGATCGATTAATCGAAAATGACAGATCGATAGGAAGAAGAATATTGTCCTTTTTCGATCCTTCAAGTATATCAATATCATATTCAGCCAATATCTAAATCTAGATGCATGATCTGGACTTGTTTTTCTCTGCTCAGTATTTCTTAGCATCCGTCCTTTCTATGCCTTTGATGATGTAGCAGTGGTTGTTTGTGCGATGACCCTTAATTACTGTTTTTCCTGATTGATCTAGGATATCACATTCGTCTTTGTTGAATTTGACCACATACCCATTATCACAGATTTGAGAGATGCTTAACAGATTATGTGCTAGTCATTTTATACAAAAAGCATTCTCATTTTTGAGCAAATTAATTCCTCTTATCATTCCTTGTCCAACTACATTGGCAGTGGCTCCATCAGGTGACTATCCCTTTATGAAGGTTTTTATAGTTGGAGAGAAGAGATTTGTCACTTGTGACATGTCTTGAGCAACCACTGTCAAGGTACCATCTCGCCCCATTGCCTAGTAGATGATCTGAATGTGTAACAAGGCAATTTGTCTTTTCCTTAATCACCCACTTTGTGACAGGGGTTTTACTTGTCGCAGATTTGATTTTCTTATCTAATTCAACCACTTGATTCACTGAGCCTTTCTTCCTGTCAGATAGTTTGAGTGGTGATGGTTGTATATATCCTTTGTTCAACACATCCTTTGAATCACCACTTGTCTGATAAGCAGGATTTTTGCCTTTGTTACTACTGGAAATGTCAGATTTTCCATGTGTTCCATATCCAGTCCTTGTTCTAGCTTTTTCATAGCCTAAGTCATATTTGTTGTTCTCATATTTTCCCATACCCAAAAGTTTTTCTAATCTCTCACTACCTTGGGAAAATTTACAATTTAGCTTGGCTATTTTCCAGGATTCTTCTAAATCATTTTGAAGTGTATAATTGTTATTCTGAAGAATCAAGTTCTCTTCATTTAGTGCTTCGACTTGTTTTTTCAATTTTTCTAACTCAGATTTCAAGAAAATGTTTGTTCTTTCAAGTCTATCATTATCTGAGTAACATTGCTGCAAATCAGTAATTAGATGAGTATTAATGTTCGAAGCTTTATCCAAATCTAATTGTAGCAATTCCTTTTTGTTTTCAACTATTCCTAGTCTTTTGATAATATTGACGCTATGAATGTAAAGTTAATTGTACGCGTCTTGTAATTCATCTTATCCACTTTCTTCCTCTTTTTCAATTTCTTCATTGTCAGATGGAAATGAGTTAGTGGGTTGCTGTTCTTCCTCAGATTCAGTTGGAATGATCAAAGTAGTGGAGACCATGAGTATTTTCAAAGATTTTCGGTCTCCATTGCTTTCTGAGTTGCTAGATTCTGAAGATTCCTCAGTATCATTCCATGTGGCGGCCATTACCTTGCCCTTGGTTTTTCTGTTTGGGCATTCGGTAGATAGGTGTCCATACTCTCTACAGGCGTAGCATTGTGGTTCTTTGTTCTTTTTACCAAATTTTCCTGTAGAGGGTTTGTTATCCATCTTTCTACCTCTAGAGGGAAGGCCGCGACTCTTTTGAAAGAATTTTCTGAATCTCTGTGCCAGCAAAGCCACTTCCTCATCTTCATCTTCCTTTTCATTTCCAGTGTCCTCATGTATTATTTTCTTTGAAGTTTTTAGGACAGTTGTTTTGGATTTAGGCGCTTGAGTGAAGTGTAGTTCAAAAGTTTGTAGGGAACCTACTAGTTCTTCTACTTTCATTTCATCTATATTTTTACACTCCTCAATTGTTATTACTTTGGGATTAAACCGTTCCGGTAGAGATCTTAGAATTTTCCTACAAATTTTTGGTACAGGAACGTCTCTCCCAAACCACCCATGGAGTTCTAAATGATGTTTAGCTTTGTAAAGAACTCCATAAATTTCTCATGCTCTTCCATTCTGAGACTTTCGAACTGTAAGGTCAATAGTTGAAGTTTGGATCTCTTTACGATACTTGTTTCCAGTAAATCCCATGCTTCTTTTGATCTCCCACACATGCTTATTTGATTAAAAATATCTTGGGACACGGCATAGTAGATGGCGTTCATAGCTTTTGCTTCCACAGTCTGTTTATCTTTGTCGAATGCCGTCCACATCTCTTCGGATTTGGGTTTTGTGATAGTTGTGCCACTATCTAGTACAACTTAATCTATTGGTAGCACATATCCATTCTCAACTATATCCCAAACATCGTGATCCAAAGATCTCAGAAAGTAGTGCATCCGAGCCTTCCAGTATGCATAATTTGAGACGTTAAATACTAAAGGCCTGGTGACTGATGAGCCCTCTCCTTTGGCCATATTCCTTACTTCAGTCAAGATCACTCTCTAGGTGGTGAAGCCCTTAAGAGAGACCCGCTTTGATACCAATTGAAATAGCGGTGAAGACCGTTAGAGTAGAAGTTGGAATATGTCAATATGTCCTAGAGGGGGGTGAATAGGAATTTTTAAAGTTTTTACAGTTTATTCAAAATCCTATCACTCTAATCCTATTATGTATGCAATTCTCAGGATTACTCAAATTAACTCTATTGGCTTCCAAGCCTTGTAGAGGATCCAATCACAACATACTTGTAAGATAAACAAGTTGTAGACAAGATTGTAAAGGATATGACTCTGTGTGTGTATAAGGTGTGATCTCAGATAATCAGATATAAAGGCATACAAGGAAATTACATAACTGAAAGACAATAATCATCTCAAATACAGTCATTTTTTATAGTGGTTCGACTACTTGTCTACTCCACTCCTGACTGTCGCACTCAACCCTTGAGTGTACCGGATTTCATTAAGGAGGTTTCTCAGGGTTTACCTCAAACCTAAGGTTTTAAATCAGGTTCACCTTCAACCTTTACAGAGGTTTTATGCGGTTCACCTCAAACCCAGAGTTTTGCTAGTTCACTCCTAACCAGATGTTTATGCTCTCCATAGAGCCAGGGTCCATACAACGCACCTAGATTTTAGACCAAACAGGTCAAGGACCTACACAAGGACCTAACAGTTTATGCCCTACACAAGAGCAAGGGTCTACACTATGCACCCACAGCGTACACTCTTGCAGGAGGCCTCTTACGAGGGCTTTAAAGGGTGAGAACCATTTAAGACCCAATCCTAGAAAGGAATGATCACAAGTGTCCTCTTGGACTCTAGATACTTACAGATAAGTTGATGAGTCCCGTTAAGAACAATGCCGAAGATCTCCTCCTCCTTGTTGACGAAGAGTCTTCTGCTCCCTTGATCCGCAACACAAAAGATATACCAAGACTAGGCTTAAGGTTGAGTCAAGGTAGAGATGGAATCCTACTCTTTAAAGGTTTACCTATAAGGAAGGTAGAGTAGTTCCACTCTTATGCATTCAAGGCATCCTAGCATAATGATTTGCCATTAAGGTAGTAGCTGGAGGATCCTTGAATGCGGAGGTTCATTCCCCAATCCACTCTATTGAATATCAATGGTGATGGTGGATTGGAGGATGAACTCCCTTGAGAGAAAGGGCTTAGGGTATATGATCTAAGGTTAAACACTCAAAAGCTCTCTCTTCTTTCTCTCACAGCAACAAAAGACAAGTCCTCTATAAATAGACAAAAAGTTCCAACGGATATAAAATGGTCACATTTATGACAGAGTTCGATATCATCGAGCAGGTTCGATATCATCGAGCGTATACTCTCGATAGCATCGATGGTCTGCTCGATGACTCGGACTCAATGTCATATGCTTTTGAAACTCTTTGCCAGATGGTCTATGAATCGAAACTATTGTCGATGTCATCGGATTTCGAACTCTGATTCCATCGATGACAGGTTCGATCCATCGACACTTGAAAAATGAGAGAGACTTGACTTTAAGATATTTCAGGTTTTCATGAATGATCGGGAAAACCGTCGAGGTCATCGGAATTTGAATGTCGATGACATCGAGATCAGAGTCGAGGCATCGATAAATCCAGCTGATTTATCTTTGAACTTGCTGGACAGATTATGGCATCGTTTGATGCAATCAATCTGGTGTCGATATATTTGAATATTGATTAAATCGAAGGGCCCCCGATCACAGTTAAAAACAACCTGAAATAAATGCTGTAAGAAATGCCCGCCCACTGTCGATATTATCGATAGACCTCCGATCTTATCGATATTTGAATTCAGATCATATCGGACGGTCATCGATATATCAAAGAATTTTGAGATTTTCATTAAAAAAAAGGGGCACCGGAAATCTTTCTGTCGATCTTATCGAGCAACTCTCGATAGGCTCGAGATTTGAATATCGATGATATCGATATGCGTATCGATACATCGATAATTCGTCCAGATGAATGTATAGTTGTTGGATATTTTGGTCCTCTTATCGATAGTATCGTTAAGGTTTTGAGGACATCGATAGTGCAGGTTGATCATATCGAGGGTGCTTCGATAAAATCGACAGAGCGAGAAAAACTTAGAGATTTTTCTATTTTACAAAAGTTTTCTCACCATAATACCCTAAGATGTCTATCTTGTTTTAAGGGTTTTAATCACCTGGTGTTTTGGGACATGGGATGTGAGGCTATGATTTACCTATTGAGAGCTTCCACACATTCGGTTGAGGCAGACGCTTGAAATAATCTTCCAATTGAGTTCTGCAGCCAGTCTGACTCACCACACACGTAACTTGACAAACCAGGGCATTAACAGGTACACTTTCAGAACAGACCTGGGGATATCATCTTCGTCAGTTGAGGTAAGTTTTGCTAGTAGGTCGGCTTTAGCATTCGCGGCCCTTGGGATTCGGGTAATAGATCATTGGTGAAACCTGACGATCATCTCTCTAACCTTTGCAGGATAAGCTTTCAGTCTTTCCTTCCTGGCTTGATATATGTCAGCTATTTGATTGACGACTCGTTAGAAGTCGCTATACACGTTCAAATGAGTAGCCCCTAAACTGGCCGCTAGCCGGAGCCCTAGGAGAAGAGCTTCATATTCGGCTATATTGTTTGAAGACTGAAATCCAAGTCTTAAGGCATATTGAATGGCTATATGATCAGGAGTTTCTAGGAGTACCCCTGCCCTGCTTGCCTTAGATTTGGATGAACCATCAACATAAAGAGACCAAAAGGGTGGGTTGGGTGGGATGCGATTAGATGGCTCTACTGAATAAGCGGTAGGAATTTTGGGTTGCACTGTGACTTCGACGGTAAAGTGTAACGACTTGTAAATTTCTGTACAATGGCTCGAGTACCACCTCGACCAGAAATCACTTAGGATTAAATCCTTTAGAAATTTGACAAATTTAACTGAGTGCTAAACTAGATTAGCCATGAAATCCATTTGAATCGCTTTAAATACGATCTACAAGACCCAAAACTTATAAAATCATTGACGCTAAGTTACTCTAAAATCTGGATCAAACTCATTACCCGACTGCTCTTGGGAACACATTGAAACTTCGTATCTGGTCTGGACCGCACATCGGGAGTCCGAATAATATGAGGTTAAAGACTTAGGACTGCCTCGCTGGGCTTGACAACCATCTCGGAAATTAGACCCAGACAGTGTCTCACGATTGTTCGCTTGAGTCCGGAGCGAAGGAGTGTGAAAACACATGTTTCCTTTACAAAATAAATATCTGGAATAATGATATGAGACTTGATACTTGCGGTCAATTTGTAAGCAACCAGACCGTCAGAATTTGACCAAAATACACCCTCGGATCAGGAAAAATTTCATAAACATTTACATGTACTTGGAATTTCGGATCGAGACCCGCTAACCGTTGAACTGAAACTAGTCCGCCACACGTGATCTAGGAATCCGACTGAAATGAAAACTTAACTGTACATGGATCCAAGGTTGATGAGCTTAAGTCTGACCTTTGGCTCAAGGAGGCCCACCAGAAGTCCTTCGTTGAGCAGAAATAGGTCCGCTTTGGTTATGACCCAAGTATACCTTGACCTTAAGTCTATTTTGGAGACTTTTTAGGCTATATAAGGACCTTAAAACCCTCTCTCTCACAGCCATACGAATTTGAGAGAAACCCTAGAGTGAGAAGAGAGAAAAGAGAGAGAAAGTGGGAGAGTTGTGGGAGATCCTTCCTTTCCTTCTTGCTGCCTTAGGTGCTTAACCACCTTATTCTTATCGCTTTTTCGGCGATTTCAGCGACGTTTCTAGGTAAGAAACCCTAACCAAACTACCGAATACGGAAGCTTGGAAAACCTAGCTGATCCGTTACGATTCTACGGTATAAGGTGAGGACTTTAGGTGTATAGTTTACAGTTTTCAACGCTTTCAATGTCAGATAATGATAGATTCATGATCTACAACAATTGCACATGTACAAAGTGCTTTCTATTTCCTGTTTCGATTAAAGATGTAGAATATGGAATTTTACATATTCTAGGTATTCGTAGAAAATACCGTATACGTATATATTTTGGAAATATGTTTGACATGATTAGTTGTTGTATGAATATATGATATATGGATAAAATACTTATTTGGCGAAAAGATTCGCCCTAATACATGTTATGCTAATATACACTATTTATGTAGAAATAGTGTATTGTAGAAAATACCATATATGTATATATTTTGGAAATGTGTTTGTCATGATTATTTGTTGTATGAATATATAATATGTGAATAAAATACTTATTTGGTGAAAGGATTCGCCCTAATACATGTTTGGCTAACATACACTAAGTATGTTGAAATAGTGTATGCTAAGTGTTTGTGAAAATGCTTGTGTGAGTAAGTGTTTGGATAATGATGCCTTAGGAGGGTGTTGAGATGGGATTCTCAACTACCTTAGAGACATGTATGATTTTCTCCATGAGGTTGTTTACTTAAACTGCTTACTTGTGCAATATATGTGTTTGTATTCCTATTTATGTAGTGCTTTATAACATGCTTTATAATATGCTTTATGACATGCTTTATGGCATGCTTACTAATATGCTTGAATTACTTTATTTATCATGCTTTACTCCACATGTTACGAATAAGGATTGATTGAGTTTGGGACTATGTCTATAGTCCAGACAATCGGTACCAGATTTGAGATCGTGGCTGAGATTCATGTCGCCACGTAAGATGTGTTTGACGAACCCGAGTCATACGTCAGTTGGCGACAGTGGTTAGGCCACGCGAAGTGCTTATGCACTTCATGTCATCCAATTGATTGTGCGCTCGAGCTAATCAGGCTCGTCAAGTAACCCGATATGTCTAATGTATGTTCACCATGTTTAGTCGCTACTGCTTGAACCTAGGGTACCAAACTTACTAGTGGAATCCTGTTAACCATGGTACCTCGATCCGCTAAGACTTATGAGCCGGGCATGGTGTATGGGACACCGTGGTCGAGCTATCGGTCTACGCTGGGGCCACGTGCCTCCCCGTAGTGACCAGTGAGCAACCAGACTCGTGAGCCGATTATGGTGGTATGGGACACTATATTCGTGTTGTCAGCCTACATTGATAAGGTGATGGGGGAGTGGTGTAACCTTTGTGCGTAACAGCCCTGGTAGCCCTTTGTAGTGACCTCGAGCATACCCTGAAATCGCGGTGAGCCTTAGAGCTTTGCCGCGGTATATAGAGTATGAACTAGGCCTGTTTCTGTATAGTGATGAATCATTAAAGAGGTGATGGGGGAGTGGTGTAACCTTTATGCGTAACAGCCCTGACAACCTTTGCAGTGACCTAGAAAACACACCATCGTCTGAGATTAGTTAGGACTGACGACCCTAGAATAGATCATGTTTGGGAATGATATAAGGGCGGTACCTTAGTTTCCCAATCCTGCTGTTTGAAATGGACTAATAATAACTCGGTAATTATGCTCATCATGCATTGCATGTGCCTGGAAGAAGTGGAGCACTGAGGGATGAAAGCATGCCGCGATCGTAAGATGGTGTCGCACGAGGGAGGGTGCGGTGAGGGCATCCATCATGACTGCATTCATACTTGCATTAATAAGAGTAGTTATGAGTGTTTGATTTTACTGCTTTATCATTACTGCTTGACTGTATTGATAACATATTAACCTATGCTTTATTGTTCCACTGAGTTAGCTACTCACTCCCACGTTATGGGATGGTGTTGCGCACACCAACCAGACTCTGTCTCAGGTTTAGATGAGCTGACGACTCAGGAGGCAGAGCCAGACTACGATGAGGACCAGGACGAGTTCTCATACATGCAATATTCTGACGGCTTCGACTAAACTGCCAGATCGATGAGATTTGCTGGGATTACATCCTTAGATGTATTTTTTACTTTTGAACATTAAATAGATATATGTATATGATGACTCAGATGGGTTCATACTCTGGAGAATGAAATGATTTTGTTTCTTTTATCTACATATATATACAGTTCAGTCTTCCGCTTGCCTTTATACACTTGATCTGGAGTATGAATTACTATTTTGGTATAATCTCACTCATGTTTATTACTCTAACACAGACAACATTTAATCATCATTATTTATGTTGCATAAGTGATGCGTTGGAACTCAGGAGTTGAGTTATACTCGACCCCCGATTTTCAGGGCGTTACATAAAGTCTGCCATGGCTTGTCCCTTAATTGCGGTCCGGGGTTTGTAATGAATATCAAATTCACTAAGCTCGATTGCCCATTTTGTAAGTTGCCCAGAAGACTCTAGTCTCTGTAGTATTTGACGTAAAGGTTGATCGGTCATGACAGTGATCGAGTGAGCCTAGAAATATGGCCGTAAGCATCGGGATGATATAACCAGTGCCAGGGGCACTTTTTCTAGGGTTGGATATCTTGTTTTCGTCGGAACAATTGCCTTGCTGATGTAGTAAACTGAGAATTATTTACCTTCATGTTCACGGATCAGAGCCGAGCTTACGGCTACATCAGATACTACTAGATAGGTCAGTAATGGCTCGCCTAGCTCAGGCTTAGAAAGCAACGGTGGTGCTCCTAAGTATTCTTTGATCTGCTGAAAGGCGCCTTTGCATTCTTCTGTCCAGTCAACAATTTGCCGACCCTTCAACTGTTTGAAAAAGGTGAGACACCTGTCGGTCGCTCGGGACACGAAGCGATTTAAGGCCACTTTTCTTCCAGTTAATCGTTGGATATCTTTGATCATCTTAGGGGACTCCATGTCGAGTAGAGCTTTAATCTTTTCCGAGTTAGCTTCAATCCCTTGTTGACTGACCAGGAACCCGAGAAATTTGTCTGAACCTACGCCAAATGTGTATTTACTCGGATTAAGCTTCATCTTATACCTTCACAATATGAGGAACATTTCCTCCAGATCGGTTATATGGTTGGTCACTTTAACGCTTTTGATGAGCATGTCGTCAATGTAGACTTCCATTGTTCATCCTATGAGTTGGGCGAATATTTTGTTAACTAATCTTTGATAAGTCGCACCAGCATTTTTCAACCCAAATGGAATTACTCGGTAACAATAAAGACCTTTATCAGTGACAAAGGTGGTTTTTTATTTATCAGAATGATGCATTACAATTTAATTATATCCTGAATAAGCGTCTATGAAACTACTAATTCGTGCCTCGCAGTCCTATCGACCGGTTGATCAATTTGAGGAAGGGGAAAACTGTCCTTAGGGCAAGCTTTATTTAGGTCGGTATAATCTATACAGACCCACCACTTCCCATTAGCCTTTTTGTCCAACACAACGTTGGCTACCCATTCAGGGTAATATACCTCTTCAATGAAGTTGGCTTTGAGGAGTTTTCCAACCTCTTCCTCGATTACGGCGTATCTCTCAAGGGCAAGGGCACGTCGTTTCTGACGGATGGGCTTGTAATTTGGGTCGATATTGAGCTGGTGAGTTACGATCGAAGGATCAATACCCACCATATCTTCATGAGTCCATACAAAGACATCAGTTTATCAGCGTAACAAGGCTATCAACTTCTCTTTCAATGGCATAATTAGGGATGATCCAATTCGGACAGTCTTCGAGAGGTTCGACTCATTTAAGGGTACTTGGATGAGCTCTTCCACGGGCTGGCCACAGCCAGGAGATTCGTCGCGTGGATCCAGGGTTTCGATCGTTGTGATCTCTGTAGGTACTTGTAGGGCAGTAGCATAACATCATCAAGAGTCGTGTTGGTCTCCTTTCACCACCCCGATGTCGTTCTCAGTCGGAAACTTCATGGACAAGTGATAAGTTGAGATGATGGCTCGGAGAAGACAGAGGGAAGGTCGCCCGAGGATAGCATTGTAGACTGAAGATTGGTCAACTACTAAAAAATTGATCATAATAGTGGTTTGACTCGGCGCCTCCGCAGTAGTGAGCGGGAGGCAAATTGCTCCCTCTGGAAGAATTTGTCCGCCTGAGAATCCGATCAACGGAGTCCTTATGGGCCTTAGAGCCGATCTTTCGACGCCCATCTTGTTGAATGCTTGTGTAAATAGTACATCCTCAGATGAACCCATGTCGATAAGAACTTTGAAGACCTGGCAGTTTGCAATAGTAACGGTGACGACCAAAGTGTCGTCATGCGAGTGATGGATGCCCTTGATGTCTTCCTCTGAGAATGCTACAGTATATTTTTCAAACTTTCTTTCCTTTGGAGGCCGAGCTAGAACCATGATTTCAGACTCAGGCCAATTAATATTCCTCGCGTGCTTTTTTCGAGCATTACTTGAATCGCCTCCACCTAAATGGCCACTGATAATAGTTCAGATATCCTCAGTGGGCTGGTTATCGTTTGGGCGTTCTTCCGTGGTTCTAGCTCCAGGATCGACATGCTCACCGAGATGGCCGTCTCGGATGAGCCTCTCAATCTCCTGCTTCAGATTATAACAATCGCTAGTGTTATGTTCATGATCACTATAGAAATGACAATATTTGCTCTTATTCTGTCAATTCGGGTTACACCGAAGTCTGTCTGGCCAATTGACGAATTCATTGCCTTTGATCTCCATTAATACCTGCTCTTGTGGCTTGTTGAGCAGGGTGTACGTCAAAAATTTATGATTAGGCCGTTTCCCCAATCTACGTTTATCGCGAGACCAATCATCTTTTCGCTTTTTACTACTAGCCGAGTCAACTTCTTTTTTGGCTGGCTCTTGGGCTAGGGTTTTCGCGTTTCTTCGGCATCCGCATATTTATTTGACTGAGCCATAAATTCGGCCAGAGTAGCAGGCGAGTTCTTGTCCAGAGATACGAGAAACTACTTGTCTTGAACTCCTTGCATAATTGAATTGAGAGTTGTCTCGTCCGAGTGCATCTGGACTTGGAGCGATTTAAAATTGAAGAGCTTGATATAATCCTTAAGTAGCTCATTTTAGATTATATTGTTTGGATGTGCAGATGACTTAAATTTTTTTCCCACAAATGAAATTGGCAAGGAAAGCGTCGTTAAGTTCGGTGAAGGAGCTGATCGACTTCGGTTTCAACTGTTTAAACCAAAGCTGAGCTACGTTGACCAAGGTGAGAGAGAAGGCCCGACACATCACGGCATCCGAGGCATCATGCAATTCCATGTACGTCCGGAAGGACTCAATGTGCTCGGTTGGGTAGATTTTGCCAGTGAAGGACAGGATTCGAGGAAGGTGGAATCGCTCTGATAATTGAGCTTGCATGATTTCCTCCGTGAATGGGGACGACTTTGCCTTGGGTCTGATTTGATTGGCGTGGCAGTTTTGCTTCATATCTACGATTTCTTCCCGCATTTCTTTTCGCAGGTCCTGCATATCAGCATTCTAAGGCTCGTCACTATCAGTTGTGCCCTCAATGGGGGGCCTGTTGCGCCTTCTCCGATCTATTTCATGTCGTAGATCGGAGGCAGGCAGTGGAGCGGTCATAGAGACAAGGGACGGTGCCGGTTCAACTGGAACCTGATGCTGGCTTTGTTGAGGGGCACTTTAAGGTGAGACGGGCTAAAGAATGATGAATTGGCGTTGAGCATTGGCCCGACCATGCCTTGTTGGGGCGGCTAGACCGGCTGACGATGAATTTGTTATAGCATCTGCTTCATATAATTCAGGTCGGTCCTGGGATTTTAGACCTCCTTGTCTAATCGTCCATTGCCACGATTTCGTTGCGTATGTCTGGTTAAAATAGAGGTTGCCAGATGGGCCGTAGAACCTTGTCGGACAAATATGTACATCACGTACGATAGCAATAGATGTTGATCTGTGTTATGTATACATGATTAGCCAATCCATTATTAGTCCAATTACAACCAGCCATTTTAAATAAACTCAAAGGTCACTACGGGGGCTCGTCACTAGCGTAGGCCGATAGCTCGGGCATAGGTCTCATACCACCATCCTCGACTCATGAGACTACCATCTTAGGATGTTTAATGGAAACCCATCGACTAGTGGCTAGTCATATTACGGTATATGGGACTTACCATCGTATGGTTGCATGATATAAAATGTCGAACCCATATAAGGCAAATACCAAAACAAAGCCACATAGGGCAATATCAAAAGAAACCATATAGGGCAATTATCAAAATAGGCTACATAGGGCGAGTATCAAAACCATGCAATAAAAGACTGTCTTTGAAAACCATTGGACACAACAACCCTGGATGGTATGCCCACATCAATGGTCAATTTTAACCACCATTCAATAACCACTAAGTCAAAGGTCCATTACAATCATATTCAATCAAGTTATATCCCAAGTATGGGTATACATTTATAGGTAAGGGTTTCCCACTAATGTACCAATTTAAATCCTATAAGCAATTCACAAGTAATCCAATAACATGAATTAAATATACAGGACACACATTAAGCATGTGATATAGCGACTCAATTCCAACAATTAACACATGTGGTTACAGAATGGAGATATCATTTATAAATTAAAATAAAATTATAACTTAAGCTAATGGGAAAATGGAAAGCTCAAGGGGAAGAATCATCACCTTATACTTTAAATCGCCTACCAGTGTTACTAGAGAGTGCGTGTTTCCTTAGAATCAAACCCTATCATAAATTGTAAAGTTATACAGTTAGGTTCAAGCTTACACACTATTTAGGGTTAGGGTTTTAACCTAGGGTTTGGATCACTTAGGTTTAGTGTTTCACCCTAAGGTTTAGGCTTAGGCTAGATTTTTAGGTTTTGGTTATGGGATATGAACCTTATTTAGTGTGGCCATTTATGATACTATCAATGGATGAAATTAAATGAATAAAATTAATCAAGTGAATTGGTCATCAATTTTAGGAATATTAAAAATGACTACTATTATATTAAATTATCTAATACAACCCATGATGAATAATAATATTAATAATTCCAAAACAATTATTAATATTAATAATATACTTAACATTTAGCCAACGTGATACTAATAGTCATTTTGATAAAAATAAATTATATGTTCTAACATTAATAATAATATTTTAAGAATGACAAGGCAAAATATTAATATTTTAATAATGTATTAACTAATATCCGTATTGAAAAATTTACTAATGATTAATCATATCTAAATTTAATTATCTTAAAAATGATAATAACAATTACAATGAAAATTAAATCTGGGAAGAATGGGGACTCACTTAGGATGGGACTCAAACTCGACCCCAACAAAGCTTGAGCGCGGCCCAAGCATGACCTGGCCCAGCTGGACTCGGTCCTAACCGAGTTGACTCGGTTCCAGCTGAGTTGACTCGACGAGTCAAATAATCTTCTCCTTCTCCTCTCTTCTCAACTTCCTTTCCTTCTTCTTACCTTCTTCTTCTTCTCTTCATTTTTTGCGGGAGCTCCAGCAATGACTGGAGTAGACCCAGACTAAGTTTAACTCGGCTGGAGTCGACTGAGTCGAGCCAGTGAGTTGACCCGACCTGCTAATGGTGTGAAGAAGCACGCCATGCAATCTCTTCTCTATTATTTCCTCTTCCTTTCTCTTTCTTCTTATTTCTTCATATTCTTTCAGCAAGAATCGTCCAGTGATGGATGATAGGCCCGGCCTGACTCAAGCTCGATCGAGTTGAGTCGGGTTGGTGCAACCGCCACATCTCCTCACCTCCTCATCTTCTTCCTTTCTCCTTTCTTTTTCTTCTTTCTTCTCCTTTTGCTCTTCCAGCTGGAGACGCCCACAATGGATGCCAATTTCGGCCATACTCGTCTAGACCCGACTCAATTTGAGTTGTCGGTTGTGGTAAATCAGCGAGGGAGAAGACGGCACCATTAATGGCAGATCTCGAGCGGAGGTTTCCTCATCTGATCTGCCTCTTACAGATGGTCCATATGGACCTTAGGGAGATCACGAATGGGTTCTTCTTTTTTTTTTTAAAGCTCAGAGAAGTACTGGATGGTGGGCTCGAAGGAGGAGCTTGCGGTGAGTTTTCTCCCGCAGCCGCAAGAATGGTGGGGAGATGAGATGTCATGCGATCCCTTCTTGTCTTACACACACCCTAGCCTATTCCTTAGTCATTGGATGAAAATGAATGGCTCGGATGCCCTGTTTCACCATAGACTCCGAATACCACTAGTACAGAGAAAACCAGCCACTGGTTTTTCTCAAAAACTCTAAAACAAAACCAGGTCTAAATGCAGGGCAGAGATTTACTGAGGTGAATGGTTGAGATTGAGAAGGGAGGGATTCATGTGGATTTTAGGGAGGAAAAACCTTTCCAGCTGCAATTTCCATTTTTGGAAATGCCGCACACGGCCCTGTTTGGGCCTTGTTTGTGCGCATACACATACATGTGATTCTGCATGAGTGGCACAGTTTTGACCATGTCTGAGGGATCTACAAGGTGGGCGGTTTGGATTGGCCGTAGGTGGCTTGCATCGATCACAGACGACTGGTTTCAAGAGAGCTGAAAAACACAACTCTACCACATGCCGTCTCTCTTGTGATTGAGTCTGTGTGTACGTGCGGGCCCACCAGCGTGTAAAAACTACTGGGGTTGGACTGAAATGGAGGGCCAAACATGATGGACGGCTTGGATCATGCATGTGTCCACATATGGTGGGCCACTGTTCAATCAGACAGAAACAACCCGTTTCAGGCCGTTACAGGCGAAAACGTGAAGAAGGAAGTTTCCTTCTTTTGGAAACGTCAGGTTAGACCCCCCTGACCGAGCTTTCACGGTCCCGTGCACATTGAGGGCACGAACTTCACGTACACCCTCATCAAAGGTGAGGCCCATAAAGATGGTATTGACATATCCACTCCGTTCCTTAGGTTCCATGGGTCTAAGTAGGACCCCTAACCACAGATCAGGCCGATCCGAAGCCTAGGTGGGGTACTTCGTGATGTCGCTTAGGCAAATCCTTTCCCTTTATTTGCTTTGTATGATAATGTAAGGCTATGGGCCAAAATATCAAGTAAATCAGATTTCTGAATGGCCCACATGATCATTCGGTGGGAAGCCGATGCTCACCATTGTAACAAGTTAACATGCGAAGCAAGTTACGTGTGATTACATGTAACTTACTAGTTGTATTTACATGTGATAGGTGGGGTCCACTAGTTACATCCTCTGAGAGATCCTCACCGTTCAATTGCTTAGTGTGATGGTGTTAGGCTGTGGGCCAAAATATACGATGAATCCAAGTCCCATGCAGCCCACACGCTGTAAAAACGTGTGAATGAAAAACTCACCGCAAAACCTTCCGTCGGAATGCATGTTGCTGTGGATATAGAGCATATGTTGCTATGTATATAGAGCTTAGGTCTTTTATTTAAGACATTGCCCTTCTTTTTCCTTTGAACTTCTGTCGTCCTTAATTCCTAACCGCACCATCAAATAGAGGCAAAATTTCACCACCGATCATTATTTCTTCAGATCTTTCGACCAGTTAAATTTGGGCTTGGATCTCTCAAGGATGGCTAAGATACTCCTTTAGTGGCTAACACACTCTGTGATTCAAAATAACATTTGTACACATTTGATTAACAAGTTACCAGTTAGTTTGGTCCTATACCCTAAGATCTTCATGGTGATTAGTTTATTATGATATTCGCGTGGCTCGTTTGGCGGATCCAAATATGACGGGTGGTCAGATGATTTGCTAAAAATAAGGAAACTTAATGGTTAGCATTCTGACAATGTATGTAGGTTATTGTACGTCAGTTTTGTAAATGGACGAACACAAGGTTATCTTCTGAAGTGATTAGGGGTAGGACATGTATATTGTTAGATTCGATTGATTTTTTTTTTCACATGTCTAAGTTCCTTAGATTGTAATTCTAATAATGGGTTAAGCATATTCATATGGTGTGAACAAGATGGACGGGCCATAATCTTGATCTGATAAGTATATGAACGGATGTAGAGGTTAAGTAGCTAATTTACTACTATCTAAGGGCTAAAATTTGACGTGTATGGTTAATTTATGATAATTAGGCCTGATATAAAATTTCACATGAAATGGATCGTAGGAACCATGTGATCTAGAATTCAGGGGTCAAGGTCAATGGCATTTTCGTAATTATCACTGAATTATGAGTTTTGGAGAATCTAATGTCTTCACGTGGTTATTGGCACGTTTCTAAGAAGTTCTTACAAAAGAATGCATATCTAAATCATTACAGATAGGGAGTTATTTGTCATGTCATTCATAGGAAAGTACTTATGTCAAATCATGTGATGGATGGTCTTGCCTTGAAATCAACTGTCAGATGGTTGAATTTATTGAATGGAGGTAATTCCCAATAGTTAGGTTTGTGTCAGGGCGAGGATGTAAGGCTAGGATAGTTGGATTGGTGTTGTACAAATATATATAGGTTAATTTCTAGGTAACGCTCGAGAACTTTCAATAATCGGGCATTGAAATGTTCAGGGTATTACAGGTACTCAATTAGGAGAAGTATCTTTTCATGGTTTGTAAAGAAATTGTCCTTGGACATATCATCTCGTCCAAGGGAATTGAGGTAGATAAGGCTAAAATTGATCTTATCTCTAACATACCTCCACTCAAGAACATACGAGATGTGTGATCCTTCTTAGGACACGCTGGCTTTTATAAGAAATTCATAAAGGACTTTAGTCATCTCTCTCATCCTTTATGTAATCTACTTCAAAAAGATGCACCATACAAGTGGACTGAGTAATGCTAAAAAGCTTTCACTAAGCTTAAGGGTATGTTTACCGCTACACTTATCATGCAGCCACCCGATTGGAGCCTTCTTTTTGAACTTATGTGTGACATGTCTGACTATGCTCTTGGGGTAGTTTTAGGCCAGATAAAAGAAAAGAAGTCCTACATTATTCATTACACAAGTAGAGCTCTAAATACTACCCAAGTAAACTACTCAACTACGAAAAAAGAACTCTTAGCCGTAGTGTTCGCTTTGGACAAATTTAAGTCCTACTTGATCAGATCTAAGATTGCCATTTATACAGATCATGCGGTGCTCAAGTATCTTTTTTCTAAGAATGATACTAAGCCCCGCCTGATTAGATGGATTCTCCTGCTCCAAGAATTTGATTTGAAAATAAAAGATAAAAAGAGAGTAGAGAATGTAGTGGTTGACCATCTTTCCCGCCTTAATCTCCCTAATTCCCTTGAGACGACACATATCAATAAATGTTTCTTGACGAATAACTGTTCAAAGTCTCCCATTCACTTTGGTTTGCTGATATTGCTAATTATTTTGCCACAGGTTTCACGTTGACACATTGGACTACACAAGATAAGCAAAAATTCTTCGCCAAGGTACGTAAGTTCTTCTAGGATGATCCGTATTTGTTTAAATATTGCCCAGACCAAATCTTAAGGAGATGTGTGCCAGATAATGAACACTAAAGTGTCATCTCCTTCTATCACTCCCAGGCCTGTGGTTAGAGGTGGACCAAGCTCGGCGTGGCTTGTCCATGGGTATTCGAGTTTGAGCTCGAGCTCAACATTGAAGCTCAGCTTGTTTGCTAAAGTTGTCGAGTTGAGTTCGAGTCGAGCTAGTGGCTCGAGTCTAGTCAGTTTACCTCGAGTCGAGCTCAAGCTTGTTTATATCATCATATGTTATATTATTAAAATTTTTGCTAAAAAATACAAATTAAATGTCTCATATGCTAATGTCACATTACTAACTACTAAGACATAAATGAAAAACCTCTATATACTATCAATATCATATCACAAAACCATATTTTATCCTCGATAATCAACATCAACATCAATTCAAAAATATATGAAAAATTATAAAACCGTTCATGAAAATTTTGAAAATTTTCCTTCCTTCAAGCATTCTGACCCACGTTTTCAATTTCATTGTCCTCTTCATACTCTTCAGCATCGAAATTACTACCGCCCCAAACCGGATGCAACCAATCTTGCGTACATATCAGTGCTTCAACTGTATTCGAGGCGAGCAAGCTTCGATACTTACTAACTACCTTATCGCCAATACTAAAAGCTGATTCTGATGCCACGGTCAAAATTGGAATTGATAAAATGTCTCATGCCATCAACGAAAGTCTTGGGTATTCACAAGCTCGAGACTTCCACCATTGCAAAACATCTAAATCATTATCTTTTAGCCTTATGACCGGCTCCTTTATATACTTCTCTACTTCAGATTCAATTTTCTGCGTATCTGTTTCTTCTTCGTCTAAGAAAGACATAAAGTCACGAAGTCGCTCGCCCTCAGCATTAGTAGAAGAACTACCCATAGTTTGAGAAGTATTTATTACACTTGATGTTTCAGCCAAATTATCAACATATGAAGCAAATAACTCTTCCATCGCAGCATTAATAATGGCAGTCTTCGCTGAAACTCTTTCGGAACTAGAATAAGGTGATTTGAAAATATATCTAACCATTGCCATCTTGTATCGTGGATCCAGGGCAATTGCAATGGCCATTAACAAGTGGCATTCAACCCAATACTTATCAAATTTCAACTGCATTCCTATAGCTATCGCTTTTAAAAATTATGGCTCATCACCAGCACACTTTTTTAGTGCTTTCATAATAAAAAAATTTCAAGAAGAAATTGATTTGCCGTGGGATACTTATTTCCTAAAAAAAATCTTCGAGCAGTCGTAAAAAACTTTGAGAAACTGATGAACATCTTCAGCTTTCTTCCAGTCTTCATCACTTGGCACGTATGTGTACATTTTATCGTGCGCCGCAAGTTTAGGGAATGCAACTTTAAATTGTAAAGCTGTATCCAATATTTCATAAGTGGAATTCCAGCGAGTGTAGACATCTAACTTCAACTGCTATTTAAATTTCAAATCTAAACATTGGATTATATCATTCCATATACTCAGTCTTGAAGGTGACCCCCTTATGTATTTAACGCTATCTCGTATGTTTGCAATCGTTGAATCAATTATTTTCAACCCTTCTTGCACAATCAAATTGAGTATGTGAGCACAACATCTAACTTGAAATGTTTTACCTTCGAAGAATAAATTTTCGGCAGCTTTGAACTGAGTACGTAAGAAAGAAACCAAAGTATCGTTGGACGAGGTATTATCTAAAGTAATTGAAGAAATTTTCTTTTCAATGCCCCACTCAACAAGATAATTGTAAATGTAATTGGACATGACCACACCGGTATGAGGAGGAGGAGGAATATGGCGGAAGTTTAAAATCCTCTTTTGTAATTTCCAATCTGCATCAACAAAGTGTGCGGTCAATGACATATATCCCTTTCTCTGATTCGAGGTCGTCTACATATCCGAAGTTAAACTTAATCTGGATACGGATGTCAAGGGAGCTTTCAAGTTAGCTTTCTCAACAGCATACATCTTCATACAATCTCTTTTCACTGTACTACGAGAAGCCTTCTCACATCTTGGATTTAAAAATTTACAAAATCCCATGAAAACTTTACTTTCTACCATGCTGAATGGCTTCTCATTGACTATCACTAATCTTGCAAACCACTCATTCAGTTTATTTGAATTATACTTATATGTTGAAAGTGAAGCTTTAGAGTCGTCGTCTTCAGAAACGGTAAATGAAAGCAGTTGCTGAACTCCACCCTTTAATGTTCTTGGTCTCTTCACACATTTATCAAGATGCCTCTGATAATGAGTTGTAGAAGAACCAGAATGCTTTTCGTAAAGAGTTTTACAATACTTGCATCTAATCTTGACTGAACCATCTAGTTGCGTGATCTCATCAAAAGATTTCCATATTGCCGATCATTTTTTTCCTTTCACAATACCCAAAGTTGTTTCAACTTTGTTATCTAATTTTTCTTTATCTACCACGGCTAAAGGAGAATTGATTGACGCATTAGGGCCAAGAGTACTTGGATTTTCTTCAGTAGTCATCTAAAAATTAAAAGATAACAAGGGTAGGGTAAGATTAAGGTTTTTATAGGTTGAAGGAATTAGTCAACGACATTTATACATATATATAAATATATAATACAAACAATATCGGGCCCCTCCATAAACTGCAAGACACAAGTGTCTCAAATAGTCCCCTAATAAATAAATCCACCGGGATACATACATATACATAACTATAAATTATCCATAATTGTTTCAATTTTTGTTTCCTAATTATTTCTAATTATTTGATTATCACATTGGTAGAGATATATTAGTCCAATGCTCTTATTTCAACAAATAGTTATTCATAAAAAGAGGTTGTAATTGTCCCATGTTTCTTTTGCACTATTTTTTCTATGAAAATGTTTAAGGTCAATGGTGTAATAGAAAAAGTCATGTCTCAATATCTTAACCGATAAAATTTGCATTGAAGAGGTTTCTTAAAAATGATTTTTGTAAAAGAAAATCTAAAAAAGTGAAATGAAATGATCCATTTTTTCAAACAAACACATTAGAGGAATTCTTTTTTTTTTTTTCCCTACATTTTTCCATGAGTTTCTGATCAGAAGGCCCATGATTTGAATGGTTCTCATTGGTGTGCATGTGGGCCTTTCTTGGCAAAGCAATTTTTAGACCCGGTGATCAGGACTGTTCATCAACTTTCCTATCATCTTGTATACTAGAAATATAACCGTCAGATTGGAGTAGTTCCACACGTTGAGAATGTGGACTGTCCATACATTTGCTTTTATGATGGTAAGACGACCCATCAACATTTAATATACCGTACCATTGAGTTTGATCTTTTTTTTTTTTTTTAACAATGCGAACCTTTTAAGGTAGGGACGTCTCGCTATGCTGCCACATGTACAATTCTAATTCTAGTCAAAGAAACTGATGCGGATTTCCTAAGAAAGCCTTTTACAGGAAGATCCTGTACATGGATTCTAGGTGGGGCCCACTGTGATGTTTGTGAGAAATCAAAGCCGTCTATCCATTTTTTGACCTCATTTTAAGACATTCTACAAAAATGAGTAGGATCTAAAACTCAAGTGGGCCATAGGAGATAAAATAGTGGGGAAAGGAATGCGTACCATTGAAACCTTCTTACGCTCTACCTTACTATTTATATGCCATCTAAACCATTTATAAGGTCATTTTCACTTAGATAAAGTGAAAAAACAAAAAAAAAATAGATCGTTAAAAACTTTTATGGACATATAAATATTTCAACGGTGGTCACTAAATCTCCACTTTTTCCTCTCGTGTGGCCCATTTGAGTTTTTGATCCTCCTCGATTTTGGTCCCATGTCATACAATGAGCTTCAAAAACAGATAGAGGGGTTAAATTTCCACAGAGAACTAAGTAGGACCCACAAAGAATATTTTGTAGGAACTTCCTTCGAAAGTCTTTGGTAGGAAATCCGTGTCAAGAAACAATTAAAAACGGGGAAACAGATTGGCTACTCCCCCTGCCACCAGCCCCGTGGCTGGTGGTCGGTGATCTGTGGGCCCCACCATGATATATGTGTTTCATCCATTTTTTTCATCCATTTTTACGGATCATTTTAGTGGTTGATCAGAAAAATGAGAGGGATATAAATCTCAAGTGGACCACACCACAGGAAAACATTAGTGATTGGATATCCACCATTAAAATCCTCCTAATGCCCAATTTACTGTTTATTTGACATCCAATCTGTTGAGTAGGTCATACAGGCCCAGAAGAAGGGAAAAAACAAAGATCAACTGGATACAAAACTTTTATGGCCCCTAAAAAGTTTTTAATGGTCAATGCTCATTCAACACTTTTTCTTTTAATGTGGTCCACTTGAGATTGTGATATACCTCATTTTTTGTCTCATACCATAAAATGATCTAGAAAAATAGATGGACGACATGGATAGAACACATGCATCATGGTAGGGCCCACAGAGCACCGACCACCAGCCATTGGCGGGTGTCAGGGGGAGTAGCCAATCCGTTTCCTAAAAACGGACGCGGATTAACTACTGACATGTTACCGTGGGTCCCACCATGATAGATGTGTTGTATCCACACCGTCCATCAATTTGGAGAGATCATTTTACGATATTATTTAAAGAACTAGTCAGATCCAAATCTGTAGTGGACCCCACCATAAAAAGCAATGGAGAGAGTAACTGCCACCGTTGAAACTTTCCTAAGGTTCACCGTGATGTTTATTTGAGATCCAACCTATTCATAAGTTAAAAAAGACATTATATAAGGGAAAACACACATATTAGCTAGAACGGAAACTTTTGTGGCCCTTAGAAGTTTTTAACAGTGGGCGTCAGTCTCTCCACTATTTTCCGTGGTGGGGTCCACTTGAGATTGACCTAACTCATTCTTTTGATCATGCCCTAAATTAGTCTCTCCAAATGGATGGATGGTGTGGATACAAAACATACATTATGTTGGGACCCACCGAACCTGGTGACGTCACTTCGCTACTCAACCTGTCAGTGTCCATTAAAAAAAGGGCATCAATATGGTAGGAAATGAATAGACGCAGGCACCGGTGATATCTTTCCTCATAATGAAGGGAGGATTTGAAGATCACTGACATTTCTTTTCATATCCATCGTGGAACCGCAAATATGAGATTTCATGTGGGCCCCACCACTCGGATGATCGCAAAGAAATAGGCCTGTCTACCCGGTCTCCAACGGATGGATGCACTCACCTCCAAATCAAGAAAGAGAAAAAAAAAGAAGAAGAAGAAGAAAAGAAGATGCACTCACCTCGTCAGCGTGCGGCTGTCATGCCAGTGGGGTGGGGCATAGATGAAGAAGAAAGGGAAAGGGAGAAATGGAAAGCTGCAGCCGAGTGGGGTAGACGGTTAGGGTTTTTAGAAAAATAAAAATGTTTTACTTTTCCTTATTTTATATATATATATATTATATTATTATATTTATATATAATATATAAATTATATATAATTTAACATATTTCTAATCGACCCGAGTCGACCTCAAGTTGAGTCGAGTTAAAACAGCACATGGTCGAACTTGGCTCGAACTCAACTCGAGCTTCCATATTTTAGCTTGACTCGACCTGACTCAGCCATTCAAGCCGAGTCAATCCAAGCTGACTTGAGCTGAGTTGAGTGAGTTAATCGAGCTAGCTTCACTCATGAACAGCTCTACCTGTGGTGTTCACTTTTCTGTTAAAAAGACCACTACCAAAATTTTACATTGTGGCTTTTACTGGTCCACTATTTCAAGGACACTCATGAGTTTTGCAAAGCTTGTGAGTGTTGTCAGAAATTGGGAGCATTATCTTGTTGAAATATGATACCCTTGAACCCCATTCTTATTATAGAAGCATTTGATTGCTACGGCATCGATTTCATGAGACCATTCCCCCAATCCTTTGGAAATCTATACATTTTGATAGCAGTAAACTATGTCACTAAATGGGTTGAAGCGATTTCATGCCAGAACAATGACACCATCAAACAGTCGTTAAATTCTTAAAAGAAAACATCCTTTCCCGGTTCGGAATGCCTCGAGCCATCATTAGTGATGGGGGCTCACACTTTTGTAATAGGCCATTTGTGAACTTAATGAAGAAATATGGCATCTCCCATAAAGTGAGCACTCCATACCACCCACAAACAAATGGGCAAGCTGAGATTTCTAATAGAAAAATTAAACAATCTTGGAAAAGATGATTAACCCTGACTGTAAAGATTGGTCAATCCGATTGACCGATGCCTTATGAGCTTATCGTACCACATTTAAGACTCTTATTGGAATGTCTCCCCTTAGACTTGTCTATGGGAAAGCTTGCCATTTGCCTGTGGAGTTGGAACATATAGCCTACTGGGTGATCAAAAATTTGAACTTCAATTTAGACAACGCTGGCTCGCTACGCAAACTTCGGTTGAATGAACTTGAAGAAATTCGGAATGATGCGTATGAGAACTCAAGAATTTACAAGGACATGATGAAGGTATTTCATGACCAACACGTTCTTTAAAAATTATTCCCAACAAGTCAGAAAGTCCTCCTATATAACTCTCAGTTACATCTCTTTCCGGGCAAACTTCGATCTCATTGGACTGACCCTTTCACTGTTATGAATGTTTATCCTCATGGGGCTGTCGAGATTCGGAATCCAACCAATGGCAATGAGTTTAAAGTAAATGGACATCGATTAACACCATTTGTTGAAAAATTTAATTCAGAGGACATGTCCATACCTTTGATTGATCCTGTATACCTGGAGTGATCCCCTAGTCTGACAGAGGCGTAGTTAGGTTTATTGCTATCTACTATTTTAGGATAGTCAGCTTTATGCTGCTTAGGATAGTTTGCTTCCTCCGTTTTAGGATAGTTTGTTTTTTGTTGATAAACTCTTGCGCTAACCGACATTCATGCTGAGATCCTTTGAAAACAAGCTGCAAAATCTCTTCATCAGGTACTATCTCTCCATCACTCTTTTTTCAATTACATTGTCTCTTTTACAAATCTTGCGTAATTCTTTTACATTGAGGTCAGTGTAGATTTTAGGTTGGGGATGGGAGATTAGGTTACTAAATCAGTGTTTTCTCAGTTATGAGCAAATTTTGTAAAATTTTTGAAAACTTTTTAATGTTCATATGTTTGGAAAGTAATAAGTTGTGTATTTAAGACTGTTTTAAGTATGACAATAAGATAAGAAATCGAGTTTTGAATTGTTGGAGTTGGAGCAACTAAGTAATCTATCACTTATGGTTCTTACATTCACTTGGTTAAGAGGATGTTTGAATATTATTTTATTCAAATTGTTCTCTATGAATATTATTAGATTTTCTAATTATTAGTTTAGTGATCAGTGAAAGATATTGAGAACCGAGTCTGGAGAATTTTATCCATCTTAAAAGAAGAAAAGAACCAGTTAAAAAAATAGGAGATCGACAAAAAGGTCATAAAGAATGAAGAATCACAACATCTTTGAGGGGAATGAAAAATGTCTTTGAAAAAGATATAATGTCTGAAAAAAAAAAGATGAAAAGATTGAATGAATACAAATGACCGTCGATATAAAATCAAAAACTGAAAAAAGAAGGAAAAGGGGATAAGTTCGAAATCAGTACTTGGGTTTTCAACCAATCTTGAAGTGATGAGCATGGCTAGCAGTATGAAAAGATAGTATTTCCACTGAGCATGTTGAAAACTTGATATGTGAACTATGCTCTGACCTAATGGATAAAGGATTTATTTGATTGTTGCTTATGTGGTTTGGCTCCAGGTTTTCAAAAACTCATTTTCTCATCTTGAGTCTACTCATGCATACTTGATCACACAAAAGATCATTTTCTGAACAAGATTTGAACATTGCGCATTAAATTTCATTTTTCACATACTTTGCCTGGGACTAGCAAAATGCTGGTTGGGGATTGTGTTGAGGGTCAAATATTGTATATTGGGCCCCATTTATTACTTGGTTTTATAAACCTGATAATGCTTAATGTTCTATTTTACTCATGTTTGTGTTGCAAGGTGAATTTAAGAGCTTGGATTGAAAAGGATGCTAAAAGTATGGATTTAATGCTCAAGAATCACCAAATCCACTGGACAGATCGATCATTAATAGTTTGGGGCCACCTGATCTCTGGATATGCTTCAATTTTGGACTCACCCCCTTAAATCAAATGGGGAAAACGAATCGACAGTGTAGATTTCCCAGGAACGTCATGGTAGACCCCACCTAGATTTGAGTGCGAATACAACACTCGTACTACCACACCACACCAAGTGGTGAGCATGGTCAAACTTGGTTTGACCCGTGCTCTCCACGAAGGAAAGAGAGAGAGCCCTCTCTCCAGCAGGATTTCTGCTGGATCAGCGCTCGAACAGAGCACCGTTAGCCTCATCACAGGCCACTAAGACCAGCCCAGAAGATAGATCTAGACTATCCATTGAACTAGAACGGGCCGTCTGATCAAGGCTTAGAAGAAGAACTTGCAAAGAAGCAGTGAGGACAACTTTCGATCATTCAAACGGAAGATAGACAGTGCTAAGAAAGGTTTTACAGGCCACCACAGATCCGATCCAGACCATTCTCTTTGTAGCCAGGATTCCAAGCGGAATCCAATGAATGGAATGGATTTCCCCGCATGCACTGATCATGGGCCTACCAATCATCGCAGATCCAAGAATGTCCATAGAGAGTGCGAACGTGAATTGTGGATGCACTTCCACGAGGTGATGATGGGCCACCATTATGGCCTTATCTGAATGATCCAGACCGTTCATCTGGTGCGAAAAGGAGAAAATAATAAATCCCAAACTTCTTTCACTACATATCTAGATCAGGAAGGCAGAGAAAGAAATCTCCTGTGGTTTTAAATTATTAAACAAAACAACATCCATCCACTGTGATGAATCTTAGGACCCACCCACCATCATCCACAGGGATGATCGGAACTGTCCATAATTCTACTTGGATGATTTCGATCAGATCCTGGTGTTTTTCACTCTCAACCAAAATACATCCTCGTCTGCAAGCTACGTTGAAAGGAGCTGGTACGGTTCCAAATTCTCTATTAATGTGGATCTTTCATTTTTCTATTATGTGTGAGCGCTTTACAAATCATTAAGGAATATATTCACTTGGCCGAGGCACTTCCTTAGGGTCTTCAGCTTGCCTTTGCCCTTTTTGTGCTCGGCCACCTTTACCTTAGTATGTATGAAGCAACCACTAAAGGATTCTACTAATTTGGCTTGAATATATATCCAAATTTATGAATATTTTGGAGCAAATCTCATCTAATCCGCCCCAAAGGATATTGAATTCACTTCCTTTGGCCACCGTAACATTCTTTGCTCTAAGATCAATTATTCTTTCGTTGAATATATGAATTTATTTTTGTCTTTTACCTTCAATAAATCTAGTCATACCTTTTGTCCCTTAAGGATAAAGATTTTAGTCCGATTTGGTTCACTGGAGAATTTGAATCAACTAATACATAAATGGCAAGCCTTAGGGATGTGGCTTGGAAAAGCTAAATGATCTGCAGAGACTTACCATATGGTGGCATCATCTATAAGGGCGTTAATACCAAGGTTGGCGTTGAACAATACTGCCCCAATCTTCTTATACGCCAATTTTCTTTGGCTTAAGGTATCCCTTTCCTTTTCTTGCACCGAACTTATAACCACCACTGACTTATTGACCAATCATAGATTCGGTCGCCATCTTCCATACTCTCCATAAAGGATTTGAGTCCCTTAGCTCATCCTTCATGCTTCCTCTTTGCACCATTCGCCCACAACAACTAAAGTCATTTCACTCATGGTGGAATAATTATTATGGGACTCTGATCAGCGAGTCTTATGAATTAATAATCGGCCTACTTTCTTCTTCATCAAAGGTGGAGAAACATGCAACCAGGGAGAAGAAGAATAAAGGAAGCACCAAGTAGTCAAACACTTTGCTGTCGATCATGCCTTCTCCTATCTAGAGAAAAACACGATCAAGGAAAGCAAACTTGATCACTTAGTCATCCTATCTCCAATACCAATAAAGACGATTTCTCCTTCATTCTCTTTAATAAAAATGGTCGGGCAAATTCAACCTATGCTGAAGCGACAAAAGACCACAATAGTAGATCTAACCCATATTTATTCCAAATACTACTTCAATCCTAGTGCTTGCAATTCCTTCGACCATTTCAAAGATTTCAGAGCTTGGTCCTCTTGTAATGCATCACCCTGCTCTGCCTGCAACATTTGGTCAAACTGCTTCATGTATCCCTTCTTCAGCCAAAGTGATTGTAGATTTTGAGAAATATAATAAAACTATATTTTGACCAGGTGCCTCCCCTACTAAATACTCTTAGGAAATGTAAGAGGCATATAAGAGACATAACGATGCTCATTTTAAAATGGATCGATATCTCAAACTATATCATCCTAATCCTTATCCTTTTCCTCACTCCAACTGAGCTTTAGCTTTAGTCATTAATCTTACCAAACTTTCACCAACAGACGATTGATTCAATATCGTTGTTGTTCAGTCAGATAAAGGTGGATGTTATTTAACATTATGCAATTTCCTTTCCTATAATGATTGTGAAGTCTCATTTGAAAGTGCACCTGCTAATGCCCTGGTTTGTCAAGTTACGTGTGTGGTGAGTCAAACTGGTTGCAGAACTCGATTGGAAGATTATTTCAAGCATCTAGCTCAATCGGATGTGTGGAAGCTCGCATTAGGTAAATCATAGACTCACATCCCATGTCCCAAAACACCAGGTGATTAAAACCCTTAAAACAAGATAGACATCTTAGGGTTCTATGGTGAGAAAACTTTTGGTAAAATAGGAAAATCTCTAAGTTTTTCTCGCTCTGTCGATTTTATCGAAGCACCCTCGATATGATCGACCTGCACTGTCAATATCCTCGAAACCTTAACAATACTATTGATAAGAGGACCAAAATGTCCAACAACTATACATTCATCTGGACGAATTTATCGATATATCGATACACCTATCGATATCATCGATAAAAACACTAAATATATCTAGCAACTTCACAATATATCTGGACGAATGATTGATGTATCGATACACATATTGATATCATTGATATTTAAATCTCGAGCCCATTGAGAGTGGCTCGATAAGATCAACAGGCAGATTTTCGGCGCCCCTGTTTTTTAACGAAAATCTCAAAATTCTTCGATATACCGATGACCGTCAGATATGATCTAAATTCAAATATCGATAAGATCAGAGGTCCATCGATGATATTGACAGTGAGCGTGCATTTCTTAAAGCATTTATTTTAGGTTATTTTTAACTATGATCGGGGGCCCTTCGATTTAATCGATATTCAAATATCGATGATATTGACACCAGATCAATTGCATCGAACGATGTCATAATCTGTCCAGTAAGATTAAAGGTAAATCAGTTGGATTTATCGATGTCTCGACTCTGATCTCGATGTCATCGATATTCAAATTCCGATGACCTCGATGGTTTCTCCGATCATTCATGAAAACCTGAAATATCTCAAGTCAAGTCTCTCTCATTTTTCATGTATCGATAGATCTAACCTGTCATTGATGGAATCGGAGTTCGAAATCCGATGACATCAACAATAGTTTTGATTCATCGACCATCTGGCAAAGAGTTTCAAAAGCGTATGACATTGAGTCCGAGTCATCGAGCAGACCATCGATGCTATCGAGATTATACGCTCGATGATATCGAACCTGCTCGATGATATTGAACTCTGTCATAAATGTGACCGTTTTATATCCATTGGAACTTTTTGCCTATTTATAGAGGACTTGTCTTTTGTTGCTGTGAGAGAAAGTAGAGAGAGCTTTTGAGTGTTTAACCTTAGATCATATACCCTAAGCCCTTTCTCTCAAGGGAGTTCATCCTCTAATCCACCCTCACCATTGATATTCAATGGAGTGGATTGGGGAATGAACTTCTACATTCAAGGATCCTCCAACTACTACCTTAATGGCAAATCATTATGCTGGGATGCCTTGAATGCATAAGAGTGGAACTACTCTACCTTCCTTATAGGTAAACCTTTAGAGAGTAGGATTCCATCTCTACCTTAACCCAACCTTAAGCCTAGTCTTGGTATTCTTTTCTATTGTGGATCAAGGGAGCAGAAGACTCTTCGTTAACAAGTTGGAGGAGATCTTCGGCGTTGTGCTTAACGAGACTCATCAACTTATCTATAAGTATCTAGAGTCCAAGAGGACACTTGAGATCATTCCTTTCTAAGATTGGGTCTTAAGTGGTTCTTACCCTTTGAAGCCCTCGTAGGAGGCCTCCGGCGGGAGTGTACGTTGTGGGTGTATAGTGTGGACCCTTGCTCTTGTGTAAGGCATAAACTGTTAGGTCCTTGTGTAGGTCCTTAACCTGTGTGGTCTAAAATTCGGGTGCGTTGTGTGGACCCTTGCTCTATGGAGAGCATAAACATCTGATTAGGAGTGAACCAGCAAAACTCTGGGTTTGAGGTGAACCGCGTAAAACCTCTGTAAAGGTTGAAGGTGAACCTGATTTAAAACTTTAGGTTTCAGGTGAACCCTGGGAAACCTTCTTAGTGAAATCCGGTACACTCAAGGGTTGAGTGCAACAGCTGGGAGTGGAGTAGACAAGTAGTCGAACCACTATAAAAATGACTGTGTTTAAGATGATTATTGTCTTTCAGTTATATGATTTCCTTGCATGCCTTTATATCTGATTATCTGAGATCACACCTTATACACACACACAGTCATATCCTTCACAATCTTATCTACAACTTATTTATCTTACAAGTAGGTTGTGATTGGATCCTCTACAAGGCTTAAAAGCCAGTAGAGTTAATTTGAGTAATCCTGAGAATTGCATACATAATAGGATTAGAGTGATAGGATTTTGAATAAACTGTAAAAACTTTAAAAAGTCCTATTCACCGCCCTCTAGGACATATTGACATATTCCAACTTCTACTCAGGCGGCCTTCACCGCTATTTCAATTGGTATTAGAGTAGGTCTCTCTTAAGGGCTTCACCGCCTAGAGAGTGATCTTGACTGAAGTAAGGAATATGGCCAAAGGAGAGGGCTCATCAGTCACCAGGCCGCCAGTATTTGATGGAACAAATTATGCATACTGGAAGGCCCCGCATGCACTACTTTTTGAGATCTTCGGACCATGAAGTTTAGGATATTGTTGAATGTGGATATGTGCCACCATCTGAAAAGATTGTACTTGAAAGATTGTACTTGAAGATGGCACAACAATTGAAAAACCCAAACCCAAAGAGAAGTGGATGCAGTTCGATAAGGAAAAATAGACAGCTAAAGCAAAAGCTATGAACGCGATCTACTGTGTCATGTCCCAAGATATTTTCAATCAGATAAGCATGTGTGGGACATCGAAAGAAGCATGGGATCTACTGGAAACAACCCATGAAGGCACAAATACTGTGAAGAGGTCCAAACTACAACTCTTAACCTCACAGTTCGAAAATCTCAGAATGGAGGAGCATGAGACATTTATGGAGTTCTTTACAAAACTAAATATCATTTGTAACTCCATGGGTGGATTGGGAGAGAAGGTCCCGGTTCCTAAAATTTATAGGAAAATTCTAAGATCATTGCCGGAATGCTTCAATCCCAAGGTAACAACAATTGAGGAGTGTAGGAATATTGATGAAATGAAAGTAGAAGAACTTGTAGGTTCCCTACAAACTTTTGAACTACACTTCACTCAACCTCCTGAGTCCAAAACAATTGTCCTAAAAGCCTTCAAGAAAGCATTAAGAGAGGAAAGTGAAAGCGAAAAAGAGGATGAAGATGAGGAGGTGGCTCTGCTCGCGGAAAGATTCAGAAGGTTCTTTTAAAAGAACCGCGGCCGTCCTTTTAGAGGAAGAAGAGTGGACAACAAACCTTCTCCAGGAAAATTTGGTAATAAATCCAAAGAACTACAATGCTATGCCTGTGAGAAGTATGGACACATTACTACTGAATGACCAAACCAAAAAACAAAGGGCAAAGCAATGGCCGCAACATGGGATAATACAGAAGAGTCAAACTCTGAATCTAATGACTCTGAGAGTAATGAAGACTGAAAATCCCTGAAAATTCTTATGGTCTTCAATGCTCCGATCAACTCAACTAAATCTGAGAGCGAACAACAATCCATAGAATCATTTTCATTTGATAATGAGAAATCTGAAGAAGAAAAAGAGGAACAAAGTGAACTACAAGATGCTTAGAACCATCTCTATACCCATAGCATCAGTATCCTTAAGAAACTTGGAATATCAAAAAACAAAAGCAAGCTGCTGCAGAAGGACCTGAATGAGACACTGGAAATTAACAAACAAGTAATGAATGATCTGCAATAGTATTATTCAAAAAATGATACATTAGAAAAAGTGAATATCTTTCTTAAGTCTGAATCTGATAAGCTGATTAAACAGGTTGAACTACTAGAAGACGAAAATAGTCTTCTTCGAAACAAGAATCATACACTCCTGTTTGATATAGAAGAATCCAAGAAGATGACCAGGATAAATTACAAGTTTTCTCAAAGCAGTGAAAAGCTAGAAAAAATGTTGAGAATAGGAAGACCTGGTAAGGATAAAAGTGGCCAAGGCTATGAAAAGCCTAAACTAAGATCTGGACATGAGCTGAAATGAAATTTTTTTCTCTGAGCCATCAATGATACATCTGAGGTTCTTGACCTCAAATTTTGTATATAAACATACATATGTTTATAATTTTTGATGTACAGTAATTGTACATAATTTTTGATGAGTATGCTTGAAGTCAGTGTCATCTGGTGTCTAAAATCTGAAAAACTTTCATAACTGATACTCCTACTGATTCGTCATGTGTATTCTCGATCAAATCGATAAAATGTCAATATTGTCGACATCTCATCAGAATTTGAAAAGTCACTTGATCGAGAATACTATTGGGGCCACTATCGATCATATCGACTGAGGATCATCAATAAAACCGAAAGTAAGTTTGATAAAATCGACAGATGGCCCCCGATAAAAGTCAATAAAGTGAAAAAGAGGATTTATTTTTCAAGAGTTTTTGGTCGCCCTCTCTGTTCAATTCTCCCAACCAAACTGCTGAAAGTCACGTCGGATCACTCAAATTCTTCTACAAATCCGGTAACACCCTTCCAAGCACACCATGTGTCCATCTCTTTTTTGTTGGGTATCTATCGTTTTTGTCAGTTATTTTTGTCATCTTTCCCAAGTCATTCAAAGTGAATCCAACCACATGGGAAAAGATAAAGGGAAAGCATCCGGACAAGGGGAATCTTCGAAAACCTCTCGACAAAAGGTGCTTGCCTCTAAGGCTAAGGCAAGTGCTTCCAAACCTAGGATCCCCACAAAGCCACGCTCCAAACAAGGTGGGTCCTATTCGGAAGATCAGACTCCTCCACCAGTGCAAGTCAATCCCGTCTTAGCAAGGTTTACAGGAAGGAAAGTCATTCCCGAGAGGAAAGGTGACAGAAGCTGCTTGATCCCATATAATCTGGAACCTCTTTTTGCAGTTGTAGATTGGTCACCAGTTCTCAACTTTGGAGGATCGTATCAACTTGAACGAACTTACCAATTCTTTGCTACTTGCCATTCTCTGACATCTGATCCCCCCTCCATCTCCGTCACTGTAGATGGTGATGATGTGCTGATCACTCCAGGGTCTGTTGCAGGAATATTCAATCTTATCCTATCCCATGTGGGAATTCCTGATATGGACATGGAAGATCCTGAAGTTCGATCTAAGGTCACTAAATTTCTCTGTCACGATCGTGATGTCGAGTGGTACCAAGGAAATGCTCTCAAAGTTAATTTCATAGAACCACGCTATCGAGTCCTGCATGGTATTCTCGCTTCAAACATCTACTCTAGAGGCTCCAACAGAGCTGATCTCACTAGCTTCATGACTATGATAATCTATTCAATTGCCTCCGGGGTCAAGATCTGTCTGCCTACCCTGATTGTGTATCAATTGGTGTATGCTTTTCATAGGGCTAGGGACATTCTCCTGCCATACCCCTGGATCATCAATACAATTTGTAATGTCATAGGATTCCAAACCACAAATGATCTAGTTCTTCCTCTCCAGTTCTTCAATAAAAGCAACATCCGAAGGATGGATCTGGTGTTTCATAAATATCCTGAGGAGCCGCTGGAGGAATGAATCCAAGTTGAGGGAGAAGATAAAGCTGACGACGCGCCTATGAGAGGGACCGGGATGACTGAAGAAGATGCCTCTAGACCGTACTATGCTCCATCAACATCAACATTTGGGCATGCAAGGAGATTTAAGCTTCAGTCAGACAAGCTTGGGGCTATTTAGCACGATGTCTCTCAGCTCAGGGAGTCAATGAATGAGAGATTTACTGCCCTGAAGCGGATGGTGCTGAGTGTGCAGCAAACCGTCCAGCAGTTGGTGGACGTGATAACTTGTCGCCAGAACGACACGACACCATTACATTCTGCACCATAATGATGATCACTACACACTATCCCATACACTCCACTCATAATTCTGCATATGAATATTAGTATCTTGTTGAATATTTTATGTCTATCTGAGTGTATGTGATACCTAGCTAGTCTGGTACATTTGTTTAAGAAGTATATGTCCATAGTTGGACTGAATTTTTTTCTGGTTGATTACTGGTGTCTGTGGCAGTATGTGTGGATATGTTGGCTGCATTTTGGGTATGGCTGAATAGAATTCTTATCATTAATGCCATATTTTGTTCCACTAGTTTGTCTGATGGAATGCATATGATGTGTTTAATGCTTAATTGCTTTACTGTTATCACTACTTTTCACCTGTTCTGACCACAGATGACTTCTTATAATATTTTGATCATTACTCATTTGTATCTTGTATGCATGTTCTCTCAAGTATTTTAAGTTTCAGTCAATATCACTTGCTATACCTTTGCCAATGACTGACAAAAAGGGGGAGAACAATTCAAAACACCCCGAGCGGAAAATCGTATATCTAATATGTTGCAGGTGTTAGGGGGAGCAGCTGCACCAAGAAAGGGGGATTTTTGAAGTAAGGGGGAGCAAATACTTCTAGAATGTGTACATGGGTTTTTAAAAAATTGTAAAATTGTGTAATTGCATGTTGATGAGGGTCAAATATTGCATCTCAGACCCCGACTATTTCCTAATTTTACGTACATGATAAGGTTTAATGGAGTGTATTAATTGTGTTTTTGTTACAGGATGAAATCAGGAGCGTTGATTGAAAATTGATGATAAAAACATGGATTTGGCGCTCCAAAATTACCAGAGCACGGAATGGACTCCAGAGAACCAATAGTGAAGATTTTACGCGCCTGGGATGGGAGGAAAGCAAGCCAAAGGGGCCCGAAAAGGGTCTAGAATGCAAGATCACACGGTTCCTGCCATCCAATCAGTTCGAAACCTTATACATGGGATTAAGGACATAAATTAACCATACATTTCAAATTTCAGCCGTCGGATCACAATGGAAGTGTCCCAACTGACAAATCAGCCCATAAATCGTTGATTTCAGGCCCACCTGATATCTGGAACCTCTCCAAAATTTACCTGGACGGGTTAAATAATATGGGAAAAAGGATGGACGGAGCAGATCTCTCGTAAACATCATGGTAGGGCTTGTGGATGAAGAGTGTGCATCGTGCACACGTGCACCAGCTGTGCACCGTACCCGTATCTCGGTCAGCGAGACATTGACCCGCGCTCGTCTCCCTCGTTTTCAAAACACGTTCCAGCGTCCGCCAGACGACGTGCGGTCGTCGTTTGTGGGGCCCACCTAGTGTCCAAATGGACAATCCAAACCGTCCATCCACTTCCTGGGGCATTCATTACCACTTCCTAGATGGCAGAATCTTAGACTGGAGCAGAAGATGGTGTTCCAACCGTTCAAACATCAAATGAATGGTCGGGCAGAAAGTCAGGTGGACCTCATCAACAAAAGGCAGAAATCTGCATTCCCAACCATTTTTTCCTCCTCTATGCAATGAACGGAGTAGATTATTGAAATAATTATCAAAGTGGGACCCACCATTGTCAGCGGAAGGAGATTTGCGTCCGCGTAGCGTCCGGCTGCTGGCCGTTTTTGTGGAAGACAGTGGGCCCCACCCGTCAACTGTACGGACGATCTGATCCGTCCATCGTGTAGAGGGCGTCAAGAACAACAAAACCATGTTGATATTCCTCTCCCATGCGTACACACATGCGCGGTACAGAGGCCACAAACAGGCGGTCTTGTGACGTTCAAAACTGAGTTTTTTTTAGATTTCTTCTGTGGGCCGTGCTAATGGACCTTCAAAACCACCCATTCTTGACTGAAATTTCGTCCTGAATCCAATGGACGGGGTGGATTTTCCAGAAAACACCTCTGTGGGGCCCACCGATCACGGCTGCAAAAATTTGTACTCCGAGTCCTTCTACGACTCTGCCACCGACCCCAGCCATCCAGCAGCTATAAAAGGGGAGTTTTGGACGTGGGAAAGGCATTCAGAACCAGGGAATTCGAGATCCAGAGCCAGGGAGAGAAGAAAGAGAAGGAAGAAGAGAGAGAGACCGAGTGGTTTGGTGTTTTATTTTTATGAATTTCGTTTAATATTTTTTTTATGGATTTTATGGGTCACTAATCTCTCAGCTAGGGCTGAGATGAAGCCCCTAATTTGATTAGCTCTTGTATTGGTTGATCTACTTTGAATATTAATTAATTTGTTTCTTTCTCTAAGTGGGCTTTATGGGTTTAAATTCTATGCTTCTCCATCTATGAACTTGACCAAAGTATATATATGGATGTTGTTTGGATGCTTATTATAGGTGCTTAGGTCTGATCAAGAACAGGTTTCCTATAGAGGAGAAACAGGGTGCTTTAATGAATGTACATTCCATGTGCCCGACCAAGGACATGGAATATGTTGTTCATGGCATTGCTTAAAGGAATTAGACAGTCTGTATGCCCGATTTAGGACACAGATTGTGCTTTCTCTATCTAAGTGGTATCAATCTAGATCAAGGTGAATCAACAGACAAAACAAGGGTTAGGATAATTAGGGGTGGATTCGAAAGTCCTAGTGCTCTCTCTCTGATTGAATTTTCTTCCCTGTTCTTAATTGTTTTTCATAGAATTGTGCTTAGTAATTAGTTCCATTATTTGTTAGATTAGTTAAGGAGAATCATAGATTTGAATTGTGATGATCAGTCCTCGTGGGAACGATCTCGTAATACGTACCATATCTACATCTGATTCGTATACTTGCAAGTTTAAAAATCATTTAAATCGTGTTGGTTTAAATAAAACATCAAGTTTTTGGCAATACGTTCTTGGTGTTGTTTCGTTCAAATTGAATTTAGGATTCTCTCTTATCATAATTCATAGCTTAGGATTTTACTAACTTTAGTCTTAGATTATTTATTTATTTGATTTTTAGAATCAATTTTCCTATCTTGTAGGGTCGTTGATAGATCTTCTAACTTGGTTTAACATAGGAACTTCTACTCTGGTAACATCTTTCTAACTTCTCCTTTACTTTCTGTATTGCTGTAGGATTTTGCTTTCTTCTAGGATTAGAGTAAGAGTTAAGGTTCTACCATGGAATCGTGGGTACATGCATATGCTGAGTTGGATAGGTTATATTGGGAAATGCCTGAAGGTTGTGGAATTCAACGTATACCTCAAGATTTCTCTCCATCGAGAACAGACATTGAGAACCGACTAGAACGTTATGTTCCATCGGTTAATAGGGCCGTATACGATCATAATTATGGGAATGAGGACTATTATCAACCATCATATTCTCCCATGTATGATCAGTATGACTATAACCAGTGGAACCATCAAAACTGGGAAGTTGAACCAACAACATATTGTAATAATTATTCTCTTGGATCCTATACCTTTGAGATCCAACCAGAAACGATCCAAGAGGATTCATGTTTTGATCCAGAACAATTCAACCAGCATGTTGCGAAATTGATGAAATCATTAGAAGCACTCAATTCGCGCATTGAAAGGATAGAGGAAGCTCGCTCATCCCGACTACAACCAATCCAGAAATACAATGTGAGGAAAGTGATCCTCACTCACTTTTAACGAAATCTGGAATTTGGAATGAGGAGTTGGATTCCATTAATGAGCATACGGTTCAATTCCCCGATGAGTCGATCTCAATGACTGTTCAAAAGAATGGGGGAGAAACATGGTTGTCTTTCAAATATAATGATGATGACACACCCCACTCACATGACACGCTTGAGTTCAATAAAGAGGAAGAGGTTAGTTTATACGAACCTCAACCCAATCTGGAAATAGAGTGTGAGGAAAGCGATCCCATCCCAAGTGTGCACTGCATGGAAGTAGACGATGATGCATATTGGGAAGATGATTATGAATGTGCAACCCAAATTCCCTTCGAATCAATCTCAAATTTGGTCCAAGTCAATGATCAAGACGTACACGAAGTGGTCGGTCATAATGAGCCACTCCCCTCACCTAACATGTCTGATTTTAAGGTAAAGGACGGGCCCCTTACAACCAACCCTTCTAACTCTTGTGAAACGTATTTGGACCACTCCTCTGACTTACATGATGATATGATTCGGGAGATGGATGAGCTACTCGATATGACTCTTGAATTTGAAACCACCCAGTTGAGGCCACCATCTGAACTGTTGAATAATGACGATTCATCGCCTCTTCTGAGTAGTATCGATGAACAGAGTCCATACATCAATGTTTCGTATACTGATCTTCAATCTGTCTGTGCAGGGCTGGAGCAAGAGAGCACACCTCCGTTTACTTTAAAAAACGATGGATTCCTTGGGCAGATCATCATAAGCTCTAATGTGGAAAATGAGTCACTCTCAGCTGAATGTCCCAACTCTTTGGATGATTGCTTGGCACACTTTGCAGATTCAAACGATCCCATGATAAGAGACATAGTGAATGCCTTGCAAAATAATATCTCGGTAGTCATCACTGACCGAGAGAACCCTTACTCTGAAGCCCCTCCCTCCCCAGATCCTCACTATTTACCATTAAGGGAGGAGGAGCTAAAAATTGAACCGAAGTCTGCTACTTTGGAATGTGTTAAGACTACGTCACTTTCTGAGAATTTTTCTGACTTTCATCTATGTGTAGTCTCTGATTCACCATGGGATATTAACTTCGGAACTTCTTCTGTCGCAGGTGAATCGTATATACTCTGGATACCTAAGGCGAATCAACGAAAAATTTCTTATGAGGTACATAAATTTCCTTGGAAAGTCAAGCTCCAGGGCGTCCAAGCCTATTGTAAAAATGGCTTTTGGATGATCCTGTTGAGAAATCTACTGAGAAACTTATCAAGATACTGGCCGAAAGAGGAACCTTGCGGCATAACTGAGTAGTTTTTCCCTGCTTTCTTAGGACTAGGGTAGTTTCCTTTATGCTGTTTTAGGATAGACGGTAAACTTAGCGCTCCTGGGAGGCAACCCAGCCTTTGTTTTATGCTTTTTCCTAGTTAGTTACTTCAATGTTTGTGGGTAACATTACTGCAAACCCTCATGAGACTACAACTCATCCACTAGGGGTAACCTAGGGGTTTAAAGGCTTGTTGCATGCGCTAAATGCAATCGAGAGCACCTGCGAAAGTGGTATAGGTAGGCTCTTCTTTTATTTTTCTTTTTGTTATTTTTGCTTCTTTTGATTTCTCTCTTGTGCTAACTTCGCTTTTACGTTAAAATTTTTGAGTAAGCTTCTTGATTCTCCGTCCAGGTACTATCTTTCCCTCATTCCTCTTTTACTTTCATTGTCCCATGTGCATTGCTTGCTTATTTCTTTTACATTGAGGACAATGTAGATTTTAGGTTGGGGGTGGGAGATTAGGTTACCTAATCAGTATTTTCTTGGTCTTGAGCCAAAATTTGTAAAAATTTTAAAAAAATTTTTGGAATTTCTATTGAATTCAAAGTGATTTTGAAGGATAGTTGTGATTTTAACATTATAAGATATGTGATGTTGGTAACTTATGACTCTTGGATTCGGCCATCTGCTTGATTTCACAGTCAATTTTGAATTGTTAATCCATGATTAGAAGTTGTAAACATTGATTGAGCCATGATTTCACATATCACATCTCGCTTACACATTAAGTTTTGGTTCGATAACTGAATGATTAACTTGGTAAAAAGAAGAATTAACAGGTTAAATCTTCACCATAGGTTTGCTCCCTATAGGTGCAGATTTGATTCTCCATAGTTGACATATGAAAAAAAAAAAAAAAAAAAAAAGTTAGGCGACAAGTTTTCGCCATAGGTTTGCTCCCTATAGGTGAGAATTTGATTCCCCTCATTTGCGTTACTGCTCATAAAGAAAATCAAAGGCTGGTAAACTGAAAAGTTAATCTGTGAGATAAGTGTTGGTTTCAAGCTTGGCAACTTACTAAAGATATCATGAAATTGACAATTGGATCTCTTAATGATTGTAAGTCGAGATTACACTTTACATTCATGGAGCTCAATGTTTAAAATTGTTCAAATTAATGGATTAATATTGTAAACTTGATTATGAAATCTGCCGAGAGCTTGATTCCAAGAGAAAAACTCTACACACCAATCATGAATCTTAGAATTTTCACATCTCAGCTATCTGTTCACAAGTCACTTGAGTTTACAGGAATTGTCTTTCATTTCTGAAATGGTTTTTCGCATGTTTTGCTCGGGACTAGCAAAATGCTGGTTGGGGGTTGTGATGAGGGTCAAATATTGCATCTCAGACCCCGACTATTGCCTAATTTTACGTACATGATAAGGTTTAATGGAGTGTATTAATTGTGTTTTTGTTACAGGATGAAATCAGGAGCGTTGATTGAAAATTGATGATAAAAACATGGATTTGGCGCTCCAAAATTACCAGAGCACGGGATGGACTCCAGAGAACCAATAGTGAAGATTTTACACGCCTGGGATGGGAGGAAGCAAGCCAAAGGGCCGAAAAGGGTCCAGAATGCAAGATCACACGGTTCCTGCCATCCAATCAGTTCGAAACCTTATACATGGGATTAGGGACATAAATTAACCGTACGTTTCAAATTTCAGCCGTTGGATCACAATGGAAGTGTCCCAACTGACAAATCAGCCCATAAACCGTTGATTTCAGGCCCACCTGATATCTGGAACCTCTCCAAAATTTACCTGGACGGGTTAAATAATATGGGAAAAAGGATGGACGGAGCAGATCTCTCGTAAACATCATGGTAGGGCTTGTGGATGAAGAGTGTGCATCGTGCACACGTGCACCAGCTGTGCACCGTACCCGTATCTCGGTCAGCGAGACGCTGACCCGCGCTCGTCTCCCTCGTTTTCAAAACACGTTCCAGCGTCCGCCAGACGACGTGCGGTCATCGTTTGTGGGGCCCACCTAGTGTCCAAATGGACAATCCAAATCGTCCATCCACTTCCTGGGGCATTCATTACCACTGCCTAGATGGCAGAATCTTAGACTGGAGCAGAAGATGGTGTTCCAACCGTTCAAACATCAAACGAACGGTGGGGTAGAAAGTCAGGTGGACCTCATCAACAAAAGGCGGAAATCTGCATTCCCAATCGTTTTTTCCTCCTCTATGCAATGGACGGAGTAGATTATTGAAATAATTATCAAAGTGGGACCCACCATTGTCAGCGGAAGGAGATTCGCGTCCGCATAGCGTCCGGTTGCTGGCCATTTTTGCGGAAGACAGTGGGCCCCACCCGTCAACTGTACGGATGATCTGATCCGTCCATCGTGTAGAGGACGTCGAGAACTACAAAACTATGTTGATATTCCTCTCCCATGCGTACACACGTGCGCGGTCAAAACTGAGTTTTTTTGAGATTTCTTCTGTGGGCCGTGCTAATGGACCTTCAAAACCACCCATTCTTGACTGAAATTTCGTCCTGAATCCAATGGACGGGGTGGATTTTCCAGAAAACATCTCTGTGGGGCCCACCGATCACGGCTGTGAAAATTTGTACTTCGAGTCCTTCTACGACTCTGCCACCGACCCCAGCCATCCAGCAACTATAAAAGGGGAGTTTTGGACATGGGAAGGGCATTCAGAACCAGGGAATTCGAGATCCAGAGCCAGGGAGAGAAGAAAGAGAAGGAAGAAGAGAGAGAGACCGAGTGGTTTGGTGTTTTATTTTTATAAATTTCGTTTAATATTTTTTTTATGGATTTTATGGGTCACTAATCTCTCAGCTAGGGATTTGAGATGAAGCCCCTAATTTGATTAGCTCTTGTATTGGTTGATCTACTTTGAATATTAATTAATTTGTTTCTTTCTCTAAGTGGGCTTTATGGGTTTAAATTCTATGCTTCTCCATCTATGAACTTGACCAAAGTATATATATGGATGTTGTTTGGATGCTTATTATAGGTGCTTGGGTCTGATTAAGAACAGGTTTCCTATAGAGGAGAAACAGGGTGCTTTAATGAATGTACATTCCATGTGCCCGACCAAGGACATGGAATATGTTGTTCATGACATTGCTTAAAGGAATTAGACAGTCTGTATGCCCGATTTAGGACATAGATTGTGCTTTCTCTATCTAAGTGGTATTAATATAGATCAAGGTGAATCAACAGACAAAACAAGGGTTAGGATAGTTAGGGGTGGATTCGAAAGTCCTAGTGCTCTCTCTCTGATTGAATTTTCTTCCCTGTTCTTAATTGTTTTTCATATAATTGTGCTTAGTAATTAGTTCCATTATTTGTTGGATTAGTTAAGGAGAATCATAGATTTGAATTGTGACGACCAGTCCTCGTGGGAACGATCTCGTAATACGTATCATATCTACATCTGATTTGTATACTTGCGAGTTTAAAAATCATTTAAATCGTGTTGGTTTAAATAAAACATCACATGTGCACACAATTTAGGGTGTGTCTAGAAGTGTTCTAGGGTGTTTTAGGTATTTTGTCATGTAATTGACAAAGGGGGGGATTGAAAGTGCACCTGCTAATGCCCTCGTTTGTCAAGTTACGTGTGTGGTGAGTCAGACTGGCTGTAGAACTTGATTGGAAGATAATTTCAAGTGTTTGCTTCAACCGGATGTGTGGAAGCTCGCAATAGGTAAATCATAGCCTCATATCTCATGTCCCAAAACACCAGGTGATTAAAACCCTTAAAACAAGATAGACATCTTAGGGTTTTATGGTGAGAAAACTTTTGGTAAAATAGGAAAATCTCTAAGTTTTTCTCTCTCGGTCGATTTTATCGAAGCACGCTTGATATGATTGACTTGCACTATCGATGTCCTCGAAATCTTAACGATACTATCGATAAGAGGACCAAAATGTCCAGCAACTATACATTCATCTGGACGGATTTATCTATATATCGATACACCTATCGATATCATCGATAAAAGCACTAAATATATCCAACAACTTCACAATATATCTGGACGAATTATCGCTGTATCAATACACATATCGATATCATCGATATTCAAATCTCGAGCCCATCGAGAGTGGCTCGATAAGATCGACAGGCAGATTTCCGGCGCCCCTGTTTTTTAATGAAAATTTCAAAATTCTTCGATATATCGATGACTATCAAATATGATCTAAATTCTAATATCGATAAGATCGGAGGTCCATCGATGATATCGACAATGGGCGCGCATTTCTTAAAGCATTTATTTCAGGTTGTTTTTAACTATGATCGGGGGCCCTTCGATTTAATCGATATTCAAATATCGATGATATCGACACCAGATAGATTGCATCGAACGATGCCATAATCTGTCCAACAAGTTCAAAGATAAATCAGTTGGATTTATCGATGCCTCGACTCTGATCTCGATGTCATTGACATTCAAACTCCGATGACCTCGACGTTTCCCCGATCATTCATGAAAACCTGAAATATCTCAAAGTCAAGTCTCTCTCATTTTTCATGTGTCAATGGATCGAACCTGCCATCGATGGAATCGGAGTTCGAAATCCGATGACATCGATAATAGTTTCAATTCATCGACCACCTGGCAAAGAGTTTCAAAAGCGTATGACATTGAATCCGAGTCATCGAGTAGACCATCGATGCTATCGAGAGTATACGCTCGATGATATCGAACCTACTCGATGATATCGAACTCTGTCATAAATGTGACTGTTTTATATCCATTGGAACTTTTTGCCTATTTATAGAGGACTTGTCTTTTGTTGCTGTGAGAGAAAGTAGAGAGAGCTTTTGAGTGTTTAACCTTAGATCATATACCCTAAACCCTTTCTCTCAAGGGAGTTCATCCTCCAATCCGCCCTCACCATTGATATTCAATAGAGTGGATTGGGGAATGAACTTTCACATTCAAGGATCCTCTAGCTACTACCTTAATGGCAAATCATTATGCTGGGATGCCTTGAATGCATAAGAGTGGAACTACTCTACCTTCCTTATAGGTAAACCTTTAGAGAGTAGGATTCCATCTCTACCTTGACTTAACCTTAAGCCTAGTCTTGGTATATCTTTTGTGTTGCGGATCAAGGGAGCAGAAGACTCTTCGTTAACAAGGAAGAGGAGATCTTCGGCATTGTGCTTAACGAGACTCATCAACTTATCTGTAAGTATCTAGAGTCCAAGAGGACACTTGTGATCATTCCTTTCTAGGATTGGGTCTTAAGTGGTTCTCACCCTTTGAAGCCCTCGTAGGAGGCCTCTGGCGGGAGTGTACGCTGTGGGTGCATAGTGTGGACACTTGCGCTTGTGTAAGGCATAAAATGTTAGGTCCTTGTGTAGGTCCTTGACCTGTGTGGTCTAAAATCTGGGTGCGTTGTGTGGACCCTTGCTCTATGGAGAGCATAAACATCTGGTTAGGAGTGAACCAGTAAAACTCTAGGTTTGAGGTGAACCGCGTAAAACCTCTATAAAGGTTGAAGGTGAACCTGATTTAAAACCTTAGGTTTGAGGTGAACCCTGGGAAACCTCCTTAATGAAATCCGGTACACTCAAGGGTTGAGTGTGACAGCCGGGAGTGGAGTAGACAAGTAGTCGAACCACTATAAAAATGACTGTATTTGAGATAATTATTATCTTTCAGTTATGTGATTTCCTTGCATGCCTTTATACCTGATTATCTGAGATCACACCTTATACACACACACAGTCATATCCTTCACAATCTTGTTTGCAACTTGTTTATCTTACAAGTAGGTTGTGATTGGATCCTCTACAAGGCTTGGAAGCCAGTAAAGTTAATTTGAGTAATCCTGAGAATTGCATACATAATAGGATTAGAGTGATAGGATTTTGAATAAACTGTAAAAACTTTAAAAAGTCCTATTCACCCCCCTCTAGGACATATTGACATATTCTAACTTCTACTCAAGCGGTCTTCACCGCTATTTCATCATTTACCGACTTTTTTTTTTAATTCATAGTAACCAGAGAGCTCTTAGCTATTGAGAAGTCAATTGCTACACCAACTCTTTAGACTAGGCATCTACTATAAATATCATTGCCAACGCTGCTCAGTCCCAGGCTGAAACACTTGACGTTTCTGACTCAGAGAGGACTAAGAGCGATGTCCAATGACTGACATATCAAATCAAAGGCTAAGAAGAGGCAATAGTATACTGTTGAGGGTCAAATATTGCATATTAGACCCCAATTATCATATGATTTTATGTGCATGATAATGTTTAATGCCCTATTTTAATCATGTTTGTGTTGCAAGGTGAATTTAGGAGTCTGGATTGAAAAAGGATACTAAAAGCATGAATTTAATGCTAAAAAATACCAAGGCAAGAGGACAAATCCTAGGAGACCGAGATCGAAGAAATTACACACCAAAGATTTGAGAGAATTAAGTGATTGAAGTTAAAGAGGCCTTAAAGTCATCCTGAATGCAAGATCTTAGGGTTCCCACAATCCGTTTGGCTCGAAACTTTATAAGAGGCCTGAAGACCCTAAATTAACCGTACACATCGAAATTCAACCCTTAGATCATTGTGGAAGTGGCCCAACGGACTGATCAGCCACAAAATCACTGATATGGGGCCCACTCGATATCTGGATATGCTTCAATTTTAGTCTTAACCCCTTAAATTGGATGGAGGAGAGGATGAACGGAGTAGATATATCAAAAACATCACTGTGGGACCTACTTGTGTGATGCGTGTGCACCACAGGTTCACAGTCGAGCCCAGACCCTGGTCAAAGATAGGGTTGACCCGATCTCTTTCGCAGAGCAGTGGACGGACGTCCGCTAGGACCTGTGATGGCCCACTACCATGGACCATTTCATTGATCTGAACCATCCAATGTGTCCGGACGGTGGGGCCGACCATAGATATGGTGTCTGAGTACTGCCATGCACGTGCACACACAGAAATCAAGTTCAAACGCAGGATGGATGACGGAAGCAAAGATTCAGTGAGGCGCATCAACGGATGGCCGAAAGTACCCCTTCTCGACCAGTTTTTCGCCATGCATCAAATGGACGGAGTGGATTTCTCTGTTGACTTCAATCATGACCCCCACCAAGCATCAGCACAAGCTAATTTCCACAGGCCCTGCGTCCGTGAAATTCGGCCACTGTGGACCGTTCTGAGACCGTCTAAAATCTCGAAATAGGGGTCCTGACCCCAACCGTGGAAACAAATTAGAGTTCGACCTGATCTTTTGTCCTAAAACTCAATCCAAACGCAAGTCGGTTTGCATTTTTCGTAGCTGGGCAAGGACGTGTGCACCACACCATGGACTCTCTCCACCACCTCATGTGGGCTATAAAAGGAGAAGAAAGAGAGAGAGAGAAGTCATTCTTGGGACGTGTGAAGAAAGAGAAAGAGAGAGAGAGAGTGGGCGGCCGGCACGAGAGGAGTTTTCCTTCTCCTTTTCCTCTTTATTTTCTTCTTGTTTGGATGTTTTTCTTAGCTTGATCATGTCTATGACTGGCTAAACCTCTTAGCTAGGGCTAAGAGATGAAGCTTGTAGCGGGATGGGAATCTTTTTATGGCTTTGATTCATGTTTATTGAACTCTCTTTTATTATAATTTGATTATAAGGAATGCTTATAGTTTTTAATGGTTTATTGTGACTCAAATTACAATGGATCTGCGATAGTTTTGAGCATATTCTTTTCACCATCATCTCATGGACATGGTTGGATGATGGAACCCTTCCTATCATTAATTTTATTGTTTGCTTTGTCTCATGGGCATGGTTTTGTGATGGATTCAATTCTAATTCTGGTTTTGTGATGGATTCAATTCTAATTCTCATACCTATCATTCTATTGAGAACTAGATCAAAGGAAGTTCAAATGTGAATTTTTACGAATTATCTTCCAACTGGATGAAGATAGGACTCTGATTCCAGTTGTGTTTATGAATCAAGCATAGATCTCCCTGATCTCTACAAGTGGATCCTTGATACCCTAGTTTTCTCACCTTTAAATTTTACAAGTTTTAGTTTAATATTTCGCCATTATTCTCTTAAATTTCCCTGATTTAGATTACATCTTATTCTAGCTCTAGTTCTGGTTAGTTTTAGATTACGTACAAGGTTCAGTCCCTGTGGATTCGACCTCGGTCTTACCGAGATTATTACTACATCGCAACCCTATACTTGGGGTGGTGAACAAATTTTTGGCACTGTTGCCGGGGATTGACGGTTACGTTTTTCTGAGATTAACTATTTTTAGAATTAAGTTAAGATTAGAGTTTTTTTAGTTTTTAATTCTAGGTTTAGGTTTTTCTATTTGATTTCTAGAAACTAAACTAACTCTTATGTTTTGTAGGACCCTGATATAGGCTTTCTAAATTGGTAATCCCTTTCTAATTTTTTTTATCTTTCTATTTTTAGGATTTCTTTTATTTTTAGAAACTAACTTTGTAATTTAGGTTTAGAACTTTCCTAATTTGTTTTTAAAAACTTTCTATTTTCCTTTTTTAGAAATTTTCCTTTTTTAGAAACTAGTTTACTTTCTATTTTTTAGGAACTTTCTAATTTTATGAAACTGACTTATTTCGTTTTGTTTTACAGGATCTTAATTTAGGAACTTCTGATTTGGTAACCTCTTTCTAACTCTTCTTTCTCTTTATTTATATATTTCTATTTCTTTTATTCTTTAGGGTTAGGTTAGAATCTGAGATTAAGGCCTACGAGTGTTTCATGCCCAAGTGGGTCCGTGACAACACTTGACGTCTCCTGACTAAAGAAGGATTGGTTGAGGGTTTGACTATCCATCGCAGGACTAGACAACGCTTGAGATCCCCAGAGTTAATTAAGGTTATGGCTACAAATTAACTGGCCAATCAACCAGAGGGAGAACCTCAACCTAGGGTTGGGGAAGTCCAGGATAAGAATGAGGTGCATCAAACACCCCCGCCTCATACTTTACGAGATTATTTATAATCGGCGGGGGTGAGCACGCCCTCATGCATGGTTTTTTCAGAGAATACAGGACACATGGATATCAAGTCAGGGGTGATCCAGCTCCCTAAATTTCATGGGCTTGAGTAAGAAAATCCATATTTACACTTAAAAGAGTTTGATGAGATTATAGCCACTTTATATTTTCCAAACGTGTCTGAAGATACACTCAGGCTGAAACTCTTTCCCTTTTTCTTAAAAGAGAAAGCTAAGATGTGGTTACATTCACTACGTGCTAAATCTATTAGCACATGAAAGGACATGATAAGGAGTTCATAAAGAAATTTTTTCCACATCATAAAACGAACACCCTTAGAAAGTCAATCATGAACTTAGCCCAAAAGGAGGATGAAATATTCTTCCAATGTTGGGAGCGATTCAAGGATCTTGTCAGTTCATGCCCACAACACAGTTTTGAAATGTGGCGCATTACACACTTTTTCTATGATGGACTGACATCTTCCATGCGCCAATTGGTTGAAATAATGTGCAATGGGGAATTCATGAATAAAAATATCGATGATGTGTGGGACTACTTGGATAGACTTGCTAAAAACGCACAATCATGGGACACTTACCCAAAATCAAGTACCACTTCTAAGCCCACTCAAGCAAAGGAGAAGGGAGGATTATACCTTCTGAAAGAGGATGATGAAATCAATGCTAAAGTGTCTAATCTCATAAGGAAATTCGAGGCCATGGAATTAAAGAAGGATAAGGTTAAGGAAACTGTTTGCGGTATTTGTGCTTGAACGTTCACAAAACTGAAAATTATCCAACAATACCTGCCTTTCAAGTGGTGTTGAATGAGCAATCCAATGCCGTGAACAATTGCCAAAGACTTTTCAATGGACCTACCTCCAATAAATATAATCCTAGTTGCAGAAATCATTCAAACTTCAGTTGGAGGAATGGACAAACTGTTACCCCTCAAGGTTTCTTCAATCAAAATCCAAATTAAGGAAAACCTCAAGAAGAACTGGTTCAAAATTCCACACAAGAGCTTACTCAAGCAATACGAGAACTTACAAAATTTATGCAAAAGATGGATTCACGTATAACGGTTATAGAAAAGGGGATGCTTCCTGCTTAACCTTTCCCTAATCCTAAACCGTAATATGAGATAAGTGATCAAAGCTCTTCAAATCAGATAAAGCAAGATAAATCTATCACCACTCTTAGGAGTGGGAAGGCCATTGACAAAACCATTCCGGTTATGGCTGAAAAGTCTAAGGAACTGGAAGAGTACAAAGATGATGGATCTACCCATGCTCCACAAGAATTAGAACCAGAACCTCGAGGGAAGCTGGTCGTTCCATTTCCCCAATGGTTGGTTGCACCAAAACCTCTCTCTAACTCTCAGGACATTCTAAAGGTGTTGAAACAAGTGAAGGTTAATATTTCTCTACTTGATGTCGTAAAACAAATACCTTCATATGCAAAATTCCTAAAAAACTTGTGTATGACCAAAAGATGACAAAATATTCAAAAGAAAATCTTCTTAATTGAGAAAGTGAGTGTTATCCTAAAGCAAGATGTGCCACAGAAATTCAAAGATCTTGGTAGCCCAACCATCACTTGTGTAATTGGGAATTACCGCGTTGAGCATACACTTCTTGACTTAGGAGCAAGCGTAAATTTGATTCCCTACTCGGTGTACAAACAGTTAGGTTTGGGTGAATTAAAACCCACTTTAACCACATTACAACTTGCTGATCTCTCTGTTCGTGTGCTGAGAGGGATAATTGAGGATGTGTTGGTCCAGGTTGACAGATTCTACTACCCTGTAGATTTTATCATCCTGGATACAGAAATCATCAGTAACATGAGCACTTAGATTCCCGTCATTCTTGGTCGCCTATTCCTTACCACTTTAAATGCAATCATCAATTGCAAGAATGGAGCCATGAGTATATCTTTCAGGAATAAGACATTGGAGTTAAATATATTTTTCAATGTAGGTAGACGGTTAGAGGATGATGACGATTTCCATGATATCAACATGATTGACTCTTTTATGGAAGATAGAACACATTTGACCTTATCCTCTGATCCTCTAGAGACATGCTTGACCCACTCATGATTTTGATGATGACATGATTAAGGAGATGGGTGTCATGCTTGATACTACACTGGTACTTGAAGTTAACTGGTAGAGGCCACAATTTGAAGAATTACCCCAAACCGATGTAGTGCCTCTACTTCTAGCCTTAAGGCACTGAAGCTTGATCTAAAACCTTTGCCCTCTTATTTGAAATATGTTTATTTAGGTTAAGATGAGACATACCCGGTGGTGATTTTTTTCACCTTGAGTGAGAACAGGAGAGTATGCTCTTGTCTACTCTCATTGAGCATAAGAGAGCCCTTGGATGGACGATTGCGGACCTCAAGGGAATTGACCCTTCAATTTGCACTCACCGCATTTATCTCGAGGATAATGCAAAGACTTCTTGGCAATCACAACATAGACTAAATCCAAACATGAAAGAAGTGGTTAAAACCGAGGTTCTTAAGCTATTAGGTATCATATACCCTATATCCGATAGTCAATGGGTGAGTCCAACTCAGGTGGTTCTTAAGAAGTCCGTAATCACCATTGTATCCAATGTCAATAATGAACTCGTGCCAACTAGAGTTACTACTGGTTGGAGAATGTGCATTAACTACAAGAAGTTGAATACCGTCACAAGGAAGGATCACTTTCCTTTGCCCTTCATTGATTAAATTTTGGAAAGGTTAGCTGGTCATTCCTATTACTGTTTCCTTGACGGGTATTCGGGCTACAATTAGCGTAAGCCCCGTATCCTAGACCGTACTGTTCCGTAAACTTCCACGGTCTTCCCGGTCGAATCCTGGCAACCTTCGACCCTTAACCAGTATTTACGCGTAACCCTAATTCATACGTCATCAACCTGAGTCGACTTAAACCGAGACTTATACCTTAGCGACCATACCGTCGTCGTGGTTCCGATGCCGCGTCTTACACACCGATCCGATACTCTGGCCGGGAGATGTGGGCTAGCGTTCAGTGTGAGGAAAATGTCGTGCGTGCAAATTTTGAGAGAATCTCTACAACTTGTCACATCAATCATCCATCAATTAATCCCATCATGTCAAGTACACATCACCTCACACCCTTCCCTAAGCAACCTCCAAAGTCAAAAGTTTCTTATACCACCCATACCTTTCTTACACCCTTTACCACAAAAGTTAAAAAACTCTTACACACTCATCACTCACCACATCAACACATCCATCACCCATCTCTCTCCCTCTCTTTTCAACCCTCTCTCTCTCTCTCTTTCTGAAACCACTCTCCCAATCAAGAGAGAGCACCACACATCCAAAACCTCTCCCATCTCTCCTAAAAACCACAAGTGTGGCCCACTTCCTACCCCCCTCATCTCCCATCTCAACCATCCAAATCTCATCTCCTCCATTGGAATCAAAGCTAAGGAGCAAAGGAGGCTGAGGGAGCAAGAAGAAAGCGGTGGGTGATCTTTATTTTTTTTATTTTATGATTTAAGGGCCCACATTTGGTGGGGCCCATCTTGATGAATGCTTTGTCTTGAGGGGCCCATAGTGGCTCCTCTCTCTCTCTCTCTCTCTCTCTCTTTCTCTCTCTATCTCTCATGTATTATGGCCCCCACTATGTCGTATGATCCACACCATCTTATTCGTAGGGCCCACCTTGCTGACCACCTTTGGGTGGGCCTAGATGTAGGGGAAACATAAATAACATCTTAATCTAAAAGTCAGGTGGGCCACGTCCCTGTGGGACCCACCATGGTGCGTGTGCACACCCACGTCCATAGCTCATGTGGTGGGCTGAGTGAAGGATACCTTGTTTCAACGTGAGGTACCCCTCCCTGGTGAGGGTGGCTAACATGGAGTGTGGACTGACATGGAGTGTGTGAACTGACGATGGGGTCAGTATGACCCACCTCCGTCCTCCACCCCTCCAAAGGGCCACACCAATGAGGTATGTGCTGTATCCGAACCGTCCACCACCTGGACAGTGGGACCATGTTCATGTGGGGCCCTCCTTAGCACGTGGGACCCACACCCACACCCACACCCAGTCCCTAGCTTAACTGGTAGACGGGGTGGAGATACCTCGTTGTAACACTTGAGGTCTTGGTTTCGATCCCTAGCAGGGGTGCTAACGTACACCCAAATCCATAGCTCAAACTGGCAGTCTGAGTGGAGATACCTCCTTTCAACGCTGAGGTCATGGGGTCCATGGGACCCATCCACGACCATTCGTCTAGTTTGGTGGGCCACACCATGATGTATGTGCCTTATCCAAACCGTCCACCATTCTGGACGGTGCGCCATGTCCCTGTGGGGCCCACTTCTACACCCTGATCCATAACTCGTTGATGGACTGAGTGGGGGTCCCTGGTTTCAACGGTGGGCCCCATGGCTCACGTGGTAGATAGAGTAATGCTGAGGTCTTGGTAGAGGGTGGCTGCCAGTTAAGTGTGAACGGACGTGGGGTCTAGGGGACCCATCCAAGCCGTCCATCTATCCTGACAAGTGGGGCCACCTTGAGGATGCGCTGCATCCACCGTCCAGCCCATGGATGGTGGTTCCCAGCCATAATGTATGTGTTTTACACATGCCATCCATCTATTTTTATGGTGGGACCCACTGCCATCTTACGTCAACAATTCAGTGGGTCCCACGTGAGATTAGACTGTCCATATGGTGGGACCCCGGTCCATAGCTCAAGTGGCAGACTAGTGAAAGATATCTCATTTCGTGTGGGGCCCCTCTTGGACGTCACCTTATTATATATTATATATATTATGTTATATATATATATTATATTATATTATATATTATATATTACAACATGAGAGGGTGGGCCCTACGTGTACAACTACCCACCTCTCCTTTTATGTGCGTAGCAGCACACCAACAGCTATACCTATATAGGGTATTATATATTTCATATATATACATGCCTTTTTAAATGCATAAAGTTGCATTGGCAGCAGCCATGGTTATATATTAAATATATAATATCTTATATACTCCATACTTATATGAGGGTGGGCCTTACATGAGGACCCACCTCTGCCTCTTTTAGGCGGTAGCAACTGCCCCATTGCTGTTATGCACGGCAGCAAGTGGACTCCACCGCTAGCTGCTATACACAGCATCAAGTTTCGTGGGTTCCACCTGTTCCATCCACGCCGACTATTTATGGGACCCACCATGATGCATGTGTTGTATCCATGCTATCTTATCATTTGTGAGACCATTTTACAGCATGGGAAAATGGGTGAGATCCATAGTTCAAGTGGATCCCATCTTGGTATGTGGATGAGGCCCATCTTGATTTATCTATGGTAGTTCATTGGGGCCCACTTTGATGTGGATGTAAGGCCCATGTTACGAGGCCCATTTTGATGCATTCTAAGGCACACGGGTTATGGCCCATTGCAATGTACATAAGGCCCATTGGTGCGACCCATTGATGTGGCCCACTTAATGAATATAAGGCCCATGTGATATGGCCCATTTGTTATATCTAAGGCCCATGGGTCGAGGCCCAGTTAGATGTACACAAGTCCATTACAATGTATGACTCTACCGTGGTTTGTGTAATGATGTTTATGACAGCCGTGCCTTCGGAGCAATGTTAGTTTGAGGTCCACATTGTAAGAATAATGTTGGTTAAATGTTTGCATTATAATTCTCCCTAGGGCCCATTGTTGGGCCATACTTGTAAACCGTCTAGGCCCATCTTCGTTACGAACAACATCCATCACCATATAACATGTTTAGTATAGTTTCATGATTCATGATCATGCACATCATATGTATGCTTGATATGAGTGACTGATCATAGCATATGCCTTCGGGCAGATTGTCTAGGGGCTCCCAATTAGGCGGTGTTGCCCCACATGAGCGCACGATATGCGCAGGATTGCTGCATGACTGGATAGTGTGATTCATGCATTTCGCATTATGTGACATGGTTACCGTATGTCCTCGCAACATCAGGGTCGTAGCCTCCATAGGCGTATCATGGTTGGTAGGATTAGATACCAAAAATTTTGTTCTACATGGGGTGCTATAGATATCCCTAGGTGAAAGTCCCTAAACCCTTATGGTACTAAGAGGTTGCTCCAATGTCTAGACCGAGTGAGTGCATGAGCGCCGAGTGCCGACTACCAGAAGGCTGCACTTTTCACTGTGTCAGGGTCGGTTGGAAGGGGGAGCGGCCTTACCCGCCCGAGAGGAGGGGGCAAAGCTAGGCTGAGTTTGACCAGGTCGAGGAATGGGTCCGCTATCTACGAGCCGCATCTAATATTGGCAGGTGGATAGTGAGGTCTCTTCCACTTACCTTATTGCGCGCGATGGGGTGACAATCTGGTTTAGAGTATACTAGACCCCGGTGATATCCCAGAGTTGAGACGTATTGATATGTGGACTTAGATGAGGATTTGTATGCTTGAGTTACACCTTGCATCGCATGGCCTTGGTACGGCCGACATCATTCATGCCTTGCATCGCATAGCCTTGGTACGGTTAACGGTATTCATGGATTCATCAGCATGTTCTACATTACTCTGATACTGCATATCTGTATTACTACCTTGTGCACACACTTTCACCACCCTCTGAGCTTTTTATAAGCTTATGCACGACCGTTGCGTGTAGGTGACATTGGGACACAAGCAGCGCTAAGGGGCAGGAGCGCAGAGCAGATCATCTTGGAGCTTTTTATCTATCGTCATTGTATTTCCCTTTATGCTCATTGTACTTGTAAAGTTTTTTATCATAGCGGAAATGTGATGGAGTTTTTAGTTATTGTTGTTTGTGGGTTATGCCTTTGGTTGTGCATTTTACGAATCAAACTGATGTTGAAAATCCTCCTCGTAGCATCCCAGGATCGGAACCTGGCGAATGGGCACTGGGAGCCGAGAATAGGGTTCTACGGAGGCTGTCGGTGCCAGATTCGACAATCGAAAATTTTGTGAGCCCAGTTTCTGAGTTTGGGACATGATAATTAGATAGAGATAGCCCCTGAAGATCAAGAAAAAAGAATATCATTCAGATTATGTAATGCTCCCGCTACCTTTCAGTAATGTATGATGAGTATTTTTCTAATATGGTGGGGCAATATCTAGAGGTCTTCATGGATGACTTCTCTGTCTTTGGTCCATCTTTCAGTGATTGCTTAAAGAATCTTAAATGTGTGCTAAAAAGATGTGAAGAAAAGAATTTGGTACTCAATTGGGAGAAGTGCCATTTCATGGTTCGTAAGGGAATTATCCTTGGACATATCATCTCATCCAAAGGAATCGAGTTATATAAGGCAAAAATTGATCTTATCTCTAACCTACCTCCATCCAAGAACATACGAGACGTGAGATTCTTTTTAAGATAAAGTGGGTTTTATAAAAGATTTATAAAGGACTTTAGTCTTCTCTCTCATCCTTTATATAATCTACTTCAAAAGGATGCGCCATACGAGTGGACTGAGCAATGCCAAGAAGCTTTCACGAAGCTTAAGGGCATGTTGACCACCACACATATCATACAGCCACTCGACCGGAGCTTTCCTTTTGAACTTATGTGCGACGCGTCTGATTATGCTCTTGGGGTGGTTTTAGGCCAGAGAAAAGAAAAGAAGTACATTATCCATTACGCAAGTAGAACTCCAAATCCTACCCAAGTGAACTACTCGATTACGAAAAAGGAACTCTTAGCCGTAGTGTTCACTTTGGACAAATTTAGGTCCTACTTGATCGGATCCAAGATCATTATTTACACAGATCATGCTGCGCTTAAGTATCTTCTCTCTAAGAATGATGCTAAGCCCCGCCTGATAAGATGGATCCTTCTACTCCAAAAATTTGATTTATAAATAAAAGATAAAAATGGAGTAAAGAACATAGTAGTTGACCATCTTTCTCGCCTTGATCTCCCTGATTCCCCTAAGACGACACATATCATTGACATGTTCCCTGACGAACAACTATTCAAAGTCTCCCATTCACCTTGGTTTGCTGATATTGCTAATTATCTTGCCACAGGTTTCACACCGACACATTGGACTACGTAAGATAAGAAGAAAATTTTCACCGAGGTGTGTAAATTCTTCTTAGATGATCTGTATTTGTTCAAATATTGCCCAGATCAAATCTCTAGGAGATGTGTGCCAGACGATGAACATCAAAGTGTCATCTCCTTCTGTCACTCTCAGGCCTGTGGTGGTCACTTTTCTGCTAAAAAGACCATGGCCAAGATTCTGCAATGTGTCTTTTACTAGCCCACTATATTCAAGGACACTCATGATTTCTATAAGGCTTGTGAGCGTTGTCAGAAATTGGGAGTGTTGTCCCGTCGAAATATGATGCCCTTGAACCCCATCCTTATCATAGAAGCATTTGATTGCTAGGGCATCGATTTCATGGGACCATTTCCCCAATCCTTTAGAAATTTATATATTTTGCATGCCGTAGACTATGTCACTAAATGGGTTAAAGCGATTCCATGCTGGAACAATGACCATCGAATGGTCATTAAGTTCTTAAAAGAAAACATCCTTTCTCAGTTCGGAACGCCTCACGCCATCATTAGCGATGGGGGCTTACATTTTTATAATAGACCATTCGAGAATTTAATGAAGAAATATGACATTTCTCATAAGGTGAGCACCCCATACCACCCATAAACAAATAGGCAAGCTGAGATTTCCAATAGGGAGATCAAACGCATTTTGGAGAAAATAGTTAACCCTGATCATAAGGATTGGTCAATCCGATTGACCGATGCCTTATGGGCTCACCATACTGCATTTATGACCCCTATGGGAATGTCTCCCTTTAGACTTGTCTATGAGAAAGCTTGCCACTTACCTATGAAGTTAGAACATAGAGCGTATAGGGCAATTAAAAATCTGAATTTCAATTTGGACAACGCTGGCTCGCTGCGCAAACTTCAGTTAAATGAACTAGAAGAAATCCAGAATGATGCGTACGAGAATACGAGAATTTACAAGGACAGGATGAAGGAATTTCACGGCCAACACATTCTTCGAAAATCATTCACGCTAGGTCAGAAAGTCCTATTGTATAATTCTCAGTTACATCTCTTTTCAGGTAAGCTTCGATCTCGTTGGAGCGGCCCTTTCACTGTTATCAATGTTTATCCTCATGGGGCTGTCGAAATTCGAAATCTAGACAATGACAATGAGTTTAAAGTAAATGGACATCGATTAAAGCCATTTGTTGAGAAATTTAATTCAGAGGACATGTCCATGCCTCTGAATGATCCCGTTTACCAAGATTGATCTCCTAGTCTGATGGAGGTATAGGTAGGTTTACTGCTTTCATAGGATTGGGTCTAAGGTGTTTCTCAACCCTTGCAAGTCCTCTAGGAGGCGTCCAGCGGGAGTATACATAGTGAGTGCGTTGTGTTGACCCTTGCTTTGTGGAGAGCATAACAGTTAGGGTCTAGTAGAAGATCCTTTGCCAGTGTGTCTAAAAGTGGGTGCGTTGTGTTGACCTTTGCTCGTGAGAGAATAAACAATTAGGGTCTTGTAGAAGATCCTTGGCCAGTGTGCCTAAAAGTGGGTGTTTTGTGTTAACTCTTGCTTGTGAGAGTATAAACAGTTAGCCTAAGTGTAGGTTATAAAGGTTAACTGTGAACCTGATTTAAAACCTTGGATTTGGGGTGAACTGTGTGAAACCTCCTTAGTGAAATTTGATACACTCAAGGGTTGAGTGCGGTTACCGGGAGTGGAGTAGACAAGTAGTCGAACCACTATAAAAATAACTGTGTTTGAGATTGTTATTGTCTTTCATTTGTTTATGTGATTTCCTTAAATACTTTCATATCTGATTATCTGAGATCGCACCTCACACACATGCATAGTCATATCCATCATAAACTAGTTTGCATATTGTTCATCTCTCAAATAGTTTGTAATTGGATCCTCTAGCGGGCTTAGAAGCCAGTAGAGTTACTCTTGAGTAATCCTAATATATGCTTGTTGTTCGAATTAGAGTGATAGGATTTTAAATTATTATTAATTTATTAAAAAGTCCTATTCACCCCCCTCTAGGAGATATTGGCATATTCCTACTTCTACTAAAGCGGTCTTCACCGCAATTTCAATGCGATTGGTACAATGATTTGAAAACCTCTACTATGGAAAAGACCCAAAAGGACCCAAGTTAGCCTTCCAAAAGGAAGTAAAATTTTAAATACCAACTAGCGAAAAATGGTTTATCCAAACCTGTTTGGGTAGAGAGAATTCAAAATATAGATGTTGAAAACCCCTATGAAATCTTCAAGAAATAGAAAATTGCATAATCTAACAATAATTTCATTGTTTGGTTGTTTTCTATGAAAATGTCAAAAGGTCAACTCAAATTACATAACATGTGAAAATTTACATTTAACAGTTTCCAATAGTAATTCCATTGTTCGGTTGTTTTGTATGGAAATGTTAAAAGATCAACTCAAATTGTAAACATTTGAAAATCTACATTTAGCGGTTTCTTTTTTTCTTTTTTCTCTTGTTGGAAATGATTTTACTCATTTTTTTAATATAGAAAATCTAGGAAACAAAATTGATTACCCTTTTTTTTTTTTTTTGGTTTCCCAAACAGGGAAACTGTCATATCAGGGGAAATCATTTTCTTTTCCATGGTTTTCCACCTTCCTACACACATGCCATGCTCTGGCTAATGGCTATGTTGTTGCCTACTCAAAAAAGTAAAAATAAAAATAAAATTACACATATTCTAAAAAAGATGAACAATAAAGATTCAGAATCTTTTATATGCCTACCATGTGTGTGGTGATTAAAGGTTGAATAACAAATTCCGTATTTGGCGTTTAACATCTAATACATCATCATACTCTAGCAATCTAATCCCAAAGGAAAAGACACATGGTTGAACCAACATTAAGATTACAACATTTCTGAAGTGACAGGCCGAGAGTTGCAAAACTATTTCAGGTTTTCAGATTGTGGGAGTGCTACAATGTGGTCCCTAGTTCATTGATCCCAACAGTCGAAATCAGGGGTTACACTATGGATGCCTGTAGCATCCCGACTTTTCAGGACTTGAGTACATGACTCGTTTTCCAAAAACTTGAGTGTTAACCTTAAAGGATGGTTAAAGTCGAGTATGTATTTTTCTTTTATCTTTCATCAGAGTAAGCAGATAAGCATAGAATGGACAGTAAGCATAAAGGGAAATTTCAAATTTCATTTAGAATATACAAGCGGTTGCCCATAATGACTTATACAAACCAATGTCTCCAAAATTGACAAATACAAGAATTACATAATACAATACATGAGAAATAGTAGAATGTAAGTAAATTTGAGTCGCAAGACCCCTCATCTTCTCAAGGTAGATATAATCATGTAACTCTGGCACTTGAACTCGACTCCTCATCAGCCCGAACCTGAAAATCACTTAAGCCACCTGTGCTACCTGTACGGTTATATTTATTTGATGGATGAGTGGCCAACTCAGTGTGAACTCCCCTCAAGATTACACACCGTCACATTAGGTAAGCATAGTTATGAAAACATGAAAGGCATACAAAATAGTACATGATGCAGTCTTATTAAATACATGGATGTATGAGTGCACATCAACTGGGGATACTCATCCAGTTGGCTTTTGGGCAAAATTAATGCAATGTGGTCGGTCACCAGCAAAAGTACATAATGCATGCGTAGTGCTAAACTCACCAAAAGTGGGTCGATAGTCGATGGTCTGGGATCTAGTGAAATGATACCCCAATTAAATCCTATTATGCACGTGCTACAACATTTAGAATTATCCACCCATCATTGCCCGAATACTATGAATGTATGATTAGCCCACCCATTATTAATTCATTTACAACCAGTAGGTTTAGTAGCTTAAAGGTCACTACGGGGAGCTCAAAGCCTAGCGTAGGTCGATAGCTCGAGCATAGGTCCCATACCACCATCCCCAGCTCATGAGATTACCATCTTAGGATGTTTAATGGAAACCCGTCGACTAGTGGCCAATCATTTTACAGTATATAGGGCTTACCATCGCATGGTTTGTAATGCCCTAGTTTTCGAGACCTGAGTATACCACTGGTCTCTTGAAAACCCAGGTGTTTACTGATAAGCAAAAATGATAATCAAACCCAATCAAAGTGTGATTTAATGGAACCAAGCGTAGTATAGATAAAACTCAAGTAGTAACAATATTCTGGGCCACTCAGCTGGGGCCCACATATAAAATCTCAAATTTCTAGGTGAACTGAAATGACAATAAGTAAATAACTACTGATTTAATCCAAAATACACAGCTGCCTCCTGGTACAGCTCCTCGTTGTAAGGTTCCTCCTTATTTTCAGCCATATCTGGCTCCACTACAGGTCCATCAATCCCTGTGTCCTCTGTACGGTTGAACATTGATGAATGAGTGGCCAGCTCAGTGTGATCTCCCCTCAAGATTAAACACCGCCACCCTAAACAAGGAATAGTATAAAACATATAAATAATCCAAAACACAGTAGATGCAAGCTTATTAAGTGCATGGATGTATGGAATGCAATTTTTGCCTCGGGGATGCTCATCCGTGCGGACAGTGGGCTCGTCATTGAACCCGGGACACATCATCTAGTCAGAACAATACGTACATCACCCATGCGATTATTGAACCCAGGACACATCATTCAGTCGGAACAATATGTACATTACATACGATAGCAATGGATGCTGGTCTGTGCCATGTATGCATGATTAGCCAGTCCATTTATTAATCCAATTACACCCAGCCATTTAAATAAGCTCACAGTCACGACGGGGAGCTTCTGGCCTAGCGTAGGCCGACGGCTTGGGCATAGTACCCCATGATTACCATCCTCGGCCCATGAGCCTACCGTCTTAGGGTGTGAGTAGGACCCACCAACAGGCGGTCAATCGACAAACTTCCATGTCAGGGGCCTACTTATATCACAACTAAGCTAGTTATACCCCAAGCATGGACTCTCCTTCTACCGGACTTCCTATAGAGAGATTTCAGCAATATGTGTGTCATACCATCATATCAGTAACATAGATCTTATCATAAATTGGGGAATGAAAAACAATCCATCCATTTTCATCAGTACATATTAACTGCATTTTGTGAGATATATAATAGTAAGCAGAAGAATCATTTAAACATATATGTCAAGTGGAAACAACCCACACAATTTATCCTTAATCCAACTATCTGTTAAACTTTATGAAATTACTATTTCTAGTCTAGTTAGGGATGGAAAGCTCAAGGAGAAGAAATCATCACCAGTCGAATCATAGAGTGGTTCTAGATGTAGGTTTTCATGAGAACGTAGTGAGTTTACACTGCTCCCGTATCTCCCTATAATATTTCATTAATAATAGATAGTGAACCACAAGGTTAAATACTTGAGGTTAGGTGGAGGTTTAGAAAACCCTAAATCAAGTTTGTCTTAGGCTGTAATCAAAGGTGACCAAACTCAAGCATGAGTCCCTATTTTAATCAAACTGGGTCTAGTCAGGGCCTACTTGATTACTAGATCTGCTCAATTTCCTCCTCAGACCCCTAGGATGAGTCCGCCCACTAGATGGATGACTCAGATGTAGAGGGTATCCATGAGGTGGGTCCCTATGTGTAGGACCCACCATGCTATTTGCATAGTATATAATTATGAGGCATGCTCACCTACACACCTACGCTCATGTGCACCTTTACACATGTGACATGGGTGTCGAATCTGAACTGCCATATGATGCGGAATCCTAAGAAATCCTAGGGGGTGAATTTTTACCCTGATCTAAGATTCCGGTGGACCATAGCAAAGATAACTTCAAATCAAGGGAAGAAACTGTTTGCATTTTTTCATGGCCCACCGAAGTTTTAGCTCAAAGTAAAAAATTGAATCCAGGGCTTTTCATGAGGTTCTGCTCTATGTGGACCATTCAGATTTTCGATACTCATCAGATATGATGAGATCTCAAAAATTCGCAGGTAGTTCATGTGAACTAGTTCGCAGGTGAGCATTCAGCTATATATACATAAAAACACACTCTATTTCAATGCGTTGGTGTACAAGTACACCATTTCTTCACTTCACAGGTGGGTCCCAGGTGGGGCCCGCCACTTATCTATGTATGTCTTCTATGATATATTTATCTATATATTTCTTTGCTATATAATTCAATTAGATAACAGTAATAAAAATTAAAAAAAACATTAAAATAAAGATGGGGACGTCCGGTTCTGGACGTCAGCCCAGGTCCTGCTTGCAATGTCCTTGATGGATGGTTAGGGGGAGTTCCATCATTAAGGTGGGTCCCCATGCGTGGCCTACTGCTGATGCAGGGTGCGACCCACCTGCTGATGCAAGGTGCGGCCCACCAGCAGCTTGGTGGAACCCAATGTCAGACAGCCCACTTGCATTTGTGCAGGGCCCAATGCTAGACAGAACAACCCACCTGCATGTTAGTGAGGCCCATATCCTGAGTAGCCCACCAGCATTTTAACGTGAAGACAGCCCGCCTGCTGCGTCTTGTAGAAATCGTCTTCAGGTCCTGCTACTGTCTATAGTAGTTGGAGCCCACGGATGCTGGTGGTGTAGCCAATCGAGGTTTAAATTTCAGGTGGGACCCACCCTTATGTGGCTATTTTCCTAATGAGACCCGCTTTGAAACTCTATCGAGAGCTTCACTCAGGCCTCTTGTTTGATGCCGGTTCACCGCAAGAAACCTGGCCTGATGGAGCCAGATTATTGCTCAACTGTAACCAACACCTACCATCTTCTCCTGGCCTGATTTTAACTTGGTCAAAGGCTTGGATAGGCCTACAGCAATTTATGAGCCATGGCCACCCTCAAGACAGCTCTTAGTTATAAAACAGAGCTTCGTTCCTTACCCCATTCATGGCCTGACGCACGGCCATTGTTTGGCCGGGTCACAACTTAAGACAAGTGTTGTAGTTGGGTTAGTTTCTAGCTCAGCCTAGGGCCATTGATCGGCTTATCTTTAGTCTGAAACAGAGACTCTGCCTAATGGGTTTCTCAGTCCACCACGCTGCCATTGATTGGCCTGGGCCCTGGACTAAAACAGAGCTACTATTTGGCCTTGCTTGAGCCTGAAACACAGTCATCATTTTGCCCGTTTTCAGCCCAAGAACATAACCATTGTTGGCCTGATGTTTGCTTGAAGACATGGCCATTTGTTTGGCCCGACTTCCACACGAAATGCCTCCATTTTTGGGTATGCACTTAACCCTTTAATGAAGACAGTGTTTGGCCTACTTCTAATGTGAAAGATAGCCATTATTTGACTATTTCCAACTTATATTCGGCCATGGTTTAGGTCCAGGCAGGTCTCACCGGAAGCTACAAGAGAGAAAAAGAAAAAAAAAATGAAAGAACAAAAGTAAAGACGTTCCTCTCAAGGCAGTTGCTGCCCTCCTCACCTTAGTTTAAACAGAGGGTCGGACTCCCTGTTTCTTCCTCTCTTAGCACACTCTTTCTTCTTCCTCCTTCGCGTAAATCCTAAGGGTTACAGTGCCCTTTTTATAGTTTGTGAGAGGAGGTTTCGATGGTTAGGATTGCTTCCACCGTGGACGGCTAGGATTCATCCTTTCCAAAGGGGAAGGGCGGTCCTCTCTCTCTTCCCTCCACAGGCTCTCGGTCGGGTTGTTTTTAGTAAGGATTGGACGGTGGCAATCCATCTCTCCCGTCCGCTTACAAGGGGTCAAACGGTTATACGATTTTCATCGTGTGGGTCTCATGAAGAGATTGGATGGCTTGGATGGCTCGAAAAATGGCCGTGGTGGGCCACTTAGAGGCTTGAAGTGAGTTGGTTTAAATAGAGAGGGAAGGGCGGGAAAGAAGTTTGAGAGATGCTCGGTCAAAGCTAGTTTGACCGAGCTAATGGTTTTAGTGCACCTCATGCACAAGTACTCTTTGTGCACATGCATTATATAGGGGCCCACTGAAATGTTATTACCATAATCTACACCATTCATTTGTATTGGGGGATATCACCCAGGGCCCCTGACCCATTTTTGGTCGATGGTGAGCCCTAGGTAGCCTGTTACATACATCCTTGCGCCATCATTGGCCCATATGTCGTGATTCATCGATCAGGTGGGCCTAATAAGCTTTTTCAATGGTTAATATAGGGTACTAGTTATGATGAAAGCTTCATTTGTCACCAACCAATTCTCAAGTGTTCGTGACAAGTATTTTACAACAGTATTAACCAACATAATGGCTTCAATTTTAGAGTGTTCGAGTAGTCTCACTTTCACGATTGTTGTAGGGAGTGTTCTAGCTCCTAGAGACCCTGATGGATGGCTTAAATGCTGATCGGAATCTCCATCCTGTGTATGTCGAGTTTAAGTTTTTGATTAACCCAAATTTGTTTCAGTTTAGTGTGGGTTCGAAAGGTAACACCCATGTACTGAAGGTACGGTGTGTTACATGGTTGCACGGTGTAAAACATCGAACTCATATAGGGAAAATACCAAAACAAAGCCATGTAGAGCCAATATCAGAACAAGCCACATAGGGCAATCATCAAAATAAGCCACATATTGTGGGGTCCATGGGCTAGACGGTGTTGATAAAACATGTACATCATGATGGGCCCATGTCCAGCCCATCTGGACGAACGGGATGGATAAAACACATACATCGAGGGGTCCCATGAAGGGAAGGTGTGGCTGAAAACACATACATCATGTGGTGGGACCCACCGTCCAGTCCCCTGGATGGACGGTCTGAATATATAATACATACATGCAAGGTGGGCCCCACCCCCACACATGTAGCACATGTGGGGTGGGCCCCACAGCTGCTAAATGGACGGACAGTATGGTATAACACATACCTCATGATTGGACCATAGAACTTGCTGACGTCGATATAGCAGCTATAGCTGCTGGCCGTCCAGCAGATGGATGACCCTGATACAAAATACATACATTAAGGTGGGTCCACACGTGTGGGACCCACCAGCTTTGGATTAAGCTGATATCTGTGTTTTCTCTTCATCCAGATTTGTTGGATGGTGTCAGCAGTGTTAGATCATCCAGCCACCTGCTGGACGTCAGCAAGGTGGGCCCCACAGACGATAAGCATGGATGAAACATATACAACATCCAAGAGGTCCATGCAGGTGGGCCACACATCCAGGAAATCAGGTTGATCCATGAGTTTTCCTCCATCCAGATTAGCCCGAAAATGGGCGCCAAGGTGTCCTAAAAATCTGGATGTGTGGATGTCCTATGTTTGGATAGCAACATACATCATCAAGTGGGCCATCATTCGAGGATCAAGAGAGAGAGAGAGAGAGAGAGAAGACGTGTGATGGAGGATCCCAGCCACTATGGGCCCCTCTAATACATGCATCAATACATACATCAAGATGGGTCCCATGCATGCATGGGCCCATCATAACAAAATAAAAATCTGAGGTAGGGGTGCCATCCCCACCATGCAAATGAGAGGTCTAGATGACCCTTAGAAGGCATGGATTAGAGTAGAAATCATCATGGTAGGGTCCATGGAGAATGGACCCACCATGGCTCATGCATGCAAGAAAATGGGCTAAAGGCCACATCAAGGGGATCATGGAGGATCTCTACCATGGATTGGTGGGTCCTTCAAGTCCCCATGCAAATGAAAGAAAGAAATATAAGGGAGAGGATGAAATCTAGATCTAGAGATACCCACCTTGGATCTTGATCTCCTACTTCCACAACTATGCACTAATGCTCCTAAGATGATCTTTTAAGGGTGGAGATTGACTCTTGATGGTTGGATTGATGGGAAGAATGAGTGAGAGATGGCTGAATTTTTAGGGTTACTTGGACGTCCCAAGCTTTCTAACAATGGAAAAAATAAAAGAAAGAGGGAGGGAGAGAGAAAGAAATGATTGCTTTGAAATGATGATTGTAATGCCATAGTTAGCTTTGATTCATGGGGAAGAGAAAAACCTATAATTACTTGTAGGTAATCATTAACTAGCATGAGGTGATGACATCATCTCATGATGGCCTAGGAAATAGTGTCATATGAGATAGGTGGGTCTTGCAATCAAGTGATTAATAACCATTATAATGCGCGAGCCACATCTTATGATCTAAGCGTCGCATTGACGCAAGAGACGTGGCGTTGGAACTACTGCGATGGCGCGGTCGCAATGGCGCAGGTCTTGGGTTGAGTCGACTCGGGTTTATAGGATATGACTTGGGGTCGTGCGCAAATGTCGTTTACAGGTTGCGGGTTGCCGAAATTTGACGGGGTGGATCGCGGGATCCTACGGAATGGAATGGTCACTTGGACATGGGTCTGACTAGTAAAAGCTAGTTCACAATATTGATCACCCATGGCATACAATAAGCTTTTGAAGAAGCTTCCTAAGAGCAACATTTGATTCGGCCGTGGATAAAGTATTTATTGCGAAGTCATTAGCATCAAACAATATATTGGAATGTGAATATTCCTTCAAGCCCCATTCAAAAATTTCCTTTAAGTAAGATATGACACCTACAATAAGAGAAGAAGTGCTTGAAGTCATCAAAATAGATTAAGGCTGTAAGAAAATGATGATGTGGAAATAGAATGAGAATCTGGTGATTTTAAATATGGGTTCTTGGCACCCATGATCTAGGCAGGACGTGGTAATGAAACTGTTACACGTTCTAGGACACGTTATTTGAGAGTTACCCATGTTTACCAAATTTTATGGATGATTTAATAGTTAGTTACAAGTAATACAACAATAAAAAATAGATAGGTGACGAATTGCAAAGTGGCTCATCGGTTGTTCATTTAACATGAGAAGGATTACAATTAAAATTCTACATATGAAAATCGTTATAATGAATCCCTCGTTATCCCTAGTTGTCCCCTCGCTACTTGCAGTGAAGCCTTTTTCTTTGCCACAGAATGAAGAAGTCGATGGATGTCTGCCTTTTGAGATCACACAGCAATTGCCAATTGCTAACTTCTCCTTTGCACTGGAGATGTTGTGCATGCTTCCCCGCATATTCTTGCTTCAGTGCAATCAGCTATGCCTCTAAAGTCGTAATCCTAACTTCTAGATTTTCTAGCTTGATCTGGGAAGTCTTAATTGCTACGTTCTTGGCCTCGAGCTCTTGGGCAGTAGTATTTGCAAAGACCTTCCTAGACTCGACCATATCTCGTTCAGCTTCAAGACAGTCAATGGCAATGCTAATGCGATAACATGTCTTTAGTAGCCCTTGGAATTCCTAGAGAACGGGTAACTAACTGACTGGAGTGGAGTCTGTTTAGGAGAAAATGCCATATAATTTGACCAATTGGTCGAGTTTATTGATTGAAGTTCGCCCCTTACATCTTGCAGATTAATGGTGGGAGAGGGAGATTCGGCCACGGTTTCCTCTCCAGCTAATGCTTGCTAAAATAAAAAAGAAATGATGTCATCCATAATAGGGAAGTCTTCGCTGGGAGGGATAAGAATACTCTCGGTCAAAATTACTTTAGCTGGATTCGTCCCAATAACCTCGATTGGGGGCAAACTCAGCGATCTCAGTCTAAGCGGACTCAATGATCTTGATCGCGGAGGGCTCTGCAATTTTGACCAAAGTAGTCTCAATAACTTTGACCGTGATAGTAGTCGTTTCCTCAACTTCAGTCATGGTCTCTTCGGCCTTGACTATCGTCTCAGCTACTTTGGTAGCCGTAACCTCAGGCTCGGTCGAGGATGGGATCTCCTTGACCGTTATGGGTGTTGGGAGGAGCAGCAATGGAGGAGAAAAGTTCATAATTAAGGGCCGAGAGGGAGGCACCACGACCATGCTTTGAGAAACTAGCACAAGACTGTGGGGGACTTGTATCATGTACTCCGAGTCATCAGGAAGAATGTTAACTTCAAGTGGACTTGAGCAAACGGTTGGGATCTCAATGATCACAAGGCCAGGAAACCCTTGGGATTGCTGATGGTACTACTATTGCTGATTGTTGTTGCTATGGCTAGGCCACGACCAACTGTTTCTCGGCAGTTGTCAACTCCCGAGTTATTGTCATAGAACAGGAAAGGTCAATCAATGCAAGAAGCAAGAAATCAAATAGAAATACACAAATGAGCGAGTGATTTCCACCTAGGTCAAATCGAATTGCATAGATGTTGGGTTAATCTTTAATGGCCTGGGGATTTTTTATTAAGTTCGCCAATGGTCGAGTGGAAGTAGGCAATGGTGGCGGATTAGGACAATAAGGCGTGAGATACTTTTTATCAAAGGGAAGGTCATGATTATTTAACCTCTCTCTATCCTGCTACCATTTATTCCAGCACTTATTAAAATGGGCTTATTAATGCTGTTTCAAGCCCTCATCGATCTCTTTTGAATAATATAAGATAGTGAAACTGGGCCGGTACTTGGTTTTGAAGTATGTTTCGAAAGCAGATATGGCCTTAGCTGAAGAAGTGCTTGGCAGTCGACGTGACCCTGCTAATGTTGGTAGCGGTCGATCCTCTATTATTGAATATGTCTTAAGAGGACTAACATGCCGTAAACTAAGGACTGGTGCTTTAGGAGGTGGAGCAAGCAGATCTCCCAAATCAGAAATCTTCTTTGGGGTAGTCGATGGTTGTGGAGCAGAAACTGGAGAATTTGAAGCAGACATAGTGACCTCTTGGCTACTGGGACAACAGTCTCGGTCGATGGAATTTTAAGAGGAGTGGCCGATCTGGTTCTCGGCTTGCTAGGTACTTTCTTGTTAGGAGGGACGATCGGGGAAGGAATTATTCTTTTCTTGCCTAATGAGAGACAAAGTGATCAATTAGCTAGGCAGGATCCCTATTGTTCAGTAACCAAATATAATGAAGCTCCCACTAGTTAGAGAAACTATCCATGGCCTATGGTAGGTTAGGATAGCTGGGGAGCTCGAGAACATTCGCCTCTTGGCAATAAGTAGCATTAAGCATGGCATACACGCCCGAGTCTAGCACCACCAGTCGACTGTAGGGCGGTTGGTTGCATGATTTGTGCATGAGAGAGAAAGGGATGCACTGGACTAAGATAAACTGCCAAGCGAACAGCGAAGGATAGTATTGCTCGATCCCAGCTTTGACATTCTTCCCCTGCTCGATCGAGCTTCCATATAGAAGGTCGTGGCTGAGGAGGTTACTGCCCCATGCCCAATGTGTCTGATCGGCCGCTACCTCATCAAATGGATCAAACTAGCCAGTGAACCAGCTCGGTCCATACACTTCTCATTTAGAGAGGCATGGAAGTCCTATTTTTCTTGGTTTTATTAAGGGCGAAGAAGCCTTGGAGGTAGGACTCGACCGTAAGATTATCTTGAAGGCAATGAAAATTTTGATCACCAAAAGATGAATAAAACCTCTCGTCAAATGTGTTATGACGAAATAGAGAAGTGAGGAAATAAGCAATTTTGCTCGGGAAATCTTTGTGCCATTTGGAGACTTTACTTGGGAAGAAAGCTATGCCGAAGGGCAGAAATTCGATCAGGTGGGACATATCCTTAATGGTTGGGCTCATCAGATCGCAACCAAACAAGAATGAATTGGTCAACGAACTCTAGAACAGCAAAAGTGCAAGCAAAAGAGACAGATTCACCGGATACTCCCGGATTGAGAGTTTGACTCACTCGTAGATCTTGAGTTCTTTTCATGTCTCTACGTGTTGTGTAGATACCTGTATGCACCAAACATCCCAATCTTGAAGGGGTTCTAGCCAAATTCATGGAGTTTTTAAGGCATTTGTTGAGTCGGGAATGGAGCCAAAATGAATTAAGATTTTTCCCCAGGGAAGATGGGGAAGAATGGATCTGGCGGCCCGATTTCCTCCACTAATACTTTGGTTGAGAATGCAGGTCCTGAGCAGACGCATTCACTGCCCAATAACAATTCAAATATCGTCTTTTCAACGCATTTTCTTGCAAGGGGATCCATCACTACCATGACGACCATGTGGTTGAAGGGGGGTGGATTAAGAAGAAGTGACCATTGCAAATCAAGCAGAAAGAGATGAGGGTTTTCAAGAGGAGAATTAGAGTTAGAATAGGAAATCGAGAGCATAAGAAGAAGCAATTTCGTTCAAAATGACATTATCCAAAGAGGAGGAGAGCATTTATTGAGCTATCATGATGATTTTGGTAAGACAGCTAGAAATGACACATGTCGACATAGGGTTCCTCCGATGCTTCGATTAAACGCAATCGAGACTGACATATTACGAGGAAGCGGTTGAAGGCAGTTATCGTCCAAGTGACGCGTGTACACGGTTAATTCATCCATTAATGAGGAGTCTCATGTCACTGTCACCTCTCTGCCAGAGGTACAACGACGTGAGGGGTAATGTTCACACCCATTTTGGTCGTACCCTGCTGAGACCAATCAGAGTAGGTTATGTTTGATCTATACGGGCACGTATGCTGCACTCAGAGATCAATGTACATATATGTATGAAGGTATCTTGGGAATGGAGCCATGATGTATCATTTGGTGTTATGTAGCACTAGAGCATCTGAAAATAGGGCAATCGAGTTAGAATGATCAGGTAATAGATAGCGTAGAAAAAGGCAAGTAAAGGAAGAAGAATGTGGGAAGCATCCAGAAACCAAGTAGTGTAGTGGAGAGTGGTTACAACAATTGTCAAAACGTGGGAAGGATCCAGAACACCTAGATCAAAGCTATAAATAGAAGAGAATTACAAAAAGCAAAATCATCTCATACCAATCCAAACAAACTCAATTTATCTTTTAATTATCCTTCAATTACCAGTCAATTTAGATTCCATAGTGTAATCCTTTACTTTTTGCCAAGCAAATTAAATTTCTTAGTTTAACCTTTTACTTTCTAGCCTACTATTTTCATTCCTTAGTGTAATATGTGGTGGTAATCAAATAGCTAATAAGCTTTAGCTGTAATTTGAGCTCATGTTCGCGTACTGAATTCAATTCATCTATCGAAAAGGAGTTCTTCAGTTGTTCCTCGTGATTGATTATAGGGATTTCTCTCTCTTTTAATTTCATCTATATTGAAAAGTTCTTTCGTATGAAAGGCAAAGGAGTAACCCATCATTAGAGGACAAACCCCACCCTCTAAAAATCACCTGATCCAATTTATACATCAAACGAGTGGCTGAATAGGCGATCGATCTCCTCATACCTCGGTCATACACTACGTGTTTACCTACATCGGTGCTCGGAGTCATTGTTGTTCAGTTCGAATTGGAGCTGCAAATTCAATTCTGGCATGCCCGCACACTACTGTAGAAAGCAACGATGAACATTGCCAACAACTCTTTTCCTAACAATCACTCTAATGGCAATCCATCGAACAATTACAATCACCCAATTAGTCTGATTGCAATACAAAACTCCATCGTAAGGGAGATTTTTTTAACACACACACACACCCACACCATAATGGGTACTCGAAATCATGACCTTAGTGCAGAAACTCTTGTGAGTTTACCACTAAGTCATGAGTAGGGACCCACTTAATTTAGATGGCCTTGATTGACTTACATCGCTTTCACTGTCATAGTGGATGCATGTAAGCATATGTCCACCATAACATGACAGAGTACCACATATATACACACAACCACTTAGGATGGAACACTCCCTTTTCATGTCTCTTTTCTAATCCAATAAGAGCTTTTTCAATAAGAGCTACTCTAATAAGCTCTTATTGAAAAAGCTCCTGTTTACAGTAAGCTCGTTTGGTAAGATCCTTTTTTTTTAGAGAGAAAAAAGTCTTTATTTGAAATAACCATGTTTGGTAAAACATTCAAATATGAACTTATTATAGATTGGATGTCATTTTAAAAAAATTGCATTAACTATATTATAAAAGCTATCCAAATGGTTTTTTAGTGGATCTCACGTCTTAAAAAGGTTGCAACATCTACATACCTCTCTACACGCTCAAGAGATGGACTTGGTCTCAATCTTAGAGCCCTTTTTTTATGGATCTCACACGTTCATGGTAGGATCTTTTTAGCTCATCAACTTTGTCAAGTTCGAGTCATGTACAAAAAATTCTAATAATTTTAATTGAAAAAGAAAAATCTATTGATCAAAGAGTGTAGATTCTCTAAGTTGAAGGCATAGGGAATTCCTACACATCATTGCTGATGACAACAGCTCACAAAACACACTGATTTTCTCTCATTAATGCACTACATAACAAAACTTTTAACGTGTAGAACTTCTCTGGCCCCAAATGAATTATGTGTTAGATCCACACCATCCATCAATATTTTCATATCATTCTAGATCGTGAGCCCAAAAATGAGGCACATCCACGGCTCAAGTGGACCACACAATAGAAAGTAATGGGTATTGAATGAACTACTATTGAAACCTTCCTAGGGTCAACCATGAGGTTTATTTTCCATGTAATCTGTTCATAAGGTCACAGAGACCTGGATGAAAGGAAAAAACAAATATTAGATTGATCAGAGCCTTATGTGGCTCTAAGAAGCTTCCAATCGTGGGTATTAATCCCTATTGTTTCCAGTGGTATGGTTTACTTGAGCTTTGAATCCACCATGTTTTTTTAAAGATCATATCTTAAAATAATCTTAAAAAATAGATGGACACTATGGATCTAAGAAATAAATCATTATGGGCCTATGTAAATTTCACACATGAAGATATTCCGTTACTCACTATTTGGTTTAGCACATTCTGGGAGAGAAGGAAACTGAAAATGGACGCAGATTAGGTACTACCCCACCTGTCCCGAGCTTGGAACAGGTTGGGGCTCTAAGTGGTCACCATGATTTATGGGTTTATCTACATTGTCTATCCATTTTTCCATATTAATTTAGGATATAACCCCAAAAATGAGACAAATCCAAGTCTTAAGTGGACCACACCATAGGAAGCATGGTGATAATGACTCCTACTATTAAAACTTTCCTAGGACCCACTGTGATGTTTATTTTCCATCCAACTTGTTCATAAGGTCACCTAGACTTGGATGAACGAAAAACACAAATATCAACTTGATACAAAATTTTTGAAGCCCCCAAAAAGTTCTCAATGGTAGTTGTTTAATCCACACTAAGCCTTGTAAGTACCTCACTTGAGCCTTGTAAGTACCTCGGTAGTTGTTTAATCCACACTGTGCTTCACTTGAGCCTTGTATGTACCTCATTTTTTTAATCTTATACCCTTAAATGATATGTCAAAATGGATGGAATGGTGTTGATATTGGATAATTATTCTCCTAATTGCACTAGTTTCTATTGCATTCAAATAATTAATTGATCTAATAAGATATGTTTTCTACATTTAAGGTAATTAGGAAGCCTAAGATGAATACATGCTTAAATGGAGGAATTAATGCTCAAATGAATGATCAACGAGGAATAAGAGATTTGAAGGACATTATTGAATATTTCAAGTGCTAAAGATATAAGAAAACCAAGTATAAATTGTTAGTTGAGCTATAAATGTCTTGGGGCGGGGGGGGGGGGTGGTGGTAGGGTAGGACTTAACCTATTTTTTTTTAAATCAATTGCATAAAATAAGTTCATAACAGAAATTAATATTGAAATCGTGATTTCAATTGAGTCGTAGGACAACCTTCACCTGAAATCTTAAGTAAGACAACCTTATTTCACAACGACCTTGATATCAATATTTCAAGATGATAAAAATAAGAATAAGATTATCAATCACCACAATACATAGAATTATAGTGGTTCGGTGTTTAATACACACTTACTCCACTTCCAAAATTTCTACTCCACGTAATTTTAGCTTTATACTATTTTTAAGGTTTTCACAGGCTAACCTCGATAAGCTCTTACAGTTTTTGTGATTTTCATAGGCTATCATAACAAAATATAAAGTGATTTTCATGGGCTTATCACTCCTCAACCCGATGATATTTTCGTGCAATATCAATAAACCCAAACTAAATGTAATTTACTAAAATTAAAAACTTATCTTCTTGAAGATGTGAGTCGAAGCGAAGATATCGATGAAGCCTTTAAAGTTGAAGCTTCAGTAGATGCAACGATCCTTTTTCTTAGACAAAAATGAACCAATGTATGCACAACCAAGAAAGATCTAGGGATATATGATTTTTCAAATAATAAAATCCTAAAAGCTTTAAATTCCATCATCTAATCTTAAGTTGAGTATAGCGCACTCTTTAATTGAATTTATCACTACTTGAGAAGAGAATTGAATAAGCTACAAAAATAATATAAGAATGATAATATAAATAACATGAAAAAGAATAATACTTCTCCCTTTTGTTTATAGACTTTTCTCTCTTTTTTTCGTGCTTTGAAATAGTGAGAAATGAAGATATGAATCTTCAGTCAACCTAAGAATCCCTTCAGCTGGTCGGACTTCCTCAATATTGTTCTAACGGCTATCAGATTTCTCAAAATTTGATCTAAACTTAGGCTGGCCTGAGTCAAACTTCGACTGACCGAAGATAGGGTTCGGATAGCCTAAGATTCTAGGAAATAAAAAATATGCATTATTGTAAACTTGAACTGGGTCACTCTCAAACTAACCAGAGTTGGTTCGACAGGCCGAAGGCAAGGTCAGGCTGGTCGAAGTTCCATAAGAATCAAAGTTATTTGGTTGCTGGAAACTTGACTTAGGTTGATCTTGGGCTGACCCGAGATGGTTCGACTGGCCAAAGGAAAAGTTGGGCTGCCGACCACCCTTGAATTTTCATGTAAAAATGACAAAAGTTAAATATTAAAAAACCACTAAAATTTACTTTAACCTAGGGTCTCTCCTAAGGTCATCTTTACTTGTAGGTTGGCATATAAATGATTCTTCTCTTGAAATCCTTTTGAGCCTTCTAATCTTGAGATGTTGAGTTGTCTTCTAGTCTTGAAATATTAAAGAGAATTGAAGTGTGCTGAAGTTCCATACCCTATACAATTTGTCTATAAAATTTGATAACATACTTGTGTGCTTAAAATATTAGGACTTACGCAAAAGATTGAGAAAAGATTGAAAAATCCATAGTATGTTAATAAAAATAACATATTGTTCGGTCCCACCAGAGGTTGGCTCGGTCTGACCGAGAGTGCACCAAACAGTCCAACAATGAATTATGATTTTCATATGTAATTCGGTTCTGTTAGTGCACTCATTTTGTCACCCTTATCTGTCAATCACGTGAGTCGTTGTGTCTTAAAGTTGGTTGAGCCTTTGAATAGTGACGACCAAAGACAGTGGAGCAGAAGCATCAATGCGGCAAGAACAGGTAAACAGGTGGCCTTTGTGACCCTAACCCTTGACCCAAAACAACTCTAGAGTCTCTAGATGATCTTGTCTTAATTAGGTATATTAATTCGATCATCCCTTAGCCTATGTTAATAAAAATAACATATTGTTCGGTCCCACCAGAGGTTGGCTCGGTCTGACCGAGAGTGCACCAAACAGTCCAACAATGAATTGTGATTTTCATATGTAATTCGGTTCTGTTAGTGCACTCATTTTGTCACCCTTATCTGTCAATCACGTGAGTCGTTGTGTCTTAAAGTTGGTTGAGCCTTTGAATAGTGACGACCAAAGACAGTGGAGCAGAAGCATCAATGCGGCAAGAACAGGTAAACAGGTGGCCTTTGTGACCCTAACCCTTGACCCAAAACAACTCTAGAGTCTCTAGATGATCTTGTCTTAATTAGGTATATTAATTCGATCATCCCTTAGCCTATGTTAATAAAAATAACATATTGTTCGGTCCCACCAGAGGTTGGCTCAGTCTGACCGAGAGTGCACCAAACAGTCCAACAATGAATTGTGATTTTCATATGTAATTCGGTTCTGTTAGTGCACTCATTTTGTCACCCTTATCTGTCAATCACGTGAGTCGTTGTGTCTTAAAGTTGGTTGAGCCTTTGAATAGTGACGACCAAAGACAGTGGAGCAGAAGCATCAATGCGGCAAGAACAGGTAAACAGGTGGCCTTTGTGACCCTAACCCTTGACCCAAAACAACTCTAGAGTCTCTAGATGATCTTGTCTTAATTAGGTATATTAATTCGATCATCCCTTAGCCTTAGGAGAACAAGAAAAACATGATAAAGAAGGTTAGAAGAGGTGCGAAACTGTTGTGTAAAAGATAGCCCAAAACAACATTTTTTTTATGAGACTTCGATGACATCAAACCACTTCGATGACATCAAAAATCAAATTCATATATGTCCAATAAGAAAACATCATATTGTCTGGATTTTTTCGATGACATCGAAGGCTTGATGTTTGATGACATCGAAGACTTTCAATGACAATGAAAAATGGTCCAGATATGTCCAGCAAGAATAATATCATATTCTTTGGGTTTTTTTATGACATCGAAGGCTTAATCTTCGATGACATCAACAAAGTCATTTTCTGCTCATTTACTACCCATTTTTTGATTGTTAGACCTTAAACTTTTTATAAAAGGTAGTTGGTCTTAGGTATTTTGATGGGTTTTTGGAGCAATAAAAGATAAGGTATTTTCATATGCATATCCCTCATTCCTTGCCTCTATTCCATTGAGTTCTAAGCCATTTCCTTTGAGATTACAACTCTAATGAGGATTTCAACCTCAACATTGAGATGTGCTTGAACTCCTCAATTTCTTAGAGATTGGACTTAAGAATTCTTGGTAAATTATTGTCCAACTCTTCTAAGAGACCCATCTAGTTGAATCCCTTAGGATAAACAACTATCCATTAGTTGTAGGAGATTCGACCCACTCCCATCACTTTGGTCATTTTGAAGACACATTAAATGCAAGGAGATTGATCATGGAGCTGAAGCTTTGGTGAAGTAGCGACAACATGATTGGGGGAGCATTGGGGAGTTGATTGAAGCGCGAACGAGCGGAGATCAAGCAACCCAAGAGGAGCATTAAAAGAGACTCAATCCGATAAGTAAGTATTATATGTAGGAGTCCATTATTGTGCTCCTTCCTTATATAGGTTAGAGTGCAAGAGTTTATGTTTAAACTCACCTAGGTTCTTTTGTAGGACCTTATCTCTTCCATATGGTCTAAATCCGTGGTTTTGTGTAGGATCTAGGTTGTTGGTTAGTCAAAGGAAAAACCAACTCGAGTCCTTGTGTAGGCCTCTGGTGAGAGAATATGTGTCGAGTTTAGGATTAGGACCCTTACTCTTGTGTAGAGCATAAATCTTAGGTTCGGGATTAGGACCTTGGTTCTTTTGTAGGGCCTAAACCACCATGTTCTTGTGTAGGACTTAAATTATTAGGTGCTTTGGTAGGACCCTTGCTCTTATGTAGGGCATAAACTTTAGAGTATCCTTTTGTAGGGCTATAAATGTAAGAGGTTAACCTGGTTTAAAACATCCGATAGTGAAACCTGGTACACTCATGGGTTGAGTGCGTCTACCGGGAGTGCAGTAGGCACATAGTCGAACCACTATATATGATCATGTTTGGGATTTCTATTTGCACATTTATTTAATTATGCTTATGTGTCTTGAATGTTTAAATATGATACATGATTAGAAAAATGTTTAGGATTGATAGGAATCACATCCCACACACTCATATACACTATCTTATATAGGCTAATTGCTTGACTTAAATATCTAGTGTAACCTATGTGATTCAACCCTCTAATGGCTTGGAAGTCTTAGAGTTATATTACCTTATTTAGCTTAATTACAAATTAGTTTAAGTAATTAGTATTTTTAATAAGTATTATTTTTAATCGGTCACATAGCTCCACCATATTCCTCACTTAATTTAGCATCACGAAATTTCCGCGGCCCGAGTACATACTCGTGCCCATGAATTCCAGGTGTTAATAATGTATAAATTGGATGCTTTAAAATTGCACCATATTTTTTTTCCATTTAGATCACATCCAGTTACATTCATGAATGTAACCATTCACAAGAACAAAATTGATTGTACTTATTATTTCATTAGAGTAAAAGAATTCAATAAGTTATCAAATGCCCTCTCAATGGGAGCTTATTACATTATCGAGTTTGTAGCGGAAATATAAAACTAAATTATAAAACTATCTTCTTATTCATTCAGTATAATCTTCTACAGGGGGATGGTCCTCTAGGTCTTCAATTTGTACATCACCTGCATCATCTGTACAGTTAGAGAGGGTAATGTCCTGCTCATATGATGATTATCCTTTAAGATTAACATTAATTCAAGACATTTATAAAGGTAATATAAGGGTTCTGATACGCCTCGTACTCCACCGCTACGAGGGGTATCGGTATACACAACCAATATATATGAATGCATGCCTAGCAAAGAGTGTGCGGCTCATCATACATAGTGATCATTATCACAATGTGGAAAGTAGTTCAAAATATCCGACTCGCTCTGTATTCTAACACTACGGAGATTCATGGCGTGTCCAACGTTAACCTGGATTTATGTAAACATTTCAAGGTAACACAACAACGCTGTTGGGGAATTTACATAACACGGTGTGTTTATGGAGTGATTATTTGTAACATCCAATACCGAGAAGTGATATAACAAGCATAGCGATTTACTTACATTAATTGTGCACCACGCCAACCAACCCACGGAATTATGTGCCGACCAAGAGGGCCGCTACCCAAAATGCATTACATCACGATAAATATTTGATTCACTAGATGTGATACCTTTAACACATCACTTACACCGATAGAGAGATAAATTGAATCATGGGAGTTTTAGAATTTCAAGACACATGCCCAAGCCATAAAGGGAGGTATCGCTAGGCTAACATAATAAAGGAGAAGAGTAGCAATAGGCTAACATAATAATGGAGGAGAGTAGCAATAAGCTAACTTAACAAAAGAGGAGAGTAGAAACGGCTAACTTAACAAAATTGGTAAAAGGGCAAGGGCAAGGCTTGTATCCATCGTGCCACATAAATTCATAAAGATTACGCATAAATAAAATCATGCCTTAACCATAATTCCCAAAAGATAAATAATTGTTGGTGGTAAATTAAACAATTGCAGAGAGAAAGTTATAGTAACATGAAAGTATAACATGAAAAATGCAGATAAAGCATATCAAATTAGATTATTGTAAGCTTAAAGGAATCCCTCACCTTAGTCTTAGATATAAATCCTAGGTAGATATCCATGTAGGAAAGCTTCTACATAAATTATGACATCTCTTGAGTAAGAGGGAGACACTATACATATGGAGAAGGAAGAGAGCGTCTAGGCTTCTCCTTCTCTTTCTCTTTCTCTTTCTCTCTCTCTCTCTCTCTCTCTCATCCTTAGACATAGGGGTATGGGCATGTGAGTGGAGAGGGGACGCACGCTCCTTTTATAAAGGAGTGGGCATGCGAGAGTGTTGTATTTCCCATCTCACTTGGATTGGATTTCTCCAAATTTTCCTTTTCTGACGATCTTTCTTTATACCTAATTTATCAATTGTGTCAAGGTCATCGAATAGAGTCAGGGTAAATGATTTTCTCAGTAATCCAAAATTTAGATTGACCTATCTTGAAAATTCTCCTAACGGGTGCCAAAACGAACTTGATCTCGATTAACAGTCCACGCTTAATGATCAGGGCCCAATTTTGGAGAAAATGTGTAGTCAGGATAAGCAAATATTTGAAAAACAATTTAGTGGTTGATTGATAGTGAAAAAGTCTAAATCTAAAATTTCGCATTTTATACCAAAAGGAAGAAACTGGCTTCAACCTTCAACGGTGTAAGATCATAGATCGGGGCCTAAATTTTATATAACCTCATTGTCATATGAGACCAGAGTGTAGTCCAAATTTAAGTTGTGATAGACAAAAGGAAGTGGTTAAATCGAAAGATCCAGATTTATAAGGAGTTGGTAGGCCTTGACAAGATAACTTTTCGCCTAAGGAAAAGCTAACCAAAGTGGGGTCTTCATATTTCACACTTGGTCCATATGATGGGCAATCCAAGTCGTTCATATGAAGAGAAATATCCTACTACGACTACCCACGAGGTATCTTCACTTGATGGACACCAAAATCAACGGTTAAGGGGCAAATTTGTCAATTGGGTCACTTTTACAATGATCTAAGGGCCGAAATTTGACACGTATGGTGAATTTATGATACATAGGTATGGTATAAAATTTCACATCAAATGGATCGTGGGAACCATATGATCTATAATTCAAGGGTCTAGGTTAATGACATTTTCATAATTATTGCTGATATGAGAGTTTTGATAATTCTAATAGTTCTACATGGTTATAAGCATGTTTTTAAGTAATTCTTATAAAAGAACTATATCTAAATCATTATGAATAATGAATTATTCACCAAACTAATTAAGGGAATGTACATAATCAACCAACATAATGGTTGGTCAGATGACATGTTAAAAATAGAAGACTTAATGGTTGGTACTCTAATAGTGTATATAAGTATATGTACAATCATTTTTATAAACGGAAGAACACAAAGCAGGTTTCTAGAGTGATTAGGGGGTAAAATATGTGTATCGTTAGATTCAAGTGTCTTGTTCACATGTATAAGTTTCTTAGATTGTAGTTCAGATGGTATGTTAATCATAGGTGATGAATAAGATAAACGGATCATAATCTCAACTTGATGTGTGTACGAGCGGATGTAGAGATCAAGTAGCTTATTTACTACGATTGGGTCAGAATCAAGGCGAATGATTAGATGTCACTATCTTGCATTGCATATTTGACCGATCAGTTGGTTATGATGGACAAGTGAGAATATTTGGGTATATAATAATCATATCTTAAAATCAACAGTCAAATTGCTTGATCTATGGATGAAGATTATTCCCAACGATCAGATTTGTGTTGGAGAATAGATGCAAGGTTAGGATAGCTAGATTGGCATCGTACACATGTACATAATAAGTTAAATTTCATTGTAACACCTGAGAACTTTCAATACTCAGATATTGAAAAGTTCGAGGTGTTACATTTAGACACATTGCAACCCATTCGATGCAATTTTAGATTTGACAGCTGGTTCGACCAAAGTTAGGTTTGGTGCCATTGAAGGAGTGATCGGTGTGACCTAAGTGAGATAGAGACTTCAAATGAATTTTGAGGAACTGCAATCGAGAGACCCAGTCGATGCGACCGAAGTGATGTTCGGTGCAACTGAAGGCTATAGTTGATGCGATCAAAGCGTAACAAAGTAAGAACTTTTAAAGTTAGTGCAAAGTCAATGCAATTTTTTCTTATTTTAAGGGGTGTTCTAAACTATTCTATATACGAATTAGGGCTTGGGCGAGAGACCGAGTGGCAGAGCTTCCACATGGCCATCCTTCTTCTCTAATCCTTCGGTTCTAGTTTGTCGTTTTAGTTTCATTTTAAGATATTACCCATGTCACTATAAGAAACAGCGTTTTTATTGATGAAATTTTTACCGACGAAAAAAATTTCTTCGGTAAAAGTATTGTTTTACTGATGAAATTTTTTTTCGTTGGTAAAACAACACTTTTACCGACGAATTTATTTTTTTTCGTCGGTAAAAGTGTTATATTTTTAAGATAGAAAATTTTTGAGCTATTTTGAAAATTTTCCCACAGAGTTTTACCGACGAATATTTTCATTGGTAAAAAGCAGAAAACCACTTTTACCGATGAAAACTTTCGTTGGTAAAAGTGCTGTATTTTTAAGTTAGAAAATTTTCGCGCTCAATTTTATCAACGAATCAAAACTGTCGGGAATAATATTGTTACCGACGAAAATTTTCGTCAGTAAAAGTGTTGTATATTTAAGTTAGAAAAATTTTTCCCTGACTTTTACCGACGAACCAAAACCGTCGGGAATAATATTTATACCGATGAACATTTTGCGTTGCTAAAAGTGTTGTATATTTAAGTTAAAAAATTTGCCTTGACTTTTACCGACGAACCAAAACTGTCGGGAATATTATCTTTAGCGACGAAAACTTTCATCAGTAAAAGTGTTATATTTTTAACTAAGAAAATTTTCACGCACAATTTTACCGACGAACTAAAACCGTCGGGAATAATATTTTTACCAACAAAAATTTACGTCGGTAAAAGTGTTATATTTTTTAGGTAGAAAATTTTCCATTGAGAGTTTTACCAACAAATTTTTTCATTGGTAAAAAGCAGAGTACTTTTACTGATAAAAATGTTTGTCGGTACAAGTGTTGTATATTTAAGGTAGAAAATTTTCGCCTTGACTTTTATTGACAAAGCAAACCGTCGGTAAAAAGCAAAAAAACAACTTTTACTAACAAAAATTGTCGTCGCCTAAAGTGTTACATTTTTTATTTAGAAAATTTACGCGGTGAGTTTTCTCGACGAAACGTTTCGTCAGTAAAAAGCAAAATAACGACTTTTACCGATGAAAGTTTTCTTTGCTAGAAGTGTTACATTTTTGAACTGAAAATTCACGCAGTGAGTTTTCCTGACGAAAATTTTCGTCGGTAAAGGTTGTTTTCGTGCTGAGTTTTACCGACAAACTGAAACCGTCGGGAATAATGATATAATTTTTACCATACGTAATTTTCTCGTTGCCTTGCAAAGTTTCGCGGTAAGAGTTACCGACGAATTGTTTCTTAGGTAAAAATATTTCTCTATACTTTTACCGATGAAAACGTTCATCGGGAATAACGATATAAGTTTTCCCGCTGCCTTGAAAAGTTTCGCAGTAAGAGTTTTACCGACGGATGGTTTCGTAGGTAAAAATATTTCATAATACTTGTACCTACAAAACTATTCGTAGGTAAAAAACATGGATGAGGCTTTTACCTAAAACGTGGATGAGACTTTTACCTACGAAATATTTCGTAGGTAAAAGTCTCTTTTTTCTCACTATTCCAGCATAAAATTCCTGATATACACCTGTTACAATATATTTCATCATGATATACACCTATTATATAATATATTTCATCATATTCACATTCACATCCATCTAAACCCAAACTACGTAAATCCATCTGAACATAAACTACATTCATCCAAACATAAACTACATCCATCCAAACAGAAACAATCTTATCCACATCACATTCATCCACGCATAAATACATATAAGTTTAACATCATAAATAAAATATAAAAATTATTTATAGCCTATTTCCTGGTGGGGCTCTCAAAATTCAGTGTGGTGAACACATTGCTGAGGTTAATGTGCACACACACTTAGCTCCTTACTTATGCCTTCATGGTAGATTTAAAATAGTTTCAATACAAGGTCATAAGTTCAAGTACCCATTGTGGCCATAAGCGACTCTGGTATGTGAGTGTGTCAAAAGAAAAAGAAAGAAAATGTTGATTTATCTTTTGGGTTGAGCCTAATAGTACTTGGTGATTTCTCATCAGGTAGAAATTATTATTGGTTGTTTTTAGAAAGGTGAGATTAGGCCACTTATAATTATATTAACATGATAAAATGTTGTACATATATTTGAGCAGACACCACAAAATAAACATTCCTATGAAAAAAATAAATGAAAAGAGAGAGAACATAAGAGAGGTGATCCTTATCTCCTTTGATTGATTCAAACTACATGTGCCCTACCCAACTTCCTATAAGGAGAAGTTATATGGGTCTTGGAATAATGTTGGTGACAAATCCACCTTGTTTATTAATATTATCATATTGTGTTAAGACATGACTCTAAAAATGAGATAAATCCAAATCTCAAATAATCTATGCTATAAGAGATAGTGGAGATGGAAATAGATGCCTTGTGATGCTTGAGTTCGAGTATGCTTGCCAACAAAGCAAGATTTTCTTGTTTGTTGCCATGTGATTGGGCTACATTATTACATCAATCGGATTCGGGATCGGGTTTAGGTTTGGGTTTTCAAGTTTAGGTTTAGGTTTAGGTTAGGGAGTTGAGATTAGGATTAGGTGTAGGTTTAGGTTTAGGGATTTGAGAATACATTTAGGTTTTAGATTTAGGTTTAGGTTATATGTTTAGGTTTAGGTTTTAGGTTTAGGTTAAGTTAGGTTATAGGTTATAAGTTTAGGTTATAGGTTATAGGTTATAAGTTAAGATTTAGGTTATAGGTTTTGGTTAAGGTTTAGGTTAAGGTTTAGGTTTAGGTTATAGGTTTAGGTTTAGGTTTTAAGTTTTAGGTTATAGCTTTAAGGAATTGAGAATAGGTAAAGGTTTAGGTTTAGGAAATCGGGTTCGGGTTCGGATCGGGTTTAGATTTGGGTTTTCAAGTTTAGGTTTAGGTTTAGGGATTTGAGAATACATTTAAGTTTTAGGTTTAGGTTTAGGTTTTAGGTTATAGGTTTAGGTTTAGGTTTTAGGTTTAGGTTTAGGTTTTAGGTTATAGGTTTAGGTTTAGGTTTTAGGTTTAGGTTAAGGTTAAGGTTAAGGTTATAGGTTATAAGTTTAGGTTATAGTTATAGGTTATAGGTTAAGGTTTAGGTCATAGGTTTTGATTTAGGTTAAGGTTATATGTTTAGGTTTAGGTTAAGGTTTAGGTTTAGGTTATAGGTTTAGGTTAAGGTTTAGGTTAAGTTATAAGTTATAGCTTTAGGAAAAATGAGAATAGGTTAAGGTTTAGGTTTAGGAAATCGGGTTCGGGTTCGGGATCGGGTTTAGGTTTCGGTTTTCAAGTTTAGGTTTAGGTTAGGTTATAAGTTATAGCTTTAGGAAAAATGAGAATAGGTTAAGGTTTAGGTTTAGGAAATCGGGTTCGGGTTCGGGATCGGGTTTAGGTTTCGATTTTCAAGTTTAAGTTTAGGAATAGGTTAGGGAGTTGAGATTAGGATTAGGTGTAGGTTTAGGTTTAAGGATTTGAGAATACATTTAGGTTATAGGTTTAGGTTTAGGCTATAGGTTTAGGTTATAGGTTTAGGTTTAGCTTATAAGTGTAGGTTATAGGTTTAGGTTTAAGTTAGGTTATAGGTTAAGGTTTAGGGAATTGAGTTTAGGTTATAGGTTATAGGTTATACGTTATATGTTAAGGTTTAGGTTATAGGTTAAGGTTTAGGTTTAGGTTTAGGTTAAGGTTTAGGTTTAGGTTATAGGTTTTGGGATTTGAGAATAGGTTTAGGTTATGAGTATAGGTTTAGGTTAATGTTGTAGGTTATAGGTTTAGGTTTAGGTTTAGAATTGAGTTTAAGTTATAGGTTATACGTTATAGGTTAAGGTTTAGGTTTTAGGTTTTGGGATTTAAGAATAGGTTTAGGTTAATGTTGTAGGTTATAGGTTTAGGTTATAAGTTTATGTTAATGTGTAGGTTTAGGTTCTGGTTTGAGAATACATTTAGATTTTAGGTTTAGGTTTAGGTTTTACGTTTAGGTTAAGGTTACAAGTTTATGTTATAGGTTTAGGTTTAGGTTAGGTTATAGTTTAAGGTTTAGGGAATTGAGAATAGGTTAAGGTTTAGTTTTAGGAAATCGGGTTCGGGTTCGGTGTAGGTTTAGGTTTGGGTTTTGAAGTTTAGGTTTATGTTAAGGAGTTGAGATTAGGATTAGGTGTAGGTTTAGGTTTAGGAATTTGAGAATACATTTAGGTTTTAGGTTTAGGTTAAGGTTATAGGTTTAGGTTTATGTCTAGGTTATAGGTTATAGGTTATAGGTTTAGGGAATTGAGCATAGGTTAAGGTTTAGGTTTAGGAAATCAAGTTCAGGTTCAGGATCGGGTTTTGGTTTAGGTTAAGGAGTTGACATTAGGACTAGGTGTAGGTTTAGGTTTAAGGATTTGAGAATACATTTAGGTTTTAGGTTTAGGTTTAGGTTATAGGTTTAGGTTAAGGTTATAGGTTTAGGTTAGGTTTAGGTTTAGGTTATAGGTTATAGGTTATAGCTTTAGGGAATTGAGAATAGGTTAAGGCTTCGGTTTAAGAAATCGGGTTCGGGATCGGGTTTAGGTTTGGGTTTTCAAGTTTAGGTTAGGGAGTTAAGATTAGGATTAGGTGTAGGTTTAGGTTTAGGGATTTGAGAATACATTTAGGTTTTAGGTTTAAGTTTAGGTTTAGGTTTTAGGTTTTAGGTTTTAGGTTTAGGTTAAGGTTAGGTTTTAGGTTATAAGTTTAGGTTATAGGTTATAGGTTATAGGTTAAGGTTTAGGTTATAGGTTTAGGTTAAGGTTATAGATTTAAGATTAGGTTAAGGTTTAGGTTATAGGCTTTGGGATTTGAGAATAGGTTTAGATTTAGGCTTAGGTTTAGGTTTAGGTTTTGGGGTAGATTCAAAGCTCAAGTGGACCTCAAAAAGAATTGGGGCCACAAAAGTTTTTGATCAAGCTGATATTTGTGTTATTCCTTCTTCAGGTCTAGGTCTGTGTGAACTTACCAATAGGTTGGATCTTAAATAACCACCATGGTGGGTCCCGGGAAGGAATCAAAGGTCGGGGGCACTGTCCCCACCATGATGTTTAGTTTTAGGTGTAGGTTTAGGTTTAGGGTTATATTAGGGTTTACTCCAACAATTTCAAGCTAATATATAAAGACGCCCTATCCAAATGGCCAGGCCACTCCAATGTTGTCAATAAGAAATGGACAGCTTCATCATGGTCATAATAGCGATTCTCACCTTCCAGAGATCCTCGCTTAACAATCGGATAGCTCCGATGCACATCCGGGTCTACTCCATCAATTTCGAGTAAATACATAAACATGGCCTATCCAAATGGCCAGGCTACTCTAATGTTGTCCATAGGAAATGGACAGCTTCATCATGGTCATAACAGTGGTTCCCACCTTCCAGGGACCCTCGCTCAACATCCGGATAGCTCTGACGCACATCCGAGTCTACTCCATCAATTTCGAGCAAATACATAAACACGATCTATCCAAATGATCAGACCACTCCAATGTTATCCATAGGAAATGGACAGCTTCATCATGGTCATAACGGTGGTTCCCACCTTTCAGCTCTTTTGATTTTTTTCATTAAGGTATTTTAATCAAGCTTGATCTCAGCTTTCCGTTGTAGATCATTTTAGAAACTTAATTACATATACATAAGAGATCTAAGGTTTAAATTTTAGATTTTTAAAAGTTCACACTTCTAGCTTTTGAAAATCCATCGTTATTATCTTGAAACTTTTATATTAATAATGCCCCCAAAAGCTTCTAACTGACACTTCAATTTGGATAGTCCATTCAAGCATGTCATTGGGAGCAATAGGCCAAAACAATTGCAATGACAATAAGATGTTCCAGAACTGAGGTGGTGTGTATGTGACATCCAACCAGTCCATCACGTGTCCCCAAAAGTTGTTGGGGGGGAGAAAAAACAATTACTCTCATCTATTCATATGGAGGTCCACACCACAGAAAATAATAATTTCTTTTTTTCTTTATTCTTTTGCTAAAAACACTTCCATATTGAAGTGATGGAGGTCCACACCACAGAAACCAATGATTTATTATGTGTCCCATGATCATTGTGAGGCACAAATCATGCATAGTTTGGAAGGGACGCACAATCTACTATGGTTACAAGCTGGGAATTTTGTATGGTAGCCAACTCTACTCATTGCTCCCTATATATGATGAGGCCCACCTAATGCTTGCCTCAGCCTAAGTTTTGGGATTCCTACAACTTTTGGTGGCACACATGATGGATATCTACGTTGCCATTGATGGCCTCATCAGAAAGCACCATTGATGTTAAAAATAACTTTAGAAAGCATAAGGCACTATTCAGATAAATGGTCATAAAGGCGAATCTCTCAACAACATAGCCCAACATTCTTCAAACATTGGTAGAAGTATGTATTTCCAAGTCTCCAAGCTACTCTTCCTATAAAGATAATTTATTTTACAAGAGCATTTTCTTTTAATAACTAAAATTTCCTTAAAATATAACCTGAAGATCAAATATCAAGCTCACACCTTAGAAAGAGAAAACACAAACTGAATTACATGATATCACATACTGTGTTGAATAGTGTTGAAGTTCTTGTACAATGGGAAGTTTTGTACACATTCAAGAAAAGCACAATGCAAACAAGAGTTTTTATGGCTGAAAAAGAACCCATTCAGATTACTTTATCAGTAGAACTCATTTGATGATTGTTTCATTATGGATGCAAAGCACATCAAATCAGAGGCATTGCATCTTGAGCAAAATTCTGAATAGTGTCTTATGCTTTAATAATGCTTAAGTTTTAGGCTCAAGCTCACAGGCATTGGGACCATATGCATGCCCTTATCTTGGCCCTAACTGTAAATGTCATGGCCCCAAGATCAGGTCGGTGGATTCATCAGGCGATCCACAAAGTGCAAACAAAATGGACGGTTTAAATCAATTGGCAAACAGCCCCTATTCAACACAGGTGCCTAACCCAATTCTTGGGCTATGACATACATACATACATACATACATTGGTTCCAGAAAATACCACTTGATGAATTCAAAACTAAAATAATAAGATATGAAATCCTTTAAACAATTCTTGGAGTTAAACTCTCACAATTTTCCTATTAAACTTCATTTGTGGAAATCAGTCATAATCAAACATGAAATCATGCCTCCCCTTGATGAATTCAAAACTAAAATAATAGGATATGAAATCACACCTCTTAGTGAATTCAAAATAAATAAATTAGTAGTAAATAGATTCATTTGCCACCAACTACAACCAACACATCGCTACAAATATTTGCTATATTCCCACCAATTACAACTAAACCCAAGCTGCCAAACAAGCTTTCATACTGCCAAATAATAGCATAAGTTCACTGAGATGGGTGGATCCCTATTGCTAAATCCCCAAATCCCTAATTGTTAAATCCCCAAATCCCTAAATCGGTATTGAGATTGAGAGAGAGAGAGAGAGAGAAAGATACCTCACCGAGCTTCAGAGACAGAGAGAGGCCGTGCGTGGGTAGGGCATGTAGCAATGGTAGGGCGGAGAGATCAAAGAGAGAGGAAGAGAGAGACAGAGAGAGAAGAGGGAGAGGGTACGAGAGAGACAGAGAGAGAGGAGGGATTTTTGGTGGACGGGCGTCAGGCGGGCGTGCGGCGGGTAGAGAAAGAGAAGAAAGGGAAAGGGTGCTAGGGTTGGGTGGGGTCGGGTATATAGGGAAAAGGTTCTGTACAGTCGAGCTCATGGGAACTTCCCACGAGGCCGACCTGTGTGGGCCCCACTATGATGCATGTCAACCATCAACACCACGCATTTGATGGGCCCCCTTTAAATTATGGGATATCCCAAAAATCAGTCGTATACGAAACTAAGGTGGGCCATACCATCTAAAATCATGTGAAGAAATGCCTAAAACATATAAAATCAGTTGGTGGGGCCCACCTGAAATTTTGATGCATATGAAACTCGTCTGACTCCTCATCCAAGTGGGACACACATAATGGATGGGTTGAATTTGTGAACCACATCTCGATGGTCCCAACAAATGATTATGAATATTTTAATGGAGGATAACCCCTCTCAACTTTTGTATGTGGTGTGGCCCAAAAAAGTCACAGATTGACTTGATTTTTAAGCCTTAGGCCCGCCATGGAATGGTGCATCTAACTGATTGGGTAGATGTTCGACACCCATCACGGTGAGGCTCACACAGCTCGACCGTATGAGAAGTTCCCATAAGCTTGACCGTATGGAACCTTTTCCCATACATACATATATATATATATATATATATAATAAATTATAAAATTATTATATATCCATCATTAAAATCCTCCTAAGGCCCACTGTACTATTTATTTGACATCCAATATGTTGATTAGGTCATACAGGGCCAGATGAAGGGGAAAAACAAAAATCAGTTTGATCCAAAACTTTTATGGCCCCAAAATGTTTTTTAATGGTTGACGCTCATTCAACACTGTTTCCTGGAATGTGATCCACTTAAGATTTGAATATATCTCATTTTTGGTCTCATACCATAAGATAATCTTTAAAAATAGATAGACAACATGGATTAAACACATACATCATGGTAGGGCTCACAAAGCACCAACCACCAGCTAGTGGATGGTGTCAGGGGGAGTAGGTAATCTGTTCCCCTTATTTGTAGTATGGTCTATTTAATCTTTAGATATGATTCATTTTTTGGATAATTCTCTAAAATTATCTCGAAAAATGGATGAACGGTGTGGGTTGATCCCAAATTTTTGGTAAATCCAAAACTTAAGTGTACCATGCCACACGAAACAGTGTGGAATAATGATTTCCACAATTGATACCTTCCTTAGGCCCACAATAATGTTTATTTGACATCTAACATGTTCATAATATTAAAAAGATATAAATGAAGAGAAAACACAAACATCAGCTTGATCCAAAACTTCTATGAATGTTATTTTTAATGGTGGACGTCCAGTCCCTACTTTGTAGTCTACTTAAGCTTTGGACCCGCCCCATTTTTTGGTTAATATCTTAAAATGATCCGAGAAAAGCGTTGAACGGTATGGAGAAAGTCAATCCATGACTTAGGTGGGCCAAGAGCTTAAAAATAAAGTCAATCCATGACTTGGGTGGGCCACACCACATAATATAATGGAGAGGGGTTTCCTTAAAACATTCATAATCATATATTGGGCCTACCTAAATGTGATTCACACATCTAGCCCACTCATTATGTGTGTCCCACTTGGATGAGGGGTCAAACCAATTTTCAACTTCATCCAAAACTCATGTGGGCCCACTAAGTGCTTTTATATTTTTTAGGATGTCTTCAATTAGTTTTAGATGGTATGGCCCACTTGAGTTTTGTTTACCGATGATTTTTGAGAAATCTCATAACCTAAAGGGGACACATCAAATCCACGGTGTTGATGTTCGACACACATCATGATGGGGCCCACAAAACTTACTAACATTAATTCTTAGGTTCTCATAAGGTCAATAAGTTGGGTCATAATTTTGACCAGAATATTTGGCCCAATTTATATGTCTGGTCCATTCACTCTATTTTACTGATCATTACCCTCAATTTTACTAGTTACTCACCCCAATCATGCTACAGATGAGAAAGATATTGGGCAAACGGTGGACCCTACAGAGTTTACTCTGGTAAGGGTAATGAGTAACTCACCTAACGAGTTTACTCCAGCTACCTAACGAGACCTCAAATTATGAATGTTTTAAGGAAACCCTTCTCTACTAAATTTAGGCGAGTTACTCTGTAATGCCCCGTGCCTTAGAGTACTCAGGTGTTACCGTGTAACCTAACTTAGTATAAATACAAACCTAGGTTAGACAAGCGTTCACATTCATTATAGTCTAAATCCAACCGTTGGAAACAGTCCCAATCCATACATCAAGCCATTTATCATATGCCCTAAGGTCTGGATCCACAGATCCATCATTCACTTAACTTTAGGAACTCCCATAGATGTGCACCACTTCATCATTTTGATTAGGCCACTTGAGTACTAAACTCTCCGATGATTTTCACCTAAACTAGGCCGAGAACCCTAGGGATCACCACTGATCATATTTTGTAATGATCTGACCGTCGAATCTTCATAAATCACAAGATAACCTATGCGTCTAGAAAGTGTGACTCACTTACAAATCTAAAATGATCTAATCTTTCATATCAAACCCTATAGTAAATAAATGGCGTTGGTCAAGGTGCATACCATGATCAACAACTTAGAAAAATAATAAAGATAAATAATGAAAATAAGAGTAATAATAATAATAATAATTAAATATTTAATGACATAAAAGTAGGAGATCCTACATAGCGGGACCCGCAACATGATCAAAGAAAATGTGCACATATGGAGTAAAAATAATAGTAACGAAATAAATAATTATAATAATAAATATCATCATTAAAAGTATGGTAACATAGTTGTTAATGTATTAAGCCATTTGACCTATAATCTAGCCACCAAATTATAGTTAAGTAGTCTTATAGACCCATTAGACCGTTGGTTTTTAATGGTATGGTGATCTGACCATCAGAGTAATAGAAACCAGCGTTTATAGACGATAGTGCATTGGCATGGCCCATCTAGGCTTTGGATCCACCTCATCTTTAGCCAAGTGACCTAATATGATCTGTAGAATCATTTGAACGGTGTGGATTTGCATAAAGTAACATGGTGGACCCCACATCGGTGGTGTGTGTACTGAGGGCGTGTGCACCCGCCTTACACCAGGAGTGAGGTCGGGTCAAACATAGTTTGACCTAACAATTCTCGAAATGGAAGGATTTCTCCTTCCTCTATTTTTTCATAACCGACGGACGACATCCGTTTGGGACACGTCGTGGCCCACCATCTCAAACAGGTGGATAATCCGAGCCATCCATCTGATGTGTGACAATAGCCTGACCAAAACCTAGTGGGTCCCGCAGGAAGACGTGATGGTGCGTGCACACAAATGTCGGTGCAAAAGGACCCGGTAGCACAATGCTTCCTAAAACAGAAACTGTCTGCACGCCAGCTTGGCGATTCATGTGAAGGAGGGGTTTTCCAATCTCAGCCCTCCATTATCGGACGAATCCCAGCCATCCGTTGATTGCTCACATGAGCTAGGGTTTCTTGTGGAAAATCGAAGCAAAAACTGCCCTTCCGCTATCTATTTTCCAAAAAACCGGATAGTGGGATCTAATCTTGGCCTTCCATCCTCATCTAACGGTCCTAGGAGCGTTGGAGCCGCTATAAGGGGGGGATGAATCGGACTGTAGCTACGTTTCTCTCCCTTGCTTGCAAAAACCCTAAAAGATGGTCGTTTCCTCCACTCCTTCAAAACCACCTCCCAAAGACTTCCAATCTTCGTTCCAACGCATCAAGAAGCTCCGTGGGGTACATCTAGACTACCCAGAAGAGACGGTTCGAAGAAACGCACCTCGAATGTGGACCTGCCATTGGAGCTCGACTGTCTTCCTTGTCGAACTTGCACCATTGTTTGTGTTTGTGAGGCAACGGATCTCAGATCCAAAACCAGCAAGGTGGGCCATCTCTACTGCAACCCAGCAGAGAAAGAAGGAAAGAAAGAAAGGGAAAAGAGAAAGAAAAGAGAAAGAATGGAGAGAGTGAGGGCAGGAGCATCTGCTCTACCGGGCAGTATCTCAGACTGAGTCGAGTTTAGGCCGATTCGCTGAGATGGGCCTGTCCCAGCTTGGTCGGGTTTGGTTCATCCCAACAGCTTGCTGGCATTTGGTTCCGAGAGAAGAAAGTGAGAGAAGAGAGAATCAGAGAGTGGGAGGGAGCGTGTGGTGCAGTTGCACCATGATGCTACCCAAGTCATCGAGTTGCTGACTCGGTCCAGTCAGGTTTGGGCCGGGTTTGGTCCTGCTACTGATGGTCAGAGGGAGAGAGTGAAGAGGGAAGGAGGAAAGAAAGGGAATGAGGAAAAGAATAGAGAGAGGAATGGGGGTGCTTAGAAGCACTGAGCTGATCGGGCTGAGTTGACTCGCTGATCAGTGAGTTAGGTCAACTCAGTTGGGCTGAGTCGAGTGAAGCCTGGGTCTAGTCCAGGTGTGGCTGGACGTTCCAGCAAAAGGAAGAGAAGAGGAAAGGAAGGAGAAGAAGAAAGAGAGAGAGCAAGGGAGAGTTAAGTTGAGCCGAGTCAACTCGGGTACCAAACTGAGTTGATCTGAGTCGAACCAACTATAGGTGCGTTTCCTGTCATACGTTGCATTGGGATTTCCATTTAGAACATTAGTAGGTTATTTGTGCTATAATTGTCTATTATAAACAAATTACAATTATTAAATAGTAGTATCCTGTTTATTATTCTTAAATATTCATTTGGATAGTAGTTGGTGTCACCATAATGATTATTTTGCTACATTAACTAATGTTAATTGTAACACTAATGTTAACAATTATTTTTTAATTATTAAATTAACATTATTACCATTTCCATTATTAATAAGGTTGTTAAATATTAGGATGCATGACCATTAGTAAATTATCTATTCTACTAATAGTTATTGTATACAAGAAATTAAAATGATACCATCATTAAATGCTAATGCGTTGTCTTATCATAGATAGTATATTATAGTATTAATTATCATTATAATGATTATTAACTAATATTAACTATAACACTAATGTTAGTAAATATTTTATAACTATTAAATTAACATTATAAATAATTACACACCACTAGGGTTCAACCTTAAAAATCTAGCCTAAACCTAAACTCTAGGGTGAAAACCCTAATTCTATATTAAAACCCTAAAAGATGACCCTAGGTTATGATCTTCAACCCTATGTAGTGATTAGAAATTGGATCTAATGGTACAAGTTCACGATTTGTGGTAGGATTCAATTCTAAAGGCGTAAGCACTTAGGGACACTAGAAGGCGATTCAAAGTATAAGGTGATGATTTTTCCCCTTGAGCTTTCCATCTTCTCATTAGCTTAAGTTATAGTTTTTATTTAAATTCATAATTAATATCTCCCCTTATAATCACATGTGTTAGCTAGTGAAAATTGGATTGTTGTATTACATACTTTATGATTATTCTGTATAATTGTTCATGCTTGTGTTCTTTTTGTGGATTGCTTATGGAACTTAAAACTAGTACATTAGTGGAAAATTCTCACGTATGAATGTACACCTATACTTGGGATGTAACTTGACTAGTTGTGATCGTAATGGACCTTCGACTTGGTGGTTATTAGGTGATGGTCTAAATGGATCATTGATGTGGGCCTACCATCCAAGGTTGTTGTGCCCAATGATTTTTAAGGATGGTTTTTATCGTGTAGTTTTGATATTCGCCCTATGTGGCATATTTTGATACTCGCCCTATATGGTTCTATTTTGATATTTTTCCTATATGGGTTCGATATTTTATATAGCGCAACCATGCAATGGTAAGCCTCTATACTGTAATATGATTGGCCACTAGTCGATGAGTTTCCATTAAACATCCCAAGATGGTAGCCTCATGGGCCGGGGATGGTAGTCATGGGATACTATGCCCGAGCCGTCGGCCTACACTGGGCCATGTGCTCACCGTAGTAACCCTGAGCTTACTTAAATTGGTTGGTTGCAATTGGACTAATAATGGGCTGGAAAATCATGCATACATGACATATTTTTGATGACTTGGATCACTCTGCCCCTGCGATTATGCTGAATGTTACGCTTATGACCAATCATTCGATTTATGATGATGACTTGGATCTTCATGCCCATGCGATTACGCCGAGTGTTGCGCTGATGACCAGTCAATCCTTAGGTGATAACCCCAATGCCCGTTCGGATGTTTTATGTGGAGCACTAACCGTCCAGATGTTTTACCCGGGTCGATGATTGCATTCATGCATCCATGCATCTAATAAGACTGTATTTACTCTATTTTGGTTGTCTGGATATTTTATACTATTTCTTACCTAATGCGGTGGTGTGTAATCTTGAGGAGAATTTATAATGAGTTGGTCACTCATCCATCAAATATACAATCGTATAGGTAGTACAGGTGACTTTAGTGATATGCCTGTTCAGAGTTGATGAGGAGCAGCGTACGATTGCTAGGGATTCATGGCCATATTTTCCTGGAGGAGTTGCGTGACCTGGCGGCTTATATTTATATGCTTTCTGCTATTCTTTATGTATTAAACTCTTGTAAATCTTGTACTTGTTAAATTTAGAGACATTAGTTTGTATAAGTCATTATAGACAGCTTCTTGTATATTTGAATAACAATGAAATTTTCCTTTATGTTACTTTGTCCACTCTACGCTCATTTGCTTACTCTGATAGTTGAAAAAAAAAAGTGTACACTTGAATTTGACCATCCTTTAAGGTTAGCACTCGGGTTTTGGGGACACGGGTCATATACCCAGGTCCTGAAAAGTTGGGGCATTACATACTCATTACCCTTACCAGAGTAAACTCTATGGGGTCCACTATTATTTATTTACTTTATCCACTCCATTCATCCATGTTAACAGATAATTTGAGGTCTAGAGAACAAAAAGGAAGCATATCCAAAGCTCAAGTGGACCACACCACAGGAAATAGTGTGATTGAACCTCTACCATTTAAAATTTCTCGGAGGCCATAAAAGTTTTGGATCAAGCTGATGTTTGTGTTTTCTATTCATTCATATATTTTTTATATTATGAACAACCTTTAACCATTTTTGGACAATTTGATCAGTCCAGATTGAAGAGTAAATAACTTCACATGTTTAAATCAAAATTCGCTCAAATTGTTGATCAATCTTGTTTGAATGCGGCTGAAATTGGGTCTGACCCTTCATCCAAGTGGGACACCTAATGTTTGTATTTTCTCTTCATTCATATCTTTTTGATATTATGAATAGGTTGGATTTTAAATAACATTTTCTGTGGTGGGGTCCACTACAAATTTATATCTACCTCATTCTCTGCCTCACTATACTATTTATTGGACATCCAATATGTTGATTAGGTTATACAGGGCCAGATGAAGGGGAAGAACAAAAATGTAACATCCTGGATTTTTGTTAACCTGGAATTAGACGTCCTTAGGCAATGGGGCGCTCCTAACACCTTATTAACTTGTCAGAACTGAATCCCACAGTCTAAAATCGCTTCTGAACCTATTTCCTTCACAAATCCCATCCTTCACCACCGTGTTCTTTCAATTTTTCTAAGTACTTTCACCCTAGACACTATCTTAAACTAGTTAAGTATTATACCTTGGATCACCTTATATATAAACTAAAAAGGCCTGAGTACCACCTCGACCAGAAATCACTTAGGATTAAATCCTTTAGAAATGAGACAAAGTAACTAAGTGCTAAACTAGATTAGCTACGAAATTCATTTGAATCGCTTTAAATACGATCTGCAAGACCCAAAACTTGTAGAATCATTGACGCTAGGTTACCCTAAAATCTAGGATCAATCTCATTACCCGACTACTCTCGAGAGCACGTTGAAACTCCGTATCAGGTCTGGACCACACATCGGGAGTCCGAATAATACGAAGTTAAAGACTTAGGACCACCTCGCTGGGCTTGACAACTATCTCGGAAATCAAATCCAGCGAGTGTCCCACTGTAATTCGCTTGAGTCTGGAGCGAGGAGTGTGAAAACACTTGAATTTCTTTTCAAATAAATATCTCAAATAGTAATCTGGCACCTCTCGCTTGCGGATCAATTGTAAGTAACCAGACCATCAAAATCAGACCAAATTACACCCTTGGATCAGGAGAAATTTCATACACATATCCATGACTCGGAATCTCCGATCGAGATCCACTGACGGTTGAACTGAAACTGGACCACCACACATGATCTGAGAACCCTACTGGAATGAAAACTTAATGGAACCTAGATCCATAGTCTGTGAGCTTAAGTCCGACATTTGGCTTAAGGAGGCCCCCCAGAAGTCCTCCGTTGAGCTGAAACAAAGCCGCTTTGGTTATAACCTAAGTATACCTTGTCCACAAGTCTATTTCAGAGAGTTTTTAGGCTATAAAAGGATGTTAGAAACCTCTCTCTCACAGCCATACGAATTTGAGAGAAACCCTAGAGAGAGAAGAGAGAAAAGAGAGAGAAAGAGTGAGAGAAGTGGGAGAATCTCCCAACTACTATTCCCTACCACTACACAAGCTGCACCACCCCATTCTCATCGCTTTCCCGGTGATTTTGACTTCATTTCTAGGTAAGAAACCCTAACCCTAATCTATTTTGGGGTTGTAATGGTTGTAGGTTATGAAATAGCTAACCTATTACGATCTATAGGTGGGCAAACTGCCAAATATGGAAACTTGGCAAACCTATCGTATCTGTTACGATTCTACGACAAAAGGTACGGACTTTAGGTGTATAGGTTATGGTTTTCAATGCTTTCAATGTCAGATAATGATAGATTCATGATCTGCATGCAATTACGCATGTATAAAGTGTTGTCTGTTTTCCGTTTCGATTAAAGGTGAAGAATATGAAATTTTACATACTCTAGGTATTTGTAGAAAGTACCGTATATATATAAATTTTGGAAATATGTTTGATATGATTATTTGTTGTATGAATATTTATACATGGATAAAATACTTGTTTGGCGAAAGGACTCGACCTAATACATGTTTTGTTAATATACACTATGTATGTAGAAATAGTGTATTCTAGAAAGTACTGTATACGTATAAATTTTAGGAATGTGTTTTCCATGATTATTTGCTGTATAAATATATTATATATAGATAAAATACTTGTTTGGCGAAAGGGCTCGCCCTAATACATGTTTTGCTAATATACACTATGTATGTTGAAATAGTGTATTCTAAGTGTTTGTGAAAATGACTGAATGAGTATAGAATTCTCATTCGTGCTCGCCATGACTAATTGTCATGGATATATGATTGTTGTATTGGCGATACCCCCTTTGACGAAAGGATTTGCCCTGAATCACGCCACAGCCACTATACGCTATATATGTTGAAATGTGTAGCCCAGGTGTTTGTGAAAATGTTCAAATGAATATGAAACTTGGATTCTTACTTTCCATGACTATCCGTCGTGGGTGTACGCGTGTTGTGATTGGGGCAACTCCCTAGTGAAAGGATTTGGCCTAATGCCTATGTGATCAACATATGTCATGTATGTTGATGTATGTATTTTAAAGTGTTTGTTGAAATATTTGAATGAGTAGTAATTAGTAAATTGTAATGTTTAAGGGTGTTGAGATATGGTTCTTAACTTCTTTAACTATGTGTATGATCTCTTTAGATATCTGTTTGATTAGGAATTGAATAGGTACAAAATCATGCATATGTTGTACTTCATAACATGCTCAATTGAATGTATGATTTTATCTATGTAATGCGTATGTTTAAATTCATGTTTACGTTGTATGATCTATCATGGGTGATAGGGGAGTAGAGCAACGAGTGCGTACAACAGCCCTGACAGCCGTAAACGGATAATATCAGTCTTTGATTGTATGATTTAAATTTTGATCCGTTACTGCTTTAAATATCTGAAATTGAATGTGATTGGGGCTATTGTATAGTCCAGGCAGTCGGTAATGGGATCGAATTCGTGGCTGAGTTTCATTTGCCACGTGAGATGTGTTCGACGAACCCGAGTCGTACTTTGGTTGGTGATAGTGGTTGCCACACGAAGTGCTTGTGCGCTTTATATCATTCAACTTATTGTGCGCTCGAGCTAGCCGAGCTCGTCAAGCAACCCGATCTGTCTTATGTATGTTCACCATGTTTGGACGCCACTGCTTGAACCTAGGGTACCAAACTTACCAGTGAAATCCCTTTTAACCATGGTACCTCGATCCGCTAAGACTCATAAGCCGGGCATGGTGGTATGGGACACTGTAGTCGAGCTGTCGGCCTACGCTGGGGTCACATGCCTCCTCGTAGTGACCAGTGAACAACCAGTCTCGTGAGCCAATTATGGTGGTATGGGACACTATATTTGTGCTGTTGGCCTACATTGATAAGGTGATGGGGGAGTGGTGCAACGAATGCGAGCAATAGCCCTGACAGCCCTTTGTAGTAACCTCAGCATACTCTGAATTTGCGGTGAGGCGACGAGTTTTGCCGCAATGTAGAGAGTATGAACTAGGCCTGTTTCTGTATAGTGATGAATCGTTAAAGAGGTGATGGGGGAGTGGTGTAACCTTTATGCGTAATAGCCCTGGCAGCCTTTGCAGTGACCTAGAAAACACACCATCGTCTGAGATTAACTAGGACTGACGACCCTATAATGGATCATGTTTGGGAATGATACAAGGGAGGTACCTTAGTTTTCCAATCCTGCTGTTTGAAATAGACTAATAAAAACTCGGTAATCATGCTCATCATGCATTGCATGTGCCTGGAAGATGTGGAGCACTGATGAATAAAAGCATACCGCGAACGTAAGATAGTGTCGCACGAGGGAGGGTGTGGTGAGGGCATCCATCATGACTGCATTCATACTTGCATTAATAAGAGTAGTTAGGAGTGTTTGATTGTACTGCTTTATCATTACTGCCTGACTATATTGATAACATCTTAACCTGTGCCTTATTGTTCCACTGAGTTAGTTACTCACTCCCACGTAACGGGACGGTGTTCCGAACACCCACCAGACTTTGTCTGATTGCAGATGGCGATGCTTGTGAGGCGGAGCCAGACCTCTACAATGATGAGGACACTTTCTTGTATATGTTATTTTCTGGCGGCTTCATGTAAGTCGTGCCTTGATCGATGGGGTTACAGGGATGTTAACTAGAGGAACTTACACATTTGGTATATTTTGGAACTATACTTGTAATTATTTAACCTGGTAATGTTATCACACTCTGGAGACTCACCACAGTTTATATATTTTATATATCTATCACAATCTTCAGCTTGCAATTTAACTGTCTCTAGAGTATGATATGCTGTTTTTGCTTAACCTCACTCATGTTCACTACATTAATGCAGACAACATTCAATCATCATTCATTTTATTGCAAAAGTGATGCGTTGGAACTCGGGAGTTGAGTTTATGCTCGACCCTCGATTTTCAGGGTGTTACAAGATGGTATCAAAACATGATTTGGATTAAACTGGACCTGGGTCATGGTCACATGACGCACTCTGATGCACTCTGACTTAGGAGGGAGCGACGGAATGTAGAACCAATCATAGGTATCCCGATTTCGCCAATTGGCGAAGTTCACTGAAAATGAACGCCGAAATCGAGTCTGTATTCAACCATGGTCGCACGGGTCGACCTTAAAACATTCATAGGTCGTCTATTAATGAGTTTAGATTACAATCCACCTCACCTCAACCGTTGAAAATTAGTAGATATAGGATAAACGTGATGAGGATAACTACTCCAAATCCTCGGAGCTTCTCTGGACTCCTCACAGTGACTTCTCGAGTCTATGAGAAAAGAAAGCAGAAAATAGAAATAAATTCTAATAAATTTGAAATTGATTAATGAATGACTAAAAATGAGTTCACAACCCTTTAAATAGGGATACCAATTAATGGAAAAGAAATCAGAAACGAACTATAACTAAAACTCTTAGAATTCGCGACTTACTATAAGGTCATGATGTCTACTAGTGCGCAAGGTTTTCGGCCAAAAATAGTAAGTGTCCTATTTGGTTTCACCAAACCATTCTCTTAAGTATTCTAGGCTCTTTTCGCAATGGGCGTAACTCCTAAAGCCCAACGGATGAAGAGTAATCAAACTAAAACTACTATTTTTAGTAAAACAAAATTGAAACAGGGAAATGACTGTCAATCGGAGGGTTTTTTCACAATTTCGGGTTGCGCAACCTACATAGCAGGGTTAGTTGGCTTCATTAACTCGTTCTACCCCAAATTCATATATTTTACGTCAGATAACTCGTTCCAAATTGCAAGATACGCCCGATTTGCCCCGAAACTACCCGAAATGGAGCGAATCAGGGTTGGGGACCTACCCACGTTAATCTAGGGGTGCCCAGGGTGGGACCCAGGGTTTTTTGGGGCCTGGGGGACAGGAGGGTCTCGCCCATGGGGCCCCCCCTAGAAAATTGGACAGTTGGTCGGCGAGGCCCTCGCCTAGTCGGCGAGGCCTCGCCGGTTTTCGGGCCCGGCCGGGCGGGCCGGTCAGGCCGATCATGTTTGGGAGTTGTGGGACCCCCTTGATGTGTGCCCCATCCATTGAAACCCCCCCAAAACTCTCTTCCTTCACAAAGTGACCCTCCAAGCTCTCCTTTCTTCACAAAAATTTCAAATTTTTCACAAAACCACCCCTCCAATCACTTCCTCTTTCATTTTCGTGCACCACCGTCACTACTCATTCGAAACCCATCTCGCTTACTGCCTATACGCTCCATTCTCTCTCATTTAAGCTCTTAAATCCTTTTCTTTTGCTCAAAAATCATGTAGCCTTCTAACCCATCCCATTTCTCCCTTTTACCTTCTTTATTCCCTGTTACTTGGGCCTCTACAACCCCTGTTGAGACCCAAGTCCATGGAAAACTTAACCTCCAACCCTTTTTCCCCTTTTTCTTCACTTTTCCGTAGCCTTCACAACCTCCAAATGATGGGACATTTGTGGCCCGTTCGATCAACTACATTAAGTGAGATTTAGGTGGATGGAATTGTAAAAGTAACAATAAATGTATGTGTAAGGTATGGTCCCTATATTGGGTGTATCCCATGTTTTCCAATACCATGTTTGGAATGTATGCAATTAAAAGTAAATTCCAAGATTTTCTTTCGAATAACACTTAGAAATTTCTCATCTTGGGATTTGGAAATCCCATCTCACCCTTTTCCAACACAAGGCTCATTTTCCAAAGCCTATACCATTAATTTTTTTTTATCCCCACACATCCTCCTACCAAACATGTCATTCCCAATCCCGAGGTGGGATTAGTAATATAGTCTCATTTAATACAACTCAAGACCACTGGAAAAATAGTATTGAAGTGATAAAGTCCCTTGATATACATTAACCCACCACACTCTTATAGCTTAAGATTTTAAAGTAAAAGTGGTTTGTCAAATAGGCCCTTGAAGTTTTGGACTTAGAGTGGTCCTAAATTTTGACAGACATGACCGTGTAGGAAATCCAACAAATATAATGTGAACCTTAGGACCCTCTTAGTTGAAATGAGCATATGTGAAATGCTCGAGAGTAGTTAAATTTAAGTCCGTATAACTCAATTCCACTTAGACAACGTTTGACCCTATGCGATAAATAAATTCTTGAATTAGAAATTATCTGAAATCATCTAATGTATGAGCATAGACTTTGGAATATATCTAAATTAAGACTAGACTACCGGTTACATTAGAGAATGCCAGAGACCGATAGATGTAGTTAGGTTACCTAATACACCTCCTTGATCTGGGCGGCACAGCGAAAGCGTGGTGGACCCTACCCCACTGGCCCAGGATCGAAACTGTGCTCGTTGAATACAAACATTATAGAAGCCCTAACAAGTTCTACTATGAGAAACCGCTTTAGGTTGATCTAGTAAGATTTGATTCACCATTTCCTTGGACATAGATAATAACGAGGACTCTCTTAGAATAAGACCTAAAGGGTAACCTTAGAAATAGACAATTTGACCCTTTCAATGATGGACATTCCCTACGTTTCTAGAGTGATTGGACTATAGAGTTACTGAAATATACAACTGCGAAACATTCGCGGCTTGACCCAATTCTCAACCTGGGTGACTGCCAATAGACTCTCTGCTAATGAGCAGATGACCAGGATCCACCAGGATTCGGAAGGGATACGATGAGCTTTTTACCCTGGCCTGGTAGATGATCAATGTATCGGGATCAAGCCCACTATAATCGTCTCTCCGTATTGGTCAAACATTGAAAACAGCTATCTTACTCTAAATTGTTGGGCATTGTCGTCAAGACTCCAAATAGGTAGAGAAATAAATTGTAGCAAACCATCAGAGTATGAGAAATGGATAAAGAAATAAGTTTTAAGGGGGTAGACTAAAATGAACCAGGCTAGTGTATACCCTACGCAATAAAACATAAGCAAAGAAATAATCAAATCTTTTCTTATTATCCTTAGGCAATTTCGGGGACGAAATTTTGTTTTAAGGGGGGTAGATTGTAACATCTCGGATTTTTGCTAACCTAGAATTAGACGTCCTTAGGCAAGGGGCCGCTCCTAACACCTTATTAACTTGTCAGAACTGAATCCCACAGTCTAAAATCGCTTCTGAACCCATTTCCTTCACAAATCCCACCCTTCACCACCTTGTTCTTTCAATTTTCCTAAGTACTTTCACCCTAGGCACTATCTTAAACTAGTTAAGTATTATAACTTGGATCACCTTATATACAAACTATAAAGGCCTGAGTACCACCTCGACCAGAAATCACTTAGGATTAAACCCTTTAGAAATGAGACAAAGTAACTAAGTGCTAAACTAGATTATCTACGAAATCCGTTTGAATCGCTTTAAATACGATCTGCAAGACCCAAAACTTGTAGAATCATTGACGCTAGGTTACCCTAAAATCTAGGATCAATCTCATTACCCGACTGCTCTCGAGAGCACGTTGAAACTCCGTATCAGGTCTGGACCGCACATCGGGAGTCCAAATAATACGAAGTTAAAGACTTAGGACCGCCTCGCTGGGCTTGACAACCATCTCAGAAATCAAATCCAGCTAGTGTCCCAGTGTAATTCGCTTGAGTTCGGAGCGAGGAGTGTGAAAACACTTGAATTTCTTTTCAAATAAATATCTCAAATAGTAATCTGGCACCTCTCGCTTGTGGATCAGTTTTAAGTAACCAGACCGTCAGAATCAGACCAAATTACACCCTCGGATCAGGAGAAATTTCATACACATATCCATGACTCGGAATCTCTGATCGAGATCCGCTGACGGTTGAACTGAAACTGGTCCGCCACGCATGGTCTGAGAACCCTACTGGAATAAAAACTTAATGGAACCTAGATCCATAGTCTGTGAGCTTAAGTCCGACCTTTGGCTCAAGGAGGCCCCCCAGAAGTCCTCCGTTGAGCTGAAACAAAGCCGCTTTAGTTATAACCTAAGTATACCTTGTCCACAAGTCTATTTCAGAGAGTTTTTAGGCTATAAAAGGACGTTAGAAACCTCTCTCTCATAGCCATATGAATTTGAGAGAAACCCTAAGGAGAGAAGAGAGAAAAGAGAGAGAAAGAGTGAGAGAAGTGGGAAAATCTCCCAACTACTATTCCCTGCCACTACACAAGCTGCACCACCCCATTCTCATCACTTTCCCGGCGATTCCGACTTCGTTTCTAGGTAAGAAACCCTAACCCTAATCTGTTTTGGGATTGTATTGGTTGTAGGTTATGAAATATCTAACCTATTTCGATCCATAGGTGGCCAAACTGCCGAATACGGAAAATTGGCAAACCTATCGTATCTGTTATGATTCTACGACAAAAGGTGTGGACTTTAGGTGTATAGGTTATGGTTTTCAACGCTTTCAATGTTAGATAATGATAGATTCATAATCTGCATGCAATTGCACATGTACAAAGTGTTGTCTGTTTTCCGTTTCGATTAAAGGTGAAGAATATGAAATTTTACATACTCTAGGTATTTGTAGAAAGTACCGTATACATATAAATTTTAAAAATATGTTTGACATGATTATTTGTTGTATGAATATATTATACATGGATAAAATACTTGTTTGGCGGAAGGACTCGACCTAATACATGTTTTGCTAATATACACTATGTATGTAGAAATAGTGTATTCTAGAAAGTACTGTATACGTATAAATTTTAGGAATGTGTTTGCCATGATTATTTGCTGTATGAATATATTATATATGGATAAAATACTTGTTTGGTGAAAGGGCTCGCCCTAATACATGTTTTGCTAATATACACTATGTATGTTGAAATAGTGTATTCTAAGTGTTTGTGAAAATGACTGAATGAGTATAGAATTCTCATTCGTGCTTGCCATGACTAATTATCATGGATATATAATTGTTGTATTGGTGATACCCCCTTTGACGAAAGGATTTGCCCTGAATCACGCCACAACCACTATACGCTATATATGTTGAAATGTGTAGCCCAGGTGTTTGTGAAAATATTCAAATGAATATGAAACTTGGATTCCTACTTTCCATGACTATCTGTCGTGGGTGTACGCGTGTTATGATTGGGGCAACTCCCTAGCGAAAGGATTTGGCCTAATGCCTATGTGATCAACATATGTCATGTATGTTGATGTATGTATTTTAAAGTGTTTGTTGAAATGTCTGAATGAGTAGTAGTTAGTAAATTGTAATGTTTAAGGGTGTTGACATATGGTTCTCAACTTCTTTAACTATGTGTATGATCTCTTTAGATATCTGTTTGATTAGGAATTGAATAGGTACAAAATCATGCTTATGTTGTACTTCATAACATGCTCAATTGAATGTATGATTTTATCTATGTAATGCGTATGTTTAAATTCATGTTTACGTTGTATGATCTGTCATGGGTGATGGGGGAGTGGAGCAACGAGTGCATGCAATAGCCCTGACAGCCCTAAACGGATAATATCAGTCTTTGATTGTATGATTTGAATTTTGATCCATTATTGCTTTAAATATCTAAAATTGAATGTGATTGGGGCTATTGTATAGTCCAGGCCGTCGGTAACGGGATCGAATTCGTGACTGAGTTTCATTTGCCACATGAGATGTGTTCGACGAACCCGAGTCGTACTTCGGTTGAAGATAGTGGTTGGCCACATGAAGTGCTTGTGCGCTTTATATCGTTCAACTTGTTGTGCACTCGAGCTAGCCGAGCTCGTCAAGCAACCCGATCTGTCTTATGTATATTCACCATGTTTGGATGCCACTGCTTGAACATAGGGTACCAAACTTACCAGTGAAATCCCTTTTAACCATGGTACCTCGATCCGCTAAGATTCATGAGCCGGGCATGGTGGTATGGGACACCGTGGTCGAGCTGTCGGCCTATGCTGGGGTCACGTGCCTCCCCGTAGTGACCAGTGAGCAACCAGACTCGTGAGCCGATTATGGTGGTATGGGACACTATATTCGTGCTGTCGGCCTACATTGATAAGGTGATGGGGGAGTGGTGCAACGAATGCGAGCAACAGCCCTGACAGCCCTTTGTAGTTACCTCGAGCATACTCTGAATTTGTAGTGAGGCGACGAGTTTTACCGCAGTGTAAAGAGTATGAACTAGGCCTTTTTTTGTATAGTGATGAATCGTTAAAGTGGTAATGGGGGAGTGGTGTAACCTTTGTGCATAACAGCCCTGGTAGCCTTTGCAGTAACCTAGAAAACACACCATCGTCTGAGATTAACTAGGACTGACGACCCTAGAATGGATCATGTTTGGGAATGATACAAGGGAGGTACCTTAGTTTCCCAATCCTGCTGTTTGAAATGGACTAATAAAAACTCGGTAATCATACTCATCATGCATTGCATGTGCCTGGAAGATGTGGAGCACTGAGAGATGAAAGCATGCTGCGAACGTAAGATGGTGTCGCACGAGGGAGAGTGTGGTGAGGGCATCCATCATGACTGCATTCATACTTGCATTAATAAGAGTAGTTAGGAGTGTTTGATTATAATGGTTTATCATTACTGCTTGACTGTATTGATAACATCTTAACCTGTGCCTTATTGTTCCACTGAGTTAGCTACTCACTCCCACGTTACGGGACGGTGTTCCGAACACCCACCAGATTTTGTCTGATTGCAGATGGCGATGCTTGTGAGGCGGAGCCAGACCTCTGCGATGATGAGGACACTTTCTTGTATATGTTATTTTCTAGCGGCTTCATGTAAGTCGTGCCTTAATCGATGGGGTTATAGGGATGTTGACTAAAGGACCTTACACATTTGGTATATTTTGGAACTATACTTGTAATTATTTAACCTGGTAATGTTATCACACTCTGGAGACTCACCACAGTTTATATATTTTATATATCTATCACAGTCTTCCGCTTGCAATTTAACTGTCTCTAGAGTATGATATGCTGTTTTGGCTTAATCTCACTCATGTTCACTACATTAATGCAGACAACATTCAATCATCATTCATTTTGTTACATAAGTGATGCGTTGGAACTCGGGAGTTGAGTTTATGCTCGACCCCCAATTTTCAGGGTGTTACAAAAAATCAGTTTGATCTAAAACTTTTATGGCCCCAAAATATTTTTTAATGGTTGATGCTCATTCAACACTATTTCCTGGAATGTGGTCCACTTAAGATTTCGATATATCTCATTTTTGGTCTCATATCGTAAGATGATCTTTAAAAATAGATAAATGACATGGATTAAACACATACATCACGATAGGGCTCACAAAGCACCAACAACCAGCCATTGGATGGTGTCAGGGGGAGTAGCCAATCCGTTCCAAAGATTAAATGGACCACACCACAAATAAGGGGAACGGATTGGCTACTCCCCCTACACCATCTAATGGCCAGTGGTTGGTGTTCTGTGGGCCCTACCATGATGTATGTGTTTAATGCATGTCGTCTATATATTTTTAAAGATCATCTTACAACATAAGACCAAAAATGAGGCACATCCCAATATGAAATGGACCACATTACAGGAAACAGTGTTGAATGAGTGTCAACCATTTAAAACATTTTAGGGGCCATAACAGCTTTGGATCGAGATGATTTTTGTTTTTCTCCTTCATCTAGGCCTATATGACCTAATAAATAGATTGGATGTCAAATAAATAGTACAGTGGGCCGAGGATTTTAATGATGGATATCCAATCACTATTGTTTTCATGTGGTGTGGTCCACCTGATATTTATATATCTCTCATTCTACCATGGTGTATGTTTTATATCCACACCTTCCATCCATTTGGAGAGATCATTTTAGGGCAATATCCAAAGAACAAGTTAAATCCTAAGCTCCAGTGGACCCCAGCAATGAAAACAGTGTGACAGTAATGATTTTTATTTTTTCCCTTCATCTGGCCTTGTATGACCTAATCAACATATTGGATGTCAAATAAACAGTACAGTGGACCTTAGGAGGATTTTAATGATGGATATCCAATCACTATTGTTTTCATGTGGTGTGGTGCACTCGAGATTTCTGTGGTGGGGTCCACTACATATTTTTATCTGCCTCATTCTTTGGCTCATGACTTAAAATGATATCTCAAAATGGATGGGCGGTGTGGATAAGAGGCCCTATATACCCTAAAAAGGTGCCACACCATTAATAATTAATGGTGGTATAAGGGACCCTATAGGGCCTAAAATATATGTGTTCTATCTAAGCCGTTTATATATTTTGAAATATTATTATGGGGCATGAAACCAAAAATCATCTAGATCGAAGGTTAAAGTGGACCATACAGTAGGAAACATGGAGATTAAATCACATGTGTTTCCTATGGTATGGTTTACTCAGGCCTTTAATCCACTTTATGTTTGGGATTATGAACTAAAATAATTTATTAAAATTAATGGAAGAATGGATAAAGAAAATACATCATAGTGGGCCCCATGGAGCCCCTGAGAGGACCATTCATGGTCCCACCCAAAATTGGGCGTGCGCTCAAAATAGAGTTGTGCCCAAATCTCCCCCCATTTCTCTCACTCTCTCTCACCCCTGCCCTCTGCCCTCTCTCTCTCAGACCCTCCTCCCCTCTCTCTCTCTCTCTCTCTCTCTCTCTCTCTCTCTCTCTCTCTCTCTCTCTCTCTCTCCTAACTCCCAATCATCGACAATCTCTCTCTCTCTCGACCGTCCCAATCACTGGGATGCTCTCTCTCTCTCTCTCTCTCTCTCTCTCTCTCTCTCTCTCTCTCTCTCTCTCTCTCTCTCTCTTTCGGTATGCCATTTCCTTTATAGGTTTTCCAAATTTCTCCCCTCTTTTCAAAACCCTAGCTCGAAATCTCTAATATGTCTTCAATCTCGGCACATAAACCAATAGCATGTCGATAGACACCCCTCCCTGTCTCTAAAATACCAGCTTCCGGATTTTGATGAGGACGGCCTCACCAGCGACCTGCCTTTGGTGTTCATCGACACTGACGATGATGTATGGTGCATGATCGATGAGTACGACAAGGTCACGAAGTATATGGAGAGTGCACGGTTGAGGATCTTTGTATGCAATTTTAATGGGTATGTATCAAGGTTTAAATCAAATGAGATTCTAAGAAATATGGTATGTAGCTTCATAAAACCTGATTAGTCCCTTTTCTTTTGAATCTAATTGCATCATTTTTTTAATCTAAATTCCAGGTGTATTATATCCTACAACCCCAAAATCTATCACCTCTTAGCCATTTCAATGTCTCGCAAATCAGGCCTATAACAGCTCCATGCCAACCCTTATTTTAACTTAATCTCTGTGCACAAATCTGTCTACACTCTGCCCTAAGCAGATAATATGGCCATCAAGTGAACCTAAAATCATCCTCCATCTGTCCTAACTTCAGTCTCAAAAAAATCCAGAATTTGTTTATCCCCAAGGACCATATACCAGTACATATCAGTCCATGGTACTAACCAAATTCCAATAGCCAGCACCATACCCCAATCATGGGGTTCTTCTCAATGCATGAAGGTTGCACTGATTAGTTTGTGGTGTTCACAGGACCAATCAGAGATCCAAAACAGTCAACCAATTGTTCTCTTGGTTCCATAGGACCCATCAGGTGTGGCTTATATAGTGGATCAACTGATCTATGGGACCAATGGAACCATTTATCCAAGTTTGAGTTCCAGCCATGGGCTTGTAATTGTTTAGAGGGATTTCATTTGCTGCTAAAAGTTCAAAATTATAGCCGCTAGGCTGTAAATGATTTGCAGGTAAATGAAATCACAGCTTTACAGAGAGATCTCATTTGTATCTAAAAGCTGTAAATGATTTACAGTCTAAAAATTATTTACAGGCATTTTGCAGCATCCAAACATTGCCTGTAAATCATTTACTTATATTTCATTTACAGCATCCAAACATTGCCTGTAAATCATTTATATTTGTTTTAAACCTAAATCATTTACCTATATTTCATTTACAGCATCCAAAGTTATGCTTCTGCAAATAACTCATGTCAGTTTAATCAGCCAAAGGTGGAACAGAACCAACAGACTGCATTTCTCCTCACCTGATTATTGGACTTAATTTTTTGGGCTCACATGATCATCATGATGGAATGAACCTGTTGTATGGGTTGAATGTGATGAACACACCATGAGAGCCTAAAAATGCTTTACCTTAACACTTCTTCTCATTTCACAGTTGTCACCTCATTTACTTGCATGTCACAAGACACCACAATCTACACAGTCCTATTTCAATCCAAGAATATGGTTCTAAAATTGATGTTTTTGCAATTATGTATGAATAGATGTAATGGGTCTCTTAGAGCATGTAGCAAACCTTGAGCCCTTCTTTCTGGCTACATGTGTACTAATTTTCGTTGCTTTATTTTCTAGCTTTGTTCCCTAGTCTCCTTACAAAGGTACACAAAGTCTCTACCCACTCATCAAAGATCATCTCTTGTGGAGAAATCTAGACAGAAGCCTCAGGAAAGAATGAGGGGTTGACTGATGTAGGTTATTTATTTCATTTTCTTGTCATCCTAAATTCATTATCATGAAGGTTATTATTGATTTACTGGAGTGCTTTGGCATCTGAATTGACTTTCTGCAGGCATTAAAAGGTAATAACTATGATGTTGATCCAATGTTACGGGCGTGTGGTGTTACAATCAACTCACCCTTCACTCAATTAAAAGGACGTGTACATAACTGCACTAAAGGTCTTTTTTTTTTGTTTGCAAAAAATTCTTGCATATACGGGGTCTTTGTCGTGATCTTAGCAGATGTGCATGGCGAGCAAAAAGGAATTGTGTGTTCTTTCATACCCTATAATCTTCTTACTATGAATTTAGTTGTTTCAGCTATTTTGTTTGGACCCTTACAATTTGTTATATTTCAGTTCATTGATCAGCCATTTGATTACTTTGAAGAGAATCCTCAATGGAGGTGTTCTCCACCTACTATTAGAGTGGAGCAGATGTTTGAACTGATCAAGATAAAACTTCCTGGGCTTGTATTGTCACTAATGCATTGCACCTCAAAGAGTCAATGACCAATGCCTGACAAATATTCTTTTGAAGATAAATGCCAAGGTGAGCTATCACTGAAATATCATGTCTCTTCCCTTTGTTCTTTTAGGTGTGATCTCTCTATCTAGCTAACATCCTCATTTCCTTTCTTTTAAACAACTTAGTTGAATGAATTCCTTACTTATAGTTGAACACTCACCTTCCATTCTCCTGATTTCTGGAGTTCCCACAATAATCTTGGGGATGGATGTATTACATAGTTCCCCAAGCCAGTCCGACGTGCCATCAATTGCTGTGGTAAAATAAGATGCATGATTTTCCTTTTCAACTATTAGTCATAGAGTGACAGTACTTGTTTCAATTTTCTGTCAGATAATATAGATTCACTAGTACATGCAACTAGATTTTGCTGCTTCAAACAGATAATATAGATTCACTCCTGCATGCAACCAGATCTGCCCTTAAGGATTTTGGGATGAAAACCCTTACAAATAAATTACAAGATCTACCGCACCAACACACTCTCAATGTTTGAGGGCAAGTTACTCTGGCCCTTCTTGAATTAGTTTTACATGTAAATTTTTCTTTTCTTTTTCTTTTTCTTTTTCTTTTTTCTTCCTTTTTAAAACTAGGTATGGAAGATCGGTATTAAGTATTACAATCTATCCAACCTTGGATGGGTAGCTAATTTATGATTTAAATGAGCGATGGTCCCTGGAAGGTGGGAACCGTTATTATGACCATGACGAAGCTGTCCATTTCCTATGGATAGCAATATGGGTGGCCTGGCCATTTGGATAGGCCCGTGTTTATGTATTAAATATTGACGGAGCAGACCCGGATGTGTGTCGGAGCTATCCGGATATTGAGTGGGGGTCCCTGGAAGGTGGGAAACGTTGTTATGACCATGATGAAGCTGTCCATTTCTTATAGACAACATTGGAGTGGCCTAGACATTAAGACAGGCCGTGTTTATGTATTAGCTCAAATTTGTAAGAGCAGACCCGTGTTTATGAAAATCTTCATTTATGCTCGAGTTAATTTTGTGTAATTTGAAATGAGCTTAACCGTAATCTATAACCTATAACCTAAACCTAAACCTGAAATGGCTAAGCTGTATGTCCTAGAGGGGGGGTGAATAGGACTATGCCAAATTTAAATAAAATATATAGCAGAATAAAGAATAAGAATTTAAATCACTAAACTTGAATTGCAGTATAGGAATGGAAAGCAATAAAAAATTGTTTTAAGGACAACCTTACACCAAAAACCAAAGTTTATGGTAGGACAACCTTATTTCTAGAACAAATATAGAAATAGAAGCTCAAACCAATAAAGTAATAGTAAGCAATAAATTGCAGAAATATAAATCTAACTATGTAACGCCTTGAAAATCGGGGGTCGAGCATAAACTCAACTCCCGAGTTCCAGAACATCACTTATGCAACAAAATGAATGATGATTGAATGTTGACTGTATTCGTGCATTGAACATGAGTGAGATTAAGCCAAAACAAAGATATCATACTCAGACAGTTAAATTGCAAGCGGAAGACGATGATAGATAGATAAAATATATAAACTGTGATGAGTCTCCAGTGTGATAACATTACTAGGTTAAATAATTACAAGTACAGCTCTAAAATATACCAAATGTGTAAGTGTAATATCTTCTATCCCAAGTACCATAGCCTCACACGTCAATACGTGCAGGGTCTTCGAGAGACCCGTCAGAGAGTTACATGATAGGAGAACTCCTCCTCATCACCATAGACATAGTCCGGCTCTGCTTCATAAGCATCACCATCATCTGAAATTCAACAAATCTGGTTGGTGTGTACAACACCATCCCGTAACGTGGGAGTGAGTGATCAACTCAGTGGAACAGTAAAGCATAGGTTAACATGTTATCAATTCAATCAAGCAGTAATGATAAAGCAGTACAAATCAAACAATTCTAACTACTCTTATTAAGTGCGAGAATGAAATGACATGATGCTGTATGCCCTTGCCAAACCACCCTCATGCGACATCATCTTACGTTCGCGAATGCTTAACTCCCTCAGTGCGCCACGTCTACTAAGCACATGCGGTGCGATGATGATCATGATTATCGAGTTATTATTAGTCAATTTCAAACAGCAGTATTGGGAAACTAAGGTACCTCCCTTGTATCATTCCCAAACATGATCCATTCTAGGGTCGTCAGTCCTAGTTAATCTCATACGATATTATGGTTTGAGAGGCGTGAGCGAAGGCATCACAAAGGGCTGAGGCTCGTCACCGTCGGCATGGATACGAGATCTCACCGTATGCGGCTCAATTCTTTGACCGACGGCCGAGTACGGTCTCACCGTACTCGGCTCAATCACTAGCCGTCGGCTCGAATACGGTCTCACCGTACTCGGCTCAACTCATACTCCGATTCTTTGTGAAAGACTCGCCGCCAATCACGGACCTTGGAGTATACTCGAAGATATTACAGAGGACTCGTCGCCGCGTCGAAGACGAGTACGGTCTCACCGTACTCGGCTCTCGCCGTAAGTATCGACAATCGAATATAGTGTCCCATACCACCATAATCGGCTCACGAGTCCGGTTGCTCACTTTGGTCACTACGGGAGGCACGTGGCCCCGGCGTGGGCGACGGCTGACCACGGTGTCCCATACCACCATGCCCGGCTCATGAGTCTTAGCGGATCGAGGTACCATGGTTAAAAGGGATTTCACGTAAGTTTGGTACCCTAGGTTCAGCAAGAGACTAAACATGGTGAACATACATAAGACAGATCGGGTTACTTGATGAGCTCGGCTAGCTCGAAATGCACAACAAGTTGAACGACATGAAGTGCATAAGCACTTCGCGTACAACCACTATCGCCAACCGAAGTACGACTCGGGTTCGTCGAACACATCTCACGTGGCAAATGAACCGCAGCTACGAATTCAATTCTGGTACCGATTGTCTGGACTATAATCATAGCCCCAAACATGATAACTTGCAGATAGATAAAGCAATAATGGATCAAGATTCAACTTATACAATCAAGGTATGGTATTATCCGTTTAGGGCTGCCAGGGCTGTTGCACGCACTCGTTGCTCCGCTCCCCCATCACCCATGACGGATCATACAACGTAAATATAAATTTAAACATATGTATTACATAGTTATAATCATAAAGCAGTTGAGCATGTTATGAATCACAACACAAGCATGAGTTTATACATGTTCAATTCCTAATCACACAACAATCCAAGGAGATCATACACATAGTTAAAAGAGGTTGAGAATCATATCTCAACACCCTTATACATTACAATTTGCTAACTACTACTCATTCAGACATTTCAAAAAAAATACTTAAACAAACATACATCAACATACATGACATATGTCGATCACATAGGCATTAGGCCAAATCCTTTCCCTAGGGAGTTACCCCAATCATAACACGCGTACACCCACGACGGATAGTCATGGCAAGCAGGGATCCAAGTTCCATATTCATTCAGTCATTTCCACAAACACTTGGGCCACACATTTTAGCATATATGGTATATATTGGCCGTGGTGTGATTTAGGGCAAATCCTTTCGTCAAAGGGGTATCGCCAATACAACAATCATGAATCCATGACAACTAGTCATGGCGAGTACGAATGAGAATTCAGTACTCATTCAATCATTTTCACAAACACTTAGAATAAACTATTACAACATACATGGTGTATGTTAGCAAAACATGTATTACGGCTATCCCTTAGCCAAGTGAGTATTTTATCCATGTATAATATATTACTACAGCAAATAATCATGATAAATTCATCTCCCAATATTTATACGTATACAGTATTTTCTAGAATACGCATTTTCAACATACAAAGTGTATACAAGCAAACATGTATTACGGCGATTCCCTTCGCCAAGCAATTGTTTTATACGCACATAATATATTTATACGACAATTAATCATGACAAACACATCACTAAAATATACATGTATACGGTACTTCTTACAATACCGTATTTCTACATACGTAGTGTTTATTAGTAAACATGTATTTAGGCGAATCCTTTCGCCAAATAAGTATTTTATCCATACGTCATATATCCATACGTCAAATAAACATGTCAAACAAATTTTCAAAAAAATACGTATACGGTATTTTATACGAATACCTAGAGTATGTGAATTTCCAAATTCTACAATTCTAATCGAAACAGAAAACGGAAAGCATTTTGTACATGTGTAATTGCATGCAGATCATGAATCTATCATTATCTGATATTGAAAGCGTTGAAAACCATAACCTATACACCTAAAGTCCGCACCTTTTGTCGTAGAATTGTAACGGAGTCGATAGGTTCGCTAAGCTTCCGTATACGGGAGTTTGGCAACCTAGAGAATGAAATAAGTTAGCTATTTCATAACTTACAACCTATACAACCCTAAAATAGATTAGGGTTAGGGTTTTTTACCTAGAAACGACGCCGGAATCCCCGGGAAAGCGATGAGAATCAGGCGGTGGAGCCCGAATAGCGGCAGGGGAATGCTACAGAAGCGAGGAGTTCCTCCCACATCTCCCTCACTTTCTCTCTCTTTTCTCTCTCTCAAATCCAAATTCGTATGGCTGGAATGGGAGAGGGTTTAAGGTCCTTTATAGCCTAAAACCTTCCCAAAATAGACTCAGTTCAAGGGTTCATGCTATTATAAGCATTTCACGATGTTCGGCTCAAAAGAGTCTTTCTGTGGCCCCCGAGCCAAACGTCGACTTAAGCTCACCACACATGGATATATGTGGGATTAAGTTTTCGACTTCGATCGGATTCCCCGGATCGCACGTGGCGGACCACTTTCGAGCTCAATGGTCAAGGGCCACCATCCGAAATTTCAAGCACATGTAAATGTTCCCGAAATTTTTCTTAATCCGAGGGTGTAATTTAGTCCGATTCTGATAAATCACCGGTTGCTTATCTTGATGCGCAAGCGAATGGTGCCGATCACTATTCCGGATATTTATTTTGTAAAGGGAATAGTGTTTTTCACACACTCTCGCTCCGGACTCAAGCGAAATACCATGTGAGACATCTACCGGATTTGATTTCGAGATGGTTGTCAAGCCCAAAGAGGCGGTCCTAAGTCCTTAACTTCATATTGTTCGGACTCCCGATGTGCGGTCCCGAGATCGATATGAGTTTCGAGATGCTCCCGAGAGCAAAATGGGTAACGAGTTTGATCCTAGATTTTGGGTAACCTAATCAATGATTCTACAAGTTTTGGGTCTTGCAGATCGTATTTAAAGCGATTCAAATGGATTTCATGGCTAATCTAGTTTAGCACTTTAGTTAACTTTGTCAAATTTCTAAAGGATTTAATCCTAAGTGATTTCTGTCTGAGGTAGTATTTAGTCCTTTGCAGTTTGTATCTAAAGTGATCCAAGTTATACTACTTAGCTTGTTTAAGATAGTGTCTAGGGTGAAGGTGCTTTGAGAAATTGAAAGCACAAGGTAGTGAAGGGTGGGATTTGTGAAGAAAATGGTTTGAAAAGAGATTTGAGGCTTTAATTGAGCGTTTAAGAAGTTAAACCTGTATTAGGATTGATCCATTGCCTAAGGACGTCTAATCCCAGGTTGGCAAAATCCGGGGTGTTACAAACTATTACAACATTCACCACTGAGCTTGAAATGAAATGATTACAACATTCACATCCACATATACATCCCACACTGAATAATTAAAGATATGAAATAAAAATCAAACAACCACAAAACACAAGGGATTATAGTGGTTCGCTCACAGTGTACACCAACTGCTCAACAACAAACACACCTGACTACTCCACTCCTAATATCCTCACACAGGGGATATTAGCGTTCACTAACAAAAATAGGTTTTCCCAGGTTCACCTAAAAACCTTCACAATTGTGTCTTTATCTGTGGGCTTACACAATTAAAAAACCCCACTTCTGAGTTTTCTGGCTCTCCTCAGATAACCAATACAATGAGATTTTTCTGACAAAACTCAAAAGAAAACTAAACAGAATTTACAACAAATGTAAAATACCTGATTATCTCCTTCGTTGTAGCAGCCCAGAAGAACCAAATTGGAGTAGAGATTTGAATGTCCAAGATCAATGTCCAATAATTACTTTATAATGGTTTTAGGTTCTAATAAATTTTAAATTAAAAACAACGAGCTAGCTTTAATTGATTTTGATTCCAAAAGAAGGAAAACAACAATTCCTCTTTTCATATAAGATTGGAATGCTAAAAATAAAATCAATCAAATAAAGCTAAAGAAAGAGAATATTAAATAAGCAAACTTAGCTTTGATAGAGCACAGAACTATCTCTCAGAAGCCGAATTAGATTAGCTTGAATTAATTAATTTCTTCTAAGATTCGTGCTCTATTTATAGGTGAGCAAATCACGTCTTTGACTGGTCTAAGGCGCTCTTCGACTGGTCGTAGAACCAATAGATATTTAAAAATTTGGGCGCGATAAGTCGAAGGAATCCTTCGACTGGTCGTAAGTCTCCTTCGACTGGTTGTAGGTTTCCTTCGATTGGTCGTAGAATCCGAATTTCAGTGCTGGACTTTGAGTCGAAGTTTTACGACTGATCTTAGATGCAGTCGATACTGTTCCTTCGACTAGTCGAATAGACCCCAGGACTAGTCGAAGCCTAATAGAAAATATCTGAATTTTGTAACAAACTTACGACTGATCCAGGAATTTCTTAGACAGGTCGAAGTAGTGCTAGGACTAGTCAAACAAAGTCTAGGACTAATCTTAGAACTGACCAAACTCACGTAAATCAAACATATGACTTATGTATCCAAAATGGCCTACTCTAAAGGTCAACCTAAGGTCAGTCAAACCTCAATCGTGAAGTAAGGACATTGAAACTTAAGGACAAGTGACCTTTGAAAGTAGTAAACCTTGAAGTCTTGTTGTAGCTAATCCTTGAAAGTATCTTGAGTTCTTTACGATTGAACTTGTAAGCTTCTTGACATCTTGCAATGTCTTGACTTGAGAGCAATACTTGTCAATCACAGTTGAACTTGAGTAGAACTTTCTTCTTTACACTTGCGAGCATTGCTTGTTCATCAAAGTTGATCTTAAGTGGATCTTTGTTTTATCTTGAGTAGAGCTTCACAAAGCAAGTTACATACCAGTGTCTTTGGCACCACAAATTTAACAATAGAAAGGGATATAAACTATAGCAGTTACAATCTCCCCCTTTGTCAAATTAGTGACAAAACACACTACCAAGATATGTTTATAGAACACAGAATATCTGAGTAACGAATCATGCATCAGTTGTCAACAACTGGCACAGTTAATATGAACCTGCAAATATGCAAATATGCAACATATCCATTCTCCATATATGTCTTTATAGGATATACAAAACTCCCCCTGAATAAAACATATCCAAACGAGTGAAACATATCCATTCTCCCCCTTTTTGTCATAAGAGGATAAAGGAAAACAAGGAATGGATAGATAAGATATGAGATAAAAGCATAATTAACTCACATAAATCAAATACTGAGTTTAAGCAAAGCTAACACCATAGTAGTAAAGTTATTACAACTTGAACAACTTAAACACTAATCTGAACCAGAAGAAGGAGCAAGGATAGATGGATCAAGTTTATGCATCCCCTTGTTCAAGCGCTTAAGATATTTGCGCATGTACTTGAATTGTAAATCATGAGCAATAGACATGTTTTCCATCTTAACGTTTATATTATCAACTTTATCCTTCAATACACTCAGACGTGCATCAACATCAGATGGTAGAAAATCTAAATCATACATAGAATCAGATTCAAGTTCTTCAAAGATGTCATCCATATTTATGTCATTAGGAGGAAGATCACCAGCTTCTTCCTCATGTTCAGCATGACCACCACCACCACCTTGGTCAGGATGAAAATCCAGCTTCATCTTATTGATATTAGAATTGTTGAAAATCAGATGATGGATAGGTGCCTCTCCAACCGGCATATCGACTAACATATATGTAGCCAACACAGTCATCAAATAGGCAAAAGGAATGTCACTGTGACCCGATGGAGTCTAAACTGAAGAATGAAATGACAAATTAAGGATGGTAAACAAATCTGAGTACCACTGATAACAGCATGGATAACACGAACCATATATGAAGTCAAATCGGTTTTATTACCCGAACGTGGATACAGATTAGATATAAAGATTTTGTGGAGAACTCTGTATTTAGGTAACAAATACCTTGCGGGAAGCACATTCCCTTTATATGTCCATTGAACATTCATGTTGCACAAGTCTCTAGTTAGCAGACGTTTTTCAGAAACTGAGGGTTTATCAGTCAAATTATGGATAGGAATACCCTCATCATTCACTGGAATGTCTATAAGATCTGAAATCAAATGACGATCAATGTCAAAAGGCCCTTCTCTAGTAGATATTTTAAATGTTAACTCATCCAATGAAAAAGCACTAATACATGCAAACATGGATTGGGCAATGGACCGGTATGCTGGCCCACCCCAATTTAATAAGTTATCCCAACCTACAGATTTAAGCATAGGAAGGATGTTAAAAGGTGCAACATGATCAATGAAAACAGGGTGTTCAACAATAACATTGCGTAATCTAATGTCCCGAACATAAGATGGATCATCATCGGGAGGTCGAAGATGACGTTTAGTAATCGGGGCTGATCTGGAAGAAGAAGATGGACCACGGGTTGTTGTTTTCTTTCCTCTAGAAGCCATTTGCAACAAAGATTTCAAGAAAAGAAGAAGTTGCAAAGGTTTGAGAAGAGGATTTGCTCAAATTAGATTTTATAAAAGAAAAACCTCAAATCACAATGAAATCCAAAATAGAAAGCTCCAAGAGAGAAAAGAAAGCAATCTAGACACAGATCTACAAGAAAAATGTAAATGGAGAACTAACCTTGAAGAAATGTAACAATGGGTTCGACTAGTCGAGGCTCGGCTCCTTAGAGAGTGAAAACGGAATGAGGAAAAAAGTGAAATCCCCAAATTTTAAGTGATTTATCGTGATCTATGACTGGTCGTGAATATGCACGACCAGTCGAACTACGACTGGTCGTGGATATTTACGACTGGTCGAGTACCGGCCAAAAAATCAGATTTCTTGCATAATGACCAAAAAATTGAAATTTAAACTAGCAAATATATACACTATGATACAAGTAGGCATAAACAATCATTCTAAAATGCACATGCCAAGATCAAATTTCATCTTGTTAAACCTGTTTTTGTAGAGCGGTTTAGTGAAAATGTCAGCTCGTTGATCCTCGGTAGGGATATATTCTAGAGATATAACTTTTTCTTCTACTAATTCCCTGATATAATGAAATCTAATGTCAATATGCTTAGTACGAGAATGCTGAATAGGATTTTTTGAAATATTTATGGCACTGGAATTATCACAATGTAATAACATAAAATCCTGTTTAATTCCATAATCACTTAGCATTCGTTGCATCCAAACAAGCTGCGTACATGCATTACTAGCTGCGATATACTCAGCTTCAACTGTTGAAAGTGATATAGAATTTTGTTTCTTGCTAAACCAGGAAACTAAACAATTTCTGATATAAAAGCAACCACTACTAGTTGATTTTCTATCATCTAGATTACTAGCCCAGTCAGCATCCGAGTATCCAGCTAATTGAACATTAGTCTCATGAGGATACTAGAGACCGAGATTAACAGTACTTGCGACATATCTAATAATCCGTTTTACAGTAGTCAACTACGACTCTTTTAGAGCAGATTGATATCTTGCGCAAATACCAACAGTTAGAGAAATATCAGGTCTGCTAGCAGTTAAATATAGTAAACTACTAATCATACTTTGATATAATTTTGGATCTACATTTTTACCTGCAGAATCTTTTGAGAGTTTCAAAGTTGTACTCATAGGAGTATCGAAATTCTTACCATTCTCAAATCCAAATCTCTTAATTAGATTCATAGCATACTTAGATTGAGATATGAACATTCCATCAGGTTGTTTCTTTACTTGCAACCCAAGAAAATAATTCAATTCCCCAACCATGCTCATTTCAAACCGAGATTTCATCAAATCTGCAAACTCAATAGTCATGTCAGTATAGGTAGATCCATAAATGATATCATCAACAAAGATTTGTACTAATAAGATGTGCTCATTATGTTTTCTAATAAACAGAGTTTTATCAACACAACTCATTTGAAAATTATGGCTTAATAGAAACTTTGTTAGTTTCTCGTACCATGCCCTAGGAGCTTGTTTTAAACTATAAAGTGTCTTTTTAAGTCGATAAACATGATCGGCATTCTTGGGGTCTTCGAAACCCATTGGTTGTTCAACATAGACTTCCTCATGCAAATCGCCATTTAAAAATGCACTTTTTACATCCATTTGGTAAATCTTGAACTTTCTAAAACATGCAATGGATATAAAGAGTCTAATTAATTCAAGACGGGCTACTGGTGCAAAGGTTTCATCATAGTCAATACCTTCAATTTGAGTGTAACCTTGTACCACTAACCTAGCCTTATTTCTAATTATATTACCAAGCTCATCAGACTTATTTTTGAAAATCCATTTGGTTCCAATGATGTGTTTATCTTTAGGTCTAGGTACGAGATACCAAACATCATTTCTCACAAATTGGTTAAGCTCTTCTTGCATCGCAACAATCCAGTTTTCATCAGCATGAGCTTCTTTTACGTTAGATGGTTCTATCTGGGATGTAAAACATTCGTAATTACATATATCCTCAAGTTGTCTACAAGTACGAACACCAATGAGAGGGTTTTCAAGAATCTGTGTAGTTGGATGATCTTTAACAGTCCTTAGTTCAGAATCAGTCTGATTAGATGAAGTATTAGGTTCATCAATTACAAGAATTTCATCATTATCTGAACTTGAGACTGGTGTGTTTAAGTGATCATCAATGACCACATTGATGGACTCTTGAATCACACTGGTCCTTTTGTTCAGTACCCTATAAGCACGACTATTTAAAGAATATCCTAAAAATATCCCTTCATCACTCTTCGTATCAAACTTTCCCAGATTTTCACGATCTCGTAAAATATAGCACTTGCTGCCAAAAATTCGAAAGTATTTGAGAGTAGGCTTTCTGTCGAACCACATTTCATAAGCCGTTTTATTATTACTTTTACTAGTGTAAACCCGATTAATAATATAGCAAGCTGTATTGACAGCTTCAGGCCAAAGATTCTTAGAGAGCTTTATGCTATTCAACATGACATTAGCCATTTCTTGAAGTACTTTATTTTTCCTTTCCACTATACCATTTTGTTGTGGAGTTTTGGCTGCTGAGAATTCATGTAATATTCCCTGGACGTTATAGAACTTCTCAAAACCGCTATTCTCAAATTCAGATCCATGATCACTATGAATCTTACTAATTTGAGAACCTTTTTCAATTTGAATCCTTTTGAGAACTTTTCTTACTTCTTTAAGGGTTTTAGATTTGTCCTTTAAGAAGATTACCCAAGTATATCTGGTAAAGTCATCTACAATTACCAAGATATATTTTTTACCACCACGACTTTTTGTCCTGGTAGGTCCTACTAGATCCATATAGAGAAGCTCGAGTGCTCTTGATGTGGTATTGGAATTCACCTTTTTGTGTGAGTTCCTTGTTTGTTTGTCAATCTGGCATTCACCACATATTTTATCTAATTTTTGTAATTTGGGTAAACCTCTTATAAGTTCTTGTTTGCTCAATCTATATAGATTTCGGTAGTGTACATGTCCAAGACATTTGTGCCATAAATCAGTCTCATCTGTATGGACCATGTAACATGATTGATTAGATGAGCTGGATCCGCTAACAATATAGCAGTTTTCAAAGGTTCTACGTCTAGTTAGTATTACTGAACCCTTGTTGTTTAGAATCTCACAGCTTTGATTAGAAAATCGTACACTATAGTTATTATCGCATATTTGAGATATGTTAAGCAAGTTATGTTTCAAACTTTCTACATATAAAACATTTTTGAACAAAGGAAGGTTATAGAGATGAACCGTAACTTGGCCCATAATCTTGCAGTTGTTGTCATCACCAAATGTGACTGAACCACCAGTCATGTCTTTGAGATCGGTGAACAAACCTTTATCACCAGTCATATGCCTGGAGCATCCACTATCTAGGTACCACTTTGAATAGCTTGTTGCTTTGAAAGCAGTGTGAGCAACCAAGCAGGCAACTTTAGGAACCCATTTCAGAACTGTTTGGGTTTAGGAGTATAGTTGGTCTTCTTCTGTCTGTTGTTGTAAGAATGACCTACTAAGTTAGATTTTAAGAGCTCCTTGAGTAAATCAACTATCTTTTTAGCAAGAGGGTTTCAGTTCTGATTTTTAAAATTAACATGGCTGCTTTTAGGTTTTTGAAAAGTTTTATAAAAACCTTGGTAAGTACTTTTTCCTTTTGAGTTTGAGGACTCTCCTTCCACAAACTTGGGAGAAGTATACTTTTGTTTAGAAGATATATTCTTATCATAGCCCAACCCGGATTGATCGCCACATTTTCTTGATTCAGATAATAATTTTTCTAACTTTGGATCACCTTGGGCATATCTCCATGTGTCCTTTAAACTCAAAAGAGAAGATATTTCATTTTTAAGTTTCTCATTTTCAGATTTCAGATTTTCAATGAGAGAGGTTTTGAATTCTAAATCGCATTTTGATTCTCCAAAACAATCTAAAATTTGGGATTTTTCTAAAACAAGTGATTCAAAACATTCTTTGAGTTTAAAATTTTTTTCCTTTTGAAGTTTAAGTTTGACAACAATTTTACAACTTTCCTTGTATAGGGCGTTATAAGCATCTTAAAGATCTTCTTCATTTTCACATTCACTGTTCAAATTTTCTTCACTTGTTGAATCATTATCTGAGAATGTGAATTTGGCTAGAGTCATAAAGGCTTTAACTTCATTACCCGACTCAGTTTCAGAATCTTCTGATTCAGAAGAAGCTTCAGAATCAGATGATTCATCCCATGTAGCCAACATACCTTTTCTTTTTGGTTTATCCTTTTTAGGACATTTGTTTGCTAAGTGTCCATACTCTTGGCAGTTGTAACATTGACTATCTTTCAAAGACTTCCAATTTTTGGATCTAGGTTTAGATCTTTTCTTATCGTTTGATTTTTGAAGATCTACCCTTTTCTTGCTTTTGAAAATCTTGTAAAATTTCTTTGCTAAAAGAGCCATATCATCTTCAGAATTTTCTAAATCCGAGTTTTCTTGAGAAATACCTTTAGTAGATTTGAGAGCAATAGATTTACTTTTAGGAGCTTTAAAGTTTAACTCATAAGTCTGTAAAGATCCAACTAATTCATCAACCTTCATATTATCCGTATCACGAAGTTCCTGGATTGCGGTTACTTTAGAATTGAACCTTCAGGAAGTGAGCATAGTATTTTGGCACATATCTTGCTTTTCAGGATTTTATCGCCTAGACCCCACATAGAGTTTACAATGTCATTCAATCTGGTATAAAAGTCCATGAATATTTCATTTTCTTCCATACGTATTTCCTCAAATTTAGTCGTGAGGATTTGTATCTTAGATTTCTTGACAATTGATGTACCCTCGTGTGTCATTTCCAATATATCCCAAGCTTGTTTTGCAGAATCATAGGATATAATTCTTTTGAATTCATCCGGTGAGAGTGCACATGTAATTGCATTTAGTGCTTTAGCATTTGCACTACTCTCACTTTTCTGAAGTGTGGTCCAAGAAAAATAAGCCGTTATTTTTATGGTTTTCGAACCATCAACACCAGTTACTTCAGTGGTAGGAGAGGTCTAACCATTCACTGTGGCTAGCCACACACTTTTATCCATGGATTTGAGGAAGATCCTCATCCTGGCTTTCCAATTGGCATAATTGGAGCCATTGAAAGGTGGAGACCTAGTGACTGATAGGCTATCAAAATTTGACATATTATATATATATATAGCTTAGATCATTAGCTCAGGAAATAAATCCAAATTTAAAGCAATAAGAATGAGCTATTAGGATCTGATACCACTTGAAATGGCCAAGCTATATGTCCTCGAGGAGGGGTGAATAGGACTATGCCAAATTTAAATAAAAGATACAGCAGAATAAAGAATAAAAATTTAAATCACTAAACTTGAATTGCAGTATAGGAATGGAAAGCAATCAAAAATTGTTCTAAGGACAACCTTACACCAAAAACCAAAGTTTATGGTAGGACAACCTTATTTCTAGAACAAATATAGAAACAAAAGTTCAAACCAATAAAGTAATAGTAAGCGATAAATTGCAGAAATATAAATCTAACTATTACAACATTGAGCATGAAATGAAATGATTACAACATTCACATCCACATATACCTCTCACACTGAATAATTAAAGATATGAAATGAAAATCAAACAACCACAAAACGCAAGGGTTATAGTGGTTCGCTTGTGTGTACACCAACTGTTCAACAATAGCCACACAACTACTCCACTCTTAATATCCTCACACAGGGGATATTAGCGTTCACTAACAAAAATAGGTTTTCCCAGGTTCACCTAAAAACCTTCACAATTGTGTCTTTATCTAGACAACATTGTGGGCTTAAACAATTAAAAACCCCAGAAAATCTTTGAGTTTTCTCGCTCTCCTCAAATAACTCGAATACAATGAGATTTTTCCGGGGGGGGATGAATAGACAAAATCTCAAAAAAAACTAAATAGAATTTACAACAAATGTAAAATACCTAATGATTATCTCCTTCGTTGTAAAACTAAAGTTTAAAGAACCAAATTGGAGTAGAGATTTGAATGTCCAAGATCAATGTCCAATACTCACTTTATAATGGTTCTAGGTTCTAATAGATTTTAAATTAAAAACAACGGGCTAGCTTTAATTGATTTTGATTCCAAAAGAAGGAAAACAACAATTCCTCTTTTCATATAAGATTAGAATGCTAGAAACAAAATTAATCAAATAAAGCTAAAGAAAGAGAATATTAAATAAGCACACTTAGCTTTGATGGAGCATAGAACTATCTCTCAGAAGGCCGAATTAGATTAGCTTGAATTAATTAATTTCTTCTAAGATTCGTGCTCTATTTATAGGTGAGCAAATCACGTCTTCGACTGGTCTAAAGAGCTCTTCGACTGGTCGTAGAACCAACAGATATTTAAAAATTTGAACGCGATAAGATTTGACCGTTTCACCACTGGTCGAAGGAATCCTTCGACTGGTCATAGGTCTCCTTCAACTGGTCGTAGGTTTCCTTTGACCGTCGAGAATCCTTCGAATCCGTAGGATCCGACTTAGACTTTTGAGTCGAAGTTTTACGACCGGTCTTAGATGCAAATCGACACTGTTCCTTTGACTAGTCGAACAGACCCCAGGACTAGTCGAAGCCTAATAGAAAATATCCAAATTTTGTAACAAACTTACGACTGATCCAGAAATTTTTTAGACAGGTCGAAGCAGTGCTAGGACTAGTCGAACAAAGTCTAGGACTAGTCTTAGAACTGACCAAACTCACGTAAATCAAATATATGACTTATGTATCCAAAATGGCCTACTCTAAAGGTCAACCTAAGGTCAGTCAAACCTCGATCGTGAAGTAAGGACATTGAAACTTAAGGACAAGTGACCTTTGAAAGTAGTAAACCTTGAAGTCTTGTTGTAACTAATCCTTGAAAGTATCTTGAGTTCTTTACGATCGAACTTGTAAGCTTCTTGACATCTTGCAATGTCTTGACTTGAGAGCAATACTTGTCAATTACAGTTGAACTTGATTAGAACTTTCTTTTTTTACACTTGTGAGCATTGCTTGTTCATCAAAGTTGATCTTGAGTGGATCTTTGTTTGATCTTGAGTAGAGCTTCACATAGCAAGTTACATACCAGTGTCTTTGACACCACAAATTTGACAACAGAAAGGGATATAAACTATAGCACTTACAAAACCTATAACCTAAACTTAATTCACTTAACTTAAACCTAGACCTAAACCCAAACATATAACCCGAACCCGAACTTGAATTCCTAAACCTAAACCTAAACCTAAACCTATAACCTTAACCTAAACCTATAACCTAAACCTAAACCTAAACTTATTCTCAAACCCCTAAACCTATAACCTTAACCTAAACCTATAACCTAAACCTAAACCTAAACCTATTCTCAAACCCCTAAACCTATAACCTAAGCCTAAACTTAACACCTTTAACATATAACCTAAACCCATAACCTATAACCCAAAACCCAAACCTAAACCTAAACCTTAACCTATATACCCTAAACCTAAAACCTAAAACCTAAAACCTAAACGTATTCTCAAATCCCTAAACCTAAACCTACACCTAATCCTAATCTTGACTCCCTAACCTAAACCTAAACTTGAAAACCCAAACCTAAACCCGACTTCCAAACCCGAACCAATCAATCCCTAAACCCTTAGCCTAAACCTAAACCTAAACTTAATTCACTTAACTTCAACCTACACCCTAAATCTAAACATATAACCCGAACCCGAATCCAAATTCTAAACCTAAACCTAAACCTATAACCTTAACCTAAACCTATAACGTATAACCTAAAACCTAAACCTAAACCTAAACCTAAAACCTAAACGTATTCTCAAATCCCTAAACCTAACCCTACACCTAATCCTAATCTCAACTCCCTAACCTAAACTTAAACCTAAACTTGAAAACCCAAACCTAAACCCGATCTCGAACCCGAATCTGAATCCCTAAACGCTTAGCCTAAACCTAAACTTAATTCACTTAACTTAAACCTACACTTAAATTCAAACATATAACTCGAACCCGAATTCCTAAACCTAAACCTATAACCTAAACCTTAACCTATAACCTATAACCTATACCTATACCTAAAACCTAAACTTATTCTCAAATCCTAAACCTAAACCTACACCTAATCCTAATCTCAACTCCTAACATAAACCTAAACCTAAACTTGAAAACCCAAACTTAAACCCGATCCCAAACCCAAATCTAATCCCTAAACCCTTAGCTTAAACTTAAACCTACAACCTAAACCTATAACTTTAACCTATAACCCAAACCTATAACCTAATCCTAAACCTAAACCTATAACCTTTAACCTAACCCAAAACCTAAACCTATAACCTTAAAAACCTAAACCTAAACCTATAACCTATAACCTAAACCTAAACCTAAACCTAAACCTAAAACCTAAACGTATTCTCAAATCCTAAACCTAAACCTACAACTAATCCTAATCTCAACTCCCTAACCTAAACCTAAACTTGAAAACCCAAACCTAAACCCGATCCCGAACCCGAACCCAAATCGAATCCCTTAAACTTATAACCTAAACTAAATTCACTTAACTTAAACCTACACCTAAATCCAAACATATAACCCGAACTCGAACACCGACTTCTAAACTAAACCTAAATGTTGTAACCTTAACCTAAACCTATAACCTATAACCTATACCTAAACCTAAACCTAAAACCTAAACATATTCTCAAATCCCTAAACCTAAACCTACACCGAATCCTAATCTCAACTCCCTAACCTAAACCTATACCTAAACTTGAGAACCCAAATCTAAGCCCAATCCCGAACCCAATCAATCCCTAAACCCTTAGCCTAAACCTAAACCTATAACCTAAACTTAATTCACTTAACTTAAACCTACACCTAAACCCAAACATATAACCCGAACCTAAACCCGAACCCAAATTCCTAAACCTAAACCTATAACCTATAACCTTAACCTAAACCTATAACCTATAACCTACCCTAAACCTAAACCTACACCTTCTCAAATCCCTAAACCTATAACCTAAACCTAAACTATAACCTTTAACCTATAACCTATAACCTAAACCCAAACCCAAACCTAAACCTATAACCTAAACCTAAACCTAAACCTTAACCTATAACCTAAACCTATGACCTATAACCTAAAATCTAAACGTATTCTCAAATCCCTAAACCTAAACCTACACCTAATCCTAATCTCAACTCCCTAACCTAAACCTAAACTTGAAAACCCATACCTAAACCCAATCCCGAACCCAAACTCGAATCAATCCCTAAACCCTTAGCCTAAACCTAAACTTAATTCACTTAACTTAAACCTACACCTAAATCCAAACATATAACCCAAACCCGAACCCGAATTCCTAAACCTAAACCTAAACCTAAACCTATAACCTTAACATAAACCTATAACCTAAACCTATAACCTATAACCTATAACCTATAACCTAAACCTAAACTTAAAACCTAAACTTATTCTCAAATCCCTAAACCTAAACCAACACCTAATCCTAATCTCAACTCCCTAACCTAAACCTAAACCTAAACTTGAAAACCCAAACCTAAACCCTATCCCGAACCCAATTGATGTAATAATGTAGCCCAATCACATGGGAACAAATAAGAAAATCTTGCTTTGTTGGCAAGCATACTCGAACTCAAGAATCACAATGCATCTATTTCCATCTCCACTATCTCTTATAGCATAGATTATTTGAAATTTGGATTTATCTCATTTTTAGAGTCATGTCCTAATACAATATGATAATATTAATAGACAAGGTGGATTTGTCACCAAAATTCTCCTTATAGGAAGTTCAGTAGGGCACATGCAACTTGAATCCATCAAAGGAGATAAGGATCACCTCTCATATATTCTCTCTCTTTTCATTTATTTTTTTCCATAGGATTGTTTATTTTGTGGTGTTTGCTCATGTACAACATTTTATCATATTAATATAATTATAAGTGGCCTTATCTCACCTTTCTAAAAACAACTAATAATAATTTCTACCTGATGAGAAATCACCAAGTACCATTAGGCTCAACCCAAAAGATAAATCAGCATATTCTTTCTTTCTTTTTCTTTTAACACACACTCACACACCAGAGTCGCTTATGGCCACAATGGGTATTTAAACTCGTGACCTTGTATTAAAACTATTTTGAATCTACCATGAAGGCATGAGTAAGGGACCTAGGTGTGTGCACACTAACCTCGGCGATGTGTTCACCACACTGAATTTTGTGAGCCCCACCAGGAAATAGGCTATGAATAATTTTTTGTGTTTTATTTATGATATTAAACTTGCATGTATTTATGCGTGGATGAATGTGATGTGGATAAGATTGTTTAAGTTTGGATGGATGTAATTTATGTTTGGATGAATGTAGTTTATGTTTGGATGGATTTACGTAGTTTGGGTTTAGATGGATGTGACTGTGAATATGATGAAATATATTATATAACAGGTGTATATAAAGAAGAATATGATGAAATATATTGTAACAGGTGTATATCAGGAATTTTGTGCTAGAATATTGAAAATAAAAAAGTTCACAGGTAAAAGTCTCATCCACGTTTTTACCTACGAAACTTTTTGTTGGTAAAAGTGTTGTAAATATTTTTACCTACGAAATTTTCATAGGTAAAAGTATCATGAAATATTTTACCTATGAAACAAATCATCGGTAAAAGTTTTTTACTTATTTTGTACCAACAAAAAAATTCGTCAGTAAAAGTTTTGTAATTATTTGTACCTACGAAAAGTTTCGTAGGTAAAAGTATCGTGAAATACTTTTACCTACGAAAACAATCGTCGGTAAAAGTTCTGTAAATATTTTTACCTACGAAAATGTTCGTAAGTAAACATATAGCAAAATATTTTTACCTATGAAACAAATCGTCGGAAAAGGTTTTTACTTATTTTTTACCAACGAAAAAATTCGTCGGTAAAAGTTTTGTAAATATTTTTACCTACGAAAAAATTCGTTGGTAAAAGTTTTTTACTTATTTTTTACCGACGAAAAAAATCATTGGTAAAAGTTTTGTAAATATTTTTAGCTACGAAAAAAATGCGTTGGTAAAAGTTTTGTAAATATTTTTAGCTACGAAAAAAATGCATTGGTAAAAGTTTTGTAAATATTTTTAGCTACGAAAAAAATGCGTCAGTAAAACTTTTTACTTATTGTTTACCGATGAAAACATTCCTCAGTAAAAGTTTTATAAATATTTTTACCTACGAAAAAAATCGTCAGTAAAAGTTTTTTACTTATTTTTTACCGACAAAAATTTTCGTCGGTAAAAGTCTTACCTCTGCCGATGAAACTTTTTTCGTCGGTAAAAGCCTTTACCTTCGGTCTTTTACCAATGAAAAAAAAAATTCAGTAAAAGTTTTTACCTACGAAAAATGTCGATTTAGCAACGAAAATTTTCATCGGTAAAAGTGGATTTTCTTGTAGTGTGTTAAGCTAATCTCTTAGCTAAGGCTAAGGGATGAAGCTTGTAGTTAATTATAATATTTAGTTTATTTGATTCAATAACTTTGGTTTGAATGATGATAATAGATTAAAATACATTTAGATTTTACTTTAAAGTTTTTGTGTTATTTTGTCTTTGATCCATTGTCGACTCCGGACACATTGGATGCTTGGAAGTGTAATTACAATGCTTAATTAGAGAAAGAATCAATATGTATAATTGATTAATTTATTATCGTCTAAGTGTACTTTAAACATTCTTGATTCCCTATGATTGATGTCTGAATCCTTAATGAGAGAATCATTCAATTGAAATCATACCTTATTGGTGTTCATGATTGGTTTAATAGAATTATCTTCCAGTTGGATATGATATGACTTCGATTCCAATTGAGTTATAAGTTGAATTAGTGAATGATATATTGTAATTTCTATAAGTGGATGACTAGATCCCTAGTCTTTTATTTGTTTTGTTTAAAACAATTTTCTACTTTGTTGGAATAAAACCCAAACGAACCGTTTACCTTTAAATTAGTTTTCGGTTGTGTTCCTCATTCCCTGAGGATTCGACATTAGTCTCACTAAGTTATTACTGCATCACAACCATGGACATGGGGTTGTCAACCCTTGGGATCGATCATGTTTTTGGCGTTGTTGTTGTGGAGTGTCATGAACACAAATACGTTTAGGTTTTCTAGTTTTGATTTTATTTTTAGGTTAGATTTTTCTATTTTTTTGAAAATTTCTAACCTAGGATTTTTATGTTTTCTAATTTCACATTTTTTAGGGTTTGTTGTATTTTAGATTTTATAACATCACTAACTTCGTTTATTTTTTTATGTTTTATAGGTGTCTTATAGTTCTAGTTCCTCTCTTCTGGTATCATCCATCCTCACTCCCTTCACTTGCTTCCTTAATTCTTACATGATTTTATTTTTCTGTAGGATTTTGCTTTTCATTTTTAAGATTAAGTAAGAATTAGGTTTTTATCATGTTCATGTCGGAGTGGATATGAAAATACTTTAATCAACTTCTAAGAGATGAGATATTGGTTAAAGGATTGTTAAATCATTGTGTTAGGAAACGCCCTATGTCTCATAAATTAACTAGAACTACAATTGAGAACCAACCAGGTTACTAGTTAAGAAGATAATGCATGATTATTAGATTGGTGAAAATGCTTATCAACAACCATCGGAAACACTAACATATGATATGTATGATCTTGATTTAAATGAACCATCATAATTAAAATTGGAGAGGTGAACCAGCCATAGATTTTAACAACTATCCCCATGAACCTCCTACTTATGAGACCCCACTAAAGAAGACCTAAGAGGATCGAGATCGAAGGTGGATTGATAAAAAACAATTCAACCAAAAAGCCATGCAAATGTTCCAAGACATCATAACATCATTAGGGATCTTTACATCCTCCATTCAAAAAATTCGGTCATGTCTTATTTATGAGTAAGAGACTTTTCTAGCCCAACCTTGGCCTAATCCCAAAATACAATGTGAGGAGAGTTATCCCAATTTTTTCGACACCATTATTAAGCATATTAAGTCTGAGGGTGATAACGAGACTAGTAATGCTCAACTTGATGAGGAGCCAGAGTATGTTCAGGAGCCTATGGTCCAGTTTCCCCATAAGTTGATCTCAATTAAGGTTCTAATTAATGACAAGAGATGTAGGAAAATTTCAAACATGGTGATGTTGATATGTCCACCAACATGACATGCTTGATTCTAGTGTGGAGAATGAGTCCCTTTTCTCTGAATGCTTCAACTATCTAGAAGTTTACTTGGCACATTTGAGGACTCTAATGATGATATAATTAAAGACATAGTGAATGCCTTACAAGACAATACCTTGGTAGTTCACACTGACCGAGGAATTTTTTTTTAGAAGTTTATCCTTTCACCGATTTTGAATGGTTACCATTAAGGGTGGAGGAGCTAGAATTTGAACCGGAGTCTGAAACTTCAAATTTTACTAAGACTAAACTGGCTAAAGAAATTTTTTCTAATTTTGATGCAGGACATGAAATGTAAATATGATATGCAAGATTTCAGGTTTAGATCATACCATTCAGAAACAATTACACAAATTCCACATCCCACATGAAAATCCAAACCTTCAATTAAAGGGGAATTTATGCAGGTCCAGGCCTACACATGATAGGGCTGGATCAATAAAAATTATGAAGCAAACGATACTCAAAGATAAGAAATAACCCTTCACACATACATAGTAATCAGTCCCTAATCCAAGGGATTCACCAGTTTCAAATCAAGGAACCTTAGGGAAAGAAAAGGGGCATATAAGTTAGGGAAAACGTAATCTAGGGCTAGGTTTCATAAAAAAAAGGCTATGAGAGGATAAAAGAGGATAAAAACCTGAACCAAAAGACGATCCCGCGTATGGATAGCGGGCTTGGGGCGCTCCGTCGAAGTTTCAACTCGCCTAGCGGGTTGAAATCTGAAACCTTTCAGAATGAAGAACTCCGATGCAACGTAGGACCTAATTCAAAGTATGGATGGTGGGGAAGATAAAAAAAAAATGATGATGGGGATGGGGATGAATCGGGGTCGATGTGGCTTCGCACCACGGTAGTTAGCCCTTCGAAAAGGGAGGGCTTCGTACCCACTTTTGAGTTCTTCCACAACTCACGAAGAGAGCGTAAAAACTAAAGCAGAATTTTTATTAAACTTCAATGAATCAAAAGAGCTACAGGGGTGCCTATTTATAGGGAGAGCCCTATACCCAAAAACTCGCACCATGTGTGACACCTATTACTTAGCGATGAAGTAAACTAAAATAAAACCAAACACACAGAATCTAAAGCGTTCACAATGTTCTAAATAATAACAATAAGCAAAACCTAAAAATGAAATCAATCCGACGAGTGGGCCACGATCATGAGATCCCATGATGGGCTTTTCTTGACTATCGGGCCCACTTTTCCGAACCAAAACTTGTCTTCTAGCTAGAGGCCCTCCTCGACGTCGTCATCGAGCCAGATCGATGATGGGATCCTCCTTCTGCGTACATACGTGCATAGGGGTGGTGGTGTGCGGCCGTGCATGTGCACGATGTCCTCATCAAATTTACAATTAGTTGTAGTTTCTTATTCACCATGGTGTACTGACATTGAAAATTTTTCAATCATAGTTGAATTTTATACACTTTGGATACCTCAGGGCAACAAAAGAAGATTTTTTTTTTCGCTAAGGTTGATAAACTTCTGTAGACATATATGCTCTAAAGCATATAAGCCAACTGCAAAATGGGCTTTTGGATGATCTTGATGAGAAACCTTTTGATAAATTTATAGAGACACTAGCCATATGAGGAAAATATTTATTTAGAATGAGTAGTTTTTCTCTTTGCTTTCTTAGGGTTAGTTTAATTTATTAGTTTAGTTTACTTGTTGAAACACCAACTAATAGGAAGTTCACAATAGCACTTATATGCTATCGCCTTTCAATTACTTTTATCTAATCCTCTTTATTTGCATTGCTCTCATGTTGCTTTTTATTATAGTTGTGTATACATTGCAGACAATGTAGAATTTAGGTTGGGGGTAGGATTCCTTTGAAAATTTTCTTCACTTGTGCTGAATATTTTAACTTGAGTTAAAAAAAATCAATTTTTTTTTGAAATTCTTCTATGAATTTAAGTGATTTTCAAATTAATACAAAAATTAGAATGATAAGATACTTAATGTTTAGGATTTTTAAAGCATGGACTTTAGTTATTTGTTAGATTTCAAAAGTGAGTTCAAAGTTATTAATTATTAATTAGAAGTTTTAAACATTGATTGAGTCATGAATTCATAAGTCACATCTAACTTATACATTAAATTTTTGGTTTGATATTGAATTTATTGAGAATGATAGGAACCAATTTCTCCATCACGTTCAATGAAAAAAAAAAAAAAGTAATATCCGGCTTTAAAAAATAGTTGTTGGCGGAAAGGGCTACCCATTGAAGTCCATGAAAAAAAAAAAAGAAAAAAAAGAAGATTATTTGAATGGACAAGAAAAGAAGAAAAGATTGAAAATAGTGTTAAAGCCATCGATGAAAAAAAAAATCAAAAGCTGGAAAATTAGAGTGTTGAACGGCAGGGCAAGTTTTGGTTTAGGCTTTGGTTATCCAGAATACTCTTTTGATTATCAATGTTATCATGAAAATAAAGAGTTGAACCTTTGGTTATGTTAAGTCTAGAGTTCACTATACACACATGGAACTTGATGTTTAAAAATTTTCTAATTATAAGATTAATACTTTAAACCTGATTAGGATATTTACCAAGTACTATAGTTTAGGTGAAAGTTGTGCTCTACATTAATGTATTTTGGATTTATATAATCTGGATTGTTTTTAGAATTACTTGAGTTTATTGTAAATGATTTATTTAGTTTTGAAATATGTTTTGCATGTTTTACTTGGGAATAGAAATATACTAGTGGGGGTTGTAATAATGCCTAAATATTACAAAATAATCCCCTCAATTGCACTAGTTTTGGTTTTATTCAAGTATGTAATTGATCTAATAAGATATGTTTTGTACATGCATGGTAATTTAGAAGCTTAAGATGAATACATGCGAAGAATTAAAGCTCAAAAGAATGATCAATGAAGAATTAAAGATTTGGAGAACATTATTGAAGATTTCAAGTGCCAAAGATCTAAGAAAATCAAGTACAAATGATTGAGAAAAGACTAAAAATCACATAGTCCATTAACAAAAATAATAGATTATTCAGTCCCATCTAAGGTTGGCTCAGTCTAACTGAAAGTGCATAGAACAGTCTATCAATAAATTGTGATTTTCATATGTAATTTGGTTTAATAGTCGATCCAACCAAAGTTAGTCTCAGTGCCACCGAACAAGGGTTCGGTGCAACCTGAGGGAGATAGACTTCAAATGAATTTGAGAAAATTTGGCTGCAAGTGAGAGACCCAGTCGGTGCAAATAAAAACTACAGTTAGTGTGACTGAAGCGTAATAAAGTGTGAACTTTTAAAGTCAGTATGAATTTTTCCTATTTAAAGGGGTATTCTAACCTATTCTAAATATAAATTAGAGCTTAGGAGAGAGACCAAGGGGTGACGAAGTTTCTACGGGGCCGTCCTTCTTCTCCAATCCTTCAATTATAATTTATCATTTTAGTTTTTCTTTTGTTTTTGTTCTAAGATGTTAGCCAAGCTAGGCTAATCTGTTAGCTATGGGTAATGGATGAAGCTTGCAGTTAATTAAAACATTTAGTTTATTTAATTCAATAATTATGGTTTAAATGATGATAGTAGATTTAAAAAGATTTGGATTTTACTTTAAAGCTTTTCGATTATTTCATCTTTAATCCATTGTCAACTCTAGGCACTCTAGATGCTTGAAAGTGAAGTTACAATGCTTAATTAAATAAGGAATCAATCTGTATAAATGATTGATCTATTGTTACCTAAGGGTACTTTAAACACTCTTAATTCCCTACGATTGATGTACGAATGCTTCATGAGAGAATCATTTAATTGAAATCATATCTTATTGGTGTTCATGATTTGTTTAATAGAATTATCTTCCGATTTGATAGGATATGACTTCGATTGTAATTGATTTATAAGTTGAATCAGTGAATGAGATATTATGATTGCTATAAGTAGATTCTTAGATCCTTAATCTTTTATTTATTTTGTTTAAAACTCGTTTATACTTCATCGGATTAAAATCCAGACAAACCATTTACCTTTAGATTGTTATAGGTTGTGTTCCCCATTCCCCGAGTATTCGACCTCAGTCTCACCGAGTTGTTACTACATCGTAGCCCTGCACTTGGGGTTATTAACCCTTGAGTTCGATTAAGAGGCTCCCTCAGAGACTAACACATGAACACCCGTGTCTGGTGGCATGCACACGAATTTTGATTTAGGTCCTACACAAGATCATAATCGAGTTTAGCAATTCAAACTCTTACACTCAATCCTACACGAGTGTACATGAACTCACTCAATGACACTAATTTGTCCAATTGAGCTCCATTAATAGGCCATATTGGATTGCTTGATTGATACTCTCCTGTAACACCCCGTACTTTTCGGTACTCGGGTGTTACCATGAGGGCTTAGCTTAGAATAAATGCAAACTCAATTTGTCTAAATGCTCACCTTCGCTCTAGCATGAATCGGTAGTTGGGGGCAATTTTCACCCATAGATCAAGCCATCCATCTGTCATCTTTCAAGATGGACCATCACACCACCAGATGGACCTAAATTTGAGGATTTAATATCCTCAATGGATAAATTTAAACCATCCATTGTCAACATATTATAAGATCCACCGTTCATCATGTTCCTAACAACCTACGATCAAACCACACGTAAACTACACGATCCAGTTTAAGTCTGACGACTTGAAGAATGTGAACCAATATATCGAAGCATATATCACTAGTTTCAGGACTCAAATCAATAGATCCACTAATCATCAAGTCAAGTCTAAGATCATTCTAAGAGTCCATTGAAACTCAAGACAAATCCTACTCACCAACCACTTGATAAATTAAGAAAATATAAAACAAACCAATAATCTGATATCTACATCATAGTGTGCGCATCTAACTAGCAAAATCACAATCCAACCATTAAACTTGACTAATGCATTTCGCATCTGTATCGGAACATATCAAGAAGTCATATTCAAAACAAATCCAAACCACCCGAATTAGATCAAAAAGTTACAGATATTTCATAATGACCCAACCATCACCCTAGTGGGCCATTAGACCTTAAAACATTTAAACAATTGGGACCAAATCATTACATCCACCATTCACAATACCTAGAACCCTTAACCTAATAATACACCACTTATTTCTCACTCAAAATGAAGTCTAGGATATTCAAACCATTGATGTCCAGATCGGCAAGGATCCGACCGTTAAATAGTTAGTAAATGCGTAGTTAGGCTCACAAAAGGAGAAGTATGACCCACCTAAGCATATGAATTGCCAATAAATGGATGGATGTCCTAACAGGATAAGTAGAATCAAATGAACGGTGTTGATTGTCATATATCACCACGTGGACCCCACGTCTGATCATTTCATGTGCACAAATGGTGTGCACATGCCGCACACGATACCAAAGCATCAGGTCAAAGGGGCGTTGACCCGATAAAAATAAAAAATTCCAAAACATCAGCCGTCTCTCCCACCTGATGCGGATTCAAATAGACACATCCATCTGTAGCTGCCACCATCATACCCCATCCCTGAAATCCAAACTGTCCATCTTCTAGATAGGGTCCCACCAACCCTAACCGTGGTGAGATCCACGGTCGACAGTCACCCACACGAGCTCGATCAGTGGCCGACCGGACGTTACAAAGGAGGGGGGCTGTTGACGAGCAGAAGATGGCCACGTCGCCAGCTTGATCTAGTGAAATCCAACCGTTGGAAACGTCGACGATTTTAGCACCTTACGGCACAAGAAGCCCGTCACCCCCTACGGTTTCTTTGAAATGGTTCCCTACGTAGCAAAAGGTGGAAGGAATATTACCTATTTTTGATATTTCGATCTCCACCATTCCTTGATTTCTAGAAGGCTCGTTGGAGTGTTGTGAGACGTTGAGATTAGGGTTTGAAAGAGAAACACCTGACGAACGAGTTTTTGGGGAGAACTTGAAACGACGTAGGAGTTCTCGCCTGTAGTACGATTATCTTAACCTACGGTCAACCTTTCACCGTGAGATGGACCCCTCACTCTGTTTAGGATATATCAGGAGCGTACAAATGACTCAGATCAATGGATCCGTCGGACGTTACAATGTCACGATGATCGATGGGTCATCTTCCTTAAACTGTCAGTGAAACCCATCCTCTTAAGCTCCGGTCCTTTCACAAATCCAAGATGTCCATCATGTGGCCCACCCCCTCTAATGTCCATCAGAGTTTTGATCAAGGGCCCATGCACAAGATTAGATTTATTATGCGGAGATCCTGATGACGATGATTCTCGGTTGCTTTACGTTAACCAACGCACTAAACTTCATGATTAGTTGTAGAAGCATCCAAAAACGGTAAGGCAATAAATAGTCATTTTATTACAGTGAACCCCAAGGAAGAAAGGGAAAGGAATAGTAAGAGAGAGAGAGAGAGAGGGAAAGAGATTGGGCGCCACTGGAGCGAGTTGCATGTCGTGTAGCAACTCGACTCAGTTGAGTCGTTCGTCTGCTATGAAGAAGATAAAGAGAGAGAGGAAGAAGATAATGAGAGAGAAAGAAGAAGGGAGAAAGAGAGAGAAGGAGCTGCTGGTGCGAGTTTCTAGCCATCCATCCGAAGTCGACCCAATTCACTGCAGGCCCTGTTCGACCAGCTCGAATCCTCAGCTCAGTCAGGAAAAAATCATCCCAAAATGGCAACCATAACCAAGTCAGGGAGATGAGTTTTTGATTCCGACGAACTCGGAGTAATGCACGCCGTATCCAAACCCCTTTCAGCATCCAAACAACGTCCCTGATCAGGTACCCACATCTGTTCTCTCTCAATTTTGGGAGTTTTACACCAACTCGACCGATGGAGTTCTCAGCCGCTCCCAACTCGGTCACGAGTTGCCTCGACTCAAATCCATACTTCATGGTAAAAACCCTAATTTAGATTAAAGGTTTAGATCGGTTTGCCTCAAGCACCTCAAACCGATCTCACCTGTTTTTATAGCACTGCACCCAACTCGTCGAAAGAATCGACTGGGTCAAGTCACTACTGAGTTGGTGACTCATCTATGTTTCAAGTAAAACCCTGACTCAGATTAGACCTGGGAAACAACCCATCCCAGGTAACCTAAAACCTTATTTAAGGGTGACTCGAACTTGCTCGATTGAGCACTGATTCGGCCAGGCATGCCCAACTAAGTCAACATTACATTTCACTCGATAACGAGTTGACTCAGCCATTTTCCCAATTGAGTCAAGCTGACTCCAATATTGGAATCAACTGTGGATGATTTGGGAAGTATCAGATCCAAGGGATCAATAACCTAGCCCTGTAGTTAGTAGATTTCATAAAACTAACTCAACTAGTTGTTAGTTGAAAACCCTGACCGAGTTGACTTGGTCGTGACTCACTGGTGTCTTGTGACATTTCATTCAGGTACAACTAGCAACTATTTACCTTAGAAGACACTTCTTCTTTTAATCTGTTCAATCAAGTAAGTAGATATCAAGGTGTATATAACTAGTACACTATATGTAAGTTGGAATTAGGAGATTAATTATATACTTGCTTGGATTTTAGGATCTTTACATCTACCTCGCAAGAACATTTCAAATCAAGAGGAACATTCATTCAAGGTGAGGACTCACCCTTTGAGCTTCTCACTTAAATTCATTAATCCAACCATAGATGATGCCTTAATCCCTCCCATTTAGTATCTCCTAAGTTACTTGATTGAGTTACTTAACTATTATGTGAATATGTGAATATGATAATATGTTGCCCACCTGATTCCTGTGTTAGATAATAAACATATCACTTTAATTATAGCAAGCATAAATGATTGATGACAACATGTCATCTTTAGTTGTACATTGTTAATTAACTATCTGTTTGCCGTCTGCGATTAAGTGATGTAATGAATGAAACCTGTCATGAGCTCACCATCTTGTGTTCCATATTTGCCTTACACGGCTTGAATCGCGTATTTTCCTTACACGGCTTGGATCACATGTTTGCCACACACGGCTTGAATCACATATTTACCTTACACGTCTTAGACTGAATATTTGTCCTCGTGGCTTTAATGGATTATTGGTGCCCTTTTGTGGCTCGTTGGTTTTCTATCCATCTTGCGGTGTTCATTCGTATTGTGCTTTTCAGGTAGAGTGGGAGTTCATTTATCGATTTCTTAGCCATCTTGTAGTGTTCACGTACGATATGATTTCCGAGTGGGCTAAAGTTTGCATGTTGGTTTCCTAGCCATCTTGCGGTGTTTAATAGTGCTGTGATTTTCAGGTGGAGCAGGTGTTCGCTTAGCGATTTCTTAGTCATCTTGTGGTGTTCACATACGATATAATTTTCAAGTGAAGTAGAGGTTTAAAGCTTGATTTTCTAGTCATTTTATGGAGTTTGTAAGATTGATTATTTGACTATCTGGATACGTCCCCTTTCATTGCGATTTCTATTACATTTCCTTAATGTTGAGATTATGTTAATTAACTTATTTTTGAATATATGATTATGATTTTGAATTGCGTTGTTTAATATGTCTCTTTTCATATATTGCGATTAATGTTGGATTATGAATGATGGGTGCGTAATCTTAGAGGGTGCTCCTCGCTACAATAGCCATTGATGTTATCAAATCGTAATAGTTGATGCAGGTGTAGAGCGAGTCAATGACGTTCACTGGGTCGCTAGAGCAGATCGGGTAGTTGAGGAGCTAGACGTGGTCCCTGTGATCCATATCGAGCTTCATCACTAGTTGATAGATTCTTAGTTTTGTTTAATGAACTTTGTTATTTGGGATTGTATAAGTCCTGTATGGGCGCTACATTTAGATTTTGATTATGGTTGGAATGTTTTTTTATACAATGCATGGTTTTCTCTAGTTACATTTGCTGCTAACTCTAATTAATGAAAAAGTGGTTTAAATTTACATTGAATTTTAAAGGCTAACACTCAGGTTTTTAGAAAATGAGTCATATACTCAGGTTACTAAAACCGGGGTGTTACATCTCCCGTACTTTAATCAGTTTCCATTTTCTCTCCCGATCATGATGTCAATGTAGTTTAACATATACTCGGGTTACTAAAACCAGGGCGTTACATCTCCTGTGCTTTAATCAGTTTCCATTTTCTCTCCCGATCATGATGCCGATGTGTTACCAATGCTTTAACTCCAAGATCAACTACATTGCGTGTCACACCCCGAACTCAGAAACCAAGCTCACAAAATTCTCGATCACCGAATCCGGCGCCGACAGCCTCCGCAGTACCCCATTCTCGGCTTCCGGCACCCATACACCAGGTTCCGATCCTGGGATGTTACAAGGAGGATTTCTAATCATCAATTTGATTTGTAATGAGCATAACCATAAGCATAACCCGCGAACAATAACCACAAGAACACCATCACAAAATCCACTATGATCAAAAACTTTAAGTACAATGTATCTGAAGGAAAATACAATATAATGAAAGTAACAAAAACTCCAGAAGCTCGGCTATACGCTCCAACCGCTGTGAGACTATAGATGTGTCCTGGCGTCACCTGCAAGCATCAATCGTGCATAAGCTTATATAAAGCTTAGAGGGTGGTGTAAGTGTATGCGCAATATGAGCGTGCTCAAAGTGAAAGGACAGAGTAATGCAGAGTCATGCTGATGGTATATGAATGCAATCAGCCATACCAAGGCTATGCGGTATAGAATTTAAATGCTATCAGCCATATCAAGGCTATGCGATGCATAATGCAAGTCAAGCGTGCCAATCCACATCCAAATATCAATGCAGCTCCTCACTAAAGCATCAAATCAAAACGGTTCTCAATCTGGATAATCATCGGGGTCTAGTACACTCTATGCCAACTTGTCATCCCTATCTAAACGCACAACTAGGATAGTGGAAGAGACCTCACTATCTGCCTGCCAATATCGGGCCCGACTCGTCGATAGCGGACCCATTCCTTAAGCTGGTCAAATTCAACTTAGAAATTACCCCCTCACTCAAGCGGGTAAGGTCACACCCTTTTCCAACCGACCATGACACAGTGGGAGACACGACCTACTGGTATACGGCCCTTGCGCGCTCATGTATCCACTCGATCTCGACGTTGGAGTCATCCTCTGGTACCATCGGGTTCAGAGATTTTTACCCAGGAATATCTATGGCGCCCCGATACTAGAAACAGTATTTTCGGTATCCAATCTAGCTACCCATGATGTGTCTGTGGAGGCTATGGCCCTTATGTCGCTAGGGCATACAATAATCACAATCACACAAATGCAAGTGTATGAATCACACTACCAGTCATGCAACAGCCATGCGCGTACCACGCGCTCATATAAGACAACTTCACTTATCAGGGAGGCCATAATCAATCTGCCCAAGGGCATATGCTATGATCAGTCACTCCTCATATCAAGCATACATATGATGCATATGATCATGAATAATAGATTTATACTAAACATGTTATATAGTGATGGACTCCATTCATAACAAAGATGGACCTAGATAGCCTACACGCTACAAGCATGGGCCTATCAATGGGGGCTAGGGAGAGTTATAATGCGGACATTTAACCAACGTTATTCTCTACAATGTGGACGTCAAACCATCATTGCTCCCAAGGCACGGCCTGCCATGAACATCATTACATAAACCATGGAGGAATCACATATTACGATGGGCTTTATGTATAGCTCGTTGGGCCTCGACCCAAGGGCCTCAAATACATCAAATGGGCCTCATACCATGGGTCTCATTTATATCAAAGTGGGCCTCAGTGGGCGGGCCATAATTACATCAAGATAGGCCAAATCACATGGGCCTTATATGAATCAAAGTGGGCCGCATCACGTGGGCTCAAAATACATCATTTCAAGCCTTAAGTGGGCCCAAATATATCAAATCGGCCTCATCAAATGGGCCCCTAATAAATGGGTCATACCAATGGGCCGTACCAACTACATACCTCAACCATTTAGAGATTATCTTAGAGCATTATATATAAAAAAATCATATCCAGAGATCATCTGGACCATACCACAAATGACAATGGTGATGATAATCTCCATGGTGGGATTTCTAATGGGCCCACCATAGTGTTTATTTTTTCATCCAGTTCCCAAGGTCACAAAGACCTGGACAGGGAAAAAAACAAATATCATGTTAATTCAAAAACTTCTGTGACCCAAAATGGGATTTCAACGGTAGGCGTTTAACTTCACTGCTTTCTGTAGTGAGGTCCACGTGATATTAGATCTGTTTCATTTTTTGTTTGGTCTCAAGCCTTAAGATGAGTTACCAAATCGGTGGATGGTTTATATATAACACATATCTCAGCGGGGGCCACAGAATTTGCTGTCGTCCATCCAGGAACTATCCAGCTAGTGGATGGGCGGTTTGAATGTTGCACATGTATCAAAGGGCGCCACGCAGGGACACAGATGGACGGTGTGGAGAGTACATGCATCAAGGCAGGTCCCACCGTACAGAAACGTTGGACGGTGAGGATTTACAACACGTGCATCATGATGGGGCCGTCAGATGGGTGAACGGTTGGATGGGAAAACACCGATTAGCCTTTGGCTGCTGGGACGCCAGATGGATGGACAACGTGATATATACATGCATCCAGGTGAGGCCCTACATGGCTGGTGACGTACAGCACCCAGCAGTTGTATAGCTTGGGTGTGTGATCGGGCCAGACCACCGTCCAGATGGACGGTCTGGACGTAACACAGGCGTCTGTGGTGGGGTTCACTAGCTGGATGGCATAGATAAAATACATACACCGTGGCTGGGACCCACGGTCCCTGGCTGCCCGTCCTCAGCGCAGAGGATGCTGCTGCGCCGTCCTCTGGAAGGCAGCAGCAGCGTCTGCTGCTGCTATTTTTTTAATGTTTTTCTATGATTTTCCTTAGGTGGGGTCATCATCAGGTGGATCCACTCCACTGGTTGGATTCTACAGATCATGATGAACCAAACAAGCCCATATTCAAGGTATTTCGGTGTATAGAGACATCAGAGTAAGCCCTAACAGATTCTGACGGTAAGAATCACTGATTTCTTTAATACAGGCCACCAGATATTCAGCTTGGCTTCAGTTTTTTGGCTCAGTGGCTAAAATGAGCCGAGAAATAGGATGGACGGCGTAGATTAGAGGTACACATCAAGGTGGGGTCCACACAAGCGGTTTGCCAAATTTTTTTTTTTTTAAAGCTGGTTGGTACACTCCACCGTCAACTCTCACTTCACTGTGAGACATCCAGTGTCCCTAGACGCTATGCAGCCTGGATACGACACAATCATCATGGTGGGTCCCACATGGACTTGGCCCACCTATTTGAATCAACCAGATGTTTGTGTTTTTCCTTCCATCCAGGCCCGCCAACTGGCTGGATAGTTTAGAGCCATCAGCTCCATCAGATGGGTCCCACATGAAATATATACTTCGTGGTGGGACACACACACTAGATGGGCCACACACCCTTTCATCATCACCACCATATAAAGAGAAAGAGAGAAAGAGAGAGAGTGAGAGAGATACGGTGATGGAGGGGCCCCGCCACTTTGGGCCCCATATGATACAACTCATACATCGAAATGGGTCCCACCAACAAGTGGGCCCTAAAAATAAGAATTTAACGGTGGATCACTCACCTCTAGGCCTTCTCCTTGGTCCTTTAGCCTCCTTAGCTCCTTGCCTACACTTTTGATGGTGGTTGATGAGGTTTTGATGGTAGGGATAAGAGATGAGAGGGTGGGCCACACTAGTTATTTGGAAGAGAGGGAGCTTGGACGTGGGATGTTGTTTGAGAGATTTTTTTTTTTAGAAATGAGGGAGAGAGAGAGAGAGAGAGAGAGAGAGAGAGAGAGAGAGAGAGAGAGAGAGAGAGAAGTGATGGGATGATAAGGATGGGTGATGGGTTGAATTATGGGTTGTAAGAAAGGGATGGGTGGATGGATGTGTTGTAAGAAAGGGATGAGTGAAGAGAGAGAGAGAGAGAGAGAGTTGACTTTGACAATGGGAGAGATGGGTTGCTTGTACTTGGGTATGGCTTGTACTTGACTTGTACTTGACATGAGTGATTGATTGATTAATGGAACATGTTATAGAGACTCCCTCGAAGTTCGCAACGCGCAGCATTTTCTTTGAATTAAACCCAGGCCTACATCTTTGGTATGCAGGACTCGACTAAGGATCACACGTAAACATTGGATACTGGTCGAGGGTTGCCGAAATTCGATCGGAAGGACCGTGGAAGCCTACGGAATGGTATGGTCTAGGATACGGGTCTTACAACTCTCCCCTCCAAATAAAAATTTCATCCTCGAAATTCACACAATCATCGCAAGTAAACATAACTCATAATAAAAGAAGAAACAAGGCATCGTCATATAAAATCGAAGACAGCATACAAGATACAACATATGATTAATCATCAAAGAGATGAGAATAGTGCTCTCGAATCTTAGCCTCGCGCTCCCAAAACGCCTCATCAACAGAATGGTGACCCCACTGAACCTTTACCAAGGGAATGACCTTAGTTTGGATGACCTGCTCCTTCCGATCAATGATACAAACTGGCTTCTAAATGTAAGAAGCGTCCTCACGAACCTCCAACGATTGCCAATCGATAATAGGAACTACATCTGACCCACACTTCCTCAACATGGGGACATGAAAAATGTTTTGGACGCCAGACAACTAAGATGGTAAGGCAAGCCGATAGGCCATGACACTGATGTGCTTAGTGATTTCGAAAGGTCCTATGAATCTCAGGGCAAGCTTGCCATTCGCTCTAAATCAAATTATGCCCTTCATGGGCGAGACCTTGAGATATACATGGTCCCCTACATCAAACTCTAAGAGACGACGTCGGCGATCAGCGAAACTCTTCTTCCAGTTCTGAGCTGTGCGCATCCTTTGCCTGATGATATCGATAGCCTCTGACGTCTACTGCACAAGCTCAGGACCTAGGAGACGCTGCTCTCCAACCTCTGCCTAATAACTCAGAGATCTGCATGGTCTACCATACAATGCCTCAAAAGGAGTTATGCCAATGGTCGCCTGATAGTTGTTGTTGTATGCGAACTCAGCCAATTACAGATGCTCATCCCAGCTACCCCCGAAGTCAATCACGCAGGCCTGAAGTATATCCTCAAGGATCTGATTGACCCTCTCGGTCTGGCCATCGGTCTGAGCATGGTACGCGGTGTTGAGCTACAAATCAGTGCCCATAGCTCTCTGAAAGCTCCTCAGAACTGAGATGTGAACTTCAGGTCTCGGTCAGAAACGATCGAGATTGGAACGCCGTGCAGTCTCACAATCTCTTTGATGAATAATCTCGCAAGCCGGTCCAAAGGCCAAGTCACACGAATCGCAAGAAAATGTGCCGACTTTGTCAAACGATCAACAACAACCCAAATGGCGTTATGACCGCACTGAGTCCTCGGCAAACCTATAATGAAATCTATAAATACATGCTCCCACTTTCACGTCGGGACACTCAATGGCTACAATAGACAAGGGGGTCTCTGATGATCAACCTTGACACGCTAGCATGTGTCACACTCGGCCACAAAACTGGCAATCTGGTGCTTCATCCACACCCAAAAATACTATCAAAATGACGATTAAAGAGTTCCACCGTGCTTTTTTGGATTTCGAACAGTCACAAAATTAGCCAATTCTGGTCCAATTTAGAAGCTTGTCAAGTTACCATTCCAATGAGCTGGAAATAATCTAAATTTGACCACTGAAGAGAGAGTTAAGAAGGTAACAATTCGACAAGGAGATGAAGGAAAAATTCATGACCGACGATTGCGATCCCACTTACGTATGCCCAAATGGTCTCAGAATATGTTGATTGTAGTCAGGAATCAAAGAGCACTAAAGTACCTTTTAGATGACCAAAAATCAACCCAATCTGACATCAAACGATGGAGTTATGAGCGTCTCCGTTGGATCGCGCGATTTGAAAAGATTAACAATCTAAATTACAAAATGACGATTGAAGAGTTCCAAAGTGCTTTTTGGATCTCGAACCGTCTCAAAATTAGCCAATTCGTGTCCCATTTAGAAGCTTGTCAAGTTACCATTCCAATGAGCTCAAAATAATCTAAATTCGACCACTGAAGAGAGAGTTAAGAAGGTAACTATTCGACAAGGAGATGAAGGAAAAAATTCATGACCGACGACTGCGATCCCACTTATGGATGCCCAAATGGTCTCAGAATACGATGATTCCAGTTAGGAATGAAAGTGCACTAAAGTACCTTTCTGATGACCAAAAATCGATCCAATCCGACATCAAATGAGGGAGTTATGAGCATCTCCGTTAGATCGCGTGATTTAGAAAGATTTACAATCCAAATTGCAAAATTACTATTGAAGAGTTCCAACTTGCTTTTTGGATATCGAACGGTCACAAAATTACTATCGCCTCATATCACGATACATCTTCGTCGAGACAAGGTGGATAGAAAACGGCGATCGATGTGCTTCAGTCATAAGATCTTTACGCAACTTAGGAATATCTAGGACACATAATCGGCCTCTGAAGCGAAGTCCACCATCAGAACCATTCTGTTAATCTGTCTGACTCTTAGATGTCGCCTCCGTTCGGTAATCCTGTAGCGACTCATCTGTCCACTGAGCCTCAATTACCCTTACGACAAGAGAGGGTTGAATCGATAGGCTCGATAGTTGAACGATAGAAGACTACAAACCAAAATTGAAGTCGTACTCTGCTATATCCTCGAGCATCCTCCACTCCTAAATCATCATGTGTGCCACTAGGTCTCGTGGCTGAAGGTTGAGGGCATCCGTCACCACATTCGCCTTGCCTGGGTGGTACTGGAGGTTAAAATCATAGTCCTTCAGAAGCTTCATCCAGTGTCTCTGTCTCATGTTCAGTTCAGACTGAGAGAATAGATACTTTAAGCTCTTGTGGTCAGAGAAGAGCTCGAACTTAACCCCATAGAGATAGTGTCTCTACACCTTCAATGCGAAGACGACTGTTGCCAGCTCCAAATCATGCACAGGGTAATTCAGCTCATGGACCTTGAGCTGACGAGATGCGAAGGCTACAGGCCTATCGTGCTGCATCAGGACAACACCTAAACCATTCTGAGCACGCTCATATTACGCACACATTTACACCACCCTATAAGCTTTCTATAAGCTTATGCACGATTGATACGTGCGGGTGACGCCAGGACGCAGCCATAGTCTCGCCGCGGTTGGAGCGTACAACCGAGCTTCTGGAGTTTTTTTACTTTCATTATATTGTATTTCCCTTTAGACGCATTGTACTTAAAGTTTTTTTATCATAGTGGATTTTGTGATGGTGTTCTTGTGGTTATTGTTCGTGGATTATGCTTATGGTTATGCTCATTATAAATTAAATTAATGATTAAAAATCCTCCTTGTAGCATCCCAGGATCGGAACCTGGTGTATGGGTGTCGGGAGCCGAGAATGGGGTACTACGGAGGCTATCGGCACCGGATTCGGTGAGCAGGAATTTTGTGAGTCCGGTTTCCGAGTTTAGGGCGTGACAGAAGTTGGTATCAAAGCATAACTTAGGAATAACCGAGAACAACATCACATGTTTGCTATGAGTTTAAGATGATTAGGTTTCGAGTGCGAAACCTTCTGATTGAGTTTCCTAACGTGCGATTCTCAAGGATGATTAACATCCTTATTCTTCCTATAGGACATGCCGCCCAGGAGAGCGACCTGAGCACATCATGCTTCACCACCTGAGGCTCCAGCTTTACTACCTGCACCTCCCGTAACACCGCCAGAGATTTCTGCTCCCCTGCCTGAGGATGACGTTCCTTCACTTGATGTCAGTGTGGATCTGACCGTGCCTGTGAGTGCCTTGCAGTTACAGCAGATATTACAGGCTGTGACTGCTGTGCTTCAGGGGTAGGGCAGGTGCCAGTTGTTTCTCTAGCCCAGGCCGAGCAGGAGCGCACGAGCGCCCTTCTTCGAGAGTTTAGACAGCTTGATCCTTCGCGTTTCCAGAGCGAGCCAGATCCGACTGCACCCGAGAGATGGCGCTCTGATGTGGAGAAGATCTTCGATACTATGACATGTACGACCCAGCAGCAAGTCTGACTGGCTGTATTCCTTCTCCAAGGTGAGTCAGAGCATTAGTGGACCTCCGTTACTCGTGTTGCAGGACCTAATTATGTCTGGACATGGGAGGACTTTATCAATAGATTCGAGGAGTAGTACTTCCCTAACCACATTCGACGTCAGAGAGCACTGGAGTTTAAGACTCCAGTGCAGGGGGACATGACCGTGGCGTAGTACGCGGCCCATTTTGTGGCGCTATCAAGGTTCACACCGTATTTGGTTGATGATGAGGGGTGGAAGGCTCATCATTTCGATGCCATGTTATTGGGCACGAGCTCTCGACTTTCTAGGCGGTAGTGCGGAGGGCTTAGATTTACGAGATTGAGTGGGTCGGCACGCAGGCTGATCGAGATCAAAGGAGGGGACAGAAGAGGCAAGCCCCCTCCAGTAGCTCCTAGCAGTATCGACGACCGCAAAAATACAGGAGCCACCCATCCGCCAGAGCACCATGAGCATCGTCGGCACCCCCAGCAGCACCACCTCAGATGCAGCTTTCTAATACCTACTATGGATGCGGTGGGGTAGAACACCATAAGTGGGAGTGTCTCCAACCTCAGCGGCAGCAGCCGAGAGCACCGCAGCAGCCTCCGCAGCAACAGCGACAACAGATCCTACCACCGAGGCCTCCTTAGCGGCGAAGATCGCACTCGGCACCGGCCTCCGAGATCGCGAAGCAGAGGCGGCGGTTTCGAGCGCCTCAACAACATCGACGAAGACATCCTCCCAGGAGACAGACACCTCCCCATCCAGCTCAGGCTAGATTCTATGTGGCTCAGTAGGACCTGCAGTCATCCGGAGGAGTCGTTGAGGGTATACTTCTAGTCTCTTCATGCATTGCCCAAGTATTATTTGATTCCGGTGCTTCGCACTCATTCATATCTGAGGATTTCTACCAATCGACTGGATTACTGACAGAGTAATGTGGAGTCATGTTGATAGGTATATGAATGCAATCAGTCGTACCAAGGCTATGCGGTGCAGAATTTAAATGCTATCGGCCATATTAAGGCCATGCGATGCATAATGCAAGTCAAACGTGCTAATCCACATTCACATATCAATGCAGCTCCTTACTAGAGCATCAAATCAGTACGGTTCTTAGTCTGGATAATCACCGAGATCTAGTATACTTTACGTCAAGTTGCCGCCCCTATCTGAACGCACAACTGGGAGAATAGAAGAGACCTCACTATCCGCCTACCAATATTAGGCCTGGCTCATCGATATCAGACTCATTACTTAAGCTGGTCAAACTCAACCTAGAAATTGCCCCCTCACTCAGGCAGGTAAGGTCACACCCCTTTCCAACTGACCACGACATAGTGGGAGACTCGGCCTACTGGTATACGGCCCTTGCGCGCTCGTGTATCCACTCGGTCTTGACGTCGGAGTCATCCTTTGGTACCATCGGGTTCAGAAATTTTCACCTAGGGACATCTATGGCACCTCGATGCTATAAACAGTATTTCCGGTATCCATTCCGGCCACCCACGATGTGTCTTGGAGGCTATGACCCTGATGTCACTAGGGCATATAACAATCACACAAATACAAGTGTATGAATCACACTACCAGTCATGCAACAGCCATGCGCGTACTACGCGCTTATGTAAGGCAACTCTGCCTATCAGGGAGCCCATAATCAATCTGCCCAATGACATATACTATGATCAGTCACTCCTCATATCAAGCATACATATAATGCGTATGATCATGAATCATGGATCTATACTAAACATGTTATATAGTGATAGACTCCATTCATAACGAAGATGGGCCTAGACAACCTACACGCTACAAGAATGGGCCTATCAATGGGCCCTATGGAGAGTTATAATGCAGACATTTAACCAACATTATTCTCTTCAATGTGGACGTCAAACCATCATTGCTCCCAAGGCATGGCCTGCCATGAACATCATTACATAAACTAAGGAAGAATCATATATTACGATGAGCCTTATGTACAACTCGTTGGGCCTCGACCCAAGGGCCTCAGATACATCAAATGGGCCTCATACCATGGGTCTCATATATATCAAAGTGGGCCTCAGTGGGTGGGCCACAACTACATCAAGATGGGCCTAATCACATGGGTCTTATATGAATCAAAGTGGGTTGCATCACGTGGGCTCAAAATACATCATTTCAGGCCTTAAGTGGGCCCAAATATATCAAATCGGCCTCATCAAATGGGTCCCTAATAACTGGGTCATACCAATGGGCCGTACCAACTACATACCTCAACTATTTAGAGATTATCTTAGAGCATTATATATAAAAAATCATATCCAGAGATCATTTGGACAGTGTTGATGATAATCTCCATGGTGGGATTTCCAGTGGACCCACCATAGTGTTTATTTTTCCATCCAGTTCCCAAGGTCACAAAGACATGGACAGGGAAAAAAAACAAATATCATGTTAATTCAAAAACTTCTGTGACCCAAAATGGGATTTCAACAGTAGGCATTCAACTTCACTGCTTTCTGTAGTGAGGTCCACATGATACTTAGATCTGTTTCATTTTTTTCGTCTCAAGCCTTAAGATAAGTTATCAAATGGTTGGATGGTTTAGATATAACACATATCTCAGCGGGGCCCACAGAATTTGCTGTCGTCCATCCAGCAACTATCCAGCTGGTGGATGGGCAGTTTGAACGTTGCACATATATCAAAGGGCCCCATGCGAGGATGCAGATAGACGGCGTGGAGAGTACATGCATCAAGGCATGTCCCACCGTCCAGAAATGCTGGATGGTGAGAATTTACAACACGTGCATCATGATGGGGCCGTCAAATGGGTGAACGGTTGGATGGGAAAACACCCATCAGCGTTGGGCTGCTGGGACGCTAGATGGATGGACGACGTGATATATACATGCATCCAGGTGAGGCGCTACATGGCTGGTGACGTACAACACCCAACGGCTATATAGCTAGGGTGTATGACCAGTCCAGACCACCGTCCAGATGGACTGTCTAGATATAACATAGGCGTCTGTGGTGGGGTCCACTGGCTGGACGGCATAGATAAAATACATACACCGTGGCTGGGACCCACGGTCCCTGGCCGCCTGTCCTCAGCGCAAAGGACGCTGTTGCGCCGTCCTCTGGATGGCAGCAGCAACGTCTGCTGCTTTTTTTTATATTTTTCTATGGTTTTTCCTAGGTGGGGCCATCATCAGGTGGATCCACTCCACTGGTTAGATTCTATGGATCATGACGAACCAAACAAACCCAATATTTAAGGTATTTCAGTGTATAGAGACATCAGAGTAGGCCCTAACAGATTCTGACTGTAAGAATCACTGATTTCTTTAATACAGGCAACCAGATATTCAGCTTGGCTTCATTTTTTGGCTCAACGCCTAAAATGAGAGTCGAGAAATAGGATGGACAACATAGATTAGAGGTACACATCAAGGTGGGGTCCACATAAGCGGTCTGCCAAAATTTTCTTTTTATAAAGTTGGTTGGTACACTCCACCGTCAGCTCACACTTCACAGTGAGACGTCCAGCGTCCCTAAACACCATGCAGCATGGATACAACACAGTAATCATGGTGAGCCCCACATGGACGTGGCCCACCTGTTTGAATCAACCAGATGTTTGTGTTTTTCCTTCCATCCAGGCCCGCCAACTAGCTGAATAGTGTAGAGCCATCACCTCCATCTGATGGGTCCCACATGAAATATATACTTTGTGGTGGGACATAAACACCAGATGGGTCACACACCCTTTCATCATCATCACCATACAAAGAAGAGAGAGAGAGAGAGAGAGAGAGAGAGAGAGAGAGAGAGAGAGAGAGAGAGAGAATGAGAGAGATACGGTGATAGAGGGGCCCCGCCACTATGGGCCCCACATGATATAACTCATACATCAAAATGGGTCCCACCAACAAGTGGGCCCTAAAAATAATAATTTAACGATGAATCACCCACCTCTAAGCCTTCTCCTTGGTCCCTTAGCCTCCTTAGCTCCTTGCCTATACTTTTGATGGTGGTTGATGGGGTTTTGATAGTGGGGATAAGAGATGAGAGGGTGGGCCACACTTGTTGTTTATGAGAGAGGGAGCTTAGACGTGGGATGTTGCTTGGGAGATTTTTTGTTTTAGAAATGTGGGATAGAGAGAAGTGATGGGATGATAAGGATGTGTGATGGGTTGAGTGATGAGTCATAAGAAAGGGATGGGTGGAGTGATGTGTTGTAAGAAATGGATGGGTGGAGAGAGAGAGAGAGAGAGAGTTGACTTTGGGAATGGGAGAGATGGGTTGCTTGTACTTGGGTATGGCTTGTACTTGACTTGTACTTGACATGAGTGATTGATTGATGGGACATGTTGTAGAGATTCCCTCAAAGTTTGCAACGTACGGCATTTTCTTTGAATTGAACGCGGGCCCACATCTTCTGACCTAGGTAACGAATCAGTGTGCGAGTCGCGGCGTTGGAACCACAACGACGACGAAGTCGCTAAGTACAAATTTCAAGTTGAGCCAACTTCGGTATGCAAGACTCGGCTTAGGATCTCGCGCAAACATTAGATACGGGTTAAGGGTTACCGGAATTTGATCGGAAGGACCGCGGAAGCCTATGGAACGGTACGGTCTAGGATATGAGTCTTATATTACATGTGATGCTCTTTTGAGGTGACCAGCATGATGAGAGGTTGCTGAATCTCCTACAACTAATGACAATGTTATAATCATAAGGGATTCATCCAATGAGTGTGCTAGAGGGTTTACACAAGTATTTGACTATAAGTTCAAGTCTAATCTCTAGAAAATGGTGGAGTTCAAGCTCATCTTCAAGGTGGAGGTTAGAATCCTCATTAGAGTATTAATCTAAAAAAATATTACTTGGAACTCACTGGTTAGAGACTTGGGATGATGGATATGATCATAGAATCGCTGTAACGTATCGAAAAAATCCATACAAAGACCCGAGTACCACTTCAAGCAGAAATCACTAAGGGTCAAATTATGTAGAAATTAGATGAAAATTAATTAAGTACTAAACTGAATTAATTAGTCGATTAGCTTGAACTACTTTCTATATGAACTGCAAGACCCAAAACCATTAGGATCGCCGACTCAACATTACCTTAAGACTGAGGAGCAATCTCAAAACCCAGTTGTTCTCAAGAGCACATTGAAACTCCGTATCGGACCTAGACCGCGCGTCGAAAGTCCGATGACCACGAAACTATAATATTATGACCACCTTACTGGGCTTGACAACCATTGCGGGAATCGAGCCCGAATAGTATCTAGACATGCACAACTTAAGCCTTAAGTAAAGTGTGTGAGAAACACAAATATCTTTAGAAAATGAAATCAACTTAAGTAATTTGGACCATTCGCTTGCAAGCCAAATTTAAGATATCAGACTGTCAGATTCTGACGCAACTACACCCTTGGATCAGGAAAATTTTCCTACATATGTTAGTGTACTTGTGGCCCTGATCGAGTGACAATGACCGTTGAACTGATATTGGTTCTCCATGGTTGATCCACTAATCCGATCAGACTGAAATCTTAACCTGACATAGATCCATTGTTAAGAAACTTTCTCCGGACCGTATGCAGGTAATGGACTTCCAAATGAGCTCCGTTGGCTTGAAACAGCCACCTCTTCGCTATAACCTAAGTATACCATGGTCATGGGGCCATTAACATCACTTCTGAGCCTATTTAAAGCCCTAAACCCACCTCTTTCTCATTCCATACGAATTTTCTAAAACCTCGGGAGAGAGAAGAGATAAAAGAGGAGGAAAGAGTGAGGAGAAGAGAGAGAGAGATATATATATATATATATATATATATATATATATAGTTGTTGGGATTCATTCCCACCACTCCACATGCCGAATCATCTCTCCTATGTTGCTACACCGTTGAATCTGAATCCGATTTGGGTAAGAAATCCTAACCCTAATCTGTTTTAGGAATCCAAATAGAGGAAACGATAAAATAGCTAACCTATTTCATGATTTAGGTAGCGTTGTGCCATAAACAAAGGTGTAGGGTACGAACCGAGTTCGTAATCGGCGTATTGGCGAAAGGTGCGGATTGTAAACATTTAGGTTATGGTTTTCAAGGCTTTTAATGTCAGTTAATGATTTATGACTGACTTGATTGCTGTCACATGTACTTAGATGTGATGTTTTCCGTGCATTATACATATATATGAACTATGTTAAATATAATGCATTCCATGTGTTTGTTGAAGTATTTGAATGAATATGGAATTATGATTTGTGCTTGTCATGATTTTTGATTGAGAATACATGATTGTTGTATGTGTGACAACTCCTTTGTGAAAGGATTTACTATATTATATGTTATAACTAATTTATTATATGTACGTTGATATGTGTAGTTTACGTGTCTGATAAAATGTCTGAATGAGAAGTTGCTTGTTGAAATGTATTTAATAAGGACATTGAGATAGGATTCTCAATTACCGTATCTATAGTTACAGTTTCCTTCGTGTAACCTATCTCGTTACTACGTGATTTATGGATGAAATGCCTATGTATGATAACATGTGCACTATGTGTTTGTTAAAATGCTCAAATGAGATTTATACTTGAATTGGTTATCACATGTTGTTTTGACTATCATATATGAATGTCTATTGTATTTAAGTATGATTGGGACTAATACATAGTTTAGGCAATCGGTAACGGTTTACAATTAGTGGCCGAACTAGTTTCGCCACAACAGATACGTTCGATGAATCTGACTCGTATGGTGATTATCGACAGTGGTTAGGCCATGAGGAGTGTGTATGCGATCCATGTCAATTTATTTAACGTGAGCTCGTACCAGTCGAGCTTGTCAAGTAACCTGATTGGCCTAATGTATGTTCACCATGTATGGATGCTACTGCTTGAATCTAAGGTACCACTTACCAATGAAAAGCCTGTTTAACCTTGGTACTACGATCCGCTAAGACTCATGAGCTGGGCATGGTGGTATGGGACACCGTGGTCGAGCTGTCGGCCTACGCCGGGGTGACAAGCCTCTCCGTAGTGTCCAATAAGCAACCCAAACTCGTGAGCCGAATACGGTGGTATGGAACACTGTATTCAAGTTGTTGACCCACGCTAAGGTGACGAGCCTTTCTGTAGTGACCTCGAGTATAAACTAAGCCTACGCTGAGGTGACGAGCCTCTCTGTAGCGACCTGAACTTGCTTATTCACTGCTTTTCAATCAAGAGTGATGTTGCCTTATAACTTGTCTGTCGTATGTGACAAGTTAGGATTGACGACCCTAGATGGATCATTGTTTGGGTAAATGATATAAAGGGAGGTATCTTAGCTTCCCGAATCTGTTGTATGAATAAACCTAATTAAATATTGGCTAACATGACCATAGACTGCATTACATGTGCTTTGGCGAGAAAGCGGACATGTCTGGAGTGGTGCATGCGCAATCATGAGATGATGTCGCTGAGGGAGTGCAGATGAGGGCATGCATCATTATCGCATACCATTCTTGCATTAACAAGAGTACTTAGAATATGATTGTTGTATTGCTTTATCATTACTGCTTGACTGAATTGATAACATGTGATCACTCACTCCCACTTTGGGACGGTGTTTTAAAACACCAACCAGACTCTGTTGTAGTTGTAGGTGATGACGAGGCTTACGAGATAGAGCTTGACTTTTATGACAATGAAAAGGAGTTCTCCTACATGCAACTCTCTGACAGGTCTATGTAAACCTGGAGTTGCGTCGCCGGGGTTATAGGGATACAGATTAGATGCCATCACATTGTATTATTTTTGTAAATTTTGGAACTATACATGTAATTATTTAACCTAGTAACATGTTCATACTCTGGGGACTTACAACCACTTATATGCTTTATATATCTATCACAATCTTCCTCTTGTGTAATCAAATTGTCTCTGGAGTATGATATGTTGATTTAGTATAATCTCATTCATGTTTAATGCACTAATACAGACAACATTCAATCATCATTATTTATATTGCATAAGTGATGCGACAGATCTCGGGAGTTGAGCTCTGCTCAACCCTCGAAATTCAGGGCGTTACAATCGCCCAAGCTTATATTGCACTAGAAACTCATCCAAATATTTAAGAAACGAAATATATATACATATTAGCTCCAAATGGAAAAAAAAAGGACAAAAAATAGCTCAACTCTATCGATGGCATCGAGCAAGTCTTTGATGGTACTGAAAAAATCAAGTTTCCAACTGAATTATTATTGGATAGTTTACACATTACTAACCAATGCCATCGAGTGATCTTCGATGGCATTAAGGGAACCCTTCGATGGGTCGATGTCATCGAGAAACTCAAATAAAAATATCATTATCTGCTAGACAGATCTAAGTTACCTACTCAATTCTATCGATGGGATCTTCAATGTCATCGAAGACACCTCGAGGACTACTCGATGAGATCGGCACCACTTGAAAAATTGTTGTTTTCTGTATAAGATTTCACAACAGCTTTACACATCTTCTAGCTTAACTTATCATATTTAATTAAACTTCTAATACTAATGAATAATCAATAAGGTTTACCTATAAGGTTAAGATTATCTAAAGGTTTATGAGTTATTTTGGATCAAGGTTTAAGGTTATCAAGATACCTCATTTATATGTTTTTTGCTCATTAATATTCATGTCCTCTGTGTCTTCGGTCTTCAGCTTCCAATGGCTTAACCGACTATATGACACATGGACTCACATGATTGACAAACAAAATGCATAAATTAAAACACTAACAGTTTATACACTCTTGTACAATATTAGGAAATAAAACCCGCACTTATGCATTATGTCGGTCAAATTATTGAGACATTCGGTTTAATCGAAAGGAATTGACTTACACACATTGGTCAAACCAAAAACATGCATAAGTGGACATTATGTAACTTGATATTCATCCACTAATTCGGTCTAACTGAAACAAAGGTCTTCTCTACACTAGGATTAAAGGCACTCTATCAATAATTGCCAAATCATTGTTATATTTTTTTTTGAATTTGAGATTTTCATGCAAAAGTGTATTATAAATTGCTTTACCTATCTTTAAATACATATGCATTGACTGATGATTTCTATGTTTACTTTAGTATGTTTAGTTTAGTAAGGATAAAATTGTAATGAATACATGTAACCTTTTAATTAGGAGGATAATTGGCTAAGCATAGACCCTTACAGCCCTTGTCGTTAGATTTATTAACGATAATTCGAGTTGGCCGACGTGAGCACCGTGGTTAGTAACTCAAGTGAGCCCCACCATGATATTTGCGTGAAATTCACCCCAACCACCATGTGAGTAACCACATGTTAGAAATATGGTCCAAACGTTCACCTCATTTATGATTTACACGGACCACATGATTGGAAACATTGTGTATGGCAATGCTTATCATCTAAATGTTTTCCTTGATATGACCTAAATGAATTGCCAATGAGCCTAAATTTTGGTGCTATATGTAATTTTTAAAGTGGATTTTGTATAATCATTACGGTAGTCGATGTAACAGTACGTGTGGACCCCTCTCTTCCAACTATTTCCTTTGATGTGGCCCCTAATCACACGTCAGCCTCATTCTTTGGCTCTCAACATCTAATTTGGGATTCTACATCTAATGGTCGGAGTGAATCTCACGTACACATTAAGATGGTCCCTGCAAAAAATGCAAAGGTGGGCATCCATATGTCTACTCTTAGTTTTTGTAGGGCCCACTGTGGTGACTATACAAAGCCCATCCGTAATTCTGTTTGGTAACATTAGGAGCAACAGTTTGAAAGGTGAGCGTTGAGCTGTACATTGTTTCCAATTGTGGATACACTTGGATAACCGATGGAATTTAGGCATGATAAAAGGTTATGCACTTGGTGGTTGGCCGTGGATTTTACATGAACACAACACAATGGTGAGGATGTAGTCTATCTTAGATTCCCTAAAAATTTAAAAATACGGTGAAGACTATCACCTTGGTTAGAAATCTTTTGAAAGATAATGGAATGTAATTTCATTGTTGAGGGTAGTTTATTTTAGATTCCCTATAAAATAAAAATACGGTGAAGGGGACGCGGATCGCGTACTGATGGAGTCAGTAGCCAGCTATCGACAGTGCTCTGTTGGACCCATGATATATATGTGTTTCATCGAAGTCATCTATCTATTTTTTTCATAATATCATACAGCACGAGACCAATATAATGAGAGAGATCCAAATCTCAAGTGGGCCACACCACAAGAAAACAGCCACCATTAAAAACTTTCTAGGTTCACTGTAATTTTATTTGTCATCCAACCCGCTGATTAGGTCACGCAAATATCAGCTTTATCCAGAACTTTTGTGTCCATTAAAAGGTTCCTAATGATGAGTGTTCAATTACCACTCTTTCCTGTAGTGTGGTTCATACGAGATTTACATCAGACTCATTTTTGGCTAATGCCATAAAATAATATGGAAAAGTGGATGGAAGGCGTGGACATGATACATACATAATGATAGGTCACACAGTACACTGTCAGCAGCCACCTCGCTACTGAGTACGCAATCCGCGTCCGGTGAAGACGTGGAATATTTTATAAAATTCCCTAGAGTGAGGGAGTTTTTTTTTTTTTTTTTTTTTAAAATTTTAATCGCCTGAAATATGGGGATAGAGAGAGAAGAAAAAGAAATTGAGTTCACAAGAATCCAGGCATGAGAAACCAATGGCATTAATTCTCATTCACATGTCTGACCTCCAGCTGCCAATTATAATAAGCTGCAATTTAATGCAATTTAATTGCCCCAGCTCTTTCCATCACCATCCCAAACCCATCCGTTGCAGACCTGTGTGGTCCACCTCCTCCAATTCATCATCATCACCTTAGGTTTTTGCACCATTTCATCTGTCCTGAAAAACCCACAAAGCAAATAAGAAAAGACAGTATTTCATTTACCAAATGCTCCAAGAAGATCGAATACAAAGCCTGTAGTCATGGTTTTAATTTCCATTCTGGGTTGTTTCAATTCCTGCATTTCTGTTTGAAATCTAAAATAAAATAAATAAATAAATTGTTTTTTTCCCTCGCCTGGGAATTTCAGATGAGCATAAGAAGAGCCGAATTTCAATTTCATGTTTAGCACCTTTCCAGCCTTTGAGTCATGTTCTTCATCGCTGTTGAAACATGCATTTTTCCTTTTTTTTTTTTTTTTTTCCAATTTTCTTTAAAATGAGATTTTATCATTTTAGATTTTGAAGGGTAAACATCAGAAGGCCAGGATCTCTTTTTCAAATAGAATGTTGGTGGGTTTTCCCATTTAAATCATCTGGTTCAGTCCAAACAAGGCCTTTTACCCGTCTCAGTCTTGTGCATGCACATCAAAAACGAAAAAAGAAAAAGAAAAAAAGCCGAGGTGTTTGATATTTCTGCAGTTTTTCTCGTCTGGGCCTTGAAGATGAGGATCAGAAGAGCAGAAATTCTGCTCAAAGCTGCAATCTTGGTTCTGTTTTCTTCTTCAAGGCTGCAGATTTTAGGCCTGGGTTCCATGTCTTCCATTGCTGTTTCTTATGGTGAAAATGGTCCTGCCTTCTGTGGCCTAAGCTCAGATGGATCCCACCTTGTCAGCTGCTATGGAGCTGATTCATCTGTTGTCCATGGAGCTCCTTTCAGATTCCCATTCTCAGGCCTAACTGCTGGTGATGGATTTGTCTGTGGCCTGCTGTTGGATTCAAAACAACCCTACTGTTGGGGCAATAGCATCTACATCCAAATGGGCGTCCCTCATCCAATGGCTGAAGAAGCTTCCTACTCAGAAATCAGTGCTGGGGACCACCATATCTGCGGATTGAGATTTCTCGCCAAAGGGACCTATGCAAACATCTCCATGGTTGATTGCTGGGGCTACAACATGACAGCTTCTCATGCATTTGGAGGTAAGATCATGTCTATCACAGCTGGTTCTATTTTCAATTGTGGTTTGTTTGCTGAGAACAGAACAGCATTTTGTTGGGGTGATGAGACTGGGAGTGGGGTCATTAGCCTTGTTCCTAAAAGCTCAAAATTTCAGAGCATTTCCGCCGGTGGGTTCCATGTCTGTGGGGTTTTAGATGGTGGTGTGGGGAGAGATTCCAGAGTCCTCTGTTGGGGGAGGAGCTTGAGCTTGAAAGGATCTTTTGGCAATTCAGGAGGCAGCGGAGATGTGGACTTGGTTCCTGAGGATTCCATGGTTTCTGTTGTGGGTGGGAGATTTCACGCCTGCGGTATAAAAAGATATGATCATGCTGTGATTTGTTGGGGTTATAGGCTTGAAAACAGCACGCCGGCTCCTAGTGGAGTGAGAGTTTATGCGATTGCGGGTGGGGATTACTTCACATGTGGTGTTCTTGTGGAGAATTCCCTTCGAGCTTTCTGTTGGGGTTCGAGTTTCCCATCTGCGCTCCCACTGGCGGTTTCACCAGGACTCTGTGTTTCTAGTCCTTGCAGGTCGGGTTTCTATGAATTCAGCCATCAGAACTCAGATGTCAAGATCTGCAGCTCCCCAAATTTGAGAGTTTGCTTGCCGTGCAGCAATGGATGTCCTTCAGGGATGTACCAGTCCCTTGGTTGCACGCTCACATCCGATCGTCGGTGTGAATTCAACTGTTCAGTCTGCAATTCGTCCGAGTGCTCGATTGGGTGTTCTTCCCCTGCAACGAAAAGGAAGCAACGGCTGCTGACGCTTAAGATGCCAATCGTTGTTGCAGAGGTTGTTTTTGTTATTGCATTGGTAAGCTTCATTTCCTTAATTACCTGTCTTTACGTTCGTCGCAAGTTATGGAAATGCTGTTATTCTGCAATGGAAGAGGGAAGTTTGAAAGATCGAAGATCCTCTCTCAGCAAAGAGCCTGTGAGAATCCGTCCCGACTTGGAAGAGCTGAAAATTAGCAGGGCCCGAATGTTTACTTATGAAGAGCTGGTGCAGGCTACCGGTGGGTTTAGGGAAGAATCCCAGGTAGGAAAGGGAAGCTTCTCTTGTGTTTTCAAAGGGGTCTTGAAGGATGGAAGGGTTGTTGCAGTTAAACGGGCGATAATGGCATCTGATCTGAAGAACTCTAGGGAATTCCACACTGAACTCGATCTCCTTTCGAGATTAAATCACACCCATCTCCTCAGTTTGCTCGGCTACTGTGAGGAAGGCAGTGAAAGGCTCTTGGTGTATGAGTTCATGGCTCATGGGTCATTGCACCAACGCCTCCATGGGAAGAACCTGGGAGGGAAAGAGCCTTTGGATTGGGTCAGGAGGGTCACGATTGCCGTCCAAGCAGCCCGAGGGATCGAATACTTGCACGGTTATGCATGTCCGCCGGTAATTCACCGAGATATCAAGTCTTCTAACATACTCATCGACGAAGAACACAATGCCAGAGTCGCTGATTTTGGTCTGTCTTTGTTGGGCCCTACTGATAGTAACTCCCCATTATCTGAGCTCCCAGCTGGGACTCTAGGCTACCTTGATCCTGAATACTATAGACTACACTATCTTACAACTAAGTCCGATGTCTACAGCTTTGGTGTCTTGCTTTTGGAAATTCTAAGTGGCCGGAAAGCCATCGATCTGCAGTTCGAGGAAGGGAATGTGGTGGAATGGGCTGTCCCACTGATCAAGGCGGGGGACATTTCAGTGATCTTGGACCCCACATTGAAGCCACCAGCGGAGATTGAGGCTTTGAGGCGTATCGCGAACGTTGCTTGTAAGTGTGTCAGGATGAGAGGGAAAGAGAGACCGTCGATGGATAAGGTGACGACAGCTCTAGAGCATGCGCTTGCTCTTCTGATGGGTAGCCCATCCATGGAGCAGCCAATCTTGCCAACTGAGGTGGTTTTGGGGAGTAGCAGGTTGCATAAGAAGGCATCGATGAGGTCTTCGAACTGGTCGTATTCAGAGATTGATCCAGCTGAGATTGAAGATCAAAGGTTTGAGCTTAGAGCTCCTTCATGGATAACTTTCCCCAGCTTGGCCTCGTCTACAAGGACCAAGTCATCCATGTCGGATGCCGATTTGGACGGGAAGAATTCGGATGCTAGGAATGCAAGCAATGCAGGTTGCAGCGATGGGTTGAGATGCTTGGAGGAAGAAATTGGGCTGGCTTCTCCTCAGTAGAAATGTTCTTTGCAGCAGAACCTGTAAAATTTCAAGAACAGCTCTGTGGGGTGGGGAGGATTTGAAAGGGAGCTGTATTTGATCAATCTCTGATATAAACCATTTGAATTTTGATGGGAACTTTGATGGTTTTTGGTTTTTGATTCTAATGGAGATGTTTGGGTATGTGTGATGAGGTGTTGAAAGATTTATAAACCATTTGAATTTTGATGGGAACTTTGATGGTTTTTGGTTTTGATTCTAATGGAGACGTTTGGGTATGTGTGATGAGGTGTGGAAAGACTGATGAATGGGGACACAATTGCAACAGATCAGGGCTGTTTAAAAGATGGGACCCACGGCGTACGTTCTGCAGCCTGGAAATCGCTCATGTTTGGGATTGAGTGGGTCATGATCGAATGAAGTGGACGGTTAAAAAATTTCGACCGTCGGTCTAAATTTGGCCCACCAAGGAATGGGCAGACCTGATTTCAGGCCATGGCACATACATACCCAGTGGGCCATCTTTCATGCTCATTTGGCTCTGTGGCATGGGTAGCCATTACAGTTTCTTCCTGAGTCACAACCTCCCATGTTCTTTTGAGAATTGGCTAGGTATTCACTGGTTTTTTATGATCGCTATGATATTGAGTTTAATAATCTTGGTCGTTGAGATATTGAGAACCATCACCCGAGTTTTGATTCTTATCATTATGTGGAAATTGAAGAAGAAATTGTAACTAGATTGGATTATTTTTTTCTCCTATCTACTAAATGGAAACAGAATGAATTCATGTATAATTTCTGCTCTCTCATGTATGGTACTCATATTTAGGGCTGAAAGTTGGGCAGGTTCAACCCGACCGACCAGACATTGGGTTGCGCTTGGGAAGGATGTATTGGGTTTGGTCTCAAGCTTGGGCTATATAAACACCAACCCGATGAAACTTGGGTTGGGCTCGGGTTGCCCGACCCAACCCGAACCCGATCGATATATAAGTTCCTTTTAAATTATAATTGAGTGTGGATCGTCTTTGTTGAAGGTATAAGAAATTCCAATGATGTCGGGTCTTATTGGTCCACGCCATTTCCAATGACTCAAGTTAACAAGATATGCCGGATTTCTTTCTCCCAAATAGATTGCGTGCTACACAACACGACTTTTAAAGGAGTAGTTGTCCTATATTTTAGCTTGTTTGTTTAGAAAATAATGTTGTTCTTTACGATAAATAACTACATATATAATTAATAAAATCATAGGTACAAAAAATAAGACGTGTATTGAAATATAATAGACTAATGTAATAATGAAAATATTAGCATGTATCCACCCAACCGAGTCTGCTTGGATTGGGCTTGGGTTGAGAATTCCCAACCTGAGGTTGGGTTGGATTGGGTTAAGGTTTAGGTATAGGAACCTTGGGTTGGGCTAGGGTTGATCACCAATCCGCCCAATTTTCAGCCCTACTCATATTATATAGGGTGCAATGTGCTGGGCCAGACTCCACTGTCTCAACTCCTGCCCACTTTGGGATGGGTTTGGGCTAAGCCCTCAGTTGGCCATGGGCTCAAAAAGTTCTTGCCAATACATGATTTGGGTGGGCCACACAAGCTCAATGAGTTGAAAGGGATACCCACCCTTTGTTGGGTCGGGGCCTGTTATTTAGACCTGATGGTGAATTGGGCTGGGCTAAAGATTTCATCTGCCATGGCCCAACCCAATCTGCTTTATTAGTATTTATGATCTCCTTGATTTTGTGCCAGAACAACCATGGATAGAAGGCCTGTTGACTAGAGCTGACTCATTCTAGAGTGATGTCCCAGTCGGGCCTATTTATAATGCTGACTCATGGTGCTGAACTGGATTGAAGCCAGCTGACCCAGGCCGAGTCTGGGTAACATCCTAGTCGGGTATATTTTCAATGCCAGCTAGTAGTGCTGAACTGGATCGGAGCCAAGTCTGAGTCAACTCGGATGAGCTGCATCTGACTCAGACGTGTCAGCTATCCATGGGCACAACTCAAGTACAATTCCTTAGTCCACGGACTGAGTTGGCCTATACCTAGTTCCTTAGCTCGTGGGCTAGAATTGAAGATGGTGACATGTTTCGGCTTTGACCAGCCCACTCGTTATGCTCCCTAATCCTGATAAAGCTCGTGGTCAATTTCTGGAACCGATCTAACTGCTACATCAACCTGGTAAATGATCACGGTCAAATATTACATATTAGACCCCGATTATTGCCCTATTAAATGTACATGATAAAGCCTAACATTGGATTTTAATCATATTTTTGTTACAGGAGGAAATTAGGAGCGTGTATTAAAAAAATAATGTTAAAAGCATGGATTTGACGCTCCGAAATTACCAGAGCACGGGATGGACTCCAGAAAACTAATAGTGAAGAATATACACGCCTGGGATATGAAGAAAGCACGATAAAGAGGCCTGAAATTGGTCCAGAATGCAAGATCACATGTTTCCCGCCATCCAATCAGTTCGAAACCCTATACATGGGATTAGGGACATAAATTAACCGTACGTTTCAAATTTCAGCCCTTGCAGATCTCGGGAAGTGGTCTAACGGCCAGATCAGCCCCTTAATTTTCACTTTGGGGCCCACCTGATATTTGGAACTGCCTCAACTTTTGTATTGACGGCTAAATTAATGAAGTTAAGAGGATGGACGGTGCAAATTTCTTGTAAACATCGCAGTGGGCCCTGTGTATGGGGAGTGTACGCCGAGTACATCGTGCACCAGCGCCGCACCGCACCGCCCGCACGGTCAGCGAAGCGCTGACCCGCGCTCCTTCCTTCGCCGTCCAGCGTCCGCAAGCACGAACCGCTTATTTGAGTTGTGGGTCCCACACATCCTCCGAATCTATGATCTGAACCGTCCATTAGGTTTCTAAAGGCCATCTCACCTTCGCCTAGGTAGCGAAATTGCGAAAGAGAGCGAGGATCAGATGTTAACCATTCAAGCGCAGGACCAACGGTGCAGAAATTAAGCCGTGGGCCACACCGAATAGAGTCCAAAACCGTCCGTTCCTAGCCGAAACTTCAAGGAGAATGCAATGGACGGAGTGGATTTTCCATTTACTCGGAGGAATGGGCCCCACCATTGCCACGGAGGATGGATCCGAGTCCGCGTAACGTGATTCGTTAACGAGTTTTGCGGAAAACAGTGGGCCTCACACGTCAACCTTCTGGAAGATCCGATCCGTCCATCGTGTAGAGGGCCACGAATACTACAAAACCATACTGATAGTTCACTCCCATGCGTACACACGTGCGTGATCTAGAGGCCACAAAAGGGATGCCCGGCGACGTTCAAAACTGATCTTTTCGTATTTTCTTCTGTGGGCCGCGTTAATGGACCTTCAAAACCACCCATTCTTGACTGAAATTTCGTCCTGAATCCAATGGACGGGGTGGATTTTCCAGAAAACACCTCTGTGGGGCCCACCGATCACGGTTGCGAAAATTGGTACTCCGATTCTGTCTACGACTCTGCCACCGATTCCAGCCATCCAGCAGCTATAAAAGGAGAGTTTTGGACGTGGGAAAGGCATTGAGAACCAGGGAATTCGAGATCCAGAGCCAGGGAAAGAAGAAAGAAGAGAGAGAGAGATTGATCGGTTTGACGTTTTATGAATTTTATTTAATATTTTTTTTTATGGATTTCATGGGTCACTAATCTCTCAGCTAGGGCTGAGATGAAGCCCCTAATTTGATTCGCTCTTGTTTTAGTTGATTTACTTTAAATATTAATTAATTTGTTTCTTTCTCTAAGTGGGCTTAATTGGTTTAAATTCTATACTTCTCCATCTATGAACTTGACTAAAGTATATATATAGATGTTGTTTAGATGCTTATTACAGGTGCTTGTGTCTGATCAGGAACAAGTTTCCTATAGAGGAAGAACAGGATGCTTTAATGAATGTACATTCCATGTACCCGACCAAGGACATGGAATATGTTGTTCATGGCATTGCTTAAAGGAATTAGACAGTCTGTATGCCCGATTAAGGACACAAATTGTGCTTTCTCTGTATAAGTGGTATCAATCTAGATCAAGGTGAATCAACAGACAAAACAAGGGTTAGGATAATTAGGGGTGGATTCGAAAGTCCTAGTGCTCTCTCTCTGATTGAATTTTCTTCCCTGTTCTTAATTATTTTTCATAGAATTGTGCTTAGTAATTAGTTTCATTATTTGTTGGATTAGTTAAGGAGAATCATAGATTTGAATTGTGACGTCCAGTCCTCGTGGGAACGATCTCGTAATACGTCTGATATCTACATCGATTCGTATACTTGCGAGTTTAAAAATCATTTAAATCGTGTTGGTTTAAATAAAACATCAAGTTTTTGGCGGATTCTTGAGATCGTTCCAAATTAAATTTAGGGTTCTCTCTTATCATAATTCATAGTCTTAGGATTTTACTAACTTTAGTTTTGAAAATTTTTTTTTTATTTAATTTTTAGAACTAACCTTTCTGTCTTGTAGGGTCGTTGATAGATATTTTAACTTGGTAACTTCGTCCTAATTTCATTACTTTCTTTATTTTTTCTAGATTAGGTTTTATCCCCTAGATACTAACTTGTTTATTTTGTTTTGCAGGTTTTTAACATAGGAACTTCTACTCTGGTAACATCTTTCTAACTTCTCCTTTACTTTCGGTATTCTTTGTAGGATTTTGGTTTCTTAGTTAGACTCGAGTTAAGGTTCTACCATGGAATCGTGGGTACATGCATATGCTGAGTTGGATAGATTTTATTGGGAAATGCCTGAAGGTTGTGGAATTCAACATATACCTCAAGATTTCTCTCCATCGAGAACAGACCTTGAGAGCCGACTAGAACGTTATGTTCCATCGGTTAGTAGAGCCGTATACGATCATCATTATGGGAATGAGGATTATTATCAACCATCATATTCTCCCATGTATGATCAGTATGATTATAACCAGTGGAATCATCAAAACTGGGAAGATGAACCAACAACATATTGTAATAATTATTCTCTTGGATCCCATACCTTTGAGATCCAACCAGAAACGATCCAAGAGGATTCATGTTTTAATCCAGAACAATTCAACCAAAGATGTTGCTAAATTGATGAAATCATTAGAAGCACTCAATTTGCGCATTGAAAGGATAGAGGAAGCTCGCTCATCCCAACTACAATCCAATCCAGAAATACAATGCGAGGAAAGTGATCCTCACTCGCTTTTAACGAAATCTGGAATTTGAAATGAGGAGTTGGATTCCATTAATGAGCGTACGGTTCAATTCTCCGATGAGTCGATCTCAATGACTGTTCAAAAGGATGGGGAAGAAACATGGTTGTCTTTCAAATATAATGATGATGACACACCCCACTCACATGACACACTTGAGTTCAATAAAGAGGAAGAGGTTAGTTTATACGAACCTCAACCCAATCTGGAAATAAAATGTGAGGAAAGCGATCTCATCCCAAGTGTGCACTGCATGGAAGTAGATGATGATGCATATTGGGAAGATGATTATGAATGTGCAACCCAAATTCCCTTCGCATCAATCTCAAATTTGGTTCAAGTCAATGATCAAGATGTACACGAAGTGGTCGATCATAATGAGCCACTCCCCTCCTCTAACATGTCTGATTTAAAGGTAGAGGACGGGCCCCTCACAACCGACCTTTCTAACTCTTGTGAAACGTATTTGGACCACTCCTCTGAATTTCATGATGATATGATTCGGGAGATGGACGAGCTACTCGATATGACTCTTGAATTCGAAACCACCCAGTTGAGGCCACCATCTAAACTGTTAAATAAAGGCGATTCATCGCCTCTTCTGAGTAGTATCGATGAACAGAGTCCATACATCAATACTTCGTATACTGATCTTCAATCTGTCTGTACAGGGCTGGAGCAAGAGAGCACACCTCCGTTTACCTTCAAAAATGATGGATTCCTTGAGCAGATCATCACGAGCTCTAATGTGGACAATGAGTCACTCTTAGCTGAATGTCCCAACTCTTTGGATGATTGCTTGGCACACTTTGCAGATTCAAACGATCCCATGATAAGAGACATAGTGAATGCCTTGCAAAATAATATCTCGGTAGTCATCACTGACCGAGAGAACCCGTACTCTGAAGCCCCTCTTTCCACAAATCTTGAATATTTACCATTAAGGAAGGATGAGCTAAAAATTGAACCGAAGTTTGAAACTTCGGAATGTGTTGAGACTACACCACTTTCTGAAGATTTTTCTGAAATTCATTTATTTGTAGTCACTGATTCACCATGGGATACTAACGTTGAAATTTCTTCTGTCACTGAATCATATATACTCTGGATACCTCAGGCGAATCAACGAAAAATTTTTGACGAGGTACATAAGTGTCTTTGGAAAGTCAAGCTCCAGGGCATCCAAGCCTATTGCAAAAATGGCTTTTGGATGATCCTGTTAAGAAACCTACTGAGAAATTTATCACGATACTGGCCGAAGGAGGAACCTTGCAGCATGACTGAGTAGTTTTTCCCTGCTTTCTTAGGACTAGAGTAGTTTCCTTTATGTTGTTTTAAGATAGACGGTAAACTTAGCGCTCCTGGGAGGCAACCCAGTCTTTTGTTTTATACTTTTTTCTAGTTAGTTACTTCAATGTTTGTGGGTAATATTACTGCAAACCCTCACGAGACTACAACTCGTCCACTAGGGGTTTAAAGGCTTGTTGCATGCGCTAAATGCAATCGAGTGCACCTGCGAAAGTGGTATAGGTAGGGTCTTCTTTTGTTTTTCTTTTTGTTATTTTTACTTATGTTGATTTCTCCCTTGAGCTAACCTGTTTTATGATGATATTTTTTTTGAGGAAGCCTCTTGATTCTTCATCCAGGTATTATCTTTCCATCACTCCTCTTTTATTTTCATTGTCCCATATGCATTGTATGCTTATTTCTTTTACATTGAGGACAATGTAGATTTTAGGTTAGGGGTGGGAGATTAGGTTACCTAATCAGTATTTTCTTGGTCTTGAGCAAAAATTGTAAAAATTTTAAAATTTTTTCTGGAATTTCTATTGAATTCAAAGTGATTTTGAAGTATAGTTGTGATTTTAACATTATAAGATACGTGATGGGTAATTTATGACTCTTGGATTCGACCATCTGCTTGATTTCACAGTCAATTTTGAATTGTTAATTCATGATTAGAAGTTGTAAACATTGATTGAGCCATGATTTCACATATCACATCTCGCTTACACATTAAGTGTTGGTTCGATAACTGAATGATTAACTTGGTAAAAAGAAGAATTAAAGGCTAAATCTTCACCATAGGTTTGCTCCCTATAGGTGTAGATTTGATTTTCCATAGTTGACATATGAAAAAAAAAAAAAAAAGAGTTAGGCGATAAGTTTTCACCATAGGTTTGCTCCCTATAGGTGAGGATTTGATTCCCCTCATTTGTGTTCTTGCTCATAAAGAAAACCAAAGGCTTTGGTAAAATGAAAGGTTAATGTGAAATAAGTGTTGGTTTCAAGTTTGGTTGTCACTTAATTACCAATGATATCATGAAATTGACAAATTGGATCTTTTAATGATTGTAAGTCGAGATTACACTTTACATTCATGGAGCTCAATGTTTAGAATTATTCTAATTCATGGTTTAATAGTTTGAAATTAATTATGAAATCTGCTGAGAGCTTGATTCTAAGAGAAAAACTCCACACACCAATCGTGAATCTTAGAATTTTCACACCTCAGCTATCTGTTCACTGGTCACTTGAATTTACAGGAATTGTCTTTTATTTCTGAAATTGTTTTTCGCATGTTTTGCTCGGGACTAGCAAAATGCTAGTTGGGGGTTGTGATCAGGGTCAAATATTACATATTAGACCCCGATTATTGCCCTATTAAATGTACATGATAAAGCCTAACATCGGATTTTAATCATATTTTTGTTACAGGAGGAAATTAGGAGCGTGTATTAAAAAAATAATGTTAAAAGCATGGATTTGACGCTCCGAAATCACCAGAGCACGGGATGGACTCCAGAAAACTAATAGTGAAGAATATACACGCCTGGGATATAAGGAAAGCACGATAAAGAGGCCTGAAATTGGTCCAGAATGCAAGATCACATGTTTCCCGCCATCCAATCAGTTCGAAACCCTATACATGGGATTAGGGACATAAATTAACCGTACGTTTCAAATTTCAGCCCTTGCAGATCTCGGGAAGTGGTCTAACGGCCAGATCAGCCCCTTAATTTTCACTTTGGGGCCCACCTGATATTTGGAACTGCCTCAACTTTTGTATTAACGACTAAATTAATGAGGTTAAGAGGATGGATGGTGCAGATTTCTTGTAAACATCGCAGTGGGCCCTGTGTATGGGGAGTGTACGCCGAGTACACCGTGCACCACAGCGGACGGCCGGTCGGCGAAGCCGACCCGCCGCGCTCCTTCTTTCGGCAGTCCGGCGTCCGCAGCAGCACGAACCGTGATTTGAGTTGTGGGTCCCACATCCTCCGAATCTATGATCTCGAACCGTCCATTAGGTTTAAAGGCCATCTCACCTTCGCCAGTAGCGAAATTGCGAAAGAGAGCGAGGATCGGATGTTAACCATTCAAGCGCGGGACCAACGGTGCGAGGGGTGGCCGTGGGCCACACCGAATAGAGTCCAAAACCGTCCGTTCTAGCCGAAACTTCAAGGAGAATGCAATGGACGGAGTGGATTTTCCATTTACTCGAGGAATGGGCCCCACCATTGCCACGGAGGATGGATCCGCGTCCGCGTAACGTGATTCGCTAACGAGTTTTGCGGGAAAGCAGTGGGCCTCACACGTCGAACTTCCGGAAGATCCGATCCGTCCATCGTGTAGAGGGCCACGAATACTACAAAACCATGCGATAGTTCACTCCCATGCGTACACACGTGCGTGATATAGAGGCCACAAAAGGGATGCCCGGCGACGTTCAAAACTGATCTTTTCGTATTTTCTTCTGTGGGCCGCGTTAATGGACCTTCAAAACCACCCATTCTTAACTGAAATTTCGTCCTGAATCCAATGGACGGGGTGGATTTTCCAGAAAACACCTCTGTGGGGCCCACCGATCACGGTTGCGAAAATTGGTACTCCGATTCCTGCTTACGACTCTGCCACCGATTCCAGCCATCCAGCAGCTATAAAAGGAGAGTTTTGGACGTGGGAAAGGCATTGAGAACCAGGGAATTCGAGATCCAGAGCCAGGGAAAGAAGAAAGAAGAGAGAGAGAGAGAGATTGATCGGTTTGACGTTTTATGAATTTTATTTAATATTTTTTTTTTATGGATTTCATGGGTCACTAATCTCTCAGCTAGGGCTGAGATGAAGCCCCTAATTTGATTAGCTCTTGTTTTAGTTGATTTACTTTAAATATTAATTAATTTGTTTCTTTCTTTAAGTGGGCTTAATTGGTTTAAATTCTATACTTCTCCATCTATGAACTTGACTAAAGTATATATATAGATGTTGTTTAGATGCTTATTACAGGTGCTTGTGTCTGATCAGGAACAAGTTTCCTATAGAGGAAGAACAGGATGCTTTAATGAATGTACATTCCATGTACTCGACCAAGGACATTGAATATGTTGTTCATGGCATTGCTTAAAGGAATTAGACAGTCTGTATGCCCGATTAAGGACACAGATTGTGCTTTCTCTGTATAAGTGGTATCAATCTAGATCAAGGTGAATCAACAGACAAAACAAGGGTTAGGATAATTAGGGGTGGATTCGAAAGTCCTAGTGCTCTCTCTCTGATTGAATTTTCTTCCCTGTTCTTAATTGTTTTTCATAGAATTATTCTTAGTAATTAGTTTCATTATTTGTTGGATTAGTTAAGGAGAATCATAGATTTGAATTGTGACGTCCAGTCCTCGTGGGAACGATCTCGTAATACGTACCGTATCTACATCTGATTCGTATACTTGCGAGTTTAAAAATCATTTAAATCGTGTTGGTTTAAATAAAACATCAGTAAACCAATGGCAATATCATATTATTAGTATCATTATCATCGTCTTAGCCCTGTTCCAACTAATTAGGGTAAGTTATATAAATTAATTTCTCCTATTTCACTCTATCATGCACTATAACTTTGTTCACACCATAAATCATTTAGTTGTCTTACTACCTTCATCAATGTCCTTTTTAACATTTTGTCTTTTTAGAGCCTTTAGCTGGTACTAACTCATTCTTTCTAACCATGGCATTGTCATTTTTAGTCTCAATAACGCATAACTAAGTTAAGTTTACCTTCCCTCATCTTGTTATCTATTCGTGATACTTAAAAATTCTATTGAATGCATTCATTTTTGATTCTATCATTCCTTGTCTTACAACTTATTCATCTCAACACCCTCAGTTTCAACTACACTCATCTTATGGACATCGTACTTAACATTTTGTTCCATAAAACATTGTTGTTCTTGTAGTAATTTTATAAAATAAAAATAAAAAATCTTTCAGTTTAAGTGGTACACAATGATCACATAAAACTTTAGTGGCAAATCTCCATTTATTCCACTTTGCTTGAATTCTTGAGTAACATCCTTCTCGATCTTTCTATTCATGAATTATTGACTCAAGATATGAAAGTGGTAATTTTGAAAAGCGTCTTAGTTAACAATCTTTATTAATTTCTCATTCTCACTCCTATTAATTACTAAAATTGTGTTTTATATACTTTGTTTTAATTTGACTAATTTCATTTTTTTTTTTTAAATTCTAAGGCATCTCTCTATAAATCTAGCTTTGTATTTATGTAGCTCTCTCATCTTGTCAATTAAAATTATACAATATGCAAACAATATACACCATGGGATATCTTTCTAAAAATGCCTCGTTAACTTGTCCATAACCAATGTAAAAAAATATAAGCTTAATATCGACCTGGTGGAAGCTTATCATATTCGGGAACTCATTTGTCACTTCACTAGTGGTCTTCGAATTTGTTATTGGTATCTTGTATATATTCTTAATCAAATTAATATATTCTCTTGAAATTCTTATGTCTCTGAACACCCATAAGAATAAATCTCTAAGGATGTTATTATTATTATTCTTTAAGTTAATAAAGATCATTTGGAGATCCTTCGCATTCTCTATCCATTTCTCCACTAATTATCTAAGGAAAATAACTTCAATCGTAGACTTTCTTGACACGAAACAAAACTGATTTTCTGGTACATTTGTCTCATCCTTAGTCTTTGACCGTTCACTAGTTTTTTAAAGTTTTATAATATGACTCGTAAGTTTAATCCCATAATGGTTAGTACAACTTTGCATATTTCTTTTGTTCTTATAAATAAGTAAAACAATACTTTTCCTCATTTACATTTTGCTTCAACCTTACAATCTTGTTAAACAACTTTGTCAAAGAAAATAACTCAGTTTCTTCTATACACTTCCAAACCTATTTTAATATGCCATCTATTCCAGAAAGTCAGGGCTTTTACTATTTTTATATTGTTACAAATTAAAATATTTAAAAAACTGAAATTTTTGAAAGTTGACAGTCTGAGTCACGCATATTGATTGGACTATGGTTTTATAACTCAAATAAGTATGGTATGACTCTTTCGAGTCAACTCACTCAGCCAAACCAATTTAAGTTCGACACTCCCAATTCAGACAAGCAATGCCAATTCCCCCTAATCTGGGCGAGTTGCGTCTCAACCTGAGACTGGACGAGTCAGCCCAACTCACTGAACCTTTTAACCATGGGATCAGACCGAAAACTCATGTGATCAGGCAGTTCCAATCCAATGACGGTTGGTATAATGGGTCCAGGTCTGGTGTTGGTTTATAACATGGGAGCTGATCACCTACCCTCGAGACATTTTGGTGCCTTCAGATTGTGTACCTGGGCACATTTGTATGATGATCCAGACCATGCATCATGTGGTTTCAACTGTTGATTAGCCCCTGGCTAATTTTTTATTCCATCAGACTATCTTTACCGTCTAAATTTTTGTCTTTTAATATACACATCCATATGCTACGAAGAAAATAGATAAAATCGTACATTGAGATTTCTTGAGATTTGAGATCATGGCCTATTCACTGTTGGAATATGAAATTAAGAATGACACGGAGGCTGAGGCATGGAATCCGCTGCCTAAAAAAATATTGCTTACAGCAATAGAAACTTAGGACGCCAATTCCCTCCAGCTACAGCATAAAACTCTCTGGCAGAAGGATTCTACCCATGATCCAACACCATCCAGAGCCAATTGATGGTCCGGATCGACCAAAACTGAGCGGGAATTTGATCCCCACCAATCATGTGCCAACAATTCAAACCGATGGGTCCCATGGTAGCTGAGGTGGCAAAACTACGTGTGATATATATATATATATATATATATATATATATATATATATATATATATATATATATATATATGGGAAAAGGTACTATGCGCTCGAGCTCACGAGTCCGTCTCATGAGGTCAAGCTGGGTGGGCCCCACCGTGATGCGTTTTGAACATCTACCCCATCTGTCAGATGCACCATTCCATCATGAGCCTAGGTATCAAAAATCAAGTCAATCCATGACTTGTGTGGGCCACACCACATACAGAAGTGGGGAGGGGCCGTGCACCATTAAAACATTCATAACCATTTTTGAGGGCCCACCGAGATGTAGTTTACAAATCCAGCCCATCCATTTGAATGAGGGTTCAGACCAAGTTTCAGGCGCATGAAAAACTCAGGTGGGCCCCACCAAGTGCTTTTATATGTTTTAACGGTGTTTTCACATAATTTTAGATGGTATGGCCCACCTGAGTTCCGTATATGGTTGATTTTTGGGATATCCCATAATTTAAAGGGTACCCATCAAATGCATGGCGTTGATGGTCAAAACACATCATGGTGGGGCCCACATAGCTCGACCTTACGGGAGCTTATGGTGAGCTCTAGCGCATAGTACCTAAACCTATATATATATATATATATATATATATATATATATATATATATATATATATATATATATAGGGAAAAGGTACTATGCGCTCGAGCGTAAAGCGGTCGTCCGTGAGGTCGAGCTGTGTGGGCCCCACCATGATGCCTTTCGAAGATCCACACCGTCCACCAGATGCACGAGCCCAGGGTGGGTCCACATGCCCCAAAATCAGCCGTCCACGTAACTCAAGTGGGCCATACCATCGGAAAACATAAGTATACATGCAAAAACATGTAAAAGCACTTGGTGGGCCCCACCTGAGTTGTGGATACCACCTAAAACTTGGTCTAAAGTTACATCTAAGTGGGACACACATGATGGACGGTGATGATCATAAAAAAACATCTCGAAAGGTCCCCACAAATGGTTTTGAATGTTTCAATGGTGCACGGTCCCTCTCAACTTCTGTACGTGGTGTGGCCCACAAAAGTCACGTATTGACTTGATTTTCAGCCGTGTGGGCCCCCTCCGGAATGGTGCATCTGACTGAGGGGGTGGATCTTCGAAAGGCATCACGGTGGGGCCCACGTCAGCTCGACCTCACGGATGACCGCTTTACGCTCGAGCGCATAGTACCTTTTCCCATATATATATATATATATATATAAAGTAAAAAAGTAACAACAGTAATTCGATTTCCACCTGTCCAAAAAGTCCAATTTATCAATCCACGATGACTCTTATAACCCATAGGACTTCGAAAAGCACAAAATCAGGTCATGTCAACACCACCGTGAGGAATCTATAAATTTTGAGATCTTCTCTCTCATTTGCAACAATCTATTAAACCTAAGAATTGATAACCTCAAGTATAATGCTCCCGATGTACTAATAACTTGATAATAACAAGGTCTACCCATTGAAAATTTGGTGAGAATATATTAAGGATCTAAGAAAAAATAGTTAGTTTGCGTTTTTAATGCAGTGGAATGGAAGAATTCTAGAAACAATTATAAAAAAGAGAGTACCTGATGCAGGGACGAACGTGATGAGGTTGATTACTGTCTTCCTCAGGGAGATAACTACTTTGAATCCACAAAGCTTCTCTGGACTCTTCATAGAGACTTCTCGAATTCACGAGGAAAAATAGAAACTAGAAATAATTCTAGAAAGTTGAAATAAATTTGTTGAATATTGATAGATGAAATAAATAAGCCCACAACCCTTTAAATAGGGATACCATAACTTAGAATAAGTTTAGGAATTAAACTGTAAATAAACTCCCTAAAATTCGTAATGTACATAAATAGTAAATTTTCTATTTATAGTAAGTGTCTTATGTGGCTTAACCATGTTATTCTCCTAATTTTTCTAAGCACTTTTCATGTTGGGCGCAACTCTTAAAGACCAACGAACGAAGAGTTACAATCAAACTAAAACTTATTATTTATAGTAAAAAAGAAATTAAACATGGAATTCGACCGTCGATACGATGCAATCTCTCAAATCTGGCATGGGGAACCCGGCATAGCCGGGTTAGTTGGCTAAAGTAGCTAGTCCTACCCCAAAATCATGTTGGGGGCCTTACACAAAACCTTAGGATCTAGCCTCCCGAAACAAACCAAAATTATGGAATAATAAAGCAATGAAATAAATCAAAGCATAAACCATACAACACAATAGATTTTTACGTGGAAAACCCTCAAAGAGGTAAAAACCATGAGACCTTGTCCAGATCAACAATCTACTATAAAGTAGAACGTTATAACGTTCTTCACTCACGCAGGAGTAGATAAACAATGAGATAATAAAAAAAACAGAGAGATCTCACCGAATACGAGGAGTAGAAGCGCTGAGATATAAATTGCAGAGTAGATAACCTCCACGAGTATAACCTCCCTTCTACAAGCTTCCTCTCTCTCTCTCTCTCTCTCTCTCTCTCTTTCTCTCTTTATTTTACACCTTTGATAGCCCTCTTGTGTTTTTCATACACCTAGAAAAACCCTAAGAACCCCTATTTATAATTTTAGGAAACTTCTTTCTGTATCCCAGTTGCGAAAGGACTCAGATTTCTGCAATCTACAAAATTGCGGAACGAATCTGCATAATCACGACCGGTTGAGATGAGGCCACGACCAGTCGAGCGTCACCCATGACAGGTCGAGCACCCCAGAGAAAAATATCCCAAAGTCGCTGGACTTTGAGTCGAGTCAGGACTCAACTCCATGACTGGTCATGCACTAGCCCTCGACCGGTCGTGTAAGGCTCACGACTGGTAGAGTACGAGGAAAAAAACCTATCAAATCTCTTCCTTTTTGACCTAGGAGGGATTTACCTTCTTCAAGCCAGCCTGATTTCTACAAACCTCAAACTTGCCATTGAGCAAAGCCTTGGTCATCATGTCTGACCCATTATCATCCGTGTGGACCTTCTCAAGCTATAACACCTTTAGTTCCAAAGTATCCCTGATCCAGTGATACCGAATCTCTATGTGTTTTGACTTGGAATGCTGACTTGGATTCTTGCTCAAGTATATAGCACTCTAACTATCGCAATAGACTATGTGCTCCTCCTACTTCAGGCCAAGTTTCTGTAAGAACCTCTTCATCTAAAGTATCTCTTTACATGCCTTTGTGACAACAATGTACTCGGCCTCTGTCGTCGACAATGCTACGACCTTCTGTAGCTTGCTCTATCAAGAAACTGTTCCCCCTGCAAACGTGAACATGAACCCCGAGGTAGACTTCATGGAGTATATGTCGCCTGCCATATCTGCATCCGTGTAGCCCTCTAACACAGGTTTACCGTCACCATAGCATAGGCTTAAACTGGATAAGCATCTTAGATACCGTAGTATCCACTTCACCGCTGCCCAATGCTCTTTACCAGGATTATCAAGATACCGACTGACAACACTAACTGCATATGTTATATCTGGGCATGTACACACCATAGTATACATCAAACTTCCTACTACTAATGCGTATAGTATCTTCTGCATCTCTTCCACCTCTGCCTTCGTCCTAGGACACTACCTGTCGCTCAATCTGAAGTGACCATCCAGTGGAGTACTGACTGGCTTCGCTGTATTCATATTGAACCGCTCTAGGACTTTCTCAATAAACCGCTCTTGTGACAGCCAAATTTTCCTACTGCTTCTATCACGGGTTATCTTCATTCCTAGGATCTGTTTAGCCGGGCCTAAGTATTTCATAGCGAATGACTTGCCCAACTCCTGTTTCACCCTGTTAATCTTCTTAATGTATTTACCCATGATGAGCATGTCATCAACATATAACAGCAGAACCAAGAAATCACTATCTGAGAACTTGTGCATGAACACATAGTAGTCCGACTCCATTCTGTCATACCCTTGCTTCAACATAAACGAGTCAAACTTCTTGTACCATTGCCATAAAGTTTGTTTCAGCCCATATAAGCTCTTCCTCAGCCTACACACCATATGCTCTTTGGCCATGACTTCGAAACCCTTTAGTTAGTGCATGTAGATCTCTTCTTCTAGGTCACCATGGAGAAAGACAGTTTTAACATCTAACTGCTCTATCTCCAGATCCACATCTAACTGCTCTATCTCCAGATCCATTCTTGCCGCCAACACCAGCAACACCCGTATGGAGGTCATATTCACCACTGGTGAGAATATCTCTTCGAAGTCTATACTTTTCCTCTGACCAAAACCTTTCACCACAAGTCTGCCCTTGAACCTCGTCTGTGAATTCTTCTGATCAACCTTCTTTTTGAACACCCACTTGTTGCTCAAAGCTTTCTTGCTCTTATGTAATTTCACCATGTCATAGGTGTGGTTCTTATGCAAGGATTTCATCTCCTCTTGCACAGCTTTCAACCACTCCCCCTTATGCTCGTCAGCTAGGGCTTTAGAATAATCTTCTAGCTCTCCCCCATCAGTGAGCATAATGTACTCATGCGATGAGTACTTCTTAGACAATTGTCTGTCTCTAAATGACCTCCTCACCTGTGGCTCAACAGGTGGATCAAGTGGGGCCTACTCCCCTCGTCCATCTTTTGAAGGAACTCCCTCATCCTCTACACCTTGTTGTACTCCCCCGTCATCAAGCACCACGGGAGGAATAATTAGATTCATGTCCTCTAGCTCACCTGAACTAGGCTGGTTCTTCTCTGGCTTACCAATGTCTTTTATAGACTGATCTTCAAATAATACCACATCTCTGCTCCTGACGAGCTTCCTCTCGGTCGGATCCCATAATCTGTAACCGAATTTTTCATCACCGTACCCCAAGAACACACACTGCCTAATCTTTATATCGAGCTTGGACCTCTCGTCCTTTGGTACGTAAACGGATGCCCTGTATCCAAACACCCTAAGATGATTGTACGATGGATCCTGTCCAGTCCACACCTTCTCAAGTACTTCTTCATTCAACGGGCTGATGGAGACCTGTTTATCAAATACACCGGCGTGTGTATTGCTTCTCCCCAGAACATCTTGGGCAACTTCGCATAGGATAAAATGCATCTGATTCTTTCTACAATGGTATGATTCATTCGCTCAGCTACACTATTATGCTGGGGGATCTTGGGAACTGTCTGTTCATATCGTATACCGAGGGACTTACAATACTCATGAAAGTTGCCAATGTATTCACCACCATTATCAGTGCGGATGCACTTCAATGATCTACTTGTCTCTTTCTCGACCATAACATGAAATAATTTAAATACACCAAAGACCTCATCCTTGGATTTCAAAGAATAAACCCAAACCTTCCTAGATGCATCATCTATAAAAGCGACAAAATACAATGCCCCACTCAAGGTTTTTGTCCTCATAGGACCACAAACATCAGAATAAATCAAATCTAATGCATGCACTTTATTAACATGAGAAACAGTTTTAACGAATGAAACTCTATGTTGTTTTCCTGATAAACCATCAAGACAGGTTTTGAGAGGTATACCCATCACGTCTGGAAGGAGCTGCTTCCTTGCTAGTAGCTGAAGCCCATTTCACTCATGTGGCCTAGATGCCTATACCACATGTAAATAGCTAAATCTTCCGCTGCGTTTAACCCACCCTTGCACACAATGACACTTGCCTTGTAAAGGCTGCAACACTTCTTTCCTCTGGCTGCGATCAACGAACCCTTGATGAGCTTCCAGCGCCCACTAGTAAACTGACTTTTATAGCCATCATCATCAAACCTTCCCGTCGACATCAAGTTAAGGCAAAGGTCCGGGATATGCCTCACATCCCTGAGAACCAATGTGCAGCCCACATCGGTCTTCACACAAATATCACCGACCCCTACGATCTTCGATACGCTAAAATTTCTCATCTTCATGGTCCCATAGTCACCTGACTTGTAGCTTGTGAAGAAGTCCCTGCATGGAGTCGCATGAAACGAGGCTCCCGAGTCTATCACCTAGTCGATGTCCTGACTCGTAGCCATGAGACATATATCGTGGTCTGCTAATAAAATAACTACAACGTCGCCATCTGAAGCGACCGCAGTGGAATCTGATTCATTTTCCTTCTCCTTACCTTTTCCTTTATTATCGTTCGTCTTACCACGACATTCATGCTTATAGTGGCCCTTCTTGCCACAATTTCAGCAATCAACATCCTTTCTGTTACTCGACTTACCTCTTAATTTATCTCAGGCCTTCCCACCCTTCCTGTTCTTTCCTCTCCCTCGTTCCTGTGTCACAAAGGCTTCTTGCTGAGTAGACCCCTGAGACTTTCCCCTTATCTCCTCATTGAAGAGACAACTAGTAACCTGTTCCATGGATATCTTTTCGTCTGGCACGGAGTTACTCAGAGACACCACCAATGTCTCCCAATGGTCAGGCAATAAACTAAGCAATAGTAAAGCCTACAATTCATCATCCAAGACCATCTTCATAGCGAAGAACTAGTTCACTGTATTGTTGACCTCATTCACGTGCTCAGCCACAGAACCACCATCTTTGAACTTGAGATTCATAAGTCACCTTATCAGAAAAATCTTATTACCGGTTGTTTTCCTCTCATACAGCCCTTCCAATTTCAGCCATAGGATAGCGGCTAAGGTTTCTATAGACACATGGTGGAATACGGAATCGTCCAACCATTGTCTAATAAACCCCACTGCCTTTTAGTCCATCTTCTTCTAATCATCATTAGACATATCCTTAGATTTTGCTGATATGCCTAAAATTGGAGAATATAGGTCCTAGTAATAAAGCAAGTCCTCCATCTTAGCCTTCTATATGGTCCAGTTAGAACCATTGAGGCCAATCATCCTTGATGAGCCACCTTTCATAATTCAAAATCGATCCTACCTGTTCAATGAACTTAGCTTTGATACCACTTTATTGGGCATTGCACAAAACCTTATGATCTAGCCTCCCGAAACAAACCAGAATTATGGAATAATAAAGCAATGAAATAAATTAAAGCATAAACCACACCACACAAGAGATTTTTACGTGGAAAACCCTCAACAAGGTAAAAACTATGGGACCTCGTCCAGATCAATAATCCACTATAAAGTAGAACGTTATAACCTTCTTCACTCACGCAAGAGTGGATAAACAATAAGAGAAATTTTTTTAAAAAATGGAGAAATCTCACCGATTACGAGGACGTAGAAGTGCTGAGATATAAATTGCACAGTAGATAACCTCTACAAGCATAACCTCCCTTCTACAAGCTTCCTCTCTATCTTTCTCTCTCTATCTCCCACCTTTGATAGCCCTCTTGTATTTTTCATACACCTATAAAAACCCTAGGAACTCCTATTTATAGTTTTAGCACTACCAGAAAAATGGGCAAAGGTTACGGATAAAACCCGTAGCTATAGACCTAAAGCTACGGTTTTAGTCTGTAGCACGACCGTAGTTGTAGGTGTCGTAACAATAGGTCTGGAACCTATGGCTACGGATTTAATCTGTAGCTATAGGTACTAATAGCTACGGATTAATCCGTAGCAATAACTACCAAAAAAATGGACAAAGGCTACGGATAATATCCGTAGTCATAGACCTATGGTTACGGTTTTAGTCCATAGCACGACCGTAGTCGTAGGTGCCGTAATAATAGGTCTGGAACCTATGGCTACAGATTTAATCTGTAGCAATTATATTTGTAACGAAAACTTCAAACAGCTACGGATATTATTTGTAGCTAAAATTCCGTAGCAATATGCCAAATTTAATAAAGGCTACACCTATCAGATTAGTGGTTACGGTCAATATCCGTAGCTATTTTGTACATTAAAAAATTATATATAATCATTTGTTCATTCAATTACCACCTGTACAATCATTCATTCATTCAATTACAATCATTCATTCATTCAATTATAATCCTTCATTCAATCAATTACAATTATAATCCTTCATTCAATCAATTACAATTACAATCAATTACAATCCAATTCATTCAATCAATTACAATTACAATCCAATTCATTCAATCAATTGCATTTCCAATTATAATAATGCTGAAAATACAAATCTTTAGCTTCATTAGAGAAATGTGCTCGACTTCACCATGAAATTTCAACAGCTTCGTATATTCCATCATCCTACAAACAGTCATGTCATTCATAAATTAGAATGCCCATTGGGGAAAAGAAAGACAAAGTGAAAGAAGTGCATCATGTATAACCATTTTTTTCCTTAATGAATTTTAAAAAAAAAAAAAAAAAACTCAAAAAGGAATGAAATTGACACAAAAGAAATGGTCTCACCATATGATTATAAGTTTTGGTTTAGGTTTAGGTTATAGGTTTAGGTCAAGGTTAGGCCATAGGTTATAATTAAGTTTAGGTTATAGGTTATAGGTTAAGGTTTAGGTTATAGGTTTTGGTTTAGGTTTAGGTTATAGGTTTAGGTTTATATTATAGGTTATAGGTTTAGGTTTAGGTTTAGGTTTAGGTTATAGGTTATAGCTTTTGGGAACTTGATTATAGGTTAAGGTTCAGCTTTAGGAAATCGGGTTCGGGTTCGGGATCAAGTTTAGGTTTGGGTTTTCAAGTTGAGATTAGGATTAGGTGTAGGTTTGGGTTTAAGGATTTAAGAATACATTTAGGCTTTAATTTTAGGTTTAGGTTAATGGTTTAGGAAAAGGTTATAGGTTTAGGTTTAGGTTTAGGTTTAGGTTATAGGTTATACTTTAGGGAAATTAAGAATGGGTTATGGTTTAGGTTTACGAAATCGGGTTCGTGTTCGGGATTGGGTTTAAGTTTGGGTTTTCAAGTTTAGGTTTAGGTTTAGGTCGGGGAGTTGAGATTAGGATTAGGTGTAGGTTTAGCTTTGGGAATTGAGTTTAGGTTATAGGTTTAGAGAAAGGTTAGGTTTAGGTTATAGGTTTTGGGATTTGGGAATAGTTTTAGGTTATAAGTATAGGTTTAGGTTAGGTTATAGGTTATAGGTTAAGGTTTAGGGATTTGATTTTAGGTTATAGGATTAGGTTAAGGTTTAGGTTTAGGTTATAGGTTTTGGGATTTGAGAATAGGTTTGGGTTTAGGTTATAAGTTTTGGTTTTGGTTTAGGTTATATGTTTTGATTTAGATTATAGGTTATAGGTTTAGGTTAATATAGGTTCTTGGATTTGAGAATGGGTTCGGGTTTAGGTTATAGGTTTTGGATTTGAGAAAGGGTTATTTGATTTTAGGTTATAGGATTAGGTTAAGGTTTAATTAGGTTTAGGTTATAGGTTTTGGGATTTGAGAATGGGTTTGGGTTTAGGTTATAGGTTTTGGTTATATGTTTTGATTTAGGTTATAGGTTATAGGTTTAGGTTAATTATAGGTTCTTGGATTTGAGAATGGGTTCGGGTTTAGGTTATAGGTTTTGGATTTGAGAATAGGCTATGGTTTAGGTTTAGAAATCGGGTTCATGTTCGGGATTGGGTTTAAGTTTTGGTTATAGGTTTTGGATTTGAGAATGGGTTATGGTTTAGGTTTAGGAAATCGGGTTCATGTTCGGGATTGGGTTTAAGTTTAGGTTTAGGTTTAGGTTTGGGAGTTGAGATTAGGATTAGGTGTAGGTTTAGCTTTAAGGAATTAAGTTTAGGTTATAGGTTTAGGAAAGGCTAGGTTTAGGTTATAGGTTTTGGAATTTGGGAATAGTTTTAGGTTATAAGTATAGGTTTTGGGATTTGAGAATGGGTTCGGGTTTAGGTTTTGGTTTAGTTTTAGGTTATAGGTTTTGGATTTGAGAATGGGTTCGGGTTTAGGTTATAGGTTTTAGTTTTGGTTTAGGTTATAGGTTTTGGGATTTGAGAATGGGTTCGGGTTTAGGTTTTGGTTATAGGTTTAGGTTTAAGTTTAGGTTTAGGTTTAGGTTATAGGTTTTTGGATTTGAGAATGGGTTCGAGTTTAGGTTATAGGTTTTGGTTTTAGTTTAGGTTATAGGTTTTGGGATTTAAGAATGGGTTCGGGTTTAGGTTATAGGTTTTGGTTTCGTTTAGGTTAAAGGTTATAGGTTTTGGTTTAGGTTATAGGTTTTGGGATTTAAGAATGGGTTCGAGGTTTAGGTTATAAGTTTTGGTTTTGGTTATAGGTATTGATTTAGGTTATAGGTTATAGGTTTAGGTTATATGTTTAGGTTTAGGTTATAGGTTTTGGATTTGAGAATGGGTTCGGGTTTAGGTTATAGGTTTTGGTTTTGGTTTAGGTTATAGGTTTTGGGATTTGAGAAATGGGTTCGGGTTATGGTTATAGGTTTTGGTTTTGGTTTAGGTTATAGGTTTTGGTTTTGGTTTAGGTTAAGGTTTAGGTTTAGGTTATAGGTTTTGGATTTGAGAATGGGTTCGGGTTTAGGTTATATGTTTTGGTTTTGGTTTAGGTTATAGGTTTTGGTTTTGGTTTAGAGATAAGGTTTAGTTTATGTTATAGGTTTTTGAATTTGAAAATAGGTTTGGGTTTAGGTTATAGGTTTAGGTTATAGGTTTTGGGATTTGAGAATGGGTTCGGGTTTAGGTTATAGGTTTTGGTTTTGGTTTAGGTTGTAGGTTTTAGTTTTAGTTTAGGTTAAGGTTTAGGTTTAGGTTATAGGTTTTGGGATTTGAGAATGTGTTCGGGTTTAGGTTATAGGTTTTGGTTTTGGTTTAGGTTATAGGTTTTGGTTTTGGTTTAAGATAAGGTTTAGGTTTAGGTTATAGGTTTATGGATTTGAGAATGGGTTCGGGTTTAGGTTATAGGTTTTGGTTTTGGTTTCGGTTATAGGTTTTGGGGTTTGAGAATAGGGTTCGGGTTTAGGTTATAGGTTTTGGTTTAGGTTTAGGTTTAGGTTTAGGTTATAGGTTTTTGGATTTGAGAATAGGGTTCGGGTTTAGGTTATAGGTTTTGGTTTCGGTTTAGGTTATAGGTTTTGGGATTTGAGAATGAGTTTGGGTTTAGGTTATAGGATTTGGTTTGGTTTAGGTTATAAGTTATAGGTTTTGGTTTTGGTTTAGGTTAAGGTTTATGTTTAGGTTATAGGTTTTGGGATTTGAGAATGGGTTCGGGTTTAGGTTATTGGTTTTGGTTTTGGTTTTGGTTATAGGTATTGATTTAGGTTATAGGTTATAGGTTTAAGTTTAGGTTTAAGTTATAGGTTTTGGATTTGAGAATGGGTTCGGGTTTAGGTTATAGGTTTTGGTTTTGGTTTAGGTTATAGGTTTTGGGATTTGAGAATGGGTTCGGGTTTAGGTTATAGGTTTTGGTTTAGGTTTAGGTTAAGGTTTAGGTTTATGTTATAGGCTTGAGATTTGAGAATGGGTTCGGTTTAGGTTATAGGTTATAGGTTTTGGTTTAGGTTATATGTTATAGGTTTTGGTTTATGTTATAAGTTTTGGGATTTGAGAATGGGTTCGGGTTTAGGTTATAGGTTATGGTTTTGGTTTAGGTCTAGGTTATAGGTTTTGGATTTGAGAATGGGTTATGCTTTAGGTTTAAGAAATCGGGTTCATGTTCGGGATTGGGTTTAAGTTTTGGTTTTCAAGTTTAGGTTTATGTTTAGGTTAGGGAGTTGAGATTAGGATTAGGTGTAGGTTTAGCTTTAGGGAATTGAGTTTAGGTTATAGGGTTAGGGAAAGGTTAGGTTTAAGTTATAGGTTTTGGGATTTGGGAATAGTTTTAGGTTATAAGTATAGGTTTAGGCTAGGTTATAGGTTAAGGTTTAGGGATTTGAGTTTAGGTTATAGGTTTTGATTTAGGTTATAGGTTTAGGTTTTTAAATTTGAGAATGGGTTCGGGTTTAGGTTATAGGTTTTGGTTTTGATAGTGGGTTATGGTTTAGGTTTAGAAAATAGGATTCATGTTCGGGATTGGGTTTAAGTTTTGGTTATAGGTTTTGGATTTGAGAATGGGTTATGGTTTAGGTTTAGAAAATCGGGTTCATGTTCGGGATTGGGTTTAAGTTTTGGTTTTCAAGTTTAGATTTAGGGTTAGGTTAGGGAGTTGAGATTATGATTAGGTGTAGGTTTAGCTTTAGGAAATTGAGTTTAGGTTATAGGTTTAGGAAAATGTTAGGTTTAGGTTATAGGTTTTGGGATTTGGGAATAGTTTTAGGTTATATGTATAGGTTTTGGGATTTGAAAATGGGTTCGGGTTTAGGTTTTGGTTATAGGTTTTGGTTTAGGTTTAGGTTTAGATTTAGGTTATAGGTTTTGGATTTGAGAATGGGTTCGGGTTTAGGTTATAGGTTTTGGGATTTGAGAATGGGTTCGGGTTTTGGTTTTAGTTATATGTTTTGGTTTTGGTTTAGGTTTAGGTTTAGGTTTAGGTTATAGGTTTTGGATTTGAGAATGGGTTCGGGTTTAGGTTATAGGTTGTGGTTTTGGTTTACGTTTAGGTTATAGGTTTTGGGATTTGACAATGGGTTTTGGTTTAGGTTATAGGTTTTGGTTTTGGTTTAGGTTATAGGTTATAGGATTTGGTTTAGGTTTAGGTTAAGGTTTAGGTTTAGGTTATAGGTTTTGGGATTTGAGAATAGGTTCGGGTTTAGGTTATAGGTTTTGGTTTTGGTTTTGGTTATAGGTATTGATTTAGGTTATAGGTTATAGGTTTAGGTTATATGTTTAGGTTTAGGTTATAGGTTTTGGATTTGAGAATGGTTCGGGTTTAGGTTATAGGTTTTGGTTTTGGTTTAGGTTATAGGTTTTGGGATTTGAGAATGGGTTCGGGTTTAGGTTATATGTTATAGGTTTTGGTTTAGGTTTAGGTTAAGGTTTAGGTTATTGGTTTTGGATTTGAGAATGGGTTCGGGTTTAGGTTATAGGTTTTGGTCTTGGTTTAGGTTATAGCTTATAGGTTTTGGTTTAGGTTTAGTTTTATGTTATAGGTTTTGGGATTTGAGAATGGGTTCGGGTTTAGGTTATAGGTTATAGTTTTGGTTTAGGTTATATGTTATAGGTTTTGGTTTAGGTTATAAGTTTTGGGATTTGAGAATGGGTTCGAGTTTAGGTTATAGGTTATGGTTTTGGTTTAGGTTTAGGTTATAGGTTTTGGATTTGAGAATGGGTTATGATTTATGTTTAGGAAATCGGGTTCATGTTCGGAATTGGGTTTAAGTTTTAGTTTTCATGTTTAGGTTTAGGTTTAGGTTAGGGAGTTGAGATTAGGATTAGGTGTAGGTTTAGCTTTAGGGAATTGAGTTTAGGTTATAGTGTTAGGGAAAGTTAGGTTTAGGTTATAGGTTTTGGGATTTGGGAATAGTTTTAGGTTATAAGTATAGGTTTAGGTTAGGTTATAGGTTAAGGTTTAGGGATTTGAGTTTAGGTTATAGGTTTTGGTTTAGGTTATAGGTTTGGTTTAGGTTTTTAGATTTGAGAATGGGTTCGGGTTTAGGTTATAGGTTTTGGTTTTGAGAATGGGTTATGGTTTAGGTTTACGAAATCGAGTTCATGTTTGGGATTGGGTTTAAGTTTTGGTTATAGGTTTTGGATTTGAGAATGGGTTATGGTTTAGGTTTAGAAAATCGGGTTCATGTCGAGATTGGGTTTAAGTTTTGGTTTTTAAGTTTAGGTTTAGGTTTAGGTTAGGGAGTGGAGATTAGGATTAGGTGTAGGTTTAACTTTAGGGAATTGAGTTTAGGTTATAGGTTTAGGAAAAGGTTAGGTTTAGGTTATAGGTTTTGGGATTTGGGAATAGTTTTAGTTTATAAGTATAGGTTTTGGGATTTGAGAATCGGTTCGAGTTTAGGTTTTGGTTTAGGTTTAGGTTTAGGTTATAGGTTTTGTATTTGAGAATGGGTTCGGGTTTAGGTTATAGGTTTTGGTTTTGGTTTAGGTTATAGGTTTTGGGATTTGAGAATGGGTTCGGGTTTAGGTTTTGGTTATAGGTTTTGGTTTAGGTTTAGGTTTAGGTTTAAGTTATAGGTTTTGGATTTGAGAATGGGTTCGAGTTTAGGTTATAGGTTTTGGTTTTGGTATAGGTTATAGGTTTTGGTTTTGGTTTAGGTTATAGGTTAAGGTTTAGGTTTAGGTTATAGGTTTTGGGATTTGAGAATGGGTTCGGGTTTAGGTTATAGGTTTTAAATATTTAGTTTTGGTTTTGGTTATAGGTTATAGGTTTTGGTTTTGATTTTGGTTTATATTATAGGTTATAGGTTTTGGTTTTGGTTTTGGTTATAGGTTATAGGTTTTAGTTTAGGTTTAGGTTTAGGTTTAGGTTTAAGTTATAGGTTTTGCGATTTGAGAATGGGTTCGGGTTTAGGTTATAGGTTTTGATTTTGGTTTTGGTTATAGGTATTGATTTAGGTTATAGGTTATAGGTTTAGGTTATATGTTTAGGTTTATGTTATAGGTTTTGGATTTAAGAATGGGTTCATGTTTAGGTTATAGGTTTTGGTTTTGGTTTAGATTATAGGTTTTGGGATTTGAGAATGGGTTCGGGTTTAGGTTATAGGTTTTGGTTTTGGTTTAGGTTATAGGTTTTGGTTTTGGTTTACGATAAGGTTTAGGTTTAGGTTATAGGTTTTGGATTTGAGAATGGGTTCGGGTTTAGGTTATAGGTTTTGGTTTTAGTTTAGGTTATAGGTTTTGGGATTTGAGAATGGGTTCGAGTTTATGTTATAGGTTTTGGTTTAGGTTTAGGTTTAGGTTTAGGTTATAGGTTTTTGGATTTGAGAATGGGTTCGGGTTTAGGTTATAGGTTTTGATTTTCGTTTAGGTTATAGGTTTTGGGATTTGAGAATGGGTTCAAGTTTAGGTTATAGGTTTTGGTTATTGGTTATAGGTTTAGGTTATAGGTTATAGGTTATAGGTTTTGGGATTTGAGAATGGGTTCGGGTTTAGGTTATAGGTTGTCACGCCTCGAACTCGGAGACCGGGCTCACAAAATTCCCGATCGTCGAATTCGGCGCCGACAGCCTCCGTAGTACCCCATTCTCGGCTCCCGGCACCCATATACTAGGTTCCGATCCTGGGATGCTACAAGGAGGATTTTTGATAATCCATTTGATTCGCAATGAGCATAACCAAGCATAACCCACGAACAATAACCATAAGAACACCATCATAAAATCCACTATGAACAAAAACTTTGAATACAGTGCGTAGAAAGGGAAATACAAGGTAGTGCAAATAATAAAAACTCCAAAGCTCGGCGGCACGCTCCAACTGCGGCGAGACTACAACTGCGTCCTGGCGTCACCTGCACGCATCAATCGTGCATAAGCTTATAGAAAGCTTAGAGGGCGGTGTAAGTGTGTGCGAACGTGCTCAAAATGCAATGCCGGAGTAATGCGAAATCATGCTGATGAGTACGAAATGCAACTAGCCGTACCAAGGCTATGCAGTATAAGATGTGAATGCTATCGGCCATACCAAGGCCATGCGATGCAATATGTAAGTCAAGCATGTCAATCCTCATCCAACTCTTCATGTCAATACAGTTCTCAGTCTGGATAATCACCGGGGTTCAGTCCACTCCAAATGGCACTATCTCTCTCCAAGCAGCACAGTCCAAGTGAGCGTAAGAAACCTCACTATCCGCCTGGCCAATAGTCAGCCAATACCTATGCGGCACGTCGATAGCGAACCCATTTCTGAGCTGGTCAAACTCAGCCTAGTAATACCCCCTGCTCTCGGGCAAGTAAGGCCACCACTCCTTTCCAACCGACCACGACACAGTGGGAGACGTGGCCTCATAGTATTCGGCCCTTGTGCGCTCATATATCCACTCGGTCTCGACGTTGGAGTCATCCTCTGGTACCATCGGGTTCAGGGACTCTCACCCAGGGACATCTATGGCACCCCAATTGCTTGGAACAAGATTTTTCGGTATCCAACCAGCCAACCACGATATATCTGTGGAGGCTATGGCCCTGATGTCGCTAGGGCATATCTCAATCATACAGATGCAAATGCATGAACCACACTACCAATCATGCAACCATCCTGCGTGAAGCACGCGCTCATGTAGGCGGCACCGCCTATCGGGAGCCCTAAACAGTCTGCTGAAGGCATATGCTATGATCAGACACTCCTCATCTCAAGCATACATATGATGCGTATGATCATGAATCATGGGCCGTGCTAAACATGTTATAAAGCAATAAACTATCCTCTCAATGAAGATGGGCCTATATGGCCCACATGAAACAGATTCGGGCCTATCAGTGGCCTCGGGAGAGTTATAATGTGGACATCGAACCAACATTACTCGTACAATGATGTGGACGTCAAACCAACATTGTCCCCAAGGCTTAGCTCGCCTAAAATACCAATAAATAAATAAATCATGGTGGAGTCACACATGGCAATGTGCCTTAGGTACATCCCATTGGGCCTCAAATATATCAAATGGGCCGTATCTCATGGGCCTTATATTCATCAAGTGGGACATCCCAATGAGCCTCACCAATGGGCCTTAGGTACATTGCAATGAGTCATCGCCCATGGGCCTTAGAATGCATTAAAATGAGCCCAATCACGTAAGTTTTATGTGTATCAAATGGGCCTAATCACATAGGCCTTATACATATTAAAGTGGGCCTCAACAATGGGCCACAGGTACATCAATTTGGGCCTCGAACGTGGGCTATATATATCGAGTAGGCCCCGACAACAGGCCTAGAAACTCGTCAAGATGGCCTACCAACATGGGCCCATATATGCCAAGTGGGCCTCAATGATAGCCTGAATATACATCAAGATCGGCCTGAACACACTAGCCTACATGCTTCCAAGTGGGCTTCAATAATGGGCCTATATACATGCCAAGATGGGCCAAAACACACTAGCCCATATATACTAAAGTGGGCCCCATGTGAGGCCCGCCATAATGTTTATTTCCCCATCCAATCAGTTGATAAGGTCACATGAACAGGGGCCCGTCATAATATTTATTTTCCATTCAAACTGTTCGTAAGAACAAGTGGGCCAGGGCCCACTATAATATTTATTTTCCATCCAAACTGTCTCGTATGGTCACGTGGGCCGGGGGCCCACGGTAATGTTTATTTGTCACCCAACTGTTCGTAGGGCCACACGGCCGAGAGGTGCACCGTGATATTTATTTGCCACCAACCTGTTGATGAGGGTCACGTGGGCCTGGGCCCACCATAAGGTGGTTCACAAATCCAACCCACTCAGTATGTGTGTCCCACCTAACTGACCGTTCAGACCAAGTTTCGGCCGCATCCAAATTTCATGTAGGCCCCACCAAGTGATTTTATATGTTTAGGTACATCTTCACATGATTTTAGATGCTTGTGGCCCACGAGTTCCGTATACGGTTGATTTTTGGAGTGGGTCCACCTCGGAGTGGCCCACCCAATGAACGGTGTGGATATCAAATATACATCATGGTGGGGTCCACAATGACATTGTCCGTCCTTTGTGCATTTCTTCTTGCTTTTTGAAATTTTTTTTTTTTTTTTTTTTTGGGACCAACGAGATGTGATTCACAATCCGGCCCACCCATTATGTGTGTCCCACTGTTCTACCCGTCCGCAACGAGTTTCACTGCATCCAAACTTCGGTGGGTCCCACCGAGTACTTTTATATGTTAACGTGTCTTTACATGGTTTTAGAGGGTATGGCCCACACAGGTGATCGGATCATCTTGAAACTTGACTCAGCGCCTAAAATGATCGAAGATCGAATGGACGGTGTGGATCGGTATCATACATCAAGGTGGGGCTGCATGAGCGGCCCACACTAAAAGTAACTTTAACTCTTTTTTCTTCGCATGTAAGCATCCTTCACGTCCGGTCGAGAGAGATTTGGACTGTATACACCACCTCATGGTGGGTCCCACATACACGACCACATGGTGGGTCCCACATGCACGTGGCCCACCATACACATATATATATTAATATATATTATAATAATATAATATAATATATTACTACATATATATAAATGAAGGGTGGGTTTCACCTGAAATGCGGTGGACCACACCGTCGATGGATGAAGTGGATTTAACATACTTTGGTGGGGTCCACAACATTCAAGGGGAAAAGAAAGAAAGAGAGAGATAGAGAAAGAGACAAGAGAGAAAAGGCGGTGATGGTGGGGCCCCGCCACTATGGGCCCCACATGATACAATTCATACATAAAAAATGGGTCCCACCAACAAGTGGCCCTAAGAAAAGAAATTTAACGGTGGATCACCCACCTCTTGCACTCCTTCTTACTCTCCTAGCCTCTTATGCTCCTTAGCTTGTCTTTGACGGTAGATGATGGACTTTTGATGGTGGGGATGGTGGATCAACGGTTGAGATAGGAGATGAGGAGGTGGGCCACACTTAGAAGTTTTTGAGAAATTGGGTTGCTTAGAGGAGGTTGGACGTGTGAGAGAGAGGAAATGAGAGAATGAGAGAGAGGAAGAAATAAATTAAAGGAAGAAGGGATGGAGGGAGTGGTGTTGTAATTAATGATGTATGGTTGGGTTTGAAAATGTGAAAAAGGAGGAATGGTGAGGGGAGGGAGAGTTTGACTTGTGGGAAAAGGGAGAGAGGCCACTTGTACTTGTTGTTGGGTGAGGTGACATGGAGGTAAGGTGGTGTACTTGACTTGATTGATGGGACATCTCGTAGAGATTCCCTCGAGATTCGCAACGTGCGTCGTTTCTTCGAACCGAACGCTGACTGGCATCTTCCCACCTAGGTATCGGTTCGGTGCGCGAGTCACGGCGTTGGAACCGCGGCGACGGTGCGGTCGCCAAGGTACGAGTTTCGGATCGAGCCACCTTCGGTAGGCAGGACTCTGCTTAGGATCGCGCGCAATGATGAAAATTGGTCGAGGATTGCCGGAATTCGACCGGTAGGATCGCGGAAGCCTACGAAACGGTACGGACTAGGGTACGGGTCTTACAACTCTCTCCTCCAAATAAAAATTTCATCCTCGAAATTTGCACAATCATCACAGCTAGTCATAACTCATAATAGAAGACAAAACAAGACATCGTCATATAAAATCAAAGACAGTATACAAGATACAGCACAAGATCAATCATCAAAGAGATGGGGATAGCGCTCCCGAATCTCAGCCTCGCGCTCCCAAGATGCCTCATCAGCAGAATGGTGACCCCACTGAACTTTTACCAAGGGTATGACCTTGGTCCGGAGGACCTGATCCTTCCGATCAAGGATACGAACTTGCTGCTCAATGTAAGAAGCATCCTCACGAACCTCCAACGGCTGCCAATCAATAACAGGTACCACGTCTGACCCACACTTCCTCAACATAGAGACATGAAAAACGTTGTGGACGCCAGACAACTGAGGTGGCAAGGCAAACCGATAGGCCACAGCGCCAATACGCTTAGTTATCTCGAAAGGTCCTATGAATCTCGGGGCAAGCTTGCCCTTCGCTCCGAATCGAACCACGCCCTTCATGGGCGAGACCTTTAGATACACATGGTCCCCTATATCAAACTCCAAGGGACGACGTCGGCGATCAGCAAAACTCTTCTGCCGGCTCTGAGCTGTGCGCATTCTCTGTCTGATGATATCAATAGCCTCTGAAGTCTCCTGCACAAGCTCGGGACCTAGAAGACGCCGCTCTCCAACCTCGGTCCAACAACTCGGAGATCTGCACGGTCTGCCGTACAATGCCTCAAAAGGAGCCATGCCAATGGTCGTCTGATAGCTGTTGTTGTATGCGAACTCAGCCAATCGTAGATGCACATCCCAGCTACCACCGAAGTCAATCGCACAGGCCCGAAGCATATCCTCAAGGATCTGGTTGACCCTCTCGGTGCGGCCATCGGTGCATGGATGATACGCGATCGAGGCCGCAAATCGGTCCCCATCGCTCTCGAAAGCTCCCCAAAGCGAGACGTAAACCTCGAATCTCGGTCGAAACGATCGAGACTGGAACGCCATGCAGTCTCACAACCTCCTCGATAAATAACCTCACAAGCCGGTCCATAGACAAGGTCGCACGCATCGCGAGAAAATGTGCCGACTTCGTCAGACGATCCACAACAACCCAAATGGCGTCATGACCGCGGCGAGTCCTCGGCAAGCCCATAATGAAATCGTCGACACGTGCTCCCACTTCTACATCGGGACTCTCAACGGTTGCAATAGACCAGGGAGGTCTCGATGATCGGCCTTGACACGGCGGCATGTGTCACACTCGGCCACAAAGCGGCAATCTGCGCTTCATCCCCGCCCGAAATACTGTCTCCTCATATCACGATACATCTTCGTCGAGCCAGGGTGGATAGAAAACCACGATCGATGTGCCTCGGTCATAAGATCTCTGCGCAACTCTGGAATATCCGGGACACATAATCGGCCTCTGAAATGAAGTCTACCATCAGCACCCATCTGCCAATCTGTCTGACTCTCAGATGCTGCCTCTGCTCGGTAATCTTGTAACGACTCATCTGTCTGCTGAGCCTCGATCACCCTTGCTATAAGAGAGGGTTGAATCGATAGGCTTGATAACTGAACGATAGAAGACTGCAGACCAAAATCAAAGTCGTACTTTACTATATCCTTGAGCATCCTCCACTCCTGAATCATCATGTGTGCCACTAGTCCTCGCGGCTGACGACTGAGGGCATCTGCCACCACGTTTGCCTTGCCAGGTGGTACTGGAGGTCAAAATCATAGTCTTTCAGAAGCTCCATCCAACGTCTCTGTCTCATGTTCAACTCGGACTGAGAGAATAGATACTTCAAGCTCTTGTGGTCAGAGAAGAGCTCGAACCTGACCCCATAGAGATAGTGTCTCCACACCTTCAGTGCGAAGACAACTGCTGCCAGCTCCAAATCATGCGTAGGGTAGTTCAGCTCATGGACCTTGAGTGACGAGACGCTTGGCTACGAGCTGCCGTGTTGCATCAGGACAGCACCCAATCCAATACGCGAAGCATCAGTAAATACAACGAATCCATCACTCCCAGAGGGAAGAGTGAGGACAGGAGCAGACGTCAGACGGTCCTTCAACTCCATAAATGCTCGCTCACATGTGTCAGTCCAAACAAAATCTGCGCCCTTCCGAGTCAACCTGGTCATCGAGGCCGCGATACGGGAGAAGCCCTCAATAAAACGCCGATAATAGCCCGCCAAACCAAGGAAACTGCGGATCTCGGATGCAGTCGTGGGCTGGTTCCACTGACGCACTGCCTCAACCTTCGAGGGGTCTACTGCGACACCCTCCCTCGTCACCACGTGACCGAGGAACTTCACCTCCTCCCGCGGAACTCGCACTTCTCCCGGCCGCATCGGTGGTGGGCACGGAGGGTCTCGCAATGCGATCTCCAGATGCTGCATATGATCCTCACGAGTCCTCGAATATATCAGAATGTCGTCGATGAAGACCACAACAAACTGATCGAGATATGGACGGAAGACCTCGTTCATCAACTGCATGAAGACCGCGGGTGCATTGGTCAGTCCGAAGGACATGACCTGAAACTCAAAATGACCATAACGCGTCCTGAAAGCTGTCTTCGGGATGTCCTCCTCTCGGACACGAATCTGATGATAACCAGAACGCAGGTCAATCTTCGAAAAGAACTGTGCACCCTGCAGCTGATCAAATAAATCATCTATCCTCGGGAGTGGGTACTTGTTCTTAATCGTGACCCGGTTGAGCTCGCGGTAGTCGACGCAGAGCCTCAACAAGCCATCCTTCTTCCTGACGAAGAGTACCGGCGCTCCCCAAGGCGAACTGCTCAGATGAATAAATCCAAGCTCTCGCAACTCGTCCAACTGCCGCTGTAACTCATGCAGCTCCATCGGTGCCATACGGTACGAGGCCTTCGAGATAGGCGCGGTACCAGGCACAAGATCAATCCCGAACTCAATATGGCGTCGAGGCGGCAATCCCGGAATCTCCTGAAACACGTCGGGGAAGTCGCAGACAATCGGAATATGATCGATACAATCGACAACGGGCTCCACAACGGCGCAGGACATCAAGCATGACAACGACTCTCCTCGGGGCTCGAACAAACTGAAACTGCGGCAAGGCGGTATGCAAAACGTGACTATCCTCGCGGAACAGTCCATGATGGCGTGGTACTCGGCAAGCCAATCCATGCCCAAGATAATGTCGAAATCTGTCATCGGTAGCACAAATAAGTCAGCAGGTAAGATTATATCACCGACTAGAACGGGGCAAGATGGACAGAAACGGCCCAATACTGCGATCTTCCCCAAGGGCGTCGATACGGTCAATCCCTCACTAGCAGACTCAGTCGGTAATCCAGTCGATCGGCAAAAATCCTCAGACATGAATGAGTGCGAAGCGCCAGAATCAAACAATACTCGGGAGATGCATGAAGAGACAGGAAGTATACCCTCAACAACTCCTCCTGAGGTCTGTGGGTCTGTGACGAGCAAAGATAAAACCTAACTTTGCCGGGTGGGGAGGTGCTGTCCCCCTCGAGGTCCCCAGTGCTTCTACCTCTCTGTACTCTGCTACCTATCTTCTTGTCTCTCTCGCCTTCTTGGGCCTCGGTGGCTGAGGTGGCTGAGGTCGCTGCTGATGGGGCCGCCGCCTTCTTCTGTCTTTGAAGGCCTCCTGTGGTCATGGGCCGTATCCGAGAGGCTAGCTGCGGCCCTCTAGACTGCTGCAGATGAGGACGGGGGCACTCAGATATGCGGTGTCCAGAACCGCCACATCCAAAACACGTCCCTGGAAACAACTGCTGGGGTGGCGCAGAAGGTGCCGCTGACGCTGCTTGGTGCTGCTGGTGTCACTGGTACTGCTGGTACTCTAGCGGGTGGATGATCCCTATACCTCTGTGGTCGTCGATCTTCTTTTGAGAGCTCTTGGGCCGGGCGGCCTCTTTCGGCCTCCTCTCCTCGATCTCGACCGCTCGAGAGTCGGCCCACTCGATCTCGTAGATCCGGGCCCTCCAGTACTACCGCCGAAGGTCGGGAGCTCGTGCCCAATAACACGGCCTCGAAGACCGTAACGTAAGCCGCTCTCGAAACGGCGGGCTTTCCGCCCCTCATCATCAACCATATATGGCGCATACCGTGACAGCGCCACGAAGCGAGCTGCGTATTGCGCCACGGACATATCTCCCTGTACTAGAGTCTCGAACTCTCGTGCCCTCTGACGACGAATGTGGTCAGGGAAGTACTGCTCCTCGAATCGGCTGATAAAATCCTCCCATGTCCAGACATGATCGAGTCCTGTGACACGGAATGACAGAGGTCCACCAGTGCTCTGCCTCACCCTGGAAAAGGAATGTGGCCAATCGGACTAGCTGCTCGGTCGTACATGACATAATATCAAAAATCTTCTCTACATCGGAGCGCCATCTCTCAGCTGCTGTCGGATCTGGCTCGCTCTGAAATCGTGGAGGATCCATCCGTCTGAACTCGCGGAGAAGGGCACTCGCGCGCTCCTGCTCTGCTGAGAGCCGCGAAACAATCGGGCGTCGCCCCTTACCCCCGAAGTGCGGTGTCACAGCCTGTAACATCTGCTGTAACTGCGAGGCACTCACAGGCACGGTCGGATCCGCACCGGCATCAGGCGAAGGAAAGTCATCCTCAGGCAGAGGGGCAGGAATCTCTGGGGGTGGAACGGGAGGCGCGGGTGGTAAGGCTGGAGCCTCAGGTGGTGGATCGGGGTGCGCTCGGGTAGCTCTCCTAGGCGGCATGTCCTATGGAAAAGACGAGGCGCCAATAAATTTCGAGAATCGCACGTTAGGGAAGTCAAACGGAAGGTTTCACACTTGGAACCTAACCGCCTTCAACTCATAGCAAACATGTGATGCCGTTCTCGGTTATTCCCAAGTTATGCTCTGATACTAACTTCTATCACGGCCCGAACTCGGAGACCGGGCTCACAAAATTGCCGATCGCCGAATCCGGCACCGACAGCCTCCGTAGTACCCCATTCTCGGCTCCCGGCACCCATATACCAGGTTCCGATCCTGGGATGCTACAAGGAGGATTTCTGATAATCCATTTGATTTGTAATGAGCATAACCAAGCATAACCCATGAACAATAACCATAAGAACACCATCACAAAATCCACTATGAACAAAAACTTTGAATACAGTGCGTAGAAAGGGAAATACAAGGTAGTGCAAATAACAAAAACTCCAAAAGCTCGGCGGCACGCTCCAACTACGGCGAGACTACAACTGCGTCCTGGCGTCACCTGCACGCATCAATCGTGCATAAGCTTATAGAAAGCTTAGAGGGCGGTGTAAGTGTGTGCGAACGTGCTCAAAATGCAATGCCGGAGTAATGCGAAATCATGCTGATGAGTACGAAATGCAACTAGCCGTACCAAGGCTATGCAGTACAAGATGTGAATGCTATCGGCCATACCAAGGTCATGCGATGCAATATGTAAGTCAAGCATGTCAATCCTCATCCAACTCTTCATGTCAATACAGTTCTCAGTCTAGATAATCACCGGGTTCGACACTCCAAATGGCAGCTTGTCTCTCTCCAAGCAAAGACACGGTCAAGTGAGCGTAAGAAACCTCACTATCCACCGGCCAAATAGTCGGCCAATACCTATGCGGCACGTCGATAGCGAACCCATTTCGAGCCGGTCAAACTCGGCCTAGTAATGCCCCCTGCTCTCGGGCGAGTAAGGTCACCACTCCTTTCCAACCGACCACGACACAGTGGGAGACGCGGCCTCATGGTATTCGGCCCTCGTGCGCTCATATATCCACTCGGTCTCGACGTTGGAGTCATCCTCTGGTACCATCGGGTTCAGGGACTCTCACCCAGGGACATATATGGCGCCCCAATTGCTTGGAACAAGATTTTTCGGTATCAACCACCAACCACGATATATTGGCGTGGAGGCTATGGCCCCGATGTCGCTAGGGCATATCTCAATCATACGGTGCAAATGCATGAACCACACTACCAATCATGCAACCATCTGCGTGAAGCACGCGCTCATGTAGGGCAACACCGCCTATCAGGGAGCCCCTAAACAGTTTGCCCGAAGGCATATGCTATGATCAGACACTCCTCATCTCAAGCATACATATGATGCGTATGATCATGAATCATGGGCCGTGCTAAACATGTTATAAAGCAATAAACTATCCTCTCAATGAAGATGGGCCTATATGGCCCACATGAAACAGATGCGGGCCTATCAGTGGCCTCAGGGAGAGTTATAATGTGGACATCGAACCAACATTACTCGTACAATGTGGACGTCAAACCAACATTGTCCCCAAGGCTTAGCTCGCCTAAAATACCAATAAATAAATAAATCATGGTGGAGTCACACATGGCAATGTGCCTTAGGTACATCCCATTGGGCCTCAAATATATCAAATGGGCCGTATCTCATGGGCCTTATATTCATCAAGTGGGACATCCCAATGAGCCTCACCAATGGGCCTTAGGTACATTGCAATGAGTCATCACCCATGGGCCTTAGAATGCATTAAAATGAGCCCAATCACGTAAGTTTTATGTGTATCAAATGGGCCTAATCACATAGGCCTTATACATATTAAAGTGGGCCTCAACAATGGGCCACAGGTACATCAATTTGGGCCTCAGAACGTGGGCCTATATATATCGAGGTAGGCCCCGACAACAGGCCTAGAAACTCGTCAAGATGGCCTACCAACATGGGCCCATATATGCCAAGTGGGCCTCAATGATGGCCTGAATATACATCAAGATGGGCCTGAACACACTAGCCTACATGCTTCCAAGTGGGCTTCAATAATGGGCCTATATACATGCCAAGATGGGCCAAAACACACTAGCCCATATATACTAAAGTGGGCCCCATGTGAGGCCCGCCATAATGTTTATTTCCCCATCCAATCAGTTGATAAGGTCACATGAACAGGGGCCCGTCATAATATTTATTTTCCATTCAAACTGTTCGTAAGAACAAGTGGGCCAGGGCCCACTATAATATTTATTTTCCATCCAAACTGTTCGTATGGTCACATGGGCCAGGGGGGGCCCACGGTAATGTTTATTTGTCACCCAACTGTTAGTAGGGCCACACGGCCAGAGAGGTCCACCGTGATATTTATTTGCCACCAACCTGTTGATGAGGGTCACGTGGGCCTGGGCCCACCATAAGGTGGTTCACAAATCCAACCCACTCAGTATGTGTGTCCCACCTAACTGACCGTTCAGACCAAGTTTCGGCCGCATCCAAATTTCATATAGGCCCCACCAAGTGATTTTATATGTTTAGGTACATCTTCACATGATTTTAGATGCTATGGCCCACCTGAGTTCCGTATACGGTTGATTTTTGGAGTGGGTCCACCTCAGGGAGTGACCCACCCGATGAACGGTGTGGATATCAAATATACATCATGGTGGGGTCCATAGGCTGGCCGTGAGGCCCACTGTCCGTCCGCATTGAGTGGTTTCTTTGCTGCAGCCAATGGCTATTGCTTTGAATTATTATTTTTTTTTGGGGGGGCCCAACGAGATGTGATTCACAATCCAGCCCACCCATTATGTGTGTCCCACTGTTCTACCCGTCCAGAACGAGTTTCAGCTGCATCCAAACTTCAGGTGGGTCCCACCGAATACTTTTATATGTTCTAGCGTGTCTTTACATGGTTTTAGAGGTATGGCCCACCTGGTGATCGGATCATCTTAAAACTTCGGCTCAACGCCTAAAATGATCTGAAGATCGAGAATGGACGGTGTGGATCAGTATCATACATCAGTGGGGCTGCATGAGCGACCCACACTAAAAGTAACTTTACCTTTTTTTTTTTCGCATGTAAGCGTCCTTCACGTCCGGCGTCCGGAGAGCGCTGATTTGGACGGTATACACCACCTCATGGTGGGTCCCACATACACAGACCACATGGTGGGTCCCACATGCACGTGGCCCACCATACACATATATATATTAATATATATTATAATAATATAATATAATATATTACTACATATATATAAATGAAGGGTGGTTTCACCTGAAATGCGGTGGACCACACCGTCTAATGGATGAAGTGGATTTAACATACTTTGGTGGGGTCCACAACATTCAAGGGGAAAAGAAAGAAAGAGAGAGATAGAGAAAGAGACAAGAGAGAAAAGGCGGTGATGGTGGGGCCCCGCCACTATGGGCACCACATGATACAATTCATACATCAAAAATGGGTCCCACCAACAAGTGGCCCTAAGAAAAGAAATTTAACGGTGGATCACCCACCTCTTGTACTCCTTCTTACTCTCCTAGCCTCCTATGCTCCTTAGCTTGTCTTCGACAGTAGATGATGGACTTTTGATGGTGGGGATGGTGGATCAACGGTTGAGATGAGAGATGAGGAGGTGGGCCACACTTAGAAGTTTTTGAGAAATTGGGTTGCTTAGAGGAGGTTGGACGTGTGAGAGAGAGGAAATGAGAGAATGAGAGAGAGGAAGAAATAAATTAAAGGAAGAAGGGATGGAGGGAGTGGTGTTGTAATTAATGATGTATGGTTGGGTTTGAAAATGTGAAAAAGGAGGAATGGTGAGGGGAGGGAGAGTTTGACTTGTGGGAAAAGGGAGAGAGGCCACTTGTACTTGTTGTTGGGTGAGGTGGCATGGAGGTAAGGTGGTGTACTTGACTTGATTGATGGGACATCTCGTAGAGATTCCCTCGAGATTCGCAACGTGCGGCGTTTCTTCGAACCGAACGCTGACTGGCATCTTCCCACCTAGGTATCGATTCGGTGCGCGAGTCACGGCGTTGGAACCGCGGCGACGGCGCGGTCGCCAAGGTACGAGTTTCGGATCGAGCCGCCTTTGGTAGGCAGGACTCGGCTTAGGATCGCGCGCAATGATGAAAATGGGTCGAGGATTGCCGGAATTCGACCGGTAGGATCGCGGAAGCCTACGAAACGGTACGGACTAGGGTACGGGTCTTACATAGGTTTTGGTTATTGGTTATAGGTTTAGGTTATAGGTTATAGGTTATAGGTTTTGGGATTTAAGAATGGGTTCGGGTTTAGGTTAAGGGTGTGGTCCCTGCAAATACAAATATAAACACAGCATGTCCAAATGGTCAGGCCCTTCCAATGTCATGCATAGGAAATGGACAGCTTTATCATGGTCATAACAACGGTTCCCACCTTCCAGGGACCCCCGCTCATCTGGATAGCTCCGACGCACATCCGAGTTTGCTCCATTAATTTTGAGCAAATACATAAACATTGCCTATCCAAATGGTCTGGCCCCTCTAATGTCGTCCATAGGAAATGGAAAGCTTCATCATGGTCATAACAACAGTTCCCACCTTCCAGGGTCCCCCGCTCATCCAGATAGCTCCGACACACATCTGGGTCTGCTCCATCAATTTTGAGCAAATACATAAATACGGCCTGTCCAAATGGCCAAGCCACTCCAATCATGTGCATTCTTGACAAGAGATATACTAGATGCTTGAATCTGAAATATGCAGCTCTAATCCTCCCACATGCAACATCCACCTGAAAGAATGCGGGTTTCTCCATCAATTTTTAGGGAATTATGTATGTCCTGCTCATGAGCATGCTTAATATTGCCAATGTATGGGATTCAGCACAAATGCATGGGATTCAACACATATCTTTTCATGATTCAAAGAAGGGACCTCGAGGGTTTTCCTTACCTTCCATTATATGCTTCCAAGGTGCAGATGGCCCCTGAAACACATATACATCCTAGGAATCGCTTCTCAAAACCGCAAACTGTTTTGTTTTGAAACTCGTTCATCTCACCTGAAAACCTGTCACATAATGAATAACTGTAACCACATTGATAACTATTGTGAATGCACTATAATGAACAAATTATTATTATTATAGATAACTGTAATTACAACATAGATATGAGGAGCTTACCTGCTTAGGTAAACATTTGTTTCACACTTTTCCTGAGCATAAGCCTTGGAATTGTCTGTGCTAACACAAAAGGTTTTAATCATCTCCCCCTTTGATCTAATTCTCTTTCTCTAAATTAATTTATATTATAGAGGTTTCCAAGCGATATTATCTATCACCTGTTTGATCAATTCAAGGCTTATATTGACAATCTTAAGGAACAAAAGAAGAAGGAAGTTACAGAAGATGCAGCCTTCCCTTGTGTTCTAAAGATTATGTCGAACTACATTTTCAACAAAAAAGATCCAATTGTCTTGGGTGTTGATGTCCTTGAAGGGATTGCAAAGGTCGGCACTCCAATCTGTATTCCTTCAAGGGATTTTATCGATATTGGACAAATAGCTTCCATTCAGATTAACCACAAACAGGTTGATATAGCAAAGAAAGGCTAAAAGGTGGCCATAAAGATTGCTAGCACCAACGCCGAAGAACAACAGAAGATGTATGGCAGGCATTTTGAGATTGATGATGAGCTTGTTAGCCACATCTCGAGGAAATCTATTGACGCACTTAAATCAAATTATCGGGACGACTTGTCTATTGAAGAGTGGAAGTTGGTAGTGAAACTGAAGACTCTCTTCAAGATACAGTAAGCTAGAAAAGAAAAGAAAAAAAAAAGAAAAGCAAGAAAAGGAAAGGAAAAAGCAAAAAACAGAGTGAAGAATAATTACAATCTGAAGTATTGATGAATAGGACTTGCACAAGAAACAATCTGAAGTATCTTTATTTTTAGTATTTGCCCTATTTTTCCTATTATTGTAATTAAATATCTAAAAGTTACCCTACACACTATGTAGCCTATGCCACTCACTACACACTACAAGCATGTAGACTTGGGAATAGATGTGCATGCCTATGTACATATGTATGAAAATGCAAATAACCCTGACATTTCTTCATTTGAGGATGTAAACAGTTTACACCACAGATAGAGGGTTTATTAATCTAGAATGAATTGCTTACTAGGTTCGCTCCTGGTATAGCTGTACTTCTGCATAATGATTGGCTACATTTGGTGAACCAACCAAACCTTGGTATATTTGTACATCCCATCTAGCCTATATGGTGCATATACAAATTTGAAGGAACTAGATCTCTACTTTGTCTAAATAGGAATCAAGTATTAAAATTTGAATGCACATCTACACATTGAAGCTAGTAAAACATAGGATGCATATAAATAGAAAAGGAACCATAGAGATAGAATTAGTGTCATAGATAGAAAAATATTTCCATGGATTTATTCATGTTTATTTGTTTTAATATATGACAGCAACTTTTATTAAGAGAAACATCAAAAAAATAAAATCAAGAAAGAGGCCATGAGGAACAAGTACAGAGGCTAGCAATTTAATATGCACAATGCAATATAAGTGCAAAGTATAAATTTCCATTTTGAACATTCTTTTAAACTAAATAAATATATTACCCAAACAGCCAAGGTTCTCTCCTTCTAGTGTCATGATGGGCATGGCCTCTAAAGAAAATAAAAAACCTGTCAACCTTATTTTCTTAGCAAATAATGAACTATATACTGGACTCCCCAGTCTGGAACGAAGCTTAACACAATAGAGAGAAAAGTGTCCATTCCATCAACGATAGTATGAGCATCAAAAGAAAAGGCAGGGTGCAAGAAGTATATACCATGGATACATATTAATAATGTCATAGATCTCAATATTGACTCCCCAGTTCGGACCAATCAACATGTCACCTAAGTTCTTTCGACGACTCTGCTGAAGATTAGCCATACTCTTTGTACTTCCACTCTCTATACCTAGAAAATTTAGACCAACCACAATTTCAATTAACATTTTTTTTCTTATTTAGAAATAAAGTTTCAATCTACAGTATAGCCATAGGAGTTACAACCAACAGATGTACTAGAAAGTTTTCTCAAATGAACTAACAGTGGGTGTACTAACAAGCTAACCAAAAAAAAAAAAAGCATGTTTGATGGGACTTAAGAAAAATCAGACAAATAATTGAGGTACAGAACTGGCAAAACAAGTGCTTGTAAACTGATTTGAGTGAAGAATACTAATGTATGATAGAGTTGAGATGCATTTTCAAAAAGGAATTATATTGCATATGTGTTGTGTAATAAATGCCATCTTCCACGCATTGTTAGTGCTACAACATGCGAGTGTGAATGCATGTATGTGCTTGTGTTATATACTAATTCTTCATCAAGACTTGCATTTGTATCAAGACCTGCATCTTTTGCGCACTTTTTCCTCCTACGTTCTTGCCACTTTCTTGTATGCATTAACTAATGCTTTTGATATTTGGGATATCTGAACACAGAAATTATGAACTGAGTAAATTGAAATTTAAATTAAGAAATGATCCAGTGCTCCCATGGCTCTACAAATTATGTGCTCCCAATTGCATATGGCTACCTAGACAGAACAATCACACTGATCGGACAACTACAACAATTTGTTTAATGAGTATACACAACTATTTTATCAATGATGAGAAAATTCCACTGAAAAGTATGAACAACACGCACATTATATTCATAGTTAGCAAGATGACATATGGCAAAATAGCAGTATGCATTCAATTCCAATCTTTAATGATGATCAAATTACAGTCAAAGATGTCAAAATTGGGAGATGGACAAGTTTGTAATTAATATGGTCAAATTATCTTTCTCAAATCCTTCATTTCTAAGTAATCAACAAAAATAAACCGGACCCTTCCACTAAATTTTCTCACTTTCCACATACTTCTATCAATGGATAATGACAACCAATCACTAACTTTATTTGAATTGTTCATGTGTTTCATATCTTCATCTCAGTTACATTAGTATTCCTTAGTAAATTTCAACCACATTAACTACCAAAGTTACATTCTTGAAAAACACTTATCTCAATAACAAATTTAAAAATAATAATAAAATAAAAAAATTTTCTACAACATAGAATAAACAACTGAAAATAAATCTAAAGAAAAATTTCCTTACCTTGTTTTTAAAGGAACTACTCATGAAAATTAGTACAAACCTGCAGCTATTATTGCACCATCTATTAATAGAAGTCAGATGATCATGACATGATAAGCACAAATAAATACTTGTGCAGAAATAAACAAAAGAACTACAACAGAAATAAAGGACAATTACTATGAATAGGTGCTTGTGGGGGTAGGTTGTATTTTTTGTTTTTCCCTATGTTTCTTTTGTAGCTTTCTGTTTTCTCCTTTGAGCCTTTCAGTTCGTGCAACAAAATTATCAATTCTGAAAAAAAAAAATTTCTAACAGTACATAACCTTAAGAAGTGGAATTTTATACCTCTGAATAGGTGCTTGATGTGCAAAGCTGAGGAGACTTGGGCTTTTTCCCTAGAAAATTTCACTTTATACTTTTTTCATCTTTTCTATCTTAATTAGTTCCATAGGGGAGGTGATGAGAAGGTCACCCTCCTGTAGAATTGCTAAAATCAGATTACGACCCAAAGCATTCTCTAAGGCAATAGGGAAAAAAACAAAAACAAAAAAAAAAAAAAAAAAAATCCAAACAACACAATATTTTGACATGCCTATGTAATGCTCTCATACCTATAATCCAAAAACGGTCACCATAATCCATAAAGACCCAAAAACATGCATTCAAACAAAAATAAATTCAAAAAGGAACTAACGGTACCACTTAAAAATGAGTTCGTTTCATTTCTATGTATTAGAGACCAATTTTTTTGTAGGGTTTAAAAGTATAACCAACAATTTATACAAACTATGATCTCTCATAAGCAATTGACAACAATTAAAATGAGATGAGTACATTTCCAAGAGGAGGCAACCAAACAAGCGCCAAGTTAACAACGTGAAATTTCAACATAAACCCAAGTTAGAATTCAGACCTATAAACTCATCATCTAACATTAAAAACACATAAAAAGGTAAATGGAATTGATTTTCTCTAAGAAAACCTGAGAAAGAAATAAAGGTAAGAACGAAAACTCACCTTCAATAAGAATGACACAGAGAACTGAGAACTCCATGCTCTACCATTTTTCAAAGTAGTGAAAGAAGAATCCCCATCTTTACTTAGAAGAGCATCACCTTCTTTTAAATTCCCATTCACTCCTTCCTCCATTGATTTTTCATGATTTCCATTAGGCTAGAAAATCTTAGACATCGCTAATATATATATATATATATAATAAAAATAAAAATAAAACAAAAGAGCAGATTTGAACAGTTAATACTGAGGAATTGCTAACACTCATGTGGAAAGAAAATTTCCTAACCATCATCACCAATTTCATAAGATGAACTCATGAATATGGCTTGAAATGTATTGCATCTTCCCACCATATATATGGTCGTAAGTTATTGACCAAGCTAAGAATCAATCTAATTCCATGTCAGTGTAATGAAATTAAAGCTAGAAAAGGAATACATGAAACATACACAATTAGCATTTGCAAGTCTTTGAAGATCTAGACTATCCTCAACCCATGGATCTGGAGTCTTACCATCACGTTGAACAATAGCACAAATGGGATCATCCTGTAGCAGCCAGAAAGTACTACAAAAGAAATATTGGATAGAAAAGGGGGATTATTACCTAAATACCATAGACAAAAAGCATAACCCTAGAAAGGGGTTTCGAAAACCCTAGCATAGGATGTGCTCACAGATCAATGGTGAGTTTGCAGTAAAAGGGGGTTTTGAAAACCCTAGTGAGAGAGACAGAGAGGTTGGGAAACAAAGAGAGGAAAATGGGGCTGAGAGACAGAGAGAGGGTGAAGGAGCATGAGAGATCGAGAGTGGGCGAGGGAAATGGAGAGGCTGAGAGAGAGAGAGAGGGAGGGAGGGTGAGTGCGCAGGAGAGAGAGAGAGAGAGAGAGAGAGAGAGAGAGAGTGAAAGAGAGCAAAATTTCGTTTTGGGAATTTCGGTGCGCGCGGGAGAGGAGCGCGGACGGGATTTTGTTTTAGGGGTGACGGACGTATCACCATCTTAATTTATTTTAAGACTTGTGGGGCCCACCTTTGTGTGTATTAATTATCCACTCCGTCCATTCATTTTAACAGCTCATTTTTAGGGTTTATCCAAAAAAGAGTCAGATCGAAGATGTAGGTGGATCACACCACATATTAACAATATAAATTTACTTTTCATTGTTTCTTATGGTGTGGTCCACTAAGACTTTTAATCTTTCTAATTTTAAGCTCATTCATTGAAATAATATTTCAAAATTGATGGACGGATTAGATAAAACACATATATTGCAATGGGCCTCATGGAGCCCCTTAAGCATTGTCAGTCTCTAATAAAGAGCTGTGGGGGGGCATGGTTTAGCTACAGATTACGCAGGTTTTAGCTACGGATTAAATCCATAGCAATATAGCTACGACTTATATCCGTAGCTAAAAGTCTACCTATTCCGTAGCCTTTGGTCATTTTTTTGGTAGTGTAGGAAACTCCTTTCCGCATCCCAATTGCGAAAGGACTCAGATTTCTGCAATCCGCAAAATCGCGGAACGAATCAAAGATGAGGCCACGACCGGTCGAGCACTCCAGAGAAAAATATCCCAAAGTCATTGGACTTTGAGTCGAGTCAGGACTCGACTCCATGATTGGTCGTGCACCAGCCCTCGACCGGTCGTGTAAGGCTCATGACCAATCGAGCACGGGGAAAAAACCCCATCAAATCATATATTGTATGTCGAGTAACTCATTCTCATTTGCGAGATATGCCTATTTTAAGGTTCTGACGGTCTTGATGACTTCTGCCTCTGATCGGGCCTTTTCTGATCTGTCTTGGACATGAAAGTGTTTGTGACCCGCTCTACATCAGTAAGGATCCAGAAATCCGCAATCAATAGATTTTAAATTCAATTCGTCTTCTCGAGTTGATAACTCAACTAGAACTGGATTCCAATCTGTTCTAATTAGAAGATAACACAGTAATATCAATTAAAAAACATCCAACATATATTAGAATTATGATAGGCTTTATCTCTCATGAAATCTAGGTAATCACATCGTATGGAATTGAAAGCATATAATATACCCGGATGCGACAATAGATTAAACAAGTTAATATGTTGATTCCTTCCCCAATCTAAGAATTCAATCACATCAATCATAATTCAACATAAAAACATTAACTTTTATTGAAGAAATGAATTAAACATCAAATATCTATTAAAATGTTCATCCATTAGCCTTAGCTAAGCACGACTAACATCTTAAACAAAACATTTTAAAAAAACACACAAACTAGAACTGAAGGATTGAGAAGGATGATTATAAAGAAGCTCCATAACTCATAGGTCTCTCTCATCTACCCTAACTCATCTTTAGGAAGTCTTAGAACACCCATTTAAATAGGAAAAGTTCACACCAACTTGGAATCGACTTCAATTTTCATACTTTTAGTACGCTTTGGCTGCAATCGACTGTAGCATTCAGTCACACCGAATATCACTTCAGTCGCACTGAATTTATCTCTTGGTTATAGCTGAATCTTTTCAATTTTCTTCTGAAGTCTCTATCTCTCTTAGGTCGCACTGAACATCCCTTCGATGGCACCGAACCTGGTTTCAGTTTGACCTAAGTGTCGAGCCACGAATTAAGTCTGAAAATCATTATTTGTTGCTGGATTATTTTGTGCACATTTGGTTGGACCGGATAACATCAAGTGGGACCGAACAGTCTGCTAATTTTGTTATTGCAATGCATGATTTTTTAGTCTCTCCACATTTTATATTTGGTTTTCTTAGATCTTTGGCATGTGAATTCTTCATTAATGACGTCCAAATCTCCAAGTTTTCTCTTAATTAGTCTTTTAAGCTTTAATCCTTCTTAGGCATGCTTTCGTCTTTGTTTCTTGGATTACATCGCATGTACAAAATAGATGTTAGTTAATCAATTAAGCACTTTGAATGCATGGAAATTAATTCAATTGAGATGATTTTAGATGTTATCACACCCCCCAACTAGCATTTTGTTAGTTCTAGGTAAAACATGTGAGAAATTCTAAATACAAAAATAATTCTGAAAAGAAACAAATCCTGTAATCTCAAATAATTTCAAACTAATCCAATCTAGAGAGAGCCAAATTAAATATATTATTCACCTTAATTCTAGTACTGTAACGCCCCGAATTTTCACGGCCAGAGTTTATACTCGTGCCCGAGAAAATCAAATATTAATAATGTATAAGTTGGATACTTTAAAATCGCACCTTTTTTTTTTCATTTAGATTATATCCAGATACATTCATGAAGGTAACATTCACGAGAATAAAATCGACTGTATTGATTATTTCATCAAAGTAAAAGAATTTAGTAAATAATCAAATGCCCTCTCAATGGGAGCTTATTACATTTATTGAGTTTACTGCGGAAGTATAAAACTAAATTATAAACTATCTTCTTATTCATTCGATATAATCTTCCATGGGGAGATGGTCCTTTAGATCTTCAATTTGTACATCACCTGCATCATCTGTATGGTTGAAGAGGTCAACGCCCTACTCATAATTATGGTTATCCTTTAAGAATAAAATAATTTAAAATATTCATAAAATTAATGTAAGAATTCTGATACATTATGTACTTCACTACTACGAGAAGTATCAGCATGCACAAACAACCTACATGAGATACATGCATAGAAAAGTGTGTAGCTCATCATACGTAGTGATCATCATGATGTGAAATATAATTCATAGAAAACCCGACTCGCCCTGCATCCCATAATTACGGAGATTCGGTGGCATGTTTAACATTAACGTGGATTTATGCAAACATCTCAAGGCTACACAAGAACACGATTGAGGGATTTACGTAACGCAATGTGTTCATGGAGTGACTATTTGTGACATCCAATCCCGAAAAAGTGATGTAACACACATGGTGATTTACTTACATCGATTGTGCACCACGACAACCAACCCACAGAATTACGTGCCAACCAAGAGGGCCGCTACCCGTAATGCATTATGTCCATGATAAATATTGAGTCACTAGTTGTGATATCTCTAACACATCACTTGCGTTGATAAAGAGAGATAATTCAATTTATTGGGTTTTAGAATACTAAGACACATGACCGAGCCATAAGGTAATAGCACAAGACTAATAAGATAAAGAGGAGAGTAGCAATGGCTAACTCAACAAAGAGGGGAGTGGCAATGGCCAATTTAATGAGGAGGAGAGTAGCAATGGCTAACTCAACAAAGAAGAGAGTAGCAATAGTCGACTCAACAAAGAGAAGAGTAGTAAGGGCTAACTCAACAAAATTTGGTAAAGGTAAGGGCAAGGCTTGTATCCATCGCCCACATAAATTAATAAAGATCACTCGTAATTAACATCACACCATAATTCCAAAGGGTAAATAATGTTGATGATAAATTAAACAATTGCAGAGAGAAAATCACGAGAACAAGTAAAAGGTAAGATAATCCATATTAACTTAAATCAAAGTAAGCTTAAATGAAAAACCCTCACCTTTGATGTCGAATCGCCCACAATTGTTGTTATAACTCTATGTAAACGCCATATGATTGAATTCTATCATTATTTTAAACAATTCATTAGATCACCCCATTAGATGATTCAATTAAATAAGATCAAGGGCTTGGATTTTGCTTAAGATCTAAGTTTAGGCTTAGAGTGGTGATGATTTTAGACATGAATCTGGTATAGGGTTATAAGCAGATGAGTGATTTACTGACCTAAATCAGCCGATTGACTCGCTAAGTCACCTCAAGTCTCCTCGGTTTGACTCTCCCTTTTTTTCTTTCTTCTTCCTTTTCCCTTCTTTCTACTCTTATTTTCTTATTTTCTTTCTTTCTTCTTTCCTGTTCGAGAATACGTCCAACAAGGGACTAGAACTCGACACAACCCAGTCTTTCCTTCTTTTCTAGGTTGGAGCTGATCCAAAGTCAAGCGACTTCACCCCTTCTTCTTCTCTCCTTTCTTCCTCTCTTTTTTTTTTCTCTCTCTCTCTCTCTCTCTGTTGTGTTTCCTCTGATAGTTAGATGGAAGGGATTTTTTTTTATAGGGAATGAGTCTCCAGACTCTTCTTAGGCAGCCCTTGTTACGTAACCAAGCAAAGAATGGGGCGTTCTTTACACAACTTCTATTCACGTAACAGAAAGAACGAGATGGTGTAATCACTATTTGCGGTCCACGATTCTCCTTCCGGGTTTCTTCTTCTTTCCTTTGTAGTGTTGGGGGCCTTGCACAAAACCTTAGGATCTAGCCTCCCTAAACAAACCAGAATTATGGATAATAAAGCAATGAAAACAATCAATGCATCAATCACAAACCACACAAGAGATTTTTACATGGAAAACCCTCAAAGAGGAAAAAACCACGGGACCTCGTCCAGATCAACAATCCACTATGAAGTAGATCATTACAACTTTCTTCACTCACACGGGAGTGGATAAATAGTAAGAGAATAAAAGAAAACAGAGAGATCTCACCGATTACGAGGACATAGAAGCGCTGAGATATAAATTGCGCAGTAGATAACCTCTACGAGCATAATCTCCCTTCTATAAGCTTCCTCTCTCTTTTCCTCTCTCTCTCTCTCTCACCTTCGATAGCCTTAAACCCTTTAGTAAATCCCTTGTAAAGCTTTGAAAAACCCTCTTGTCGTACTTAGAAAGCCCTAGGTACCTCCTATTTAAAGTTTTAGGAAACTCCTTTCCGCATCCTAGTTGCAAAAGGACTTGCAACACGAAATCGCGCAAAATTAAGGAATGAATCTGCGAAACTACGACTGGTCATGATGAACCTATGACCGGTCGAGCACCACCCATGACCGGTCGATTACATCCTTTAACCAGTTGAGTACTCCAGAAACAAATAACCCAAAGTCGCTGGAGTTCGAGTCGTGTCAGGGCTCATCTTCCACGACTGGTCGTGCATAGCCTTCGACTGGTCGAGCAGGGCTCACAACCAGTCCATGACGGGTCAAAAAACCTATCAAATCTCTCCCTTTTTAACCCAGGAGGGATCCACCTTCTTTAAGCCAGTCAGGTTTCTACAAACCTCAAACTTGCCCTTAAGCAAAGCCTTGGTCATCATGTCTGACCCATTATCGTCTGTGTGGACCTTCTCAAGCTGTAACACCTTCTATTCCAAAGTATCCCTGATCCAGTGATACCGAATCTCTATGTGCTTTGACTTGAAATGCTGACTTGGATTCTTGATCAAGTGTATAGCACTCTGACTATCGCAATAGACCACGTGCTCCTCCTGCTTCAGGTTAAGTTCCTGTAAGAATCTCTTCATCCAAAACATCTCTTTACATGCCTCTGTGACTACCATATATTCGGAATCTGTTGTCGACAATGCTACGACCTTCTTTAGCTTGCTCTGTCAAGAAACCGCTCCCCCTACAAATGTGAACATGAACCCTAATGTAGACTTCTTAGAGTCTATGTCAACTGCCATATTTGCATCTGTTTAGCCCTCTAACATAGGTTTTCCATCACCATAGCATAGGCTGAACCTGGATGAGCCTCTTAGATACTGCAGTATCCACTTAACCGTTGCCCAATGTTCTTTTCTAGGATTGGCAAGATACTGGTTGACAACACCAACCGCATATGCTATGTCTGGGTGTGCACACACCATAGCATACATCAAACTTCCTACAGCTAATGCGCAGGATATCTTCTGCATCTCTTCCACCTCTGCCTTCATCTTGGGACACAATCTGTCGCTTAATCTGAAGTGACCATCCAGTGGAGTACTGACCGGCTTCACCGCATTCATATTGAACCGTTCTAGGACTTTCTCAATATACCACTCTTGTGATAGCCAAAGCTTCCTGCTGCTTCTACAACAGGTTATTTCCATTCCTAGGATCTGTATAGCCAGGCCCAAGTCTTTCATTGCAAAAGACTTGCCTAACTCCTATTTCAACCTGTCGATCTTCTTGATGTCTTTTTCCATGATGAGCATGTCATCAACGTATAATAGAAAAACTAAGAAATCACCATTTAAGAACTTGCGCGTAAACACACAGTGGTCTGACTCCATTCTATCATATCCATGCTTTAACATAAATGAGTCGAACTTCTTGTACCATTACCGTGGAGCTTGTTTCAGCCTGTACAAGATTTTCCTCAGCCTACACATCATATGCTCTTTACCTTTGACTTTGAACCCCTCTGGTTGGTGCATGTAGATCTCTTCTTCCAGGTCACCATGGAGAAAGGCAGTTTTAACATCTAACTGCTCTATCTCTAGATTCATGCTAGCCGCCAACCCAAGCAACACCTGTATAGATTTCATCTTCACCACTGGTGAGAATATCTCCTCGAAGTCTATACATTTCTTCTGACCAAACCCTTTCACCATAAGTCTGGCCTTAAACCTCATCTGTGAATTCTTCTACTCAACCTTCTTTCTGAACACCCACTTGTTGCTCAAAGCTTTCTTGCCCTTAGGCAATTTCACCATATCATAGGTGTAGTTCTTATGCAAGGATTTCATCTCCTCTTGCATAGCTTTTAACCACTCCCCCTTATGCTCGTCGGCTAGGGCCTCAGAATAATCTTCTGACTCTCCCCCATCAGTCAGCATAATGTACTCATGTGGCGAGTACCTCTTGGATGGCTGTCTATCCCTAGATGACCTCCTCGCCTATGGCTCAACAGGTGGATCAAGTGGGGGCTGCTCTTCTAGTCCATCTTCTGAAGGAACTCCCTCGTCCTTTACACCTTGTTGTACTCCCTTGTCATCAGGCACCACAGGAGGAGTAAACGGATCCACCTCTAGCTCACCTGAACTAGGCTGGTTCTTCTCTGGCTTACCAATAACTTTTATAGACTGATCTTCAAATAATACCACATCTCTGCTCCTGACGAGCTTCCTCTCTGTCGGATCCCACAATTTGTAACCAAATTTTTCATCACCATACCCCAAGAACACATACTGCCTGATCTTCATATCAAGTTTGGACCTCTCATCCTTTGGTACGTGAATGGATGCCCTGCATCCAAACACCCTGAGATGACTATACAATGGATCCTATCCGGTCCACACCTTCTCAGGTACTTCTCCATTCAACGGGGCTGATGGAGACATGTTTATCAAATACACCGCCGTGTGCATTACATCTCCTCAGAATGTCTTGGGCAACTTCGCATGGGATAACATGTATCTGATTCTCTCTACAATGGTGCGATTCATTCGCTCAGCTACACCATTATGTTGGGGGATCTTCGGAACTGTCTGTTCATGCCGTATACCCAGGGACTTGCAGTACTCATGAAAGTCGCCAATGTATTCACCACCATTGTCAGTGTGAATGCACTTCAATGATCTACCTGTCTCTCTCTCGACCATATCATGAAACAATTTAAATACACCAAAGACCTCATCCTTGGATTTCAAAGCATAAACCTAAACCCTCCTAGATGCATCATCTATAAAAGTAACAAAATATAATGCCCCACCCAAGGTTTTTATCCTCATAGGACCACAAACATCAGAATAAACCAAATCTAATGCATGCACTTTATTAATATAAGAAGCGGATTTAACAAATGAAACTCTATACCATTTCCCTGATAAACAATCAAGACAGGTTTTGAGAGGTGTATCTGTCACGTTTGGAAGGAGCTGCTTCCTTACTAGTAGCTGAAGCTCTTTTTCAGTCATGTAGCCTAGACGCCTGTGCCACATGTCAATAGCTGAATCTTCCACTGCATTCAATCCACTCTTGTACATACTGACACTTGCCTTATAAAGGGTGCAACACTTCTTTCCTTTGGCCACGATCAATGAACCCTTGATGAGATTCCATCGGCTACCAGCAAACTGACTTTCATAGTCATCATCATCCAACCTTCCCGTCGACATCAAGTTGAGGTGAAGGTCTAGGATATGCCTCACATCCCTAAGAACTAATGTGCATCTCACATCGGTCTTCACACAAATATCACGGACTCCCACGATTTTCAATACGCCAGAATTTTCCATCTTCACAGTCCCATAGTCACCTGACTTGTAATTTATGAAGAAGTCCCTACATGGAGTCGCATGAAAAGAAGCTCCTAAGTCTATCACCCACTTGGTGTCCTGACTCGTGGCTGTAAGACATACATCATGATTTGCAGAAAGAATAACTATAATGTCGCCATCTGAAGCGACTGCAGTGGAATCCGATTCATCTTCCTTCCCTTTTCCTTTCTCGTCGTTCTTCTTACCACGACATTCATGCTCGTAGTGGCCCTTCTTACCATAATTCCAGCAATCAACATCTTTTTTGTTACTCTACTTACCTCTTAATTTATCTTGGGCCTTCTCGCCCTTCCTGTTCTTTCCTCTTCCTCGTTCCTGTGTCACAATGGCCTCTTGCTGAGTAGACCCCTGAGACTTCCTCCTTGTCTCTTCATTGAAGAGATAGCTAGTTACCTGTTCCATGGATATCTTTCTGTCTGGCGCGGAGTTACTTAGAGACACCACCAATGTCTCCCAACTATCAGGCAATGAACTAAGCAAAAGTAAAGCATGCAATTCATCATCCAGGACCATCTTCATAGAGGAGAGTTGGTTCACTATATTACTGACCTCATTCATGTGCTCGGCCACAGAACCACCATCTTTGAACTTGAGATTCACAAGTTGCCTTATCAGAAAATTTTTATTACCAACTGTCTTCCTCTCATACAGCCCTTGTAATTTCAGCCATAGGCTAGCGGCTGAGGTTTTCATATACACATGGTGGAACACAGAATCATCCAACCATTGTCTAATATACCCCACCGCCTTCCGGTCCATCTTCTTCCAATCATCATCAGACATGTCCTTAGATTTTGCTAATATGCCTAAAATTGGAGAATATAGGTCCTTGCAATAAAGCAAGTCCTCCATCTTAGCCTTCCATATGGTCCAGTTAGAACCATTGAGGCTGATCATCCTTGATGAGCCACCTTCCATAATTCAAAACCGATCCTACCCATTCAATGAACTTAGCTTTGATACCACTTTGTTGGGGGCCTTGCATAAAATCTTAGGATCTAGCCTCCCTAAACAACCATAATTATGGATAATAAAGCAATGAAAACAATCAATGCATCAATCACACACCACACAAGAGATTTTTACATGGAAAACCCTCAAAGAGGAAAAAACCATGGGACCTCGTCCAGATCAACAATCCACTATGAAGTAGAACGTTACAACTTTCTTCACTCACGCAGGAGTGGATAAACAGTAAGAGAATAAAAGAAAATGGAGAGATCTCACCGATTACGAGGATATAGAAGCGCTGAGATATAGATTGCGTAGTTGATAACCTCCACGAGCATAATCTCCCTTCTATAAGCTTCCCCTCTCTCTCTCTTACCTTTAATAGCCCTAAACCCTTTAGCAAATCCCTTATAAAGCTTTAGGAAACCCTCTTGTTATACCTAGAAAGCCCTAGGTACCTCCTATTTAAAGTTTTAGGAAACTCCTTTTATCATCCCAGTTGCGAAAGGACTTGCGACATGAAATCTGCGCAAAATCGTGGAACGAATCTGCGTAACTACGACTGGTCGTGACGAACCTACGATCGGTCGAGCGTCACTCACTACCAGTCGAGTACATCCTTCGACCGGTTGAGCACCACGGAAACAAATAATCCAAAGTCGTTGGAGTTTAAGTCGTGTCAGGGCTCGTCTTCCACGACTGGTCGTGCACAGCCTTCGATCGGTCAAGTAGGGCTCACAACCGGTTGATGACGGGTCATAAAACCCATCACGTAGATTGGTCGCATCTGGACGGGTCGTCGTCTGGACATTTTGGATTCATCAATGGCCAACTTTTCATGGCCCAGGCCATTTATCTCGATCAGGGAAGACGATCCTGTTGTAATGGTGGCTCATACCTCAGCCTTACAACCTTCGAAGTGGCATCCCTGATCAGCCCAGATCCACATCTTAATGATGGTTGGCCCACCAGATCGACTATTCGGCCCCTCTGATGTGGTGGTTTTCCTGCTATATTTGCTTTCACAAGCTGTGGTTTGTGTCCGTGAAAAATGGCGGGCGTTGCACTCCTTCCACTCCTCTATCCTCTTTCTGTCGACGTGGGAAGAATCGGAATTCTTCCTAGGGGATTTTGAATGGCTAGGATGTTCTTATGGTTTGCATAAGTGAGATAAACAGTGGGAGGCTTTCTCAGATCGTCATTTTAAGAGAGGGCGGAGTTTTCTCCATGCTCGATGTCGTGCACCAGACCGTGTGCATGGATCCTGATGGATCTCATAGTCGTAGCAGTAGTCATGAGCAAGGTACTGTGGATGGTTCAGATCTTTCAGATGAGTTGAGGTGTGGCCCAATCTAGCTCAACCAGAAGTCGTTTGCTCACAACCCAACTGCTTATGTTCAAAATCATGCACACATGGCTGGTTAGAAATACGTGGGGATAGCTAGAGTTTGGTCAGTTTTGACCTACGGACCCAATGGACAACTTAGATCATCTGGGATGATCTTGATGGTGGGCCACAGCGTCCCCAAACGGAACGCTGTCCATTCGCGTTGCGGGCAGGAGAGATTTTGAAAGAAGGAAGGATTTCCTTCCTGTTTTATCGAGTCAAGGCAGGTTTGACTGGTTCTGCCATCTAGTGCAACTCTGGTGCACATTTCTTGGCACACCCGCATGGTTAAAATGGACCCCACAGTGATGCTTATGGGAAATCCACTCCGTCCATTCATTTTGAATAGTGATGTTAGGCCATCCCACCAAAGATGAGGTGGATCCAATCGTTCAGGTGGGTCTTAATGTTCAGTTATAGTCTTCGAATTGTATATTTTGTTGATTCAATGGTCAAATTGCATTCATCCTGATCATCCATGGTTATAAGGGATCCTAAGGTCAGCTTAGATGAGATACAATAGTTGGGGCAGTAGTCTAATGGGCTAGGTGTGATGATCAAGTGGTGGATTGGTAAATCGAGTGTTTTGGACTCAAAGGATAGTGAATTTATTGCTTTGGGTCCTGATGAATGGTAGACCTGATGATCTGATGGTCCAGCTTGAAGATTTTATGAATGAAGATTATTTTTTATGGTCATATTCGTGTTGGAGAATGAATGTAAGGTTAGCATAGCTAAATTGGTGTCGTACACATCTACGTATTAATTCAAATCTCATGGTAACACTCGAGAACTTTCAATACTTGAGTATTGAAAAGTTCAGGGTGTTACAAGTACTTTAATAAATATTTCAATTAAATTCAAAGTAATAATAATATAATTAAATAATTCTCAACATTAAGTTTCATAAATGTATTATGTAATTCAAACTTACCAACACTATAAATTTCATTTTTCCATTTTCATGTCTATGATGATAATCAAAGAAATGAACAAATCAACCAAAACCTAAACCAGAACTTATCTTACAGTTCAACAATTCAGTATTCTAACTCTTGATGTTTCCATTGACGGCTTTCACACTATTAACTTCTCCTTTCAATTTTTTTTATTTTTTATTTTTTGTCATGAACTTTAATAGTTAGACCTTTTCAATGAAAACTATTTTTTTAGGTGGGTAATACTCTTTTTTGTTTTTTTACTTTTCTCAATAAACATGATGGACAAATTCTCTAGACTTGGTTCCTAGCATTCTTCATAATCATCACTTCAACAATTCAGTATCAAACTAAGGTCTAATGTGTAAATTAGATGAAACACATGAATTCATGATTCAATCAATGTTAAAAAATTAATTAAATATCATTAAAATAAACTTAATCTTAAATTTCATTAAGTGAGTAGAATCTATGTTTCAAAATTATTCAATACTAACTCTTTAATTTATCTCCTGAAACTATATAAAAACATATATTTTCTTTAAAAAAATTAATTCAGAATTTTATTGGTAAAAAATTTCCTATGGAAACCCCACCCCTAACCAAAATTCTATATTGTCCTCAATGTATAAAATGTATGTAATAAACGTAACATGAGAGTAACAAAATAAAGAGGAGATGAAACAAGTACCTAAAGGACAACATATGGCAGCGAACTTCAAAGATTGACGCTTCAACAACTAAAAATTACAAAACAAAAGATCCAATTCTACCAAAAGAAACTAAATCCAAAGAAAGCAAGGGAAAAGTATCTTCATCAAACTAGGAGATCAATCCTAGTACAAAGGATCTTCCAAAGATATAGACATTTCTTTTGTAACTAATTTTTCCACAAATGGTTTCAGTCTTTGACCATTTACTTTAAGTTCATTTCCACTTTTAGGATTCACAACTTCCACAGCCCCATAAGGATGAACAATCTTTACTATGAATGGGCCGATCTATCTAGATCGCAATTCTTTAGGAAAGAGATGGAGACGAGAATTATAAATATAAAGGACTTTTTTATTTAGCTCAAATTTTTTCTTAAAAATGTTCTTGTCATGGAACACTTTCATTCTCCTTTTACATTCTCACATTGTCATACGTGTCTTTCCTAATTTCTTCCAACTCCACAAGTTGGAGTTTACGCAGCGTGCTAGCTTTGTCAATGTCAAAATCGAACTTCTTTATGGCCTAGTATGCCTTGTGTTCCAATTCCAATAGTAAGTGACAAGCTTTCCTAAAGATAAGTCTATAAGGAGGCTTTCCGATAGGAGTTTTAAAAACAGTCTTATAAGTCCACAATGCATCGGTTAGCCTTAAAGAACAATCCTTGCATCATGAATTCACTGTTTTCTTTAATATTTGTTTAATTTCCCTATTGGAATTTTCAGCTTGGCCACTTATCTATGGATGATAGGGTGTAGCCACCTTGTTTGTAGTACCATATTTCCTCATTACAAATGGTCTATTACAAAAGTACGAACCACCATCATTGATTATATATCTCGGCGTTCCAAACCTCGATAAGATATTTTCTTTTAAAAATTGTCGAACTATTTTGTGATCATTAGTTTTACAAGGAATCGCCTCCACCCATTTGGAAACATAATCCATAGCTAGGAAGTTATAAAGATGTCCAAAAGAATGAGGGAAAGGTCCTATGAAATTGATATCCCATCAGAAAAAAAAATTTGACAATTAAGATTGGATTTTCAGGCATCATATTTCAGCATGACATTCTTCCCATTTTTTAACATTACTCATATGCTTTGCAAAACTTATAGGTATCTTTAAACATCATCGGCCAATAGAAACTACTTTGAAAAATATTAGTAGTACTTTTCTTTGTCAAAAAATGGCCCCCACAAGTTCATGAGTGACAGAAGGAGATGACACTAGGGTGTTGTTCACGAACCCCAAGTGCAGGGTTGTGAAGTAGTAATAACTCAGTGAGACCAAGGTCGAATTCACAGGGAATGAGGAATACGGCCTAAAACTAATCTAAGTCTAACGTATTTGTCTGGGTTTTTAATCCAGCGATATAGAAAAATGGTTTAAAATAAATAAATAAACGACTAAGGATCCATGAATCCACTTATAGCAATCACGATATCCAATTTATTGATTCAATGGACAACTCAACTGAAATCAAAGTCCTATCTTATTTAATCGGTAGATAATTTTGTTAAATCATCATCCATGTATTAAAATAGATTTGAACTTCAATTGTATTGGTTCCCACACCATGCACCAAAGTATTGATCGCAAGGAATTCAAAGCATCTATCATGCCCAGAGTCTATGATAAATCAATGGATTTTACGTATCAATCCCTTGCAAAATAGATAAGAAACTATTCTTAGCTTTCCTAAGCATTCAATGTGTCCGGAGTCGAAAATGGATCAAAGTAAACTAGAAATACTGCTTCATTTAAAATAAATCTCAATGAAATGTTCAACATATAAATTAAATATCTTAAATCAAAGTAAACTAAGTATTAAGAATAACTACAAGCTTGATCCCTTAGCCGTAGCTAAGAGATGGCTAATTATAACTAACTCGAAAATAAAAGAAAAACTAAAATATCTACTAAAACCCATGAAGAAATCGAAGTGGAAGAATGTTTTTGGCACTCCACCTAGGCCTTCTCTCCCTTTCCAAACCCTAAAAGACGATTTAAAATATCTTAGGGACTCTTTTAAATAGTTTTGGAACTCAATCTTTCACATCGCATCGAAAAATTTCACAAACCGACTTTAAATTTACGCAGTCGCGTGTACTTTTGATGCATCGAAGCTCCTTCAATGGGATCAAACACTCCTTCTATGGCATCGAAGGGTGCATGTATATGTCCAGCAAGAAAATTGAATTTTCTTAATTTTCGCGATGCCATCGAAGTTTGATGCCATCAAAGGGTGCATGAATATTTCCAGCAAGAAAATCAAATTTTCCTTGATTTTTGTTGTTTCGAACGAGAAACAAATGCATTCAATTTGTGGGAATTATCTTATTTGAACATAACAGAGAAAGTGTATGAAGAACAATCATTGTTTCATTAATACTGAATTCATTTACATCTCTAATATCCCTTTATTCTAAGATAGATCATTTAAAATACAGGAATTAACAAAGTTCAAATGTTGAATCTGAATATCAAATTCAGTAGCATTTCGACATGTGCTTTCATGATCTCTCTAGGAGGAATGTTGTGGGAGTTTGATAATCTGATGTTCCCTTTTTAAGCTTGTCCGTAATGCAAAAGGAGAACTCGAAGTGATGAAGATCAAACTTGACGATTTCGGGAGCATTTCAGCCTTTTCATCATTGGCTGTATAACAGCCTAGTTGCACGACCCGCGCAACGAACTTCTCTCCCTTCTCCTACCGTCAACTTCGTCTTCAGCTTTGACCTTCTTCTAAAATTCTTCCGACCCCCAGATGAGAGGGGGAGTGGGGTATTTATAGGTGGCCTCCACATGTGCGAACCCTCGATCTTTATGTCATAGGGCCCACCTTGTATCAAATCCAATCACCCATAACAGACCGCTTCTGATCTTGATTGCGCGTCCCACACAACACATGAAGTTGTTTACACGACCCGCGCAACCAACTATTTATTCCTCACCTCATCAAGTTATTTGTGCAACCCTTCAATCTTTTTTTCTATGATACTCAATTTTCTTTCTATGATACTCAATTTTCTTCTTTCTTCTTTCTATGATACTCAATTTTCTTCAACTATTTAATTTTATGATACTCAATTTTCTTCTTTCTTTCTTATTTCTACATTTCTCCTCAAATTTTCTATCCCTTCAATCTTCTTTCATCTTTTTTTGTGCTCCAACAAATGCCTCCTTAATCCGTTCTTTGTTCATTTGAATCAAAGAATTGGGATCAATCTTCCAAAATTCTGGACTTCCTAAAGTGGTTGCACGACCCCCCGCAACGGGCGCCCGAGTACTGTACTCGGACCTATCCTCTATAAGTAGCGGAACTCAGCTCATTTCATCATTTCCACCCTCTATAGCGAAGCTCTGTCTCGCTTAGTCCTCCTTACACAATCGAATCTGGTTGCACGACCCACGCAACGGACTTCTCGTTCGTGCCAAGCACAAACCCATTGCACGATTTCATGCTACTCTTTTAGTTGTGCGACCCGCGCAACTAACCCCTTAGCCAATTTTTTAGGACTTAGCAAATTTTCTGAACTTAGTAAATTTCCTCAACCTAATTCTTTAGAACTTGAACCTTCTCGTTATGGCCCGCACAAAAAGGACCTTCATCCCCGTCGATCCTCCTACTACACATTCTTCACACCAAGAATTACCGAACCCATCACCTCCTCAATCCACAGAATCTCCATCATCCCCAACCCAGCCTTTACGCAAGCACTTTAAAATAACTAGTAAGTGCCCTGCTTACATTAAAGAGCCGGTGCTTCCTACCTTTGATTTCACTGACCGAATCAACACACTTCCGTCTCCCATTTATAGAGCCATTTCCATGGGTGACCTCGAAAGACCTCCCAAGCATGGTCGCAAATATAACTAGGAGGAATGGTTGAAATCAATGACTCATCTTCAAACCATTAGTCAAAAACCCCTGGCTAGGGAAGATACTCCGCCCCCTTCTAAATCGAAGAAGACCCGTTGGAATAAAGCTCAAGAGTTCCAGGAGAAGATTAAGGAACACAACAGAAAGAAGCTGCAGAATTCCTGGGAATTAGTCCGTGCAATTGAGCGTATCATGAAATTTGATAACCCTTATAAACAAGGTATAACGGTGAAAAGTCCCTCTGTTGGCTTTGCCTCCACCTATGCTCCATGACACTACTTCATTAGCTGGCTTGGTGTATACTTCCCCTGGACCTTTGAAGTTTCAGAGAAAGCTTACATTCACTCTTCCTATATTTCACTCTGCTTCTTTCAAAAGAGAGCTATGGCGAAGAGATCATATGATTGGGTGAAAGATGTAATCTCTTCTAATGACAAGATCAATTATTTCCATTTCTGCCTGCATGATTATATGAAAGATACAGGTAAAATAAACATGAGAGCACTTACCTTTGGGGAAAGAGCATTTTTCTTGTCGATCCAATCGTGTAGTCTCCCGTTGAGGGAAGGAACAAAATTTTGGAGAGAACCATATTACCCAAGTCCTTTTGCTCGCCAATTCAGCTTTTACCAAGCAGTTCTGGAGGATTGCGGATTAGTGACCAGATGGATGCGAAGTTATAGAACTGGTCCATATAATTGGGCGATGATATGGAAGCAATTGTTGGACTGCCAAGTCAACTCTTCCTTCATCATTCCAGGCTGCGATCGTACCCTTCAGGCCTCATACAGTCACATGAGATGGTGGATTCACCAATCATATTTGGTAAGGAAAGGTTTGCCGGTGTTTAAGCCTATTTGACTTTCGCCACCGAGGCTCAGGGGTCGTACAATCGAAGAAGGGGTAGGTTTTATACCAGAGACAAGTCATGTCCCCTTTTCTGTTCATCTTTGCATTAAGATATTCATAGAAGAACCCATTCATGAATGAAAACCTAATAATACTCTGGAAGGATGGGTAGCCTATGGAGTCATTCGAGATTTTGAAAAAGTTCCCCGAGACCGCTCCGAGAGGATAGTTGAAGAGACAACGGGAGTCGTTTCTCTAATTTAAGAAGATGTTGTCAATCCTCCAGATCAATCAACTTCTTCAGCCAACTTCTTCTCTGACCCCAGGAGTATCCATCCTAGTCCCTCATCGCCGATGACAAGGTCTCGAACGCGCTCCCAAGCCTCTCCCCTTTCACCTCAAGAAGGGACTATTGCTTCCGCTTCCCCGGCTCTAGTCAGTACAACTCTTTAGCCAGGGAGTAGTCGGTCTCCTCTCTCGAAAGGGAAGTAAGTTGTAATTGAAGAAGTAAGCGAAGGAGATTCAGAGGGTGAAGGTTCGACCTCCTCGTCTAAAAATACCGCTTCTGGTGAATATGAGACTGAAGGGGAGGATGAAGATGATGACTATGAGGAAGGAGAAGTCGACATTGATGGCGTAGAAGACATTGCTGCGGAGGGTATTTTTGCCAATGAAGAACATTTCCCTTCAACTTCTGAAGCTATTCCTGATATCACTGTCCTTGCAAAGACTTCACTAATGATGGAGGAAGGAGAAGATGATGTCACGCCCCAAACTCAGAAACTGGGCTCACAAAATTCTTGATCACCAAATCCGATGCCGACAGCCTCCATAGTACCCCATTTTTGACTCCCAGTGGGCATACACTAGATTCTGATCCTGGGATCCTACAAGAAGGATTTCTAACATACATTTATCTCATAAGAAGCATAACCATAAGTTTACCCAAATCACTAAAGCAACATCATCATCACATACCCACTAATATAACAGTTGAATACAATGCTAAAAGGAAAATACATATGTATCAAAATTAAAGCTCCAGAAGTCCGCTGTATGCTCCAAGTTCAATGATGCTACGACCTAACGCCACCTGCACGCATCTATCGTGCATAAGCTTATAGAAAGCTTAGCGAGTGGTGAAAGTGTGTGTAAGGTAAGTGCCAAGTATATAATAAAGTCCATAAATCATACATCATCGGAATAAGAGAAAATACTAACAAGATCATGAATCATATGAAATCAGAGTAAGCGAAAATATACTGGTAAGTCCATGAGTCATATAATATTAGAGTATGCAATGTAGATCATAACGAGCCAAATATCATATATTGCGGATGCAATGCAATATGAGGATGTTACCAAGTCCGTCTAAGCCATATAAGTACAAAAACGTAGCAATCCAAAATGCCAAATGCCACGGATGAAATACAATATGCGATGCGAATGAAATGACCAAGCTGGAGTGAAGTTGGGATGATAGTACGTAGTATCACAAGCTATGGGGTCCATCACAAGGGAATTCTATCTAAAGTAATGCCATACCTAAATTTGGATAATCAAACACAATGTGGTAAACTCCTGATCTCAAGTTAGTCGCGCGCCCCAACCGAAATACTGGCCATTATGAAGGTACACGTAATAAATAGTTGCACACCACCAGCCCGAGTGGATGGTGAATGGATGAATGAATGAGTATGCAGCTCCTTCTCAATAAGTCTACGTATCAGTACTGTACATCTCTGGGATCATAACCGGGGTCTAGTACACTCTAAGTCAGCTACGCCTCACCGGTGGCCAGCGTAGCCCGTGAATGAATGAAAAAGACTTCACTACCCGCCTACTTGTAGTATACCAATGCCTGCCCAGCTCATCGATAGCGGACCCATTTGGGTGTTGGTCAAACTTAGCCTAGCTTACAACCCCCTCACTCGGGCAGATAAGGCCACACCCTCTCCTAATCGACCACAATACAGTGGGAGACATGACCTACTGGTATTCGGCACTCGGGCGCTCATGTATCCACTCGATCTAGACGTTGGGGCATCTTCTAATTTCGGAGGCTTAGGGACTTTCACCCACAGACATCCAAAGTGCCCAGATGCTCGAACCAAACATTTTCAGTATCCCATCTGGCCATCCACGACATGCCTGTGGAGGTCACAGCCTTAATGTCGCTAGGGCGTATAGTAATCACAATCACACAATGCAAGATGCATGAGTCATGTAGTCCAATCATGCATCAATCCCGCGCATACCATGCACTCGTGTAAGATAACTCCACCTATTAGGGAGTCCCTTAAACCATCTGTACTATGGCATATACAATGGTCAATCACATCTCATAATAAACATGTAGATGATGCGTATGGGCATGTATCATGATGTTATGTTGTCTTATACTCATAATCAGTATCAATAACCAGCATCAACAATCGGCCTTGACAATATGGACATTTAACCAACATTGCTCCCAAGGAATGGCCCACATAGAGCTTAACATATAGTGGACCCATGGCCTCACACAAGGGCCTAATATACAAAACCATGGGCCTTACTCAAGAGCTTAATACATATTACGATGGGCCTCTCTCATGGGCCTAATATACATCACAATGGGCTCCATCATCTGGCCCTCAAATGCACCACAATGGGCCTCATCACATAGGCCTCATATACATTACATTAGGCCTTAAACACGAGCTGAATACACATCACAATGGGCCTCAAATACGAACCGCATATACATCACATTAGGCCTTGTCAATCGGCCTCGATATTCGGCTTAGACAATCGGAATCGGCCTCGATAATTAGCATCGACAATCGGAATAGGCCTCGATAATCGGCCTATACAATCGGAATCGGCCTCGAACAATCGGCCTCGTCAATTAAAATCAGCCTCAACAATTGAAATTGGCCTCGATAATCGGTCTCAATAATCAGAATCGGCCTTAACAATCAGCCTCGACAATCGGAATCGGCCTCAATAATCAGAATCGGCCTCAATAATCGGAATCGACCTCAATAATCAGAATCGGCCTCAACAATTGGCCTCAGTAATCGAAATCGGCCTCGACAATCGAAATTGATCTCAATAATCAAGATCGGCCTCAACAATCAGAATTGGCTTCGACAACCAAAATTGGCCTCAATAATCGGCCTCGACAATCGGAATCGGCTTCAATAATTAGAATTGGCCTCAACAATCGACCTCGGCAATCGAAATCGGTCTCAAGAATCAGAATCCTCAACAATCAAAATTGGCCTCAACAATTGGCCTCGACAATCGGAATCGACCTCGGTAATCGGAATCGACCTCAACAATCGAAATCGGCCTCGACAATCAGAACCGGCCTCAACAATCAGAATCAGCCTCGATAATCAGAATCGGCCTTGATAATCAAAATCGGCCTTGATAATCAGAATCGGCCTCAACAATCGGAATTGACTTTGATAATCAGAATCGGCCTCGACAATCGGAATCGGTCTCAATAATCAGCCGAACAAGGCCTAAGGGAAGGTCACAATGTGGACATTAAACCATCATTGCCCATCAATGTGGCCATTTAACCAACATTGCTCCCAAGGAGTAGCCCACATAGAGCCAAACCTATAGTGGGCCCATGGCCTCACATAAGGACCTAATACACATCACTATAAGCCGCATGTACATCACGATGGGCCGCAATATATGAGCCAAAAAATACATCTCATTGAGCCTTACCAAATGGGCCAAAAATACGTCATGATGGGCCTCATCATATGGACCTTATACATCACATCAGGCCTTGCCCGTGGGCCTCAGATACATCACAATGGGCCACAACCCATGGGCTTCAAATACATAATAGGTGGGCCCTACACATAGGCCTCAAATATATGCAACAGGTGGGCCTCAAATACATCAAATTGGGCCCATTTTTCTAGGTGAGCTATCTACACCATACATCTTTATTTAGATATCATTTTAGAGCATTATCCAAACAATGAATCATATCAAAAGATCATCTGGACCATACCACAAATAACAATGGTGATAGTGATCAAAAGGTTAGTTGGACCACATCACAAATAGCAGTGGAGACAGTGATTTCCACTGTACAAAATTTCACAGGGGCCATCATAACATGTATTCTCCATCTAGTCTGTTCATAAGTCACAAGGACTTAAACCAACCTAAGAAACAAATATCATATTGGTCCAAAACTTCTGTGACTTAAAAGGGTTTCAATGGTAATGTCCAATCTCCATTGTTTTTGGCAATGTGGTCCACTTGATAACTAGATCTATTTTATTTTTCATCCCAAGCCCTAGGACGAGCTAATCCAATGGATGGACGATTTGGATGATTCACATACATCAGGGTGGGATCCACGTATGTGGCCCACCTAAGACGGCTCGCCAAAGGGATGGACGGTTCATATTAGGGGTCCACCTAACGGGTTGATGTCTAATACATCAGCCCATCTTATCTCAAAATAGGTGGGTCCCCACATGGGGCCCACCATGCTATATTTTATAATATATATGATACTATAATATTATATATATAATATAATATTATATATATAATATAATATTATATATATATATCCTGGCCGGTCTAGCGTCCAGGCCTTGGACAGCCTAGATGCGGACTGAATTCTTAGTGGGGTCCCACTGTCCCTGATGGACGCTGTGGATGAAACGCATACATCATATATAAGGTGGGGCCCACAAGCAACGACCACCAGCCAAATCCGTTGGTTAGGTGGGTCCCACATCTAGCCAAATGGCTTGCACACACTTCACTGTTAGCCACTTTCAGTAGGGATCAATACCAAGAACTCATTGTTATAATGAGGTACCTTTCACCTAGTCTACCACTTTGAACTATGGATCAGGGTAGTTCAGTGGGTGGGATTCCCACCGTCCCAACAATGGACGGTGTGGATCATCACCTACAATATGGTGGGCCACACCTTCTGATGGACGGAGTAGATATATCACATATTAGTGGGGCTCACTCCAACATAATGGATAGAGAGAGAGAGAGATACGTTAGAGATGGAGGGACCCAGCCACTATGGGCCCTTCCTATACAATACATACATCAAGATAGGTCCCACCATAAGTGAGCCCTTAAATCACAAAATTAAGTCATAAAATCACCCACCTCAAGATCTCTTCTACCTTCTTCCATCAACGCATTCTATAGCTCCAAAGAATGTGATCCAATGGTTGAGATGAGGCTTGGAGCGTGGGATTGGATGGTAGTAAGGTGGGCCACACATAGCTTTTCCTCTCCCATGGAAAATGTTTGGACGTTGGGTTGCTTGGGGTTTGCTTGAAAATAGAGAAAATGAGAGAGAGAGAGAGAGAGAGAGAGAGGATGGGATGTAAAGAGAGAGAGGGATGGGTGATGTGTACTTGACATGTAGGGATGGGTTGTAAGAGAGATAGTTGACTTTGGGGATGGTGTTATACTTGACATGATGTGATATAGTACTTGATTGATTGATGTGATTGATGGAATATTTTCTTGGGATTGCAAACGTGTGGCGTTCCTCGAACTTAACGCGGGCCCACATCTCCTGGCCCGAGTATTGCCTCGGTGTGTGACACGCGGTATCAAAACTGCGGTGACGACGCGGTCGCTAGGGTATAAGTCTTAGGTCGAGCCAACTCTGAAATACAGGATATGACTTAAGGTTGCACACAAATGCTGTTTATGCGTCGTAGGTCACCGAAATTCGACCGGGAGGACCACGGAAGCCTATGGAACAGTGTGGGCTAAGATACGGGTCTTATAAATGAACCCCTGGACTATGGTGAATATGGATATTCACCGAGTAAGAAAATCTTATTATTCTTTATTTGCTTTTCTTTTTTTCAGCATCATTTTTTTTCTTATATGTTATTATGTATTTTATTTTAGGTGCTCATATTGCCAGTACTAGGACGGTGGGTACTTCCCTTGTGGATTTTTCTCCTACTATATTAGTAGCTCCCTGAGGGTCTCTTTGGCTTCTTTGGTGCCCCCAAGGATAGTGTTTCACGCCCCAAACTCAGAAACTGGGCTCACAAAATTCTCGATCCTCGAATCTGGTACCGACAGCCTCCGTAGTACCCCATTCTCGGCTCCCGGCACCCATATACTAGGTTCCGATCTTGGGATCCTATGCGGAGAATTTTCAACATGAATTTGATTCACAATAAGTATAACCATAAGCATAACCCACGAACAATAACCAAGACACCATCATAAAATCCATTATGATAAAAAACTTTAAGGTACGATGCACATAAAGTGAAATACAATGATAATAATAACGGAAACTCCTGAAGCTCGACTGCACGCTCCTTCTTCTACTAAGTTATGGCTGCATCCTGGCATCACTTGCATGCATTAATTATGTATAAGCTTATAGAAAGCTTAAAGGGTGGTGTAAGTGTGTACGCAATATGAGCATGCTCAGAATGTAATATCAGAGTAATGCGGAATCATGCTGATGAGTCCATGAATGCAACCAGCCATATTAAGGTTATGCGATGTAAGGCATGAATGTTATCGGCCACACCAAGGCCATACGATACAAGGCCTACATAGCCAATGTCATGTGTAAGATGCAGCTCAAGCATACCAATCCACATATCAATCCAGCTCATCAATGGAGCATCATATATCAATATAGTTCTCAATAGATAATCACTAGGGTTTAGTACACTCCAAATGGCACTGCCCCTTCCTCAGGTGCGCAATCCAAGTGGGCATAAGAAACCTCACTATCTGCCTGGCCAATAGCCTATCAATACCTATCTGGCACGTTGATAGCGGACCCATTTACGAGCTGATCATACTCATCCAAGCGATTGTCCCCTACCCTTGGGTGGGTAAGGCCACACCCCCTTCTAACCAACCACGACACAGTGGAAGATGCGGCCTTCTAGTATTCAGCCCTCGTGCGCTCATGTATCCACTCGGTCTCGACGTTGGAGCGTCTTCCGGTACCGTCAGGTTTAAGGATTTTCACCTAGGGACATCTATGGCACCCCAATGCTAATAACAGTATTTTCGTTGTCCAATCCTGCTATCTATTATATGCCTATAGAGGCTATGGCCCTAATGTCACTAGGACGTACAGTAATCACAACATGCAATGCAAGATACATGAGTCATATAATCCAGTCATGCATCAATCTTGCACATACTGTGCACTCACGTGAGATAATCTCCGCCTATCAGGGAGTCTTATAACAACCTGCCCAATGGTATATGCAATGGTCAACCACATCTCATATCAAGCATACAGATGATGCGTATGGGCATGTATCATGATGATATGCTAAGCATGCTCATAATCGGTGTCGATAACTGGCATCGATAATCGACATCGACAATCGACCTTGACAATCAACCTCGATAATCGGCCTATATGCAAGGCGGGGTCCATAGATGAACAGCCAATCTAAACCATAATATGAAGATCGACCCTCGACCGTGGATATATCAAATTCGATAGCACGGAGCCATCCGTTTGCAGTGATAATGGACCACACAACATCAATGGGGCCCAATAATTTGGGTTAACCCACTAAGAGAATGATGAGAATGGGCCTAACAAGGCCTACGGGAAGGTCACAATGTGGACATTCAACCATCATTGCCCATCAACGTGGACCTTTAACCAACATTGCTCCCAAAGGATGGCCCATATAGAGCCAAGCGTATAGTGGACCCATGGCCTCATACAAAGGCCTAATATACGTCACAATGGGCCTCACTCAAGGGCCACATATACACACATCGGGCCTCACCATATGGGCCTCATATATATCACGTTGGGCCTCACACATGGGCCACATATATACCATATCGAGACTCACTTATGGTCCTTATATACATCACATTGGGCCTCAACCCATGGACCTCAAATACATCTCAATGGGCCTCATATATATCAAGTGGGCCACATCACATGGGCCGCACCAATGGGCCTCATATACATCAAGTGGGCCACATCACATGGGCTGCACCAATGGGCCTCATATACATCAAGTGGGCCACATCACATGGGCCTTACCAGTGGGCCTCATATACATTAAGTGGGTCGCATCAATGGGCCTTACCAATGGGCCTTATATATATCGAGTGGGATGCATCAATGGGCCATGCCAATGGGCCTCAAATATATCAAGTGGGCCGCATCAATGGACCACGCTATCTACACCATTCATCTATTTTAAGAGGTTATTTTGGAGCATTACCCAAATGAATCATAATGGAAGATCATCTGAACCATACCACAAATAGCAGTGAGATAATGATTTCCACTGTTTAATCCTCAAAGGGCCACCATAACGTTTATTTTCCATCTAATCTGTTCATATGGTCACACATACCTGAATTAAGAGGAAAAATGAATATCATTTAGATCCAGAATTTTTGTGCTCCCAAAAGGATTTCAATGGTGGACGTTCAACTCTCCACTGGTTTGCAGTGTGGCCCACATAATAGACGGTGTGGATATAACATATACATCAGCGGTGGGTCCCACGTACACATTCAAGAGATGGGGATAGGTCCAAATTTCAGGTGGGACCCACATAACTTGCTGACGTCAACGTACCAGCTTTATAGTTGGTGTGAGGTGGTCCAGCCAATCACCGTCCAGAGATTGGACAGTGATGATACAATACATATGGGGTGGGTCCCACCCATCCAGGATGTTGGACGGTATGGATTTAACACATACCTCATGATAGGGCCAATAGATGGATGGTTGGCGTGGATGAAACCCATACATTTGGTGGGTCTCACGGAAGTGATGTTAATACATCAGATGTAGCTGGTGTGGGGATCTTAACCAATCCATCTAGCAGGTGGATCCCACATGGGGCCCACCACATACATATATATATATATATGTATAATATAAATTTTTTATTATTATTATATTATATTATTTTATTTTAGTTTTTATTTTGAAAGGGTCCAGCATCCAGACCCTGGACACTGGACGGATAGTGTGGATACATCACAGAGGGTCCCAACGTTCAAGGGTCTAGATGGTGTGGATCCAACACAACATCAAGGTGGGTCCACACATGTGGCCCACCTCCACTTTGGATTAATCTAATATGTGTTTTCTCTATATCTAGGCCTATCCAGACAGTCGGGTAGCAAGCCCATCCGCTGGACAGTCCAGCAAGATGGGCCCCACAAGTAGATGGCATGGATAAAACACATCATGGTGGGCCACACATCTCATCACCAACATCACCGTACAAAAGGAAAAGAGAGACAGAGAGAGAGAGAGAGAGAGAGAGACAGAGAGAGACAGAGAGATAGAGAGATGGTGTAGTGGAGGGACCCCGCCACTATGGGCCCCTATTTGATCACACACATACATCAAAACGGGTCCCATCATAAGTGGGCCCTTAAATGGAAATCAACGGTGGATCACCTACCTATTGACCTTCTTCTTTAGCTCCTTGGAATGCTAATCTCCTAAGCTCATTCTTTGATGGAGGATGATGAAATTTGGATGATGAGATGTGGGGGGTAAGAAGGGGGCCACACCTAGCTCTTTGGAGTAGCTTGGACATTGGCTCTCTTGGATTGCTTGAGAAATGGTTTGTGAAAGAGAGAGAGAGAGAGAGAGAGAGAGAGAGAGAGAGAGAGAGAGAGGTGATGTAAGAGTGAGTGATGGGTGATGGGTGAGTGTAAGAAAGGGATGGGTGGAGAGAGGAAAAGTTGACTTTGGGAATGGGTGAGGTATGGTTGTTGTAAGGGGAGTGATGGGATGTGTACTTGACTTGAGTTGATTGATTGATGTGATGGGTTATAGAGATTCTCTCAGAATTCGCAATGTACGGCATTTTCCATGAAATTAACGCGGGCCCACAACTCCTGGCCTGAGTATCGCATCGACGCATGAGACGCAGCGACGGCGTGGTCGCTAGGATACAAGTTTCAAGTTGAGCTGATACGGGTTGAAAGGGTGCGACTCAGGGTCATGCACAAATGCTATGTATGCATCGCGGGTTGCTAGAATTTGACTAGGAGGACCGTGGGAGTCTACGAAACAGTACGGTCTAGGATACATGCCTTACATAGTGGCACGTGGAACTATTTTTCTGATGAAGCCAACTGATCTGCTAACTTCCACTACCATAGATTCAAACACCGATGCTAGAGCTCCTTTTACTGAGATGGTAGGATTTGGTCTTCCTCTTACCAGAGAAATGCAATCTCCTGTTGTTCCATTGCTAGCAAAAGGTATATTTCTTTCCTTGTTTACGTTTCTCTTATCATTTATATTTACAGTTCTACTATAACTTTACCTTTTCATTTTTTAACAGGGAACTTACCTCAGAGCGGCACAACTAGTTCCAGTTCTGTTGCCACCTTATCGGATATGTTGTCTTTTGAGAAGATTCCCACATACAAGTTAACATTGATTAGGAACTCCATGTCGGCAATAGTCGAAATGTTTAAAGACCTTGATTAATGGTCGGATCTAGTAGTTGCCATAAATGTTCTAGATAGTGCTGCAAGGATGGCCAAAGTCAATGTTTCTTCTGTGTGCGATGCTCTCTTGAGATTTCATAATTCAATAGTTGCTTTAAAGTCAGCTGAAACTACGGTTGTTCCCCCAGAAATCTTGGAGTATGGGAGACAATTAGCATCTTCCAGAGAGAAAGTTTCCTAGATTACTCCCATCATCTCTCGTCATGACCAAGAACAGTTATCCTTGCGAGAGCAATTGAAGACTTTTGCTAATAATAAGACGACTATCCAGAACCGTATTGCTCTTTTGAAGCAAGAGATCGTTCAGTTGGATAAGCAGGATTTAGAGGAAGATTTGAATATCGAGAGAGTACAGGAAAAGATACAATCCAGTCTTCATTATGTGGACACCAAGCGGTCTGAATTGGCCAAGAACGAAGAGCTAATTGCTTCATTGGAGAAAAAGTTAGCTGGCATTCCAAATCCTACCATAATCATTTCAAATGCCAAATTGGAACATGTAGCTGCTCAAGTTCATCTTCAAGAAAATTTGCAACAACACTTAGCAGCATTAGTCATGGTAGGGGAGTTATGAGAGATGAAACTTTGTCGAATTTTCTTTTGTTATTACAAGTACTCTTTGAATTGCAAGCCATACAAGTATTTTGTGATGTTCTTGAAAATGATTGTCTCTTTTGTATTTTCTTTTTATACTTATGCATATGTGTTTATGCAATATTTTGATTGATGAATTATACTTTTATTTAAGCATCTCTTATGACTGTTAGTAAGGGATTTCCTACATGATTCTCGTCCTAGTTGGCGGCACTAAGTTTCAGTATAGTTAGATAATCACACACAGTTTATGTTCTTGAGTAGTGGAGTCAGGTCTCACCTAATTGTCTCTGTAACTCTTATGAGTTCACTGGACTTCTCATAGCCTGGTGAGTTCACAAACCGCGATCCATTAGAGGGGCCTAGTGAAGCTATCGGGGCCGTGAACTCGGTTGGACTTACGCACAGGGTTGTCCGCAGTAACTCTCTAGAGTTCACGGAGCGCATAAGGCGACCTTTGGGGTACCGAATCTAGGGCCACCAGTCCATCAATGTGTAGGTTTAGGCCCTTCCTCATGAGTTAATCAAGCTAGAGATCTGGGGGATCTTACGCATGGTTGGCCTATCTATAAACATGGCCAAAGAACTCACACTACATCTTGTGTTTTCTTTGCCTACAAGGTCGGACCCATTCATGGGAGGGTAGTTTCATCTATTACCCATGACGTTGTCGGAAAGCTATACAGACGGCAGGGGTGTTACACGCGACTAGCCGTTGAGGACTTTTGGTCCTTTTAGGACTTCCAGTTGCTGGCTTCGTCCACAGCCCGCATGAGTATGCATATAATGGCCTTCACAGGCTTTTTAAGGCCACTGGCTTTTCATTACTGCCCGAATGATGAAAATGATAGGTCTTATGTGTAGCTGGCCATTTTTGGGCTTGACTAGGTTGCCTTAAAAGATAATAGTAGGTAATCATCATTGTCACGAGAATGATAAATATCTCTGATTGAGATTGATACATCACCACTTCTGCTAATATCTTCAATGATATTCATATGTGTTGTTCATAATATATCAGCTTGGTGATGATACCAATTTCAGCAAAATTCTATAAAGCTCGCTTGATGATGATAGTGATGGTCACTTTCCTTTTGTAACAATCGTTGACATGTAATCTTGGTGCGCTCGCAAATTTCTTCTTTATTCATTCATCTGACGAGTACATGGCCATGACCTTTGCTTATACTTGCCCCCTTTTGATGCGGGAGTATTATTCGGATAATATGTTGGATCAAAATCGGATGTTTCTTCATTGGTGATATCTTTTAATGAAGCGAGCATTGACCGGTATACTTATACCTCATCCTTCTTGATCTACAACTCTATACACCCCATTAGAATATACTTCTTTTATTATGTATGGCCCATCCCATTTGGGTTCGAATTTGCCCCCAGTCCTATGGGTGATCACTATCAGTCTCTTCAACATTAGCACCATATCCCCTTTTTTGAAAGAGTGATACTTGACTTATTTATCAAAGGCAGCCGATATCCTTGCCTGATACAATTGTAATTGTTGTCTCTGCAATTTTTCAGGATTTTTTCTTTCTGACCCCGAAATTTTAAAACATGATTTTTCTGACCCTGAATTTTCAAGATTCCTTTTCCTTGGTTTCTTCACTTCAAATCTTTAATTTCCTTTAATCCTCAATTGGTTTCCTTGAATCTTTAGTATGTGAATTCTTCATTAATGACTTCTAAATATTTGATTATTTATTATATTCTTTTGAACTCTAAATCCATCCTTCTAAGTGCATATTCATCTTTGACTTCTGAATCACCTCGCATGATAAAAACATATATAATTAAATCAAATCAACACTTAAATGTCAGGAAAACTAATATAATTAAAGGGTTAAATATACAATATTTGAGTCTCAATAGGTGTTCATTATTCGAAACACATCTCTTAATGATTTGGTCTGGGTAATATTTAAACAGGTAAGGATCATCCTAGAAAAAACTACATACCTCAGTTAAAAATCTTATCTTATCTTATGATGTCCAATGGATCGGCATTTTACCTATCACAAGATAATTTGTTATATCAACATACCAAGGTAATTGGGAGATAGTAAATAATTGTTCATTTGGAAAAATGTCTTTGATTGGTGAACTCTCAATGGAATCTAAAAGAACTAGTCAAGACAAGTGGTTTGTTAGTATGTTCTCTAATCCTTTCTTATCACATATTTCTAATTCAAATTCTTAGAGTAGGAGGATCCATCTCAGAAGACGGGACTTAGCATCCTTCTTTGAAATAAGATACTTGAGCGTTGCTTGGTCAGTGAAAATTATAATTTTTTATCCAATCAACTAAGATCTGAATTTGTTGAGAGCAAAGACTATGGTAAGGTGTTCATTTTCTGTGATGGAGTAATTTATCGGGGCACCATTCAACGTTCTTCTTAGTAGATAATATTCATAACCCCAAGTGTAAGGTCACGATGTAGTAATAATCTTGGTGAGATAGAGGTCGAATCCACAGGGACTAATCTTATGTGTTTTCTGAAAGCAACTAAAAAAAAGATGAAAACCTAAATTTGGAATATTTGAGAAAGTAATTGTGATTAAAATAATTAAAAGTAGTGAATTTAAAGGTGGAAAACTAGGGTTTCCACGGATCCACTTGTAGAGATCAGGGAGATCTATGCTTGATTCATAAACACAACTGGAATCAGAGTCTTATCTTATCCAATTGGAAGATATCTCAGTAAAATTAATATGAACTTCCTTTGACCTAATTCTCAATGGAAGAGAGGTGTGAGACTAGAAGTGATTCCATCACAAAACCATGCCCATGAGACAATGGCTCACAACAGGATTTACCAATCCTACAACCAATCTGAGAGAGTTATGAAAGTTAGGGAGGATTCCATCACCCAACCATGCCCAAGGGATGATGGTGAACAATAGGATTTTCTAATTTTACAATCTCAAAACATGAAAATAACATACTCAAAGCTATCGCAGATCTATTATAATTTGAGTCACAACAAACCATTAAAAACCGAAAGTATTCGTTATAATCAAACTAGAATCAAAGATAGTTCAATATAAACATAAATCAAAGTAATAGAAAACAACCCATCATTCTACAAGCTTCACTTCTTAGCCCTAGCCAAGAGGTTTAGCCAATCATAGACATGATTGAACTAGAATCTCTTAAGAAAATCATAAAAACTACTAAGAAAAAGGAAGAAAAACTCTTCGTGACTACTCCTCCACTCCACTCTCCAAAGCTTATATGATGCCTAGGGATGCCCTAGGAACCCCTATTTATAGTTGCAACTTAAACTTTCACACCAAATTGGAAAATTTTGGAAACCGCTTTAAATTTTCGCACTTTGTGTGTTGTCCGCGTAACCTTAGACTAGTCAAGGAAATCCTTGGAATAGTCGAGGGTGACCTGATTTTATCGATTTTAGTTGCTGGAGTTCAAGTCAAGGCAGCTCGACTGGTCAAGCTAGGACTGGTTGAGCGTACGCAGGATTAGTCAAGCCGGATCTAGGACTGGTCAAGGATCACACAAATTCACTTCAAAACTCTGATTTTCTTCATTCTTGACTTAATTTTCTTAGATCTTCAGTATGTGCATTCTTCATTCTTGGTCTTGGTGATTCGTGAGCATTAAATCCATACTTTTAACATCATTTTTAATCCAAGCTCTTGAATTCACCTTGCACCACAAATATGATTAAAATAGAACATTAAGCATTATCATGTTCATAAAACTAAGGAATAACTGGGGTCCAATATACAATATTTGACCCTCAACACAATCCCCAACCAGCATTTTACTAGTCCTGAGCAAAGTATGCTAAAAATAAGTTTAATGTGCAATGTTCAACCTTTTTCAGAAAATAATCTTTTGTGTATTAAGTATGCATGAGTAGACTTAAGATGAGAAAGTGAGTTTTTAAAAACCTAGAGCTGAACCACATAAGCAATCGATTAAATAAATCCTTTATCCATTAGGTCAGAGCATAGTTCACATATCAAGTTTTTCAACGTGCTCAGTGAAAATACTATCTTTTCATAATGTTAGCCATGCTCATCACTTCAAGATTGGTCGAAAACCCAAGTACTGATTCCGAACTTATCCCCTTTTCCTTCTTTTTTCAGTTTTTGATTTTATATCGACGGTCATATTTATTCAGTCTTTTGATCTTTTCCTATTTTTTTTAGACATTACATCCTTTTCAAAGACATTTTTCATTCCCCTCAAAGATGTTGTCATTCTTCATTCTTTATAAAATCTTTGTCAATCTCCTATTTTTTTATAAATTGGTTTTTTTTCTTCTTTTAAGGTAGATAAAATTCTCAAAACTTGGTTCTCAATATCTTTCAATGATCATCATACTAACAACTAGAAACTCTAGAACTATTCATAGAAAATAATTTAAATAACATAATATTCGAACTTTCTCTTAATCAATTGAATGTAAGAACCATAAGTGATAGATCACTTAGTTGCTCCAACTCCAACAATTTCAAATTTTGATTTCTATCTTATCATCATACTCAAAACAGTCTTAAATTCACAACTTATCGCTCTCCACAGATAAACATTGAAAACTTTTCAAAAAAATTCACAATTTTTGCTCAAAGACTAAGAAAACACTGATTAGCTAGCCTAATCCACTCCCCCCAACCTAAAATCTACATTGTCCTCAATATAAAAGATATAAGCATGAAATGCACATGAGATAATAAAAGTAAAGGGGAAGTGATGGAAAGGTAGTACCTGAAGAAGAAATCTTAAGGCTTTTTCCAAAGGATTTCAGCATGAAGGTGGGTTAGCACAAGAGTTAAACCAACAAAAAGCAAACTATCCTAAAATAAATGGAAAACAAACTATCCTAAATAGCATAAAGTTGACTATCTTAATCATAACATGAAAGCAATAAACTAATCATAAAGTAGGAAAGCAGGGGAAAAGCTACTCAGTCATGCCGTAAGGTTCCTCCTCTGGCTAATACCTTGATCAATTTCTCTATATGTTTCTCAACAAGATCATCCAAAAGCCCTTTTTGCAATAGGCTTAGATACCCTGGAGCATGACCTTCTAGAGAAATTTATGGACCTCAGCATAAGGTTTTCTTTTAATCTCTTGAAGTGTCCAAAGTATATATGATTCACCTATGACAGAAAAAGTTTTAGAGTTAGCATAACATGGTAAATCAGAGTCTACACATAGATGAAATTCAGAAAAATTCTCAGAAAGTGATGTAGTCTCGACACGTTCCAAAGTTTAAGACTCCGGTTCAATTTTTAACTCCTCCTTTATTGGTAAACATTTAGGATCTAAGGAAGGATGGGCTTCAAAATAAGGGTTTTCTCGGTTAGTAACAACTACCGAGATGTTGTCTTGCAAGGCATTCACCACATCTTATATCATGTGATCGTTTGAATCTGTAAAGTGTGCCAAGCAATTGTCCAAAGAGTTAAAACATTCAGTTGAAAGGAGTTCATTCACCACATCGAGATCTGTGATGATATGCCCAATAACTCCTTTATCTTTTTCAAGAGTAAAAATGATCATACTCTCTTGTTTGTTTGTTTTTTCTCTAGGTGGGATGAAATCACCACCAGGTATGTCTCTTCTTAACCTAAGTAAACATATTTCAAACCAAAGGGCAAAGGTTTTAGGTCAAGCTTTGGTGCCTTGAGGTTAGACGGTAAAGGCACTACATCAGTTTGGGGCAATTTTTTGAATTGTGGCCTCCACCAGTTAACTTCAAGTACCGGCACATCATCAAGTATGGCACCCATCTCCCTAATCATATCATCATCCAAATCATGGAAGTGGGCCAAGCACGTTTCTAGAGGGTCAAAGGATAAGGTTAGAAGTGCTCTATCTTCCACGAAAGAGTCAATCATGTTAATATCATGGAAATCATCGTCATCCTCTAACTGTCGGCCCGTATTGAAAAAGATGTTTAACTCCAATGTCATATTTCCAAAAGACATACTCATAACTCCATTCTCGTAATTAATGATTGCATTTGAAGTGGCAAAGAATGGGTGACTAAGAATGACAGGAATTTGAGTGCTCATGTTCTGATGGGTTCCGTATCCAGGATGATAAAATCTACCAGGTAGTGAAATCTGTCAACTTAAACCAACACATCCTCAATTACCCCTCTCGGTTTACGAACTGAGTGATCAGCAAGTTATAATGTGGTTAGGGTGAGTTTTAATTCACCTATCACCTAAACCTAGTTGTTTGTAAACCAATTAAGGAATCAGATTTATGCTCGCTCCTAAATTAAGAAGTGTGTGCTCAATGCAGTAATTCCCAATTACACAAGCGACTGTTGGGCTACCGGGATCTTTGTATTTCTATGGCATATATTACTTTAGGATGACACTCACTTTTTCAGTTAAAAAGATTTTCTTTTGAATATTTTGTCATCTTTTGTTCGTAAACAAGTCTTTCAGAAATTTGGCATATGAAGGTATTTGTTTAACCGCATCCAGTAAAGGAATATTGACCTTCGCTTGTTTCAACACCTCTAGAATGTCCTGAGAGTTAGAGAGAGGTTTTGGTGCAACTAACCGTTGGGGGAATGGGGCAATCGGCTTAACTTAAAGTTCTAGTTCTAACCCATGTGGGGCAATGCAAGGTCTATCATCCATGTCTTCTTCCGGGTCCTTAGACTTTTCAGTCCTTACTAGCATAGATTTGTCATTTTTTTTTTCCACTCCTAAGAGTGGTGATAGACTTAGCTTGTTCCCTATATTGATTTGAAGAGCTTGGGTCACTAATTTTATATTGTGGTTTAGGGTTAGGGAGAGGTTCGGTCGAAAGGATCCCTTTCTCCCCAATCGAAAATTTTGTTTCACGCTCTTGTATGGCCTTTGAAAGGTCTTGAATGGCTTGCAATATACTCTAATTGAGAAGCCCTTGATTTTAAAGGTGTTTTAATACTAGATCCTCTTGAAGGTTCCCTTGATTCAGGAATTGGTTAGAGAATCCTTAAGGAGTAGCAGTTTGTCCATTCCTCCAGCTGAAGTTATATGTATTTGAGGTGGGTCCACTGAAAGGTCTTTAGTAGTTGTTCACGGTATTTGATTACTCATTCGAAATTTCTTAAAAAGTAGGTTTTGTTGGACAATTTTCAGTTGTATGTATGTTACAAGCACAAATACCGCAAATAACTTTCTTAGGCTTATCCTTCTTAAGTTTCATGGCCTCGAGTAGTTTTCTTGTGAGACTAGCCACTTTAGCATTTATATCATGTTCCTCCTTTAAAATATACATTCCTCTCCTTTCCTTTGATTGAGTAGCCTTAGAAATGGTGGGTTTTGGGGAGATGTCCCATGATTGTGCATTTTCAGCAAGTCTTTTTAAATAGTCCCACACATCATCGATATCTTTGTTCATGAATTCCCCACTGCACATCATCTCGACTAATTGGTGCATGGAAGATGTCAGTCCATCGTAGAAGAAATTTGTGATGCACCACATTTCAAAACCGTGTTGTGGGCATGAACTAACAAGTTCCTTGAACCTCTCCCAACATTGGAAGAATGTTTCATCTTCCTTTTGGGCAAAGTTCATGATTGACTTTCTGAGGGTGTTCGTTTTATGGTATGGGAAAATTTTCTTGATAAACTCCCTTATCATGTCGTTCCATCTACCAATCAATCGTGGATATAGTGAGTGTAACCATGTCTTAGCCTTTTCTTTTAAGAAAAATGGAAAAAGTTTCAGACACATTAGGAAAGTATAAAGTGGCTATTATCTCATCAAACTCTCTCAAATGTAGACATGGATTTTCATATTCAAGTCCATGAAATTTTGGAAGGAGTTTGATCACTCCCGGTTTGATATTCATATGTCCTGCATTCTCTGAAAAAACCATGCATGAAGGCTTGCTCACCCCCGCCGATTGTAAATAGTCTCGCAAAGTACGAGGCAGGGGTGCTTGATGCACCTCATTCTCATCCTAGACTTCCTCAACTCGAGGTTGAGGTTGTCTTCCCAGTTGATTAACGGGTTGATTAGCAGCCATAACCTCAATTAACTCTGATGATCTCGAGTGGTGTCTAATCCTATGATGGATAGATAACCCCTCAACCAATCCTCTTTCACTCAAAAGACGTCGAGTGCCACCACGAACCCACTTGGGCATGAAACACTCTCAGCCCTCAATTTCAGATTCTAACCTAAACCTAAAAGAAAGAAAGGAAATAAAAATCTAGAAATAGAAAGAGAGAGAGAGAGAGAGAGAGAGAGAGAGAGAGAGAATTGGAAAGAAGTTACCAAATTAGAAGTTCCTAATTAAAATCCTGCAAAACAAAACAAAACAAGTCATTTTCTAAAAATAGAAATTCTAAAATTAGAAAGTTCCTAAAAATAAAATTAGAAAGTAACTAGTTTTAAAAACGAGAAAGGAAAGTACCTAAAAACAGAAAATAGAAAGTTTCTAAAAAAAACTAATTAGAAAAGTTCTAAACTTAGAATTAGAAAGTAAGTTTCTAAAAATACAAGAAATCCTAGAATTACAAAATTTCTAAAAACAGAAAACAAACTCTAATCTAAAAAATAGAAAATAGAAAAACTCTAATCTTAACCTAATTCTAAAACTAGCTAATCTCAAAAAAATGCAACTGTTAATCCCCGGCAACGGCACTAAAAACTTGTTCACAACCCCAAGTGTAGGGTCACGATGTAGTAATAATCTCGGTGAGATAGAGGTCGAATCCATAGGGACTAATCTTGTGTGTTTTTTAAAAACAACTAAAAGAAGAACTAGAAAAAGATGAAAACCTAAATCTGGAATATTTGAGAGAGTAATTGTAATTAAAGTAATTAAAAGTAGTGAATTTAAAGGTGGAAAACTGGGGTTTCCAAGGATCCACTTTTAGATATCAGGGAGATCTATGCTTGATTCATGAACACTACTGGAATCAGAGTCCCATCTTATCCAATTGGAAGATATCTCAGTAAAATCAATCTGAACTTCCTTTGACCTAATTCTCGATGGAAGAGTGGTGTGAGAACTAGAAGTGATTCCATCACAAAACCATGTCAATGAGACAATGGCTCACAATAGGATTTACCAATCCTACAACCAATCTGAGAGGGTTGTGAAAGTTAGGGAGGATTCCATCACCCAACCATGCCCAAGGGACGATGGTAAACAACAGGATTTCTTAATTTCATAATCTCAAAACATGAAAAGAACATACTCAAAGTTATCGCAGATCTATTGTAATCTGAGTCGCAACAAACCATTAAAAACTAAAAGTATTCCTTATAATCATATTAGAATGAAAGATAGTTCAATATAAATATGAATCAAAGTAATAAAAAATAATCCATCATGCTACAAGCTTCACCTCTTCGCCCTAGCCAAGAGGTTTACCCAACCATAGACACGATTGAACTAGAATCTCTTAAGAAAATCATAAAACTACTAAGGAAAAGGAAGAGAAACTCTTGGTGACGGCTCCTCTACGCCTTTACTCCACTCCCTAAAGCTTAGATGATGCATAGGGATGCCCTAGGGACCCCTATTTATAGTTTTGCGACTTAAACTTTCACACCGAGTTGGAAAAATCTGGAAACCGTTTCAAATTTTTGCACTTTTTGTGTTGTCCGTGTAACCTTGGACTAGTCGAGGGTGACCTTATTTTAACGATTTTAGTTGTTAGAGTTCGAGTCGAGGAAGCTCGACTGGTCGACCCAGGACTGGTCGAGTAGAGTCCAGGACTGGTCGAGCGTATGTAGGACTAGTCGAGCTGGAGCCAGGACTGATCGAGGATCACGCAAGTTCACTTCAAAACTCTGATTTTCTTCATTCTTGACTTGATTTTCTTAGATCTTCAGTATGTGCATTCTTAGTCTTGGTGATTCTTGAGCATTAAATCCATGCTTTTAACATCATTTTTAATCCAAGCTCTTGAATTCACCTTGCACCACAAACAATAGAACATTAAGCATTATCATGTTCATAAAACTAAGGAATAACTGGGGTCCAATATACAATATTTGACCCTCAACAGATAACACACGGTTTCTTGTCCTTCCTTTAGCCTAACATAGCTCCAATATCATAGTCACTAGTATTACACATGATTTCAAAATGAATGCCCCAATCGAGTGGCTGCATGATTGGTGCGGTTGTCAAGATACCCTTTATCTTTGTAAAAGCTTATTGGCATGAATTAGTCTACTCCAATGGGACATCCTTTTGAAGTAGGTTGTAAAACCTGTATCCTAGCCCGTACCATTCCGTAGGTTTTCGCGATCCTTCCAATCGAATTCTAGCGATCCGCGATCTGTTATCGGCATTTGCGTGCAACCCTAAGTTATATCCCGTATTTTAGAGTTGGCTTGACCCAAGACTTGTACCCTAGTGACCGCGCCGTCGACGCAGTTCCGATGCCGCATCTCGCGCACTGAGGAGATATCCAGGCCAAGAGATGTGGGGGCCCGCGTTCAGTTCAAGGAAAACGTCGTGCGTTGCAAAACCTAAGAAAAAAATCTCTACAACATGTCACCTCAATCAATCAATCAATCCCATCAAGGGTCAAATACACATCAACTTTTTACCCATTCCTAAGCAACCCCTAAAGTCAACACACTCTCTCCACCTATCAAGTACACCAAGAGATGGGGGGCCCGCCATCGTCAGCGCTGCATCTATCCATCACATCATCCCATCCTCTCTCTCTCTCTCTCTCTCTCTCTCTCTCTCTCTCTCTCTCTCTCTCTCTCTCTCTCTCTCTCTCTCTCTCTCTCTCTCTCATTTTCTCCATTTTCAAGCAAGCTCCCAAGAGCAACCATCCATGGTTTTCTAAGGTGAGGGAGATGTCATGTGTGGCCCACCTTCCTACCACCCAATCCAACCGTCCAATCTCCATCTTTCTTCATCAAAGTCGAAGCCAAGGAGCTTAGCTTGCCATTGATCCAAGAAGAACCAGAAAAGGTGGGTGATTTATGATTTGATTTGATGATTTTAGGGCCCACATATGGTGGGACCCATGTTGATGTATGTTTTGTGTCTAGGAGGGGGCCATAGTGGCGGGGTCCCTCTCATTTTCACTGTTCTCTCTCTTTCTCTCTCTCCCTTTTCTTTTATGGTGAAGACAATAATGGGTGTGGCCCGCTTGATCCACACCGTGCAGCCGTGATGACCCACCTCAATGTATGTATGCATCCTACCGTCCATCCACTGGACCGGCTTGGACGGTGTTGTAGGGCCACACCGTGATGTATTTGTTCATCCACACTGTCCAGACGATCTGGACGGTGTTGGACGGTTGTGCATAGTGCTGTGGGGACCACACAATGATGTATGTATTTTATCCAGCTGCCCATCTGGCTGGAACGGTGGACCCCACCATGAAATATGCTCTTATCTAAACCGTTCATCTGCTGCTGCCCAGCAGCTGGACCTGCTCCAACGTCAGCAGACTAGTGGGTGTTGAACATGAGGTATGTGTTATTTCCATACCTTCCAGCCGTGTGGGATCACCATGATGTGGGTTTTGATCTACACCATCCATCATGTGGACCCACCTCTATGTACGTCTGCACCCAGGCCGTCCATTCATGTGGGACCTACCATGATGAATGTGTTTCATTAGCTGACCGAGACGCTGGACGCTGACTTCCCTCACTCTCTCTCTCGCACATACACACGTATATACGTGTATGATATATATAATTTTATATATAATATATATATATATATATGGTGGGCCACACCAGGTGGACCCACCTTTAATATACGTGATCTGTACCATCCAGATAGGTCTAGACGGTGGATCTAAACACCCCACCTTCTTATATATATATAGTATAATATATAATATTTCTATGGGCCCCACGTGGGACCCACCTTTAGTGCTGGCTAGCTGGCCAGCGTATCTACATCAGCTATATGTAGTAGCTGTACTACGGTCAGCTGCGAGGTGCAATCCTCACCATCCAGAGGTCTGGACAGTGGGACCCACCACTAATGGATGATTTCCATCCAAACCGTCCATCCTATTTGCAGGGACGGGCAGGAGCTTTGAGTAGCCATCTTATGTATAGTTTAAATCCAAACCGTCCGTCCGCTTTGAGCAAAGACTTGGGACCACCCTTTTAATATGTTGTATATTCACCGTCCAGATAAGTTGGACGGTGGAGTCTGCAATGGGTGGGCGTTCTAATCCACACGTGTGGACTGCACCGTGATGCATGAGTCTCATCCTCACCATCCACATGATTGGGACGGTGGGATGCCACCACGATGTCAGTGTTTTATGCCAGCCGTTCATCATAGCTTGTGGGTTGCACACGTGGGCCCACCTGGGAAGCAGATTGGCTGGTAGGCCACTCAACTGTGTAGCTGCTGTAGTTCGTCAGCAAGTTCCATGGGACCACTATGATGTATTTGTTTCATCCACATCGTCCAGATGATCTGGACGGTGCTGGACCATTTGAACGGTGTTGTCCTGCCCCACCTTGATGCATTTGTTGTACTCGGGCCATTCAGCAACGCTGGACGTGGCCCACCTTGATGTATGTATTGGATTTGGGCTGTCCAGCAGCGCTGGACATGGCCCACCTTGATGTATGTGTTCTAACCACACCATCTGTCCATTTTCCTTGGCCCTTGCGGCCCTCTCGATGCATGTGTTGTATGTCCAGGTGGTTTACCTGGTGGGACCCATTTGTTAAGCGCAAGGCCCACTTGTTGGGTGACCTAATGTGATGTATATGGGGTCCGTTATGCGGCCCACTTGATGTGAACAGGCCCATGAGATGCAGCCCATTGCGATATGTATGGTAATGTATTTGAGGCCCATGTGCAGGGCCCACCTGTTATGTATTTATGATGGGGCCCATTGTGATGTATTTTTGGCCCGTTTGGTAAAGCCTAATGAGATGTACTTCCTGCTCATATGTCGTGGCCGATTGTCGTAGCCAATTGATGTGACCGATTTGTCGACTTTGATTATCGATCGATCCCGATTGACGTGACTGATTTGCCTATTCTGATTATCGATTGATTTGAATTGTTGTGACCGATTGCTGATTGACGTGACTAATTTGCCAATTTTGATTATCAATCAATTTCGATTGTCATGACCGAGTACCAATTTCGATTGACGTGACCGAATTATCGATTCTGACTATCGATCGATTCCGATTGTGTTGACCGATTGTTGATTCTGATTGACATGGCCAATTTGCCGATTCTGATTATCAATCAATTTTGATTGACCGATTGTTGATCCTGATTGACGTAACCGATTTGCCGATTCTGATTATCGATCGATTCTGTTTGACGTGAGCGATTGCCGATTTCAATTGATGTGACCGATTTGCCGATTCCGATTATCGATCAATTCTGATTGACGTGACCGATTGCCGATTTTAATTGATGTGACCGATTTACCGATTCTGATTATTGATCGATTCTGATTGACGTGACCGAACTTTCGATATTAATAATTCCAAAACAATTATTAATATTAATAATATACTTAACATTTAGCCAATGTGATACTAATAGTCATTTTGATGAAAATAAATTGTATGTTCTAATGTTAATAATGATATTTTAAGAATGACAAGGTAAAATATTAATATTTTAATAATGAAGATTTTTACATAAATCAACTAATACCCATATGAAAAAAATTTCTAACGGTCAATCATATCCAATTTTAATAATCCTAAAAAAATGGTAATAATCTCTAATCAAAAAGATGCGTATGAACTTTTTGAGAACCCATCATACGTGATGAAAAACGCAAATCGAACAATACATAGCACTATGAAACCCCCAGACCAAGTTTTACGTTTATCTAAAACTTTTATCCATACCGTCCATAGCAAAGAGAAATTCAAATCAAGAAAGAAACCGCTTTTTTTTTTCACGGTCCTAGTTTCGATCAAAGTAAAAATTCATACTATGAGGTTTTATGAGGTTCTGCTTCATGTGGACGGTTCAGATTTGCGAGATTCATCACGTATGATGGGTTCTCAAAAAAGTTCGTATGTACTACGTACGAACTGGTTCGTTGGTGAGCGTTTTCCGGTAATGGCAATAGCAATGATTAAAATAAATTAAATCTGAACAGAAAAATGTGGGCTCACCTAGTCAACTCAGTTCAAGTCAAGTTGACTCGGTTCAACACACCACCCACCTATCTCTTTCTTCTCCATCTCTCTTTCTTTCTTCTTTCTTTCCTTTATTCCCTAGGGTGAACTGGGCCCAATCTTGGCCCAACAGTGGTTGTCCTGTTTGTGGCCCAAACTGATTCAAGGTGAGGCCCACAGGCTAAATGAGGGTAACCCACTGTGGCCCAAGGTGTGGCCCTCTGTTTCACGTGGGGTGCGGCCCACCTAATCTCGGTGTGCGGCCCTCTGTTTTAGCTTGGATTGAAGGCCCAGCTGAGAGTCATCCTCAGCTCAGATTGTGGCCCATTTAGAGGACCTGTTTCCCTCAGCTTTCGGCCCATATAAGGCCCTATTTTCAGCTTTGATTCAGGCCAACCTCGGCCTAAATTTTCGGCCTGAATGATAGCCTGCTTTCATCCCTTCTATATGGCCTGCTGAATGCCGCTCGATACACGGCTTGATGCAGTCCTGGACTTCAGTCCATTTACACAGTATCAAGGGTGTCGGATTCTTAGTCCGAACCTGGCCTAGTTTGAAGGCTACCGGTGGAGAGGAATGTGGACAGCGGCACTTGCTACTGACTCGACCCAACTCGAGCTGCCAGGTCGACCTGGTGCAGCGCTCAACAAGCCCTCATTTTTCTCCTCTTCACTCTCTTTTCTTTCTTTTCTCTCTCCTTCTTCTCTCTCTGTGTGTGTGCGTGTGCTTGGAATTCCAGTAGCACTCAAATCATCAGGGCCTGCAACCAGACCGAGCTCGGTTTAGTTCGGTTCGGGCTGCACAACAGCCGCACTCTCTCTCCAGTCTTCCTTTCCTTCTTTACCATCTCATTCTCTCCTTTCTTCCTTTCTTTCAGCCATGGCCAGCAATCCGACCTGACCAGAACTCGGCCCAACTGACTACATCCCAGTGTGGTGCGAATCACCCCCTGTTCTCTCTCTCTCCCTCTGTTTTTCTCAGGTGTGGCTGTAGTAATGGAGGGCAAGCTCCTGTTGCTCAACCCTCAGCCTTTTAGGCATTCTCTAATCTCCCTCTCAACCCTTAGATGGGCAACAAACGACCCAGATTAAACCTGCCTAAAATCGCTGAGTACATTCCCAAAACCGAAATTGGCCACTGGTTTTCTCTGAAAACCACGGTCTGTGTGGCAGCAATGGAGGGTCGAGATGTGCTGGGAGAGAAGGCTGGGATTGAGAGGCTCCCCTTCACGCAGATTGCCTACTGGCAAACAAAAATGGAAACGAAACCTTTTCTTTTCTTTTCCGTTTTTAAGAGATGCTACACGCAGCCCGGTTTGGGCCCAGATTGCTCACAAGCACGTGTGCACGAGCGTGTACGGACGGCGTAGGTTTGTTCGGGCCACCAGGTCTACGAGATGGACAGTTCGGATTGGCTTGAAGTGGCCCACCTAATTCACAACAGGCTGATCTTGGGGCGGCTAGAAGCACAAACGAGCTTGTACGTCTTCCCACTTGCGCCTGTCCCTATGAGGACGTATGTGCATTTCCATGTGCGTATAAGGTGGGAATTTGGTAAGGCCCACGCCCTGAATACGATGGACGGATTGGATCATCCAAGAGGATGGTCATGGTGGGCCATTTCCAACCACACGGATGGCGTCCGTTTGAATTCCTGTAGGTGAGAATCGTGGAATGAGAGAGGTTTCCTCTCTTTCACAGAAACTGTCAGGTCAAAAGGGCCTTTGACCCCACCCTAAGTCCAGTGCACCTTTGTTGCACGCAGACATGCACACACGCCGCCTGATGTGGGGTCCATGGGATGTTTATGGAAAATCCAGTCCATCCATCCCACTTTGTGGGCCCCGTCATAGTCTTGGACCAAAGATGGGGTAGATCCAAGGTCTAGGTGGGCCATAATATTGAATTTGTGCGTCTAAATGGTATTACCCGACGATCTCATGGTCGGATCACTCCGAAATCAAATGTCAATGGTTAAAATGGTATTAGGGGTTGCTTAACTAGAAATTTAGGGTTGTGGATCGGATGGCCTAGTATAAGCTTATAATATTAAAATATCCTTCTTTATAATGTTTTTAATATCATTACTGTTGTTGTTATTATTATTATTATTATCTAAGTTTGTTTATCGTGGTTTGCATCTTGATCAATGTCATTTATTTACTCAATCATCCGCCCTAATAAGATGGATTGGGTCATTTTAGATTGGTAAGTGAGCTGTACCAAATGAACGTCCTTTGATCGAATCTCGACAACCTAATGATTCAAATAACTCCATGGTTGAATCGACTCATCCTTAGCTATTAGCAGTCCTAGGAATCCTAAGAAGTAATTAGATGTGATCCGGTAGTCGAATATGGGGGTAGGTGATCCAATTTATGTTTCCAAGGGATGGATTGTCCAACGAAGCATTGTAATTTGACGAACGGTGGATCTTGTGACCGTTATCCCTAATTTATCTCATATGTTCTAATTGTACTAATAGGTGTATTCTGTAACATTGACATGATCAAGGTTCTAAAACGGGATTTTTATTTATTTATTTAAGTACTTGGCCAATTCAGTCACGTTGTGGTGGTTAAATGGACAGATCGATCTTAAATCTAATCATTGATGATTCGTAGGGTTCTTAGTAAATCCCTAGAAGAATTTAGTGGTTATTATCATGATCCGATGTTTGGATTATCTGGTTAGGCTAGGGATTTCAACATTGAATGACGTGGCCTGATGAATGGTGAACGGGAATTATTTCTGACAGCCAGATTCGTATTAGAACGAGTGTGGACGTTCAATAAGCTAGGTTAGTATTCATTCCAAGTTAGGTTACACGTCAACACCCGAGTACTGAAAAGTACGGGGTGTTACAAGAAAAGGGTGAGATTTGAGGTTGTTTGAATTGAGCAAGTCCTTTCTCTTTGTAATTTATGCTTTTATAGTGGATTTCTGTCGCTTTGTGCCATGGTTTTTATTATGCCCCAAACTCGGAAACCGAGCTCACAAAATTCCAGATCACCGAATCCAATGTTGACAGCCTCCATAGTACCCCATTCTCGGTTCCCGGTACCCATACACCAGGTTCCGATCCTGGGATCCTACAAGGAGGATTTTAAACATAATTTGATTCATAATGAGCATAACCATAAGCATAACCCACGAACAATAACCACAAGAACACCATCGCAAAATCCACTATAATAAAAAACTTATGTATAATACGTTTTAAGGGAAATACAAGATAATGCAAATAACAGAAGCTCCTGAAGCTCGACTGCATGCTCCAACTACGGCGAGATTATAGTTGCACCCTAGCATCACCTGCACGCATCAATCATGCATAAGCTTATAGAAAGCTTAGAGGGTGGTGTAAGTGTGTGCACAATATAAGAGTGCTCAGATTGCAAGGTCAGAGTAATACGGAATCATGCTGATGGGTACGTAAATGTAATCAGTCGTACCAAGGCTATGCGGTGTAGAACATGAATGCAATCGGCCATGTCAAGGCCATGAGATACAAAGTGCAAGTCAAGCATGTCAATCCTCATATCAATGCAGCTCATCGAATATCAGTACGGTTCTCATTCTGGATAATCATCGGAGTTTAGTATACTCCAAATGGCATTGTCTCTCTCCTAGTCGCACAGTCCAAGTGAGCGTAAGAAACCTCACTATCCGCCTGGTTAATAGTCTGCCAATACCTATCCGGCATGTCAATAGCGGATCCATTCATGAGCTGGCCAGACTCAACCTAGTAATGCCCCCTATGCTCGGGCTAGTAAGGCCACACCTTTTTCCAACCGACCACGACACAGTGAGAGACACGACATCCTAGTATTCAGCCCTTGTGCGCTCATGTATCCACTCGGTCTCGACATTGGAATCATCCTCTGGTACCATCCGGTTTAGGGATTTTCACCTAGGGACATCTATGGCGCCTCGATGCTAGAAACAGTATTTTCGATATCCAATCCGGCCACCCACGATGTGTTTGTGGAGGTTATGGCCCTGATGTCGCTAGGACATACAATAATAATAATCACACAAATGTAAGTGCATGAATCATACTACCAGTCATGCAACAGTCCTGCACGTACTACGCGCTCATGTAGGGCAACTCCGCCTATCAGAGAGCCCATAAACAATCTGCCCGAAGGCATATGCTATGATCAGTCACTTCTCATATCAAGCATACATATGATGCGTATGAGCATGAATCATGGAGCTATATTAAACATGTTATATGGTGATGGACTCTGTTCATAACGAAGATGGGCCTAAACGGCCTACACACTACAAGTATAGGCCTGTCAATGGGCCTTAGGGAGAGTGACAATGCAGACATTTAACCAACATCATCCATACAATGTGGACATCAAACCATCATTGCTCCCAAGGCATGGCCGCTAAAACAATATCACATAAGCCATGGTGGAATCACACATTGCAATGGGCCTTATGTACATATATCCCGTTGAGCCCCGACCCAAAGACTCCAACACATCAAATGGGTCACATCACATGGGCCTCATATATATCCAGGTGGGCCTCAACATCGGGCCACAAATACATCAACATGGGCCTCTAATCACATGGTCCTCATATCTGTTAAGGAAGGCCTCAACAACGGGCCTCATACAAATCAAGGTGGGCCTCAACAATGGTCCATAAATATGGTAAGTAGGCCAACCACATGGGCCACATGTATATCAAATGGGTCACATGCAAATATAAGTGGTGATAATAATTTCCACCATTAAAATTCCCAAGGCCCGTTACAACATTTATTTCCCATTCAATCTGATCATAAGGTCCCAAAGGATTTCAATGGTAGACGTTCAATCCTCACTATGCATTGTGGTCCACATGATAAATAGATCTGTCCTATTTTCTTTTTGTCTCAAGCCTTAAATTTTTCTTTTAAACATGGTTGGACGGTTTGGATGGAACACATGCATCATGGTGGGTCCATAGGGATGGACAGCATAGGTAAAGCACATGCCTCATGGTGGGGGCCACACTAATGGAAGGTGTGGAACACATACATCAGTGGGTCCCACATGGGGCCCACCATAATGTTTATTTTCCACCCAATCTGTTGATAGGGTCACCGGACCTAGGCCCACCATAATGTTTATTTTCCACCCAACCTACTGATAGGGTCACACGGACCTGAATGAGGAGGAAAAAAAAATATCACTTGATTCAAAACTTCTCTGTCCCAAAAAGGGTTTCAATGGCAGACGTTCAATCACCTCTGTTTCCTGTAACGTGGGCCACCTGAGTCCCTACACGGCGAGGGGAGGCCACTGCCCTAGGGGCCCACCCAATGCACGGAGTAGATGTTCCACACACATCATGGTGGGGCCCACGGCTAGGACCGTGGGTCCCTACCAGTCCGTCCACACGCAGCAGCCGCCTACGCTGCATGGTCAGCAGTAGCAAGTGCTGCTGCTTATATTATTATTATTATTATTATTTGAAAAAAACATTTTTCTGTGGTAGGGCCCACATCATGTGGATCCACTCCAACCATTGGACTCCATGGCTCAAGACTGTCCAAATGAGCCCAATATGCAGCATGTTTTGGAGAGTAAAAACATCAATGCGGGTTTTAACAGTAAACACTACTGTTTCTCATAGAATGGCCCGCTTGATTATCAGATTGACCTCATGTTTTGGCTCAACGCCTAAAATGAGCTGGGGAACGGGATAGACGGTGTGGATTATATACATACATCAAGGTGGGGCCTGCAAGAGCAGCCCACCCCAAGCCTAGCTAGTTAGTACACACCCATGTCAGTTCACACTTTACTGTTAGCCACACCCACGCCAACAGCTGCATGTCCAGCGTCTAGAGATGCTGGATGGTGTGGAATAACATAGGAACCATGGTGGGTCCCACAAGCACATGTCCCACCATGCATATATATATATATAATATTATCATAATATAAATATAATATATTATATATACTATATAGATGGTGGATTTCTCCTGAAATGCGGTGGGCCACACCGTCTGATGGATGGAGTAGATTTAACACAATTCGATGGGGCCTACTACATTCTAGGGAGAGGAAAAGGGGAGAGAGAGAGAGAGAGAGAGAGAGAGAGAGAGAGAGAGAGAGAGAGAGAGAGAGATACACGTGAAGGAGAGGAGACCCGCCACTATTAGGCCCTCCCAAATACAATGCATTCATCAAGTGGGTTCCACAATAAGTGGCCCTAAAATAAGAATCAACGGTGGATCACCCACCTCTAGGCTTTCTCCTTAATCCCTTAGCCTCCTTAACCCCTTGCCCTCACTTTTGATGGTGGTTGATGGGGTTTTGATGGTGGGGATGAGAGATAAGAGGGTGAGAAAGTGAGCCACACTTGTTGTTGTGGAAGGGGGCTTGGAAAGGTTTGGACGTCAGAATGCTTTGTTGCTTGGGAGAGATTTTTTTTGTTGAGAAATGAGGAAGAGAGAGAAATGATGGGATGATATAGGATGGGTGATGTGGTATGATGGGTCATGGGTGGAGTGATGTGTTGTAAGAAAGGGATGGGTGGAGAGAGAGAGAGAGAGAGAGAGAGAGTTGATTTTGGGAATGGGAAGGGATGGATTATTGTACTTGGGGTATGGCTTGTACTTGACATGATTGATTAATTGATTGATGGGACATGTTATAGAGATTCCCTCGAAGTTCGCAATGCGCGACATTTTCCTTAAAATAAATGTGGGCCTGCATCTTCTACCTTAAGTATCGGTTCGGTACGCGAGTCGCGGCGTTGAAACTGCGGTGACGGCGGGGTTGCCAAGGTACAAGTTTCGGTTCGAGTCGGCTTCGATATGCAAGATTCAGCTTAGGATTGTGCGTAAACATCGGATACGGGTCGAGGATTGCCGGAATTCGACCGGAAGGACCGCGGAAGCCTACAGAACGGTACTGACTAGGATACAGGTCTTACAGTTTTTTCCTGAAAGGGTTTTCCACGTTAAATTATTGTGTTCTCTTTGTGTTTACTTGGTGCTCTTGGATTGCAATCCTAGATTCATCTTTATGTGATTCTACCGTTTATCCCAACAAGTGGTATCAGAGCAATCGGTGGGGCACAGGCTTAAATTTGTAGGATTAACAATAATGGGAAACATTAGGTATGGTATTGAGAAGTACTCGGGTAAAAATAACTTTGAGTTATGAAAGATCAAGATGATCAGTTCCTTAACCAAGTACGGCGAAGATGGTGCTCTTAAGGAGTGAAAGCCGACTATAAGTGATGACGATTGGAATACTCTTGATAAAAAGGCCTTATCCTCAATCTGTTTGTGTCCAACGGATGAGGTTCTCTATAATGTTTTGTGGGAGAAAACTGTAACTAGTTTATGAGCTAAGTTAGAGGATATTTATGTAAATAAATTCACTAAAAATTGCCTACACTTGAAGCTACAGTTGTTCACCTTCAAGATGGCAGATGGTGGAGATGTGGAGGCCCACATCAGTTACTTTAATAAATTGATTTACAAGTTGCTGGATATGGAGGAAGTGGTTAAAGATGAAGATCATGCATGTATGTTGTTGAATTCTCTTCCGGCATCGTATGAATCATTCAAGGACTCATTGTGCATGACAAATAAATCCCTGAGTGTGAACACCGTTATCTCAGCCCTTCAAGGGAAGGCCATGAGAAAGATAAACGTTGGAGTATGGACATCTTCTGATGCACTGTTTACGAGAGGCAGGAACAATGAGCGAGGTTCAGGATCTTCAAGACCTAGATCCAAATCCAAGGGCAAGGGCAAAGGCAAATTAAAGTGCTGGAATTGTGGGATAGCTGGACACATGAAGAAGGATTGTACAAATCTTAAAGCGAAGAAAAAAAACTTATAGGATTCTTCCAGGGAGGCCAATGTTGTCACATCTGATGAAGAGACAAGTGGAGGTGATGTTTTGTCTGTGTCCATGATCGGACACTTACACGACAATCATAGAGATGAGTGGATCCTCGACATAGAAGCGTCATGTCACATGACTCCTCGTCGGAGTTGGTTCGCTAGTTACAGAGAATGTGATGGTGGACAAGTCTTTATGGGCAATGATAATGCTTGTAACATTGTGGCTATTCGTACAGTGCGCATCAAGATGTTTGATGGGACAGAGTGGACCCTGGTTGAGGTAAGACACGTTCCTGATATAAAGAAAAAGCTAATTTCTCTCGGTGTACTTGAGGTAATAGGATACAAGTTCACCGGATCTAATGGTGCCCTTAAAGTATCTAAGGAGGTGCTTGTAATCATGAAAGCGCAACGACTCAGTAACATTTACATGTTGATCGAGAAAACTTTAAAAGGTGGAATTGCAGTGGTTTTAGCGGATTTCACCTCTATATGTGTGTGGTATGATGGGCATGGCCACATGAGCGGGTGGGCAGGGCATGAAGGCTGAGATGCACGAACAGAAATACAGAACAAGTGGAGCAGCCACCTATGAGAAGAATCACATCACATAATCGCAGGTTACCAATAAGATACATGGACGACTCCAATATTGCATATGCTCTCGTTACAAACGAGGGGGATCCGTCTACTATTCAGATGGCTCTAGGTGAGCCTAGTGTTGAGAAGTGGAAGGTGATATGGATGATATGATAGACTCGTTGTATCAAATTAACACATGGGAGTTAGTGGAGCTTCCAGTGGGTAAGAAAGTGATTGGATGCAAGTGGATCTTCAAAAAGATACAACATAGATACATAGCGAGGCTGGTAGCGAAAGGTTATACTCAGAGAGAATGGATCGACTTCTTAGAGATATTTGCGCCGACGGTATAACAGGTGTCTATTAAATTCGTATTGGCACTGGTTGCTTAATGCGTTCACAAGCTAGGACGTATGGATGTGGAGAATGCACTTCTGCACCGAAAATTAGAAGAGTTGTTCTTCATAAAGCAATCAGAGCGGTTTAAAGTTTATAGGGGCAGAGAACAAGGTTGGCAGGAAGTCGTTGTACGACCTGTCGCCTAGGCAGTGGTATAAAAAAATTTAATTCTTTCGTGTTGAGTCAGAAATTTACTCAAAGTGAATACAATCACTATGTCTATTACGAGATACTGAGTGATAAAAAATTCATCATCCTAGTATTATATGTTAATGATATACTGATCATCTGTGATGATATGTCTAAAATCAATGTGCTGAAGACTCAGTTATCAGGGACATTCGAGATGAAAGATTTGGGAGCTACAAAGAGGGTTCTCGGCATAGATATTCATAGAAACTGGAAGAGGAGCAGGCTTTGGTTATCTCAGGCAGAATATCTTGAGTCGATATTGATCGAGTATGCGATGGACCAGGCAAAGCCGATGAGTGTTTCCTATGCAGCTCACTTTAAGCTTTCCTCGGGATAATGTACCAAAACAAATGAGAAAAAGTAGGATATGTCTCATGAGCCTTATTTGAATACGATTGACAGTGCATGCCATGTCTGTATTAGACCGGTTATTTCACAAGTAATCGGTGTTATGAGCAAATACCCCGACAAGCAACATTGGGAGGCGGCGAGATAGTTACTTCAATACATTCGAGTACATAAGACTACATCTTAACTTTTGAGAAGACATAAACAAAATTGGTAATATATGTGGATTCAAATTACGCAGGCAGTGTGGATTCCAGAAAGTCGTCTTCGGGTTACTCGTTTGTACTAGTGGGTGGAGCAATTAGTTAGATGTCGAAGCTTCAGTTTGTAGTGGTTCTTTCCATGACCGAAGCAGAATATATAGTAGTGACAGAAGCATTTAAGAAATGTGTTTGATTAAGAGGCATGATAAATCAGTTGGGGCTTTAGCAGGAGGCTGTGCTGGTTAATTATGATAACGAAAGCATTATTAATTTGGCTAAAAATTTTGTTTATCACTCACGTACTAAATACATTGATGTTCGTCACTATTTTATCTGACGGGTACTTGAGGAATGAGGCATAATACTGAATAAGATTCGCATCAGCGTGAATCTGACAGATATGCTCACCAAAGTCATTCCTATAGAGAAGTTCAAGTTCTGTACAACTTCTCTATGCTTGACAATGACATAAAAAGAAGATGGATTGTACACGAGAAGCATTGATGAAACTATGATGCGAGACAGAGATAAGAGAAGAGGTCAAAAAACTACATGTTTGAATATTGAAGACATAATGGAGATTGTTGTTAACAGATGTTTTAAATCTGAGGAAATTTAACTAGCCCGAGGAAGTTCAGGTGAAAATCCAGCAATAATTTACTTTGGAATTTTCGAGAAATTCGACCAGTAGATGGACAAGTTCGGCTAGTCGAAGTGTCGTTTGAATAGCCCGAGCTCTGGTTCGACTAGTCGAAGGTTGTGCAGATTGTGCGCGAACCGCGTAAATTTGAGGTGATTTCCAGATTATTCCAAGTCGGTGCGAAAGTTAGGGTTCCTAATCTATAAATAAAAGTTCCTAAGATGCTCCATGAACCATTTTAAAATATTCCAAAGTTTCTTAAACTATTTCAGAAGGTTTCTAAATACTTCTACGGTTTCTAAGGGTGTAGCAAATGGTGATATTAGAGGTTTGAATTGGATAAGTCCTTTCTCATTGTAATTTATGCTTTCGTAGTGGATTTTTGTCACTTTGTGCCGTGATTTTTTCACGAAAGGATTTTTCACGTTAAATTGTTGTGTTCTCTTTGTGTTTGTTTGGTGCTCTTGGATTGCAATCCTAGCTAGATTCATCTCTGTGTAATTCCACCGTTTATCCCAACAATGCCCTATCAGCACTTTCGATATAAGATTACTTAGTTTTACTCTTTCAATTCTCACATCTTCACAAGTACATACTAACATCCCACATATATCATATCACCATTACACTTTCATCACTTTCTATTTTTTACTTTTACTTTGCATTTGTCCACTTGAACTTCGGATGTGGACCTTGAATCTAGTTACCTCTAGAACATTTTAAATTCTCAAAATATTCAAAATCCTATAAAGCACGTACTACATTCAATGCGAGTGGAAAAGGATGCCTACGTCCTTTCTTTCCTCTCGATGGGGCTTTACCTAAAAATATTTAGCCGTAGACCAACTGCAGTAGTTATCTGAGCCAAAAGTGTTCTGAATCTTTTATTTCATAAAGCAATTCCACAATTTCTAAGCAGCCGTAGATCTTAAGCTAATTTAGTTAGTGGCACTCCAAAACCGGCATTTTATGATTAACCAGTCAATATCACCCTCATCTGTACCAAACTGAGCAAAACTGTCCGATAGATTCCATGGGCTGATCCACTTCCAGCGCAGTCAAGGTTCATAATCTGATATATGTGTTTACCCTTCATCCTTGTGGGAAACACCTTATTGTTAAATTGTATATAAAAATCATCGTGGGCCCAATAATATTTCAACGGTGGGCATTCATTCTCACTGTTTTTCATGGTACGCTATACCTGAGTCATGCATCTGCCTCATTTTTAGGGCCACTCCCAATCATGATTCAGAGAAACTGACCTACCGAGTTGATGTGGAAAAAGAAAAAAGCAAATAAACATTGCCCTCACGCAGGATCGAACTACGGACCTTCAGTTTACAAGACTGACGCTCTACCACTGAGCTATAAGGGCTGATTGATATCTCTTAATCAACAAGTCTATTAATATATAAAAATAAATATGGCGGACGGGCTTCATCCGTCTTTCGTCAGTGTGAGAGTGTTACACAGAACCTCGATGTAAATGTAAGTTGGCCTGTTCAAAACAATCTATATCAAGCACTTGTATTAACTAAATGAATGGTTGTCATCATGCAATCCAAGTGGTTGTAGGACGTTGGGCAGTCCATGGTGTGCCGTTCAGATCCAACGGTACATAATATTTGAAGCTAACGCTGCTTCCAGTTTCCTAATACTAGGACTAGCATAATCATAATCAAGATGATTGATTATATATTCATATATGATCCTCGACCCTGAGGCTAGCATCCCCATTCCCATAGTTTTTTTTTTTTTTTTTTTGTGATCTAGCATCCCTTAAATCATTCGTTCGACCGGTCGTGGAAGCTTCGACCCCGGTCGTGGGATTTTTTGTGATCTAGACCATTAATCTCATATCTCCCACCGTAAATATTACCAGTTTCCTAAAAATATCCCAACCAGGACAATCTCAACCTTCCAATTGTTTTGTGTGAATAGATAATTGAGGGGAAAAAAAAAGAAGCAATAATCATCCATAAGAGTAGGGTATCAACTGCCGGGTTAGGGCCGGGCTAAGGTTTGTCTTTTCAGGCCCGCATTACCATCCTAGATCTAATCTGCGATTCCGTTGTGCAAAATCCCAGCCAATCATGACCGTTAGTAATAATGGCCAGCCTTAACACTCTTGTGGAGCGAAAGTCCACTATGACCGGTGATCAATACTCTTGAAAGATTTTCTTCTTCTTCCGTTTATGTCTCACGGATGAGGTTCTCTACAACGCATGAGGGAGAAAGCTGCTAATTGCAATGGTGGCAACAAATCCTCTCGAAAATCGCGTGGGGATGGCAGCATGCTCGGTTTGTTTATGGAGGAAGTCGGATGTTGCTTGAATTCTCTCCCTGCATCCTATGAGTCAGAGAAGAGAGAGAGAGAGAGAGAGAGAGGAATTACAAGAAGAAAATCCAAGGGCAAAAATAAAGCGTGGTGAAAGGGAGAGAGAAGATCGAGGCTTCAGGGGACGCAACTTGAATTGAGTGGATGTGATGGTGATGTTTTTTTTTTCTTCGCTCGGACGGTCATTTGATCGTAAGGACGAGTGGATGCTAGAGGAACTTTTTCACATGACTCTATCGGAGATATCGCACGGATTTGAGTGTTTTTTGATGGGGTGGAGCGTACCTCCTTCCCGATTTGGAATACGATTTCTCTTGTGTTTGAGGTAAAATGGTTTCACGGTGTATCTTTCTTAAAATTCATGAAAACCCGACTTGAGAATCAGACAGAACAGAGATGGCCACATGAAGCAGACGTCGGACGGGATACTTTAGGGTACATGGACGACTCCAATATTGCGGGGATTCATCTTCTATTCGATGGCTCTGGTGAGCCTGGTGCTTTGAAGTGGAAGGTGACTTATGGGCAAATGGATTCGTTGTACCATACCGACATATTTGAGCTTCCGGAGCCCGGTGGATCTTCGGGGATACAACATGATACGCCATGCTCGCCCAGCCTGATCAAAGATCCGTGAGCCCTTGGTTGTGGCCAATGCGTCTTGACATGTGAAGGGAGAAGAGGTCAAGGTAAGATTGAAGACTTGATGAGCCCAATCTCGTTCGGCTCGTGGGAAGCTTCGGCGGTCGTGGGGCGCTCGGCCGGTCGTAGGTTCGAGCCCTTGTACGACTCAAAGTCCACTTTCTTTGTTTTCAGTAGCTGAATCGGTCGTAGGTGGTCTACGACCCGGTCGTAGAGTGATCTACGACCCGGTCGTAGGAGAGCCGAGACTAGTCGTGGTTACGCAGTTTGTTCGCGATTTTGCGCGAAACTATGAGCCAAGTTTCTAATCAATGGATTCTAGGGTCTTTCTAGGAAAGGGGTGAATTTACTTGAAAAGGGTTCAGGTTTCTAAAGGGTGTAGCAAGGGTGAGATTCGAGGTTGTTCGAATCGGGTACAACTAGTTGGACCGTTCAACTAAATACGTTGTCTTTTCTTGTGTGTGCTTGGTGCCATTGGATTATTCCTAGATGCTAATTAATGTTAATGAATGATGCCCATGCAAAACCTTCCAATTGATGCTTTAAAAAAGAAGCAATAATCATCCATAAGAGAGGGTATCAACTGCCGGGTTCCGGGCTAAGGTTTGTGGCTTCCATTCTAGCCCAAATCCACCCATGCCCGTCATGCCATTAGAGCTAAGTTATCCATCTTCTACATCCAGGGCTCAACAAATGAGCCCCATCAGTGAAGTCGCTCAGATAGACCATACGATTAAAAAAAGGTTTCCCTCTTTCCAAAATTTTGAAAACCCCGAGAATCAGAAGAATGCTTACTCTGGAAAATGTTTCCCTCGTATGGCCTCACTTGAATCGTTTATGAGCCTTCGTTTTAGTCATCAGGCCTAAAATCTGGTGTGGAATCCAATGATTGGAATGGATTTCACATGTTCATCACGGTGAGCCTGGTAACAATCAAGGGTGGTAGACGTCTCTCCCAACTGTTCCTATTAATATGGCTTACTTGAATCACATATCAGCCTGATTTTTTTGACTCCATCCAATGATCAGAGTAGATATCGTGGTACGCATCACGGTAGTCCCTGTGCAGATATAAAGGGTGGACCTTTTGGACCGTTGGTTCCAAAAACGTCGGACATTCCCGAGATTGGTGGAGGAGTGGATCAGTGTTACCTGCTAACAAAGCAGTGGGGTGGTTAACTGACGGTGGGGCCCACCTCCATGTATACGCTGTATATCCACGCCATCCAACAGTTTTTACACATCATTCCAGTGTATGATCTTGAAAATGAAGTAGATCCAAATTTTAAGTGAATCACAACACATAAAAGAGTATACATTGAATACCCACCGTTAAAAACTTCCCAGGGCCTATTGTAATGTTTTGTAGGCCCACCATGATGTATGTGTTGTATCCACACCGTCCATCCATTTGGAGAGATCATTTTATGACATGAGGCAAAGAATGAGACAGATTCAAAGCTCAAGTGCACCCCACCACATAAAACATTAGGAATTGAACGCCTACCCTTAAAAACATCCTGAAGGCCACGAAAGTTTTCGAAGAAGCTGATATTTGTTAACTTATAAACAGGTTGGATCTGAAATAGACATCATAGTGGTCCTATAAAGGTTTCAAGGGCGTCATTGTTACCGCTGTTTTCTGTGGTGAGGTTCACTTGAACTTTGGATCTACATCATTCTTTGATTTATGCCTTAAAATGATCTCTCCAAACGGATGAACATACATCATGGTGGGGCTCACAGAATGTGGTGACGTTACTTCAGCAGCTAATCCACGACCGCCATCGTTACGAGCATCAACTGCCGCCTTAAATTACGCCAGTAGTGTGTTGGAAACAGATACTACATGGATTCCCATCCCTAATTTTTTTTTTATAGGCCTAACCTACGTATGAGATCCTCTCGGTCCATTAGATGTATAATCAAGTAATAGGAGTAGTGCCAATAAATCAGGCTAACCTGTAATTCAGATGGGCCACACCAATGAGAATAACTAGGAGAGAGACATCCACCCGTGATTTTTACAGGCCCATCATGATGAAACTGTGAAATCTATTCCAACCATTGGATGTCAGACCAAAAGTAAGCCTAGGTCCCAAAAATTAGTTTCATACCTGATTCATGTGAGCCACACTAGGCGAAACTGTTTGGAGGGTGAATCTTTCCATGTACACTGATTCCAATCGTGTGATCCTCTTGAACTACGGATGTGGATAAATTTTAAGACCTTGATCTAACACTGAGTGACATATGTGATAGTCGGAGTCGGTTTTACATTAACACCATGATGGGCCTACCCAAGCCATGGCCGCTTTTCCATGCTAAAATGGAATTAGTTTGTAACGAAAGCATTTACTTACATTAATTAAGATTTTTTTTTTTAATTAAATGCATAGCTAGTTGGAGAAAATGTAATGTCCAACTAGTTGTGTGTGAGCACACACACACACACACACACATATATATATATATATATATATATATATATATATATATATATATATATATATATGGGAAAAGGTACTATGCGCTCGAGCGTAAAGCGGTCGTCCGTGAGGTCGAGCTGTGTGGGCCTCACCGTGATGCCTTTCGAAGATCCACACCGTCCACCAGATGCATGAGCCCAGGGTGTGCCCATACGGCCCAAAATCAACCGTCCACGTAACTCAAGTAGGCCATACCATTGGAAAACATAAGTATACACGCAAAAACATGTAAAAGCACTTGGTGGGCCCCACCTGAGTTGTGGATACCACCTGAAACTTGGTCTAAAATTACATCCAAGTGGGACACACATGATGGACGGTGTTGATCATCAAAACACGTCTCGAAAGGTCCCCACAAATGGTTTTGAATGTTTCAATGGTGCACGACCCCTCTCAACTTCTGTACATGGTGTGGCCCACAAAAGTCACGGATTGACTTGATTTTCAGCCGTGTGGGCCCCCTCTAGAATGGTACATCTGACTAAGGGGGTAGATTTTTGAACGACATCACGGTGGAGCCCACATCAGCTCGACCGCACGAACGACCACTTTCCGCTCGAACGCATAATACCTTTATATATATATATATATATATATATATATATATATATATATATATATGAGAGAGAGAGAGATGCTCACACACAACTAGTTGGACCGTGAGTTTTGGTCCAACTAGCTATGCATTAAATCTTAAAATTCCTTACGCATGTAATGCACCACATGTGAGGATATGTGACTCTGAGTTTTACATTAGTATTTTGGAAATTATGTGTCATAGATCCAAGCTATTTATTAAATAGAGCACGCTAATGAAATTTTATGTATATAAAGTTAGTAAATTATTGTCACCATTAAAACCACACATGTAACTTGAATATGGACTGTTGGAGTAGATTTCTAACAGTTTACTTTTCTTATAGATGATATTATGTTATCGATAAAAAAATATATATTTTTTCCCATATACTTACAATGGACTGTACCCAATTAACGGACCGGATTTGCAAGATACATTGCGCATCACCCAAGTATTTCATGTGTGTACACATTCTTTAGTGGTCCTTTGTAAACATCCAACCTCCTCTTTTTTCTCTCCTCATTTAAACTATTTTTTCTTTATTTAATGCTCTCCATTCCCTGTACGTTTGGGAAGGAGTCATGGGGGAGTGACACGTTAAGTCGCTACTCAAATCACGTAAGTTATGTGGGCCCCACCATGATATATGTGTTGTATCCATACCACACATCTATTTGTAGAGATCATTTTAGGACGTGGTTCAAAAGAATGAGGTAGATCCAAAACTGGAGTGGACCCCACCACAGAAAACAGTGGGGAGAGTGACACCTACCGTTGAAACCTTCCTAAGGTCCACCATGATATTTATTTGAGATCCAACCTGTTCACAATATAACATAGACATTAAAGAAGGGAAAACACAAATATCAGCTTGATCGAGAACTTTTGTGGCCTTTAGAAGTTTTTAATGGTGGGAGTCACCCTCTCCATTATTTTTTGTGGTGGGGTCCATTCATCATTCTTTGGCTCATGGTCATAAAATAACCTCCAAATGGATGAAGGATACAAAACATAAAATAAAAGAACTAACAATGTCATTAAGTGCAGCTCAATCTAAAACTTTTTCCTGAAAGACTTTGAAAAGTTCTCTTTTTAACCTGCCCACTATGATGTTTGTGAGAAATCCTTGTTCATCCATTTGATTGTTAAGGATATGAAGCCAAAAATCCAACCATTAGATGAGAGCCAGAAAAAAGGCTAAAATGTGATAATTGAACGTCCAAAATAAAATATTTGTAGGCCAGATCGACGCGTGAATCATGGGCCTCATCAAACGAACTTATTAACGGTTGGATGGTTGAAACATTTTGAACCCAGGTGGGTTTTAACATTGAATTTCCCTAACCACATTTTCCTTTAGTGCAGTCCACTTGAACCACTTTGATGGTGTCATTTTTGGCATCATGTCCCGAAATGAACTCATGGAAGGGATGGGGTGACACATGATGAAAATAAAAAAAGGTCACAAAGACCTTGATGAAGTAAAATAAAAATAAAAAACAAATTTCAGCTCAATCTAAAACTTTTGGACTAGAAAAAGTTTTTAATGCCTACTAACCACAGTTTCTATCCCCAATCATGATTGTATGAAATCCACTCCAACCATTAGATGAGACAGAAAAGGCTAGGTGACAGACCCGAAAATAAGATCGACGCCTCTGATTAATATTCATCAAACGAACTATTTTGGAGGGTGAAATTTTTCGAAACTTGTTTCCACTGCAGACCTGAACCACTTTGGGGTTGATTTTCATTAAGTTTAATATGGGGTGACACACGTGATGGTCGGGTTGATTAGACCAAATAGGGTCCAAACTTTTGAAACAAGTGTTTGGTGCCATGAGCAAACGCTCTCTCTCTCTAGCATTAATCTCTCTCTCTTTTTCTCTCTGCTCTTGGACCAAAATGCTCTCTAGTTGTGTGTGAGCTCTCTCTCTCTATCTATATATATATATATATATATATATATATATATATGGAAAAGGTACAATGCGCACCAGATGATTTTAACGCCCCTTGAGGTCGAGTTATGTGGGCCCCACTGTGATGCGTTTCGAACATCTACCCCATCAGTCAGATGCACCATTCCATCGTGGGCCTAGGTCTCAAAAATCAAGTCAATCGTGACTTGTGTGGCCACACCACATACGAAAGTGGAGAGGGGCCGTGCACCATTAAAACATTCATAACCATTTTTAGGGCCCAACGAGATGTGGTTTGAAAATCCAGCCCATCCATTATGTGTGTCCCACTTGAATGAGGGTTCAGACCAAGTTTCAGGCGCATGCAAAACTCAGGTGGGCCCCACCAAGTGCTTTTATATGTTTTAACGGTGTCTTCACATAATTTTAGATGGTATGGCCCACCTGAGTTCCGTATACAGTTGATTTTGGGACATCCAATAATTTAAAGGGGACCCATCAAATGCACAGTGTTGATGGTCGAAACACATCACGGTGGGGCCCACACAGCTCAACCTCACTAGAGCTTATCGTCAGCTCGAGTGCATTGTACTTTTTCCATATATGTGTGTGTGTGTGTGTGTGTGGGAAAAGGTACTATGCTCTCGACCTCACGAGTCCGTCCCATGAGGTCGAGCTGTGTGGGCCCCACCATGATGCGTTTCGAACATCTACCCCATCAGTCAGATGCACCATTCCATCGTGGGCCTAGGTCTCAAAAATTAAGTCAATCCGTGGCTTGTGTCGGCCACACCACATACAGAAGTGGAGAGGGGCCGTGCACCATTAAAACATTCATAACCATTTTTGAGGACTCACCGAGATGTGGTTTGCAAATCCAACCCATCCATTATGTGTGTCCCACTTGAATGAGGGTTTAGACCAAGTTTCAAGCGCATGCAAAACTTAGGTGGGCCCCACCAAGTGCTGTTATATGTTTTAACGGTGTCTTCACATAATTTTAGATGGTATGGCCCACCTAAGTTCCGTATACGGCTGATTTTTAGGATATCCCGTAATTTAAAGGGGACCCATCAAATGCATGGTGTTGATGGTCGACACACATCACAGTGGGGCCCACACAACTCGATCTCACGGGAGCTTATCGTCAGCTCGAGCGCATTGTACCTTTTCCCTATATATATATATATATATATATATATATATATATATATATATATATATATATAAAGCTAAAACTTAAAATCTACCTTACCTGGTCGTCCCTTTCTTATCATTTTTCTTTATTACCCAACTTGTTGCTCTCTCTCTCTCTCTCTCTCTCTCTCTCTCTCTCTCTCTCTCTCTCCCGTACCAACAACAAGGTACCTCCACGTCTCTATCTAATATTATATATATATATATATATATTAATCAAATATTTGATTTGGGAGTTGGGTCGGTGTGGGTTGGGTCGGGTGGCTGGCAGGTTGAGTCAGGTATGGGTTGGGTGTTGGGTTGAATCGGGTTGGGAGCATGATTGACTCGACTCGAGGTAAGCTTGCCTTGACTCAATCCACTAGCTCGCCTCGAGCTTGAGCTCGACTCGATCCACTAGCTCGACTCGAAAGGTTTGGCAAACAAGCCAAGCTCCAATGATAAGCTCGAGCTTGAGCTCAAGGAGAGAAAGGACGAGTCAAGTCAAGCTTGGCCCACCTCGACTCGACTCGGCTCAACGTACAATCCTAGTCATGAGACCATTGATCCTAACGGGCGTCGTGATCTCCCCAGGATGAATAAAGCTTGTTATGATACTTTTTTTTTTCGGTTCACACAAGAATTTCTTTCTTTATGGCTCATTACTAGGCTGCCAATGGGCTGAGCGACTCACGATCTTTTGAGCATGGCTCCTTTGGGGTTGGGCTTCCATATAATTTCATGGTTTACTAATTTTGGCTGATGAGTTGAAGGCTCCATCAAATTTTAGTGAAGCCATTCAAAATAAAACCCTTATTGTTGAAGCTCAATGTTCCGTGAGTGAGGTTATCGAGGATCATAATGTAGTTCTTGAAGCTAGAGTTAGGTAAGCCCCACGGAGGACTTGAGTGTATCCTTTTATTTGTTTTGCAACAAAGTTTTAAAAATAAGCCAAATTAAGATTAATATCACCATTCCATAAGATCTTTTCATTTTTTGCAAGACAAATGTACCAAAGTAGCAGAAATGGAGCAAGTTGGTCCTTTTCAGGGCCCTTGACTTCATTGCTATATTGGATTCAAGTTCTTATAATCTTGACAATGTTATTTAGGTGGCTAGGAGTCTAATGGCCGAATCTTGTACTTTCATTTGATACTCTCTTAGCTACTTTGCATTCTAGCAAGATGTGACTAATCACTGATCTTCTATTGTAAAATGGCCATGGTGTGGAATTGAAGTCATATAGTTGATCCTTGGTAGGTGTAGAACTTTCTAAAGAAATATAAGGACCTTTAGTGACACACGGATGTTATAAGAGGATCTTCATGAGAATTTGAGAAGGCCTTTAAAACATTGTATGGTTGATTTTAATTGTAAACATGGGAAAAAATAATTGTTTTTAAAATTTTTAATTTTTTATTACTACAAGATCTCAGTCTACATTAGTCAATGTTTAAAAACATAAATATTTAAAAAAAAAAATCTAAAGTAGAATTATGTCAATTAATGTTGTTGTTGATCTCTCAATGCAAGAGTCTCTCCCTAATTTATCTCTGGAGATGAGAGCAGTGAACCACTATTGATTTTCTAGCAAGGGCCAAAGTTGATCGGAGTTGTCTGTATGATGGTTGTGGGTGTGGGTGACCACCTCTCTCTCTCTCTCTCTCTCTCTCTCTCTCTCTCTGAGCTGTCTGTATGATGGTTGTGGGTGTGGCTGACACCTCTCTCTCTCTCTCTCTCTCTCTCTCTCTCTCTCTTTTAGGTGTGGCTAATGGTTGTGGGTGTGGCTAACCACCTCTCTCTCTCTCTCTCTCTCTCTTATGGAAATGCCCAAAGAGGCTTGGAGGCCTAGCCTCTCTAAGGTGCACACACATCTCTCTTTCTGAGATAGAATCTACATATAAGGTGGAAGCTAAGGTTTCAAATAATGGACTATTTATGGTGCTTCACTATCTTTTAAATTTTTGTATACACTACTATGAAGGAAGTCTATTTACCTGTCTAATCCATGCACCCTAACTATCCAAACTCTCTCTCTTTCCACTCATTGTAGTCACTATCCCTAGCCAAAACCTAAGATGGCTCAAGGTATGAATTAAATAGATCTTAGCCATTACATGCCCATCAAACTTGATTTAAAACAAATCAATTGTTAAAACTAAAAGTTGATGGTTATAAAACTCATGCTAACCAATCGAAAACTTCAGAGGTGTTGACATGTCTTTTAAATACTTGATAGATGGTCTAAATCATAAGAGCAACCCACCTATTCATGTCTTAGGCTGACCAAGTGGATCCCTTTTCGAATCATCTCTACTTCAAGGACCCTGATGAAGACACTCAACTATATCTACTTTCAGTGGCCATGTGGTAGCCTCATAAGTATAACTCAAGATGATTTTGAGAATTCTCATGTATTTTTCCTGTATTAATCTAGCCCCAAAAGGGTTTATTTATAGAGATGTACAACTTATAAAATTTGTTATATATGGAAGAAAAGTAAATTA